>OY757004.1:6043750-7252500 GCA_963580505.1 Ennomos erosarius
ATCGACCAGCTCGTCACGTCATTCATTCCCATAAAAAAAAATCAGAAATAGTATATATAACTAAGCAGATAAGCAGATATAATCACAAAGTGCACAATTTCAATTATTATTACTATAAATAAATAATAATAATAAATAAATAAATATGTGTGGACATTTCACACAGCGCCATCTAGCCCCAAACTAAGCATAGCTAACTTTTTTTTAACTTATAACTTTTTATTGTTTTTTATTTGTTGGTAAGTAAGGAAATTAGGTAGACTAATTATGGATCCCAACGAGAGCAGCATATTTGGTTTTATTCCTATTAGGTACAAATAAGTATTAATCGGCTATTTTTAATGTTTTGTTATAGATACACTATTTCATGATTTTTATTATTATCCTCGTAATTAAGACCGACGTGTTCAGAGTCAGTATGCAAATTCATACATGTTTGCAAGCGGTATAATTTTTTCCGATATCTATCCTTATTGTGAGAATTTTTTTAGGTGTTCAAATGCTTAATTTGAGTATTAATAACTCAAATAAAACTACACATACCTTAACATTGAGAGCGAATGTGGCTCGGAGGTAGCCCGTGCGACTTCGAAACCTACGCACCCTGGTTTGAATTAGTCCTGTGTCGGTCGTTCATTTTCGGAGATCTCGGTCGTTCGTGATTGACCAGCCAAGTGACCGAGTCAAAAGATTCGATCAAACGTCGGTCATCGGTCTCGATAACCAATGCAATGCGGAAAAGTACTTTATATGTAAGCGCTTAAGGTTGATTTCAGAATAATTTTTATTTAACTTCGTTTCAGTTTGAAGTGATACCGCGCCGCAGTGCCGGTCGTTCGGTCGGTCACGGATCGGTCTCCGTGCAGTCATTCTAACTCAGTCGGTCCCAAGGACCCGGGTCTTTAACGATTGAACGACTCGGTCGGTCACGAGAGGGCATGATTCGATCATTTCGATTCGGTCAATCACGATCGACACAGGGCTAGTTCGAATCCCGGGTTGCCGGCAAAATGACTCATCCCACTTAGGCTATATCTCAAAATATCTGTGTCGCAATTTGACTTAATCTCATCTAGTCCACATCTCAAAACTACTGTACCTGTACTATTAAGTATTCTATGGTATCGAGCGTATGACAGTATATTGATATAGGGATAATTATATTTAAATATATTTGTTGTCGACAACAGAAACCGTGGTTCCAAGCCCTCAAGAACGTTGTGAGTAAACTAATTAGGGCATGCCTTCTGTGTTATTAATTACCCTGCTTACATATGATTATAATAAGCTAGTGTCATTCTATTTTATTATTGCACAAATTAATAATACGTATTCCTTAAAAAATAAAAGGTCATGAAAAAAAAAAAATAACTAAACAAAAATGGAAAAAAATACAAAGTTACAAGCATTTTAAAATACAGGGGGCCTACTACAACATTACAATGAAAAATGACATAAAGTAAGAATTCTGTAATGTTGCGAAGGCAGAGCAGTTTTGATGACGTCACATTATATCGTTCACTCAAATACAACTGTCATGTCATACCTTTACATCATGTTGACACTGACGCGCGGCAGTGATAACGTTATATAAAAATGTAGACGTCTCGTTCTCACGCAGGAATACTTTATACGTTCATGGTACGAATTCGAACAATATTATTGTAACCTTGAAACATTAATGTCACGAAACATGATGGTTTTGTATTAGTTTGTGTTAAGGGCCCTGGACACTAGCTTATTCGTAGTCTTAGTCGGTGTACTTCCGTTATCCCAATACGGAGTCCCCATTGATGGGGACGACGGGGAAATTGGCTTTATTTTTTTTTTCTGCCCCCACTGCTTGGGAAATTTTTATTTAATTAAGATTATTTTGCGTGATTCCAAAACTGTTCGTGTTACGTAGATTAATTTTTAAAGTGCGTATGTATTTAATACTATTATAAAATTATTTTGTTAATTATTTAAGCAACGCACGCTTTATTTAATAGCCTATGTAAATGTTGTTTATTGTAAGATAACAAAGTTGTTAACCGTGCGTTTCCACCAAAAAAAGCATGTAGGTATACATAGTACGTGTGTGTAGCAGGTCTGACTGACTGATACTTCAGTTGGTTGGTTCTGCCTTCTGAACTATAGTGGGTTCGATGCCCATCCGGGACAAACATTTGTGTGATGAACAGTGTTTGTTCTGTGTCTGGGTATTATATTGTGTTCTATGTAAGTATTTACGTAGAAAAAGTATCTTATTGTATGTAAAAGTATTTTATCAGTTATTTGGTTCCCCAAGCTTCGCCTTTTCGCCAATAAGTTTTTTTTTTGTGTGTGCGTGCGGACAATTCACACTTCGGCATCTAGCCTCAAACTAAGTTTGGGGCTAGATGGCGCTGTGTGATATATCCACAAATATTTATTTTATTTATCTATTTTACACGTACCGAAGTCGAAACAAGTGGCTTTCGGTGTTAGCTAATTATTAGGGATGCGCCGAACATGGATTTTTGAACTAAACCGAATATTCGGCCGAACTATTCTGTTCGTTTTACACGAATTTTCCCGTATATTCAGTCGCTATAAAACTTTAACAAAAGTTCCACTGCAATGGAAACCATTTTAATTCTACTATTTTTTGTGTAAAATTTTATTTTTATGAAAATTTCCTATGACATTGCTATTAAAGTTTATGTGAATATTTTATTTTAATAAAAAAAAAACCAACAAAAAAAAAACACATTTGTAAACAACAGAATTCTTAGAAACAATCGAAACGTTGTATTTAGCGCGTTTTAGTATTGTAATTGCAATTACTTACCTAAAAAAATGTTTTCTAATTAGATATTGGACCAAATCGCACGCTTTATAGGTCAGTAGTACCCGTTAGACACAAAATATCATAGTTTTCTTCGACTAAGCGTTTAGGGCCTAGTTAGAGCAAGTTATCAGTATATCTAGAATAATGATTAAAAGTTCTAAGTATCTTAGAATGAGTTCCCATAAAAGATAATTTTGGAAGTATTTAACGGAAAGTATTTAATAAAATGGTAATTATTCGGCACTTTAACCGAATATTCGGCCGAATACCGAACATGGAAAACCGAATATTCGGCGCATCCCTACTAATTATGATAAACAGCGTTATGCAATTTTCGCCTTTCGTTTTCCAGACGGTGAATCTAAAGTCGCTCGCCACTTCCAACTACGGATCTGACGTGGACATCATCAATGAAGATGGAGAACTGGCCACGGCTTATGAAGCTCAGAAGGGCATTAACAGGTAAAAGAAGTTCCAACATTTTTCCATGGAAGCAGAACTCCGATTCCCAAACCACCAAAATAGTTTTTATTCGAAATCTACTACTAATCTCCGTCTCCTTCATTTACGTTAAGGGTGAAAGAGGCGGAGAGTGTAGATTTCGAATCGAAACGTTTTCGATGGGTTGGGAATCGGGGTGCTGGTATCCTATTTGTTTCCGCCGCCATTTTGTTTTATTTATCAAAGTATCCGCGCGCGATGAATGCTGTTAATGGGTGAATTTTTCAGGTGGGCGTGGTAGCCCAAATCCTAAACTATGGGGAATAACGGGGAAAATCTGTTCGATTGCTAGGACTAGGAACAGTGATTTTTCAAAAATCTAATAATTCTATTTTAGAGTCGGTCAAAATCGGGCCCGTGACTTCTTTGAGTACGTTTATCTATTCTTCATAGATTCGGATTTGGCCTACCACGCCCACTTGAAACTTCATTCTGTATATCTGATAAATGTAGTAATATAATTATACAAAAAAAAAGTAAAAGTCATATGGTACCCTGAAGTTCCCGATACCTTTGGCGGTAAAAATCGCCACATGAGTACAACGAAAATTATAAAAAATGTAACCCAATTTATTAATTAATCGTGCGAGGAAACTAAAAAAAAAAGAAAATTGCCTCAAAATTATTAATTGCATTAAGTCCTTGTACATAGTTCTGTGCTAAAGTATAAATCACTAAAAGTTTCACTTTTCTTCAAAAATATTTTTTATTCTTTTCAGGCAATTGCAAGAAGAGCTGTTATCGGAAAAGAAATTCTACTCGGAACACATATCCAAAGCGAAGACAGAGATCGATCGGCTCCGGGAAGACAACGAGAAGTATCAGAAGTAAGTATTCCATTGATTTACTAGATGCTGCCCGTGGCTTCGCACGCGTGGACTTATTGCGTTAAATATTATCCCATGTCCTTAGGGTTAAAACTATCTTCTTACCACATCAAGTTTCGTTTAGGGGGTGACAAACAGACTGAGTCATTATATTTATAGTCTAATCTACAGTTTAATTTGTAAAGGAAAAATCAGAATCACGAGCGGGGATTGAACCCGCATCCATCCATCCCTCAAGCCGGGATATGCTTTACTTAAGCTACCGCGACAAGTGGTCTCATGTCCGAATCCTTCCTTCATGCTTTTACAACCAACTTACGTGGTTGGTAGCGCCGGCTTGAGGGATGGATGGGGGTTCAATTCCCGCTCGTGATTCTAATTTTTCCATTACAAATTAATATGTAGACTGAGTTACTTTCGAACTTATACTATACTTACTATAGCAGTTCGCACTTATGCTATACTTACAGAGAGCGAAATTTCATATAATTACCTACATCAGTTTAGCCATTGAATTTGTTAAATTCAAACAAACATAATATTATATTCTTAAAATTCATTGTACGGTAAATGCAAGTCATTTTACTTATTCTATACTTTAACTTGTAAACCACATTTTATTAATTTCAAATTTTTAACACTAACGTCAATTTATATACTAGAAGCATGCAAATTTGTAAAAAAGTACCCCCAGTTCTTTATAAAAGAAGTAGACCAGCCCCGACGGTATGAAACAAGATTTAAACACAAACTCGCCGTACCAAGTTCTAAGCTAAAAATGCATAGTTCAGGCTCCAACATAATGGCAGTAAAAATATACAATAAAATCCCGGAAGAAATTCTCGCTGAAGAAATAGAATCCGTATTTAATAATGTTTTGAAAGACTTTCTGATAAAAAAAATGCTATTACAGTTTGACAGATTTCTCGAATGATAAAAGTAAGCCATTTTAGTAAAAACATTGCCCAAAGATTTTTTGTAGATTTATTTAACGAATCGGCCTGGTCCTGGACCCAACTGTTGCTATACCCTAATGGGGTCATATGTCCTGCACACTCATACATACCACCTGTATTAAAAAGATGTACATATGTTGCAATAAATAATTGAGTATTGAACTTAACAGTCATAGAGCACATTATTACATTTCTTCTATTCCAGACTATCCGAAGAAATAAAACGAAGGTTAACTCGGGAAGTGTTCAACAAATACTGGAAAAAACATTTCGGCGTAAAGAAATGTTTAAAACTATTGTTTTCCTCCAATAATGTTTTCGTGCATTTTACCTTTTCTGTATTAAGTTCCATGTAAAAAACAAATTAAAAAAAATCATGCATGCACTCAAAATTTATCTTTATTTTTCTTTTTTACTCTATATATATCTTGTTATCTACATTTTATTTGTTAATAAAGTTGAATTTCATTTTAAAAGACAGACTTTTTACCTGATTAATTTAACAAAATCTACACGAAGTGCTAGATTCTATTTATCAAAGATTTCCGGAATCAAAAAGACCTGTCAAAACCACATTCGCTGAATCGCGGAAGATCTTGTTTGTGGGCTTAATATATGCAATGTTTTCTGAACTGTATTCAAAAGGCCTTTTTCAAGGCCACCCGGTGTCCACAAGACTCAAATTAAAGCTGTATTCATAATGTCCGTTTTGGTGATACTGTATCTAAAAGGTCCTTTTCAGGACCAGAAAAAAAAGGTCCTTACTAGGGCAACACTGTATTCAATAGAGCCCTTTTCAGGGCTTGACTACATCCAAAACTGCCAGTATCAGGGCCAAACTGTATCCAGATTGGCTCTTTTTAGGAACAAATTGTACCCACAAAAGGCTCTTGTCTAGGCAACACAGTATCTAAAAAGGTCTTTTTCAAGGCCACACTGTATCTAATAGTGATGAGCTGGCTGATGAGGCCCTTATCAGGGCCCTATCAGCCAGAATGCTCTTGATGGCTACACTGTATCAAAAAGGTCCTTTTTTAAGGCTAGACTGTGTCTAGCAGCGTGCAGGTTCTTTTCATGGCAATACTGTATTCAAAAGGTCCTTATCAGGACCACAGTGTGTTTAAAAGGTCAATGTCAAGGCTAAACTGTATTCAAAAGGTCCTTATCAGGACCACAGTGTATTTAAAAGGTCAATGTCAGAGCCACACTGTATTCAAAAGGTCCTTGTCAGGGCCCAACTATCCAAAATGTCCTTATCAGGGCCTCAGCAGCCTCAAGTTTTTTTTGAGATCTACACTGTATCAAAAAAGTCCTTAACAAGGCCAAGTTGTATGCAAACGGTACTTATCAGGTCTACACTCTGTATCAAAAGGCCCTTTTCAGGGCCAAACTCTGTATCCCAAAAGGCCCTTGTCAGGGCCAGGGCTGCACCCCACCCAAAAGCCTTTTCAAGGGCATCACTGTATCAAAAGGTCCTTTTTCAGGCCACACTGTATCCGAAAAGGTCCTTATCAGGGCCACACTTTATCCCAGAGGTAAAAGAGCATCACCACATTAAGATCATTCATATGGCCAAACAAAGTTTAAAATAAAAATCGTTTTCAGGATAAAACTGTATCGAGAAAGGTTCTTTTGAACGTAACACTACCCGAAAGGCTTTTTTCAAGGCCACACTGTGTATGAACACCCATTTTCAAGGCTGCACTGTGTCTGAACACCCATTTTCAAGGCCACACTGTGTATGAACTCCCATTTTCAAGGTCGCACTGTGTCTGAACACCCATTTTCAAGGCCACACTGTGTCTGAACACCCATTTTCAAGGCTGCACTGTGTCTGAACACCCATTTTCAAGGCCACACTCTGTCTGCACACCCATTTTCAAGGCCACACTGTGTCTGAACGCCCATTTTCAAAGCCACACTGTGTCTGAACACCCATTTTCAAGGCCACACTGTGTCTGAACACCCATTTTCAAGGCCACACTGTGTCTGAATACCCATTTTCAAGGCCACACTGTGTCTGAACACCCATTTTCAAAGCCACACTGTGTCTGAACACCCATTTTCAAAGCCACACTCTGTCTGAACACCCATTTTCAAAGCCACACTCTGTCTGAACACCCATTTTCAAGACCACACTGTGTCTGAACATCCATTTTCAAGGCTGCACTGTATCTGAAAGGCCTTTTTCAAGGCCACATTTTAGTTTTCAGGATATCAAAATCTACCAACAGACCCTTTTTTCAGGCTGTTTCGTAACAAAATTGCCATTTAATAGCCGGACAGTTCTAACTTGACGTACATCTCATGGTCTTCTCGTCTTTTCTAGATTGCTAAGCGCAGACTTGAGCGCGGAACCAAAGACCAAGGGACAAGAGTTTGCGCAAAATGAAATCATCCGATTGGCGGCGGAGAGCTTATCTTTACAGGTAAGAATTGCTTGTAAGACTTAAGGCAACCTCTATCTCGCTCGTGCATAGAGATTTTTTTTTTTTAGAATTTGCTTAAGGAAAATCTTTTCTTTTTTTTATGAGTATGTATGACGTGATGAGCTGGTCGTTCACCTGATGTTAAGCAATACGGCCGCCCATAACAGTCTGTCATCTATCTGTCGAAAACCCTTAAATATACTTAATATCCCAAATGTTAAACATTTACATTAAAGTTAGTCACGGACAGCTCTGCCTTCTGAACTGTAGGTTGTGGGTTCAATTCCCATTCAGGACAAACATTTGCGTGATGAACATCGATACAATACAATACAAAAATTCTTTGTTGTACATATGAAACAAACATATTTAGCAATTAATAGCTTAATCTACAGTACAATCGGCGGACTTATCGCGAAAAGCGATCTCTTCCAGTCAACCTTTGAATGGAAAGAATAGGCATGACGACTGATTTTTTTTTTGGATAAATTAATAATTGTCCTCAAAAGATAAACATTTGTGAAAACAAAAATTAAAAATCTCAAAAAATGACCAAGTTACAAGCATTTTAAAAACTGGAATAGAAAGAGATAGTTCAAACGGCCAGTGACGTCAAAGTAAGATCGTTCATAGTACCTCATTACTAAGCTGTTGTAGCTTTTCGTACAATCTCTTTGGCATGTGACGTCACGAGTAGGTTTTTCATAGTAACTGTGGAGGCGCTCTGTTTCGCGAGAAAGGGACAGGAGATGCCTCCTGTAGAAACTTTAAAAGCTTATTACTCCGTGATTTATTTACCGAATTTGCTTATTTTTTCAATTATTGCATTCATTTTTAATCTTCTTTATGAAAGTAATATTTACTTGTTCATTTTTAATAGTAGTCATCATGCCTATTATCGATGATTACCGATATGTATTTCGAAACAAATTGTTATTATTTTATCAGTTATCTGGTTTCACCAAGTGATGCTTAGTTTGAGACTAGATGGCGTTGTAAAATGTCCACAGATATTTTTTTAATTTTTTTTTTTTTTTTTATAGGAACGCGTCGACAAACTTTCCGAAAGTTGTCGACGTTACAAGAACCAGATAAGGATGTTAGTGAACAAGCTGAAAGAGGTCGGCGTAGAAGATGTCAACGATATACTGGAAAGCAACGGTAACTACCTATTTTTACACTATAGTGTCGTGAATTTTATAATTTATTCTCACTTTTTAATATTAAGAGGTTGGTAGACTGTTTAAAAATACTATTTTGGTTGGCCACACTGGCGTAAGGAGCGTCCGCTGAACCATCAGCCAATTACGATGGCTGCCTTGGTAGTTCCGGTAAAATAATATTGAGGTTTAGGAGGGAAGTTTTGGAGGGAGGGCAAGGTCCAAAAAGGCGGTCTATTCTGGTTAAGCAACCGAAGCGTCAAGACGTATTATTGCTCCTGTTCGTTTATTATGTACCGAGTGTGTACTGAATATTTATAGAAGAAAGGATATACAAGAATTGAAAAGGTTCTCTGTGTTTTACTTCAATAGTAATAATAAGGCACCACAGATATAGCTTTCAGAATTAGCAAGTTGAAGTGGCAGTGGGCCACATCGCTCGAAGAACTGACAACCGATGGGGAAGAAAGGTTCTCGAGTGGCGACCACGAACTGGAAGACGCAGCGTAAACCGGCCCCGCACTAGGTGGACCGACGACCTGGTCAGAACCGTGGGGAGCCGATCGATGCAAGAGGCGAGCAGCCGCTCAAAGTGGCGCTCTTTGGGGGCCTATGTTCAGCTAGTAATGATTCTTGCCTTAAGCAGAAAAAAATAATATGTAAAATAGTCCCGAGTTATTCTGGGATGAAGCGTCTGTACTGTAGGTATTATATTATCTGGGATTATATCTGGGTGCGCCGAACATGGATCCTTGATTCGAACCTAATAACGAACATTATTCGGGTTAGGGCTTACCGAACCGAATATTTGGTCCCCTACGTTCGGTTGCAATAAAACTTCAACAAAATCTCTACGTCAATAGACACCGTTTTTGATTTTGTTTTCAATTTTTTTTCTATAGACCTGTTTTTATGTATCTTGTATTTGCGTTCATCATAAACAAGTTAATGAAACGAATTGCATGATATATTCAATTCAAAGCTCCAAATGCTCTAATTTCGTCAGGAAACGTGCCAAAAAACATCCTGTTTGCCCTACCCTTCGCCTTAGACAATTTTTATTAATGTACTATTTCTTTGGTACATAGACTCTATAGTGCGACCGAATGCGCGAATGGCGCTAGAGATGACGCCGGTAACGCGTAAGAAAGAGAGGGAATACCTCGGAATGTTCGAGTACAAGGCGCAGGACGAAGGGACTATTATCAAGAAACTCATCACTGGTAAGTTTTTTTTACAAGAAAATATATGTTTTGTTGGTTTCGAAGGTATATAACAACACACACACACACACACACACACACACACACACACACACACACACACACACACACACACACACACACACACACACACACACACCCACACACACACACACACACACACACACACACACACACACACACACACACACACACACACACACACACACACACACACACACACACACACACAAACTCTCGCATATAAAATAGTAGGAAGCCATGCCATGTGACTAATTTCAATTTCATTTGAAACTTCTAAATACAAGGTGATTTTTAATTAGTATGTTAACCCGGAAAATAAAGTCGTAGAAGAAACATTGTCTACCTTGGGGTGTAGATTTACCGCCTTTCGGGATAACATATCAATTCAAGGTCACCTTGTATTTGATTATTTATTATGTCCAAATGAAACTACTATATTTAATCAGCTGTGGACGTCTACAGGCTGAAAAATTTGATGATGATGATGATGATGATGATGATGAAAACATTCACTAACTGGCCTGATACTCTGCCTTCTGAATTGTAGGCTGTGGGTTCAACACCCAGAACAAACATTTGTGTGATGAACATCGATGTTTGTTCTGTGTCTGGATGTTATATTTAATTCTATGCATGGATGAAATAAAAAAAAGAAGGATTGAGTTTTGATTGACATCGAACTGAAGCCCAAAATGGCGGACATATGACATATGTGTGTCAGATGAAAGTATGGCGACAGGCTGCATATGATGTGAGAGTGTGCGTGTTCCGCTCGTACGTACGAAGCGTTCCGGCTTCCTAAGGGTGCTTCAGTTTCTGATCAGATGGGATTCCCTCCTTTTTTTATTAGCTCCATGATTCTATGTATGTATTTACAAACAAAAAGTATTTAAGTTATCTGGTTCCCGTAGTACAAGCTTTACTTACTTTGGGGCTAGATGGCGCTGTGTGAAATTTCCACACATATTTCTTTCTTCCTAGATCTGAAGCCAAAAGTAGCAGTGGGCATGCTACCTGGTCTCCCCGCCTACATACTCTTCATGATGCTGCGTCACATGGACCACGTAGATGATGAGCCCAAGATGCATCAGCTGATGAAAGCTGTCCGCACTGGAGTCAAGAAGACCCTGAAGAAACGGACCGACAGCGTCGAGTATAACGCTTTGTGGCTTGCCAATATGCTTAGGTAAGTTGTGCAGAGAAGAAACAATAATAAAAAAAAACTAATAAAACAAATAAATTTTTCTTTATAGTAACTAAAATTTTTATTATCAAATGATTTTTATAGCCTTTACCTTTCTTCCCCATCGGTTGTCAGTTCTACGAGCGATGTGGCCTGCCCATTGCCATCAACTTGTTAATCCTAAGAGCTGCATCGGTCACTTTAGTTCTCCTGCGGATCTCCTCATTCCGGATCTTATCTCGCAGGGAAACACCGAGCATTACTCTCTCCATAGCTCTGCCTACATTATCGGGCTAATATCGGGATGCGTTGACGCGCAAAAACATCGTCGGATATACACAATGATTTGCGACGATGCCGGCGGCTACATCACAGATTTATTGCATTGAGAGCTTTTCAATTTTTAATATAAGTTGTATTTGAATCTTGTTATTATTTTATTTCCAGGCTACTGAATAACTTGCGCCAGTATAGCGGCGATACAGGTTACCAAGCGTCTAACAGTCCGCGACAGAATCAGCAGTGTCTTCGGATATTCGATCTGTCGGAGTATCGACAAGTACTTAGCGATATCGCTGTTTGGATATACCAAGGTAAGAAAGAAAAAAGAATAATTTTTATTCAACATTGACGTTAAAATTGTATTTAGTCTGCGATGAAATAAAAATTTTTTAAACAAGGCATATTATTATACAGTGTGTTCATGTAATGAAGGATATTCCTTTAGCTGTGGGTAGGTCATGTCATGTCCTACTATATGGTAAAATTTTATTTCAGCAAAAGTACCGCCATTTTCGAAAAAAAAAAAAACATTGTATAAATTTTTTACAAAAAGTTGTTTTTGCCCATTTTATTTCATGCCATTTCCTTCAAATGGAAGAATATGAGATCAGCCATAAAGTCTCATTTGCCAAATAATTCCACTATCTAAAATGCCCTTCAAACCGCTTGCACACTACTGCTTGGTGGCAGAATAACTGGCAAAGCGATTCCTACCTTTTTTATGAGAATTATTGACGGAACGAACCAGTCATTCACCTGATGTTAAGCGACACGGCCGCCCATAACAGATGCAGTGTCACTCGGAACCTTAAAATAACAAAGATTTGCGTCCTGAGATTATTGTGATGACACAGCCTAATAATCAGATTTATAGACTGTGATGACCTAGACGAACTTCGCAGAAAAGTTTTACCACCCAAAATTCATAAAACACCCTAAATTCATTTATTTTTCAACGTTTTCAACCTTCACGTTCCAGGTTTAATCAATCTCCTAGAGCGCCAACTAGAGCGTCTCATAATCCCAGCCATCCTCGAGCACGAGGAGATCAGCGGGCTCTCGGGTCCCGCGGGCCCCGGCGGGCGCGCGCCCGGGCCCGCCGGGCCCTCCGCGGGCCCCGCGCGGCTCAAACATGAACTCAGCACCATGCATGAACACCTGCATACTTATGCTGTGGATGAACCGCTCAGGGTTATTATATTTAAACAGGTGGGTAGATTAGAATTGGATAAAGGTTAGAACTAGACAGAGGATAGTAGACATTAGACTAAAGTTAAAACTAGTCAAAGATTAAAAGTAGACAGAAGTAAGAAGTAATCAGAAGTTAGAATTAGTCCGAAGTTAGAGCTAGTCGGAGGTTAGAAATATTAGAAGTTACAACTAGACAAGTTGATGAGCTGCTGAGGGTTATTATAGTTAAATAGGTGGGTAGATAGGTTAGAACTAGGTGAGAACTAGACGGAGGTTAGTAGGTATTAGACAGAAGTTAAAACTAGTCAAAGGTTAGATGTAATCAGATGTTAGAACCAATGAAAGGTTAAAAATGGTCAAAGGTTAGAAGTAGTTGGAAGTGATAATTAGACAGGTTAAAATTAGACAGAGAGGTTAGAAATAACAAGAGGATTGAATTCGGAAGAGGCTAGAATTTGAAAGAGGTTGGAACTAGACAGAGTTTAGAAATAGATTGGTCAGAAATACCCCGTATTCCGAGTTACGCTAAAATCGCTCATAGCGCTCCCAGCGCTCACGTTGATTTTTCAGCGTTCCGATTCAGATATTGCGCTCAATGACTTTGACCGCTGTCAATGACTCGGGGCAACCAATCACGGATGGCGATATCGCAAGATGGCGTCGGTCATGACGTTTACAGGAGATTTCGTTGTCGCGCTCACGGCAATTCGGTACGCGTTTTTAGCGCGATAATATCAATATTATCGATTTTAGCGTGAATCGGAATAGGCCCCTAGACAGCCATATCAGAACTAGAAAGAAAGGTTACAGCAAAGGCAGAACTACTACCAACTGAATGAAACAAATCAATATATTCTTACAAAGATAATATACCTTACAATGTTAGCAAACAGTTTTCAGTAGGATTGGAATTATTGCTAATGAGTAGTTTCTAATACAGGTTCTATAGATGTCGGCTGTTTAGTCGGTACAAAAGCCATAGTCCTAAATATATTCGCTGCCACTGGAGTATGTAACCATAGCTCAGTTGGCAGAGCGTCTAATTCGAGGATTTAGAAGGTGTGGATTAAAATCCCGCTATTTGCTGAAATTTTATGTCTTACTTTTTTTATAATTCATAGGCATAGCATTTGACCACTGCCTCGCCTGATGGTAAGTGATGACATGGATTATTCGCATAATCAAAAAATTTTTGTTTTTCTAGCTTTTCTACTACATATGCGCGTACAGCTTGAATCAGCTGCTCCTGCGCAAGGACCTGTGCTGTTGGGCCAAAGGTCTGCAAATAAGATACAATATATCTCATCTCGAAACATGGATCAAGGAGCACTTAGCTGAATACGGACAGAAAAACGTAACTATAACTTATTTATGTAATTATGTAATAATAATAATTGCTTAAATTACTTTATCACACTAATATTATAAAGGCGAAATTTATAATATAAATAAATTAAGACTTATACCAATATCACTTATTTATACATATAAAAAAGGGGTTTGTGTTTCTTGCTTTGGTTTTGAACGGCAATGCTGTTGGTGTCTACCAATCTTTATAGTGTTGACTGTTGCTTACTTACCACGGATGTTGTGTTAAAACTTTGTAAATTGAATAGAACTCTTTTGTAAGCTCACATATTTATGTTTTTGTTTTTAATAAAATGTTGGTCCTTCGACTTGTGGTTGGTGTTAAATTGTTATTTTAATTTTATTCTTTTTAATTTATGATAATGGTAAATGTTATGTATAATAATACATGTGACTGTAATATATTTGTGATTTATATAAGTCTATACAAGGTGACCTTGAATTGGTATGTTATCCCGAAAGGGGGTAAATCTACACCCTAAGGTAGGCAATGTTTTTACTACGACTTTACTAAATTAATAGGTTTTCATTGAAGAAATGCCATGTAAAGTTTACGTTCGAAAATAGCCTGTGTTTAGAAATGAATTTATAGTACCTATCTTGTTAACTCACGTAGCGATCGCACGTGCAATTTTGCGAGTGGATTTATTTTTTACCATGGAGGTTTCGAAACACCCAGTTTCAAGTAAGGTTCTCACAACTTGTATCATGGTCCCAGTCCCCCCATTTTGGGATAACATACCAATTCAAAGTCACCTTGTATAAGTACTCGAAATAGCCAATTTAATTTTAAAAATTTGACAAACAACCAACTCGGAATATTTTTAAAAAATCGAGGAAACTTCCATCTAGAACGACCAAACTCTTACATATTCGGCTGTAACTTGAAAACGGTTAATCCGATTTTCACGTTGTTTTCGCACAGTCATAGTATATTTAATTAGCCATTGTTTGTGATATAAAATACCTTGCTATGACTAAACAGAACAGGGGCCGTACTGTGAGCTCTTAGCGCTATTCGAAACATAGCCAATATTGGATCGCTTGTCAAAATCTCTATTCAAAAAAAACAAAGTGATCCAATATAGGCTCTGTTTTGAATCGCGCTAAGAGCTCACAGTACGGCCCCTGATCAGAGACAATAAATCTATATTACAAAAGTTTTTCCAGGTTGAAGAAATACTAAGCGTGCTCCGTCCAATAACGCAAGCGGTGCAGTTATTGCAAGCACGTAAATCGATGCAAGACGTGCAAAGTACTGTCGAAATGTGCTCGAACTTGACTGCCATGCAAGTTTGCAAGGTAAGAAAAAACTGTACATTATTTACCTAGGGAGCAAAAAAACTATTTTAAGGGCGATTGTTTTTTAATTTAATTTATCACAAATTTTTATATTAAAGGGATCTTAAAATGGTGTTGCTCTCAAGGTGGATATTCTACATTTCATCACCCTCTATGAGTAAATAAGTAGGTGATACTTAGGGGTCATCCGTTAATCACGTGACGTTTGAAAAGGGGAAAAGGGGTTCCGAAAATCACGAAACATCACCACGGAGAAGGGGCGAATATCATGTGTATTTTTTTTTTCGTTGAACGCGCGATTTCTATACTGAAAGTGACTATGGACTCGCGTACCCAGGAACCGACATCTCTGGCCTTAAATTAGATTCCACCTGTATTTAAAGGTAATATTTTGAAATTAATTAAATTTAAAAAAGACTAGATTCCTTTGTAAAGGAAAAATTAAAATCACGAGCGGGGATTGAACCCGCATCCATCCATCCCTCAAGCCGGGATATGCTTTAGTTAAGCTACCGCGACAAGTGGTCTCATGTCCGAATTTTTCCTTCACCTTTACAACCAACTTACGAGGTTGGTAGCGCCATCTATTGAGCGATTCCTCAAAAAAACACAAATGACAAATACGGACATGAGACCACTTGTCACGGTAGCTTAAGTAAAGCATATCCCGGCTTGAGGGATGGATGGATGCGGGAATGCGTGTTTTTAATTTTTCCTTTACAAATTAATCTGTAGATTACGCTGAGCAGGCGATAATGCTATAAAAATCGTAAATATTAAAATACTTTGTTCCAAAAAATACACGTGATTTTGAGGTTAACTATCAATGATATCTCACCATTTATCACCATGGAGAAGGGGGGGTTAAAAAGCAGCTAAAAACATCCCCTTGTATATTGTATATACAATACAATGTGCCTTTACTACAATAATTACGAATAATGTTTAAAAATACTGTTTTTTTTCCTAACATGTATGAATAAATTGCTTAAATTGATTATTTCTTTTTCCATTTATCTAATAAAATGAAACATCCACAGATTCTCAACATGTACACTCCAGCGGAGGATTACGAAGTGAAAGTGACTCGGGAGTTCATCCATGAGATACAGAAGAAAATGCAGGAGAAAGCTGGCACCAATCCTGACAAGGAACCTGTAAGCACTCAAAATCATTATTATTTACCGTTCCTTTCCCTCTCCTCCATAAAAACCACTGTCACTAAAAGTCGGTAAGTCTAGCATTTAGATGTATTGCTATCCAGAAAATAGCAGGCACTATAGAACAACTTGCGCTTGGTCAATAAATAATATTTATATTAATTTAAATGGAAGTAGTGATATTCTTACTACAGAATGCAGTGTCACGCGAAACTTTATCATTTTAAAGTTCCGAGTGACACTGCAACTGTTATGGACGGCCGTGTCGCTTAACATCAGGTGAACGTCTAGATCGTCAAATCATTCATTGCCATAAAAAAAAATTCATTTAAAAATGTTTGTTACAGCAAAACCTTCTCATGGACTCCAAAATGATATACTCCGTCCAGTTTCCATTCAACCCTTCATCAATAAGACTCGAAGACATCGAACTGCCTGCTGTATTGCAACTGGATGGATTGCTCACAAAGATCTAAGATGTGTTATATTAAGATGTTAAAATATATACGAAGATGTCAAAATATATATGAAGATGTCAAAATATATATGAAGATGTCAAAAAATATATGAAGATGTTAAAATGTATTTGAAGATATCAAAATAAAGATATTATAGCCCTAAAATCATTCCCGTGATATCAAAATATGTATCAAGATGTCAAGATATATATGAAGATGTCAAGATATATATGAAGATGTCAAGATATATATGAAGATGTCAAGATATATATGAAGATGCCAACATGTATATGAAGATGTCAACATATGTATGAAGATGTAAAAATGGAGACACAATGAAGGTAAATTCCGTTGCTATTGATATCTCTTTTCGACTCTTCGCTTTTTTATAGGCTTGCGTTTAGGATTGGTCAATTTTGAAGATAAATACAGGATGTGACGTGATGTAATTTTTTTGTTGTTATTTTCATGGTTTATACTTTTTTATTGTCATTAGATGTGTCACCGTCTTATTGTAAAAACCGTCAGTTTATAAAAAAACGCGGTTATTTATAAGCTTCGGTTTTTCGTAAATGTGTACTTATAGTGTGGTCAAAACTAACCTAACACTCCTCGCTTCGCTCGTCGTCGTAACCTACTGGTTACCCACTAGTGACTCTATAAAAACAATAAAATACAGCAAAAATTGGTGCATTAAAACAGGTTTGTTCACAATTAAACGCTACTAAATCTTTTTTTTGTAAACTCACCGCTAGGCACCGACTGTTTATAAATAATCGAAATATCATCCGTGTTATTGTAAGACAGGTCTTCCGATTACAATAAATCGACAGTTTATAAATAACCGGTTTTAAATTCGTTTTTTTTGTAAACGAATGGTTTTTACAATAAGCCGGTGACAGATACATTAAATAAGATCTAAAATGTGGATAGGTACAAATAGATGCGACATTTTACCGATTAATGTCTTTAGTATAAACGCATCACTAAAAATACAAGATCTATATAGGAAAAGATGCTCGATGATGTCATTGCTTTAACG
Organism: Ennomos erosarius; assembly: GCA_963580505.1. Classification (NCBI taxonomy): domain Eukaryota; kingdom Metazoa; phylum Arthropoda; class Insecta; order Lepidoptera; family Geometridae; genus Ennomos; species Ennomos erosarius. The sequence continues at coordinate 6,061,669 of OY757004.1, forward strand.
TTGTCATCATCATCATCAATCATCATCATCATCTAAAAGCCACTGCTGAATATAAGCCCCAAACACCGTTATAGAACCATTTTACAGCTTATGGCCATTTATTCTAATATACAAAAGTCAGCCAGGTTTAAGTCAAATACGAATATTCGTATATAAAAAAATACAATTCATAATACGCAAATAGCAAATACTTCCAGCTTTTCTTATAAGCGTTACTTAAGTTTAATCATCGATTAACTTAAAAATGTCCTGTCAATTTTTCGGTGATGTTAAATTCCACGAGCAAAAACGAAATGGGGGGGTTTAGCATTGACTAAGTTTAACTAACGCTTATAGGTAAGTAAGGCTTATTCCTAATGATAATAATCGAAACTTGCCTTGTATGCATTTTTTATATATCAACAGCTGTGAGATAAAAAAAAGTAGAAACCTATAAGCGAATTGCACATAAATTGAATAGATTCAAAGTGTTGCGAAGGCCTGCCCATTGCCAACGCTCGTAGAACTGACAACCGATGGGGAAGAAAGGTTTTCGAGTGGTGACCACGAACCGGTAGACAGCGTAGGTCCCTCACTAGGTGGAATGACGATCTGGTGAAAACCGCGGGGAGCCGATGGATGCAAGAGGCGAGCAGCCTCTCAAAGTGGCTCTCCCTAGAGGAGGCCTATGTTCAGCAGTTCATAGTTAATTTATTCCGGTTAGTTGTTTGTTAAGTTTTACGCTTTTACCTATCGTCGTTTTGTGTATGTGAAATGTCGCTTGTGTCATTTTGCGTATTTGTCAATCCGCATTTTAAGTGTGTAATCCTAAATAAGGGTTTGTATATTAGATTTCTTTGAATATTATGGTAAGACTTATCTCACAGTTTTTGGTAAATAATAATTTAAATTAGTTTCAAGTATTGTACTTAAATATTTCGAACGTACGTTCGTTAAACAATCCATATTTATTAATATATTACTATTATTGCCATAATAATGTGAAATTATAAAAAATCTGGTGCCATTATGTGAAACGAAATTATTATTTAAATTGATTTATTATTCCATTGTTTATTTATTTATAAGTTCATTATTATATCAACATCAGATAGCTATTGTAGGTACAGAAAATATTTTTTGTTCTATAAATTCAAGGTACAAGAAAAAAAAACATTATTTAGTGTTTATTAAAATGTGCTTAATAGGCATGATGACTAAAATCTTTTTTTTTGGATAAATTAATTATATTCCTCAAAAGATAAACATTTGTGAAAACAAAAATTAAATATATCAAAAAATTACCAAGTTACAAGCATTTTAAAAACCGAAATAGAAAGAGATAGCTCAAACGGCCAGTGACGTCAGAGGAAGGTCGTTTATAGTACCTCATTACTAAGCTGTGGTAGCTTTTCATACAATCTCTTTGGCATGTGACGTCACGAGTGGTTTTTTCATAGTAACTGTGGGGGCGCTCTGTTTCGCGAGAAAGGGACAGGAAATGCCTCCTGTAGAAACTTTAAAAGCTGATTATTCCGTGATTTATTTATTGATTTTACTTATTTTTTCAATTTTTGCATTCATTTTTAATCTACTTTATGAAAGGAATATTAACTTGTTTATTTTTATTAGTAGTCATCATGCCTATTTGAGAATAATATTTAATAGCACATTTTAAATAATAATTGTGTGAATAAAATGCATTAAGTATAAATCAATTAATTATACACGTATTCAACTAAGCGTTTAAAATGCCATGTACTTGTATTTACCTGAAAATCTCGTTAAAAATGTATAAAATGCATAATAAATATACAAAAATGTGAAAGTATAGCGAGTGCATTGAATTATAGACCAAATGGCGTTAAAATAGAGTTTGAAATAGCTTGACAAATAACGTTTTTATATAGCAAAAATAGTGTTAAAATAGAGAATAGGTAAAATAGTATAATAATAGTTACTTTTCAAAGATATTTTAGTTTTAATGCCGAGACACACAAATACACGAAATTTTTTAAATATCACCTCAAAAAGTAGGTTATTTACAAAAAATATAATATGTAATTCGAAAAACTTGACTGATTTTGATACAGTTTTCTACGATGCGTAGGCCATTTATTATTGGAAGTTTATTGTACCAATTTCAAATTAATATAGTTGAAATTGAAGTTACTTAATTGCAAAAAGGCCTTCATACACTCGCGTATGTTGATACAGTCTAAAACTCCATTTGGGTTGAATTTTCAAAAATCCGTTTTAATACGCCCCTAAGTTCTACGGTTTAGAGTTCACGTTGTATGACATTTAGACAGTCTTTCATTTATGACTACAGGCAAATTAACACCCTATTTTACCCCTTAAGGGATTGAATTTCGGAAAACCTTTTTTTTTTCTTTCTACTTGATAAATTGATAATAGTGTCTCGGCAATTATCTATTTAAGTTTATATTTTACTAATCAACGAAATTAATTGTTTATAAAGATAAGTCATTTAGTTCTTTTTATATAATTTACTCGTAGTTTAAAATATTATGTCTTAAGAAATTTATTCAATTTGTTGTTTAATTTAAATGTGGTATTATTTGTGTCATTCCAATATTAATTGTGTATTTTGTTTAAATTGTATTATAATTTGTATGTTTTCTGTTATCGTTGATTCTAAATTGAGAGGAAATGCTGCCAATATTTAAAAAAAAAGTGAAAAGATATTATTTATTATTTCAATTGGTATTTATTTAATTGAATGGATATATACTTTGCATAATACAAGGTATGCATAATATTAAAGATATTTTCAACTATTTAAATTTAAAACAAACAAAGTTTTTGTGTAAGTAGTAGTTGAAAATTAACATAAAATAGGTTGTTGACACACAATTTATTTCAATCTCCTTTATTTATACATATTTATTTATAGTTATTATAATATTGGTAACTTTTCTTCCAACAGCTTACGAGGACTCGATATTGCATAGCTAAATATTAATAAATAGATGTAAAAGTGTTACCATCTGTTACTATAGGTGCTTATAATGGCAACTCTTAGCGAAATATACTTACTTATAGCCACTTTATACATTTTGATTTTTGTTAATAATGATGGCGTTTGAAGCAGTATTTATTTGATGTACTTAATTTTTTTGTTATAAGGATTTTTTTGTTTATTGTGTTTGTTATTTTTTTGTGATAATATATTTGTGCAGATAATAAACTATTCCGTAGATTAAAAATATTGTTAAAAATGTAATCTTCCACATTATGGTTTCAATTGTTAGAAATGCATTTTATATTAGGGTGCTCAATGTTAGACATTCCATTTTTTAAATATAGATTCCAAAAAAAAATATTTAAATATGTATATTATACATAAATGTAGTTATTGAAATATACATATTCTATTTACTATAAATTGATGTTAATGAATATATTGCATTAATTTCAATATTTGCATTCCTGGCTGCGTATATAAAGAAAAACATCTAAATTATAATTAAAAAAAATAATGTCTAGAAAAATAAAAGATGATATGTAAAAAATCTAACTATTATTAAAAACACGCAAAAAAAAAACAAATTTACATTGTTATTATTGTTGGCGCTGCGACCACTACTTGTATAGGTGACCGCTGCCAAAAGTGGTAGACATCACAGACTACTTGGTGCTACCATGCCGTTAAGCCATCGGTGCCGGCTTTTGTCTTAAGACAACAGTCGTTAAAACCTTAAGCTGGCTTATAATCCTGATACTAGCTTGCCTCATAAGAGAAATAAAAAAAACTGAATAGTTAAATTTTTTACTTATCGTACTTTTATCATGTGGCTATTGGACTAGTATTTTTTTTATTAATCTCTAAATTATGTATAATTAAAATGAAACCATTAATATTATAATTTATTAAAGCAATATGTCGCATATCTGTTAAATTGTTAAAGATGAAATCAATTAATTATATTACTGTTGAAATCATTAACCTATTGTGGCACACAAAATAATAAAAATCGGAATCTATACCATACATGATATTTTCGTATTTATACTAGCTTCAAAAACAATGCAATTTAATTTAAAAGTTATACCACCTTTGGCCCCATTTTAATTCGGCCCTTTTTTGATTGTACTAAAGTGGCAACATTCAAGGGTGCTTTCTTAAACTCGGTTAACGGCTTTAGTCTTAGCGCTCTGTGTGCAGAATTTCATCCAAATCTGCTCGGCATGAAATATTGAAAACAAACATACCACCCTTGGATAATTGGCGATACAAAATGTTTTATAAAATCCCATCGGATGAACAGATTTCAATGATTTCAAAATTTTTACTCATGAGAAAGCTTGTGCTTAACGTAAGAGGTTTTGAGTTGATTTTTTGACCTCGTATTGTGATCATCATTGTACCTACTCTGATCCAATCACTTTCCATTAGCGTTAACGCCAAACGATAACTCAAAATGTATGGAAATTTTCCGCAGGTAATGTCATTCGTATACATTTTGAGTTAACGCTGATGAAAGGGATCTTTGCTAGTCTCCCTGGGCTATATAATTATATCCAAACCACACTGCACACAAAGCACACACTTCAGCAGCTGCATCGCTTTTTTGTGGACTTGAATGCACACAAAAATCATTAAAATTGTCCCAGTCTTTTGGAAGTGTTCAGTAGAATTATAAAAATATAGAATTAAATTACTATTTGGCGGGAACGCGGAAAAGTTCACGTCGTTGGATTGTATTATTTCTCAAAACTTGTGCTTTTTCCAGTGTTAATGTTTAAAATTGGTGGCGTTTTACGCATTAAGTGCTGAATTACGAGCATGAGTGTGGGCAAGTGATATAATGTGGTGAAACGTGGTTATTCGTGTTGTTTCCAAAATTTCATAGAATCTTCTAGTAAAGTTGCCACCACTTTGCTGGAGCATGACATAGACTGGACTATGACTATAACTTAACGTGAAATATTCATCACTATGAAAAATTACAATACTTGACACTGGCTAAATACACTATGTGTGGAGCCAAAATATAAGAAGGAAAATATTCCACTCCCAGATAATATAATATCTATAGTAGATGCAAATATACATTATTTTCGACAGATATATTACTACTGTGGTGGAGTCATCTTTCTTTGATGATGATCATATTATTTTGTGTGCTGTATACGATGTTATAATCTAGCCTTAATTTATTTAATTGTAGAAATGTATTAAATACCTATTTCGTAGTAAAGTGCAGATGATGTAATAAATATTAATGTTAGAAATTTTGTAATTTTATTTCAATAGAATTGTACAATCAATCCTATTTTAGAACGTGAGTGTATCTTTAAAGGACGATATGTTGAGTTGATGCATAACGGACAAATTTCCTTTTTCTGGAAGTTTTATATTCATATTTATAATTTGAAACTTATTTCGAAATTATCGTAATTATAAAATATCATTTATTTTAAATTAAATGTTTACCACAGACTCCTGGGTCCGTGCTCTTTGCTATGCACTACTATTTACTTATTATAATTTTACTAAACACTAATATAATACAGGAAGGGACAAATGTGGTTGGGTGTGTTTTTTTTTTTAATTATTTTTATTTAGTGTCTAATCCACAACACAAGTTATAAAAAATAATCAATTGTGGATTTATTATATTTAACTTCATAACAAAGGTGCTGAATATTTGCCCCCTCTGGCTTTAAACTTAATATTCATTTATAACTTCACTATAAGTAGCCAAAACTATAAACTAAGAATAAAAATTTAAATATTGCGTCAATTCAAAACCATTAAAAAAGGTTGAGTCTATTTTTCAACCAACCAATAAAAATTAAGGTTAAAACTTTGTATTGTCCATCGGTAAAAAAAACAGTTAAGTATTTAAAAACAATAACTTTATTAAATAAATAAAATAAATTAGGTACATATACTTATAGTTACGGTAGTACCTACTGATGTATTAAAATCACTGTCATATTTATTTACAAGTAACCGGTTAAAACTAAAACCGGTTGTAGGTAGTCTCATAGACCCGGACTAACCGGTATGTGTGAACCGGGTTGTCCTTTAATATTAAATTAAATTATGTCTTTGTAATCTATCCAAACGCACCTTCTGGCATTAAAAGACCTGAAACAAAGAAGGGAAATTTAGGCCCGTTTTACAGAACTAACGCTCACTCGTGTCGTTAATGTTCATCATAAAAATGTTTGTCCTGGGTGGGAATCGAACCCACAGCCTACAGATCAGAAGGCAGAGCTACTGCCACTGAGCTATCAGGCTCGTCAAGGCCTACTATTCTAAATCGCACTTAATTTGCACGGCTTGTTCCTTTTCTTCCCACCAGCCAGTGGGGAAAAAACAGTAGGTATCAGGTCCGAATGGGATTTGAACTGGTGCGTCAGTTGAAAGTCAAATGGGTAACCGCTAAACCACACTCGCTCTGACATGTAATTTCCACATATCGACAGGATTTTTCGAAAAATCAAGCAAAAAAATAGATATAGTTTGCAAATGAGGTAGATCTAATAAACAGTAGATTTATGAGAATTTCTATTTCTATATTTTTTATAGAACAACTGCAGTTCTACAAAAAAATTTCCTTAATTTTTCGTTCTTTTTTCTTCATAATTAGATATACTTTACACTTTAAAATAATTTCCCATTCAAAGTTCAGCAGTTCTTTTTTGTTTGTAAGTAGGTAGGTACCTAATAATACAATGTCAATAATATACTAACCCGCTATGCAAGCTGTCATGAAGCATATGCCGCAACCAGTGAAAAATGCTCTTACTGCTATCTGTGAAACGAAATAAAAATGTAGGTTAGTACCGTGTAGGTATAGTTTCAACGATCTGGTGTGCAATTATGTCATCAACTCCTCGTCCCGGTCCATAGGTACCTACGCTGCGCTGCGTCTTCCGGTTCGTGGTTGCCACTCAAAAATCTTTCTTCCTCATCGGTTGTCAGTTCTACGAGCGATGTGGTCTGTTCATTGCCATTTCATGTTGCCAATCCTAAGAGCTATATCGGTCACTTTATTCCTCCTGCGGATCTCCTTATTCCGGATCTTATCCGAAATATCGAGCACAGCTCTCTCCATAGCTCGTTTCGTGACTTTGAGCTCATTAGTGAGGCCAACAGTTTTAGATCCATGATAAGTCATCACTGGCTTACACACACTGATGGAATGACGTTGTAGGCTGCCAGGGCCTGGAGTCGATGTGATGTTGGTAAGCGGACAACTACTTAAAACTAAGTAGGTATAAAAGCACAGAGCTTGAATTATGTTTCGTGTGTTTTGTTTTTTTCGTTTGTCGTTTTCATCTTTTTTTCGTTTGGTTTTCGTTTCCTTTCTCAAACTCTGTGTAAAACTTATAATATCTGTGGTAAAACTAAAGTAATAGGTACTAATATACTTACACTAGACAAGGTTTCCCTTTGGTTGGGTGCTATCGCAGCAATGGCTCCGATCATGATACCAGCTGACCCGGGGTTAGTGAACCCACACAGGGAATATGTAGCTATTAACTCTGCGCGTGCCTGCGAACGTTAACTTATCTGTAGGCTAATCTAAGAATAAATGAACCCAATAAAAACTAATAAAATCAGCAAAAACTGGCATTAACATCTTAAAACTGATTAAACCTAATTCCCAACACCTTGATTCAAATTTTGCTAATACCTCGAGTTTAAATATGGCTTTGCAATAATTGCATTCAACTTATTGACAAAGTAACAATCTAATAACATCAGCATAGAATAGTGTGAAAAGTATGAAAATAATAACAATAGATTCAACATAAAATTACTGACTGAATCTAGCGTTGGATCCAACATAAAACTAACGCGTCTATCGTGAAATAAATGAAATCACAATTAATCGAATTGAAATGAGCTCAACATAAACTCAACATAAAATTAAAATTATTAAACACAGGATAACAATAAAGATCCAATATGAAACAAGCAAACCGAATTATATTAGCACAACATTAATCACAGCATAAAACGAATAAAATTGAGTTTTGGTTTTAAGCTGCGTGTGTTAATAGACTCAACATATTATATTATATTTATTTATTTATTTAATATGAACGCATTTGCAATTATAACATATTATCACATATTCATCAGTAGATACATCGTCAATTTTAATAAATAAATTGAAATTATGACTAATAGCTAAACATAGAACTAATAAACCCAATCTAAAACGAATAAACCCAATCTAAATATAATGAATCCAAAATAAAACCTATGCACCCAATCTAAAACTAAATGAACCCAGTCTAATGCATTCAATCTAAAATTGACAGCCTCCGTGGTGTGGTGGTTGAGCAGGTCGTCTCATAATCCGGAGACGGCGGGTTCGAGTCCCGCGACAGGAAAAGTATTTGTGCACAGAAAAAAAAGCGCAAATACTTGTTCTGTGTCTGGGTGTTGTGGGAGCATGGTCCTCGTAGCTCCTGGGTCCCTAGATACAGGGAATCCTAGTTAGAGTCCAGTATCTATGCATGAGAACCTTATAAAAAAAATTATTGCACCCAGTCTAAAACTAATGCACCCAATCAAAAACTAATGCATCCAGTCTAAAACTAATGCACCCAGTCTAAAACTAATGCACCCAATCTAAAAATAATGCATCCCACATAAAACTAAATAAACCCATCATAAAACTGCACCCACCGATAACAGACCAGCCGCCTTCATCTCCCCCATACGCTGGTACGCGACGAACTCGTTCACAACAGTCTTCAGGCCGATGAGAGTGCCAACCAACTCACACTCCTCCCATGGGACGCCTAGGGAAAACTAACATGTAAGTATGTAAAATATAAACTATTGTTTCATCATCATAATCATTAGCAGCTTGAAGACGTCCACTGCTGAACATAGGCCTCCCCCAGGAAACGCCACTTTGAGCAACCGCTCGCATTTTGCGTCCATCGGCTCCCCGTAGCTTTCGCCAGATCGTCAGTCCACCTATTGGGGAGCATACACGGCGTCTTCCGGTTTGTGGTCGTCACTCGAGAACCTTCTTTCTCCACCAGTTGTCAGTTCTTCAAACGATGTGACCAGTCCATTTCACCTTGCTAGTCTAAGAGCTACATCGGTCACTTTAGTTCTCCTGCGGATTCACCTCAATCAGGATCTTATCTCGCAAGGAAACGCCGAGCATAGCTCTCTCCATAGCTCGTTGTGTCATTGTTTAGTAGAATAAAAGCTTATTTCTAAATGGCCAATGCTCGCTTCGCTCGTCGTATAATGTGACTCACTAATTTAAAATTTTACAGCGTCATCATAACTAACAATATTAGGTACAAAGTGACAATAAAAATCAAAAGCTAAATTCTAAGTCTACGCTCGCTTCGCTCATGCCATTTACGTACCCATAGCCCAGCAAAGCGGTATGAACACTTTGCCCATGATCCACTCGAGGTTGAAGTGAGGGTCTCCCAGCATGCCTCCGAAGTAGCCGAGTACGCCGTTTACAAATGCGATGAAAGCCACGAACGCAACTATGTTAGCTATGATGTTTAGGATTAGTGAGATGCCGTTGGTCGCGCCACGCGTCGCTGCTGACAGTGTTGATTGGTCTTCCCTGAAAAAAAAAACATAATAATTATAAATAGTGTATTCCTAAATCATAAGAAAGGAAAATATAATGAAAGAAGAAAGTATGGGTAGAAATAAAAGAAAACTAGCTACGTAGTGGTTGCTTTTGTCCATCCCATAGCATTAATTTTCTCCTACCTCTACATTTCAATTCTTCATGTCTTGTTAGCCATGTGAACGCATCATTTAATTTAAACATATGCTTAGATATAACATATGACATTTGTAATATCACTTGCATTACTTACACATGTCTACTAGCGCTTAAAATGCGTTTTTGCGCCCAGCATAGCGATTCAGGAGCCCTCAGCGCTGAGGCTCAGCGCTGAGGGCTCGATTCAACCAACTTTTATTTGAAAATAGAACGGAAATAGCGTCATCGTTTCTGCAAAAGGCATGAGCTAGGGGAGAGCTTTCCGTTCTATTTTCAAATAAAAGTTGGTTAAATCGAGGCCTCAGCGCTGACCCTCTGCGCTGAGGTCTCCTGAATCGCTATGCAGATTTCGAATGCCAAAGAGAATTTTTCCGAGCCAGTGAGGTAAAACATGTATTGCGTTCCCAATAATCAATTTTTTCTGATCCGACCGATTACTTTAGAAACACTTACTAGATAAACAGATTTCAATAATTTTTTTGCATGTATATAAAACACATGTTCTACGCTAACAGGAAACCCACTTTTTAGACTTGAGAAAAAATAGTAGATAGATAAACTCATTATTGTACACACCAGTAGTAGTGTAGTAGTTCTTAGGCAGTTTTTTTATTGGCCTAATCAAAAACACTGCTAAAAGACATCTAGCATGCATTGCTATCTACTTACACAACAATCGGCTGTATATTATCGACGCTAGTCAGTGACCGCTTGGTCTCCGGCAGAAGAAGCTTGGAGTAGCAGATGGCAGCCGGCGCGGACATCACAGACGCGGTCACCAGGTGCGCCGGCTCCGCGCCGAAACCGATGTACGATGCCAAGATTGTGCCTGAGGATCCGACAAACTACTTCAACAAATACTAATTTAACGACTCGTCTACGCCACTCCTAGATCCTAGACTACGCCACCCGTTTATCATCATCCATAGACTCTAGACTATGCCACCGTAGACTCCAGTGTACACCACCCGTAGACTTTAGTGTACCACCCGTAGCATAGACTCGTCTACGCTACCCGTAGACATGTCTACGCCACGCGTAGGCTCTTTACTCCGCCGCACCAAAATACTCTTGAGTTTGTGCTAAGCCACGCGTAGACTCGTCTAAGAAACCCGTAGACTCGTCTACGCCACGCGTAGACTCTTGACTCCACCGCACCATAATATTATTGAGTTTCGTCTAACCCACACATAGACTTGTCTACGAAACCGTAGACACTAGTCTACGCCACTCGTACACTCCTTTCGTAAACACCTTTATTTTTATGCTAACTTAATATAAAAATAAGGATGGGTGCTAAAGGTATAATCCGAATCCTAAGGGCCGAGCGCGATACGAAACAGAATCTATCGAGATATTATAGTCCTCAAAATTTTAGCAACCAGCGGGATTTGCACCCGCGCCCCCCATCACCAGATTGGACTCTCTACCACAGAGCTATGGTTACCCAACCGCTAGCTGCGAAATCTTAAGGACTGTGTTTACCGAACTAAGCCGTCATGGCGACATCTATTGTACCTATATTAGACAGGCAACTAGCTGGTTGCTAACATTTTTAGGACTATAATATCTTCATAGATATACCTTAATAGTGGTTTACACTTTAAAAATCCTTTCCATCAGAATCTATCGGTTTGAAAGACGCACTGGGAACCGCTGAGCTTCACTGTCAGAAGTAAGACATAATAATATAACATGTTTTGTTAACATCTTTAAGTGTTCGTCTATTATGGCCACAATAGTTATGGTGACCATAAAATGATAATAAAATAAATAATAAATAAATAAATAATAAATATGTGTGGACATTTCACACAGCGCCATCTAGCCCCAAACTAAGCATAGCTTGTACTATGGGAATCAGATAACTGATATAATACTTATATACTTTTTTGTTTGTAAATACATACATAGAATACAATATAACACCCAGACGCAGAACAAGCATCTATGTTCATCACACAAATGTTTGTCCTGGGTAGGAATTGAACCCACGGCCCTCAGTTCAGAAGGCAGGGATACTACCAACTGAGCTAACGGGCCCGTCAAAAGAAAGACTCGTGTAGGTAAGTGGTCAGCCCTGGTGTCAGAATTTTTAGGCCGCCTGAAGGCTTCCGACTTGGCTTAACGACTATTGTCTTACGACAGCAGCCGGGACCGACGGCTTAACGTGCCCTCCGAAGCACGGTAGCGCTCAGTTCTAAATACCAACTTTTTGCTGTAGCGGTCACCCATCATAGTAGTGACCGCAGCAAACGTTGCTTAACATTACCGATCGGTTAGGAACGACTAGTCGTGCTTCGCTATGAGCTCTAAAATGATAATGTGATGGCTTCATACCTTAACACCTTATATGAAAAAGATAATGAAAATACATATTGACTCGACGATCGGCTTGGATATTGCACCTAGCAGATAAAAGATTTTATATAAGTATTTATTAGCCATCATAAATATTATGTATTTAGCAGATAAAATAAGTAATTGCTATGGAACAGGGGCCCGATTCTAAGAGAACGTCCAGCGTTCTGGGTCGAATGATGCTCAATAATGATGGTTGATGAGGATGATGACTCTTGATCTGGACGGTGAGCAATTCAGCTTATTTTCTAAAGGTGCGTCAAACTCCTAACAAGAGAAAAGTATTCGCACATTGAAAAAAAAATTGCGCATGAGTATTTGTAGGTACATAGAAATAACCGGATAAGTGGCTGTTTTCCTAGACAAGCATGCTCCATCGTCGACCGCGTCGTCACTTACCATCAGGTGAGACCGTGGTTGTATGGGAGCCCCCTTAAATATTTGTTCTATTCTGATTTTTAGTATTTTTTGTTATAACAGCAATAGAAATACATCATCTGTGAAAATTTCAATTTTCTAACTATCACACAGTTCATGAGATACAGCCTGGTGACAGACGGACAGACAGCGGAGCCTTAGTAATAGGGTTCGGTTCGCTTTACCCTTTGGGTACGGTACCCTAAAAGCGTAAATACTGCATTTTTATCTATCATTCCAAGTCTCCCGTTGCGAAGAAGGAACCAACAACACAAACGCAAAAAAGTATGCCTATTACAAGGCATGACGACTAAAATTTTTTTTTTGGATAAATTAATTAGATTCCGCAAAAGATAAACATTTGTGAAAACAAAAATTAAATATCTTAAAAAATGACCAAGTTATAAGCATTTTAAAAACCGGAATAGAAAGAGATAGCTCAAACGGCCAGTGACGTCAGAGGAAGGTCGTTATAGTACCTCAGTACTAATCTGTGGTAGCTTTATTTATTATTTATTTATTACTCCGTGATTTATTTACCAATTTTGCTTAGTATTTCAATCATTGCATTCATTTTTAATCTATTTAAAGTATAATTTTCATTGTTCATTTTTAATAGTAGTCATCATGCCTATTATTTACTTACTAATTAATATTATTTGTAAGAAACAAATTATATGTGATGTTATTTCGTGTTAGATTTTCCACGAGAATCAGCTCCAAATGTGTAATATTTTTATTGATCTATTAAGTAAATAAATATATTAATGAAGAATTTATGATATCATAAAGATATTTTTTATTAGTTTGTCACTTTCTGTTTGGCCTTGGGCCTTGGAGCTACTAAGCCTCAATACATTCACCAAAGTAATAATTATCATATTACTTAGATTTTATCACAGAGCATTGAAACAAATGATGCTCCGCACATGAAGCGTGTTTGATTTTCTTGCTCTGTGGATTATATCACCGGAATTAATACCATATTAAAATAGATCAATTTTTCAAATAAATCAAAATGTGTTTTTCTTTTAAATTGAAATTGAAAATTTTCCCTTGATGTTATATTACTGTACGTTGTGTTACTGTTTATTATTGTTAGTATTATATCTACATACAAATCATTATTTTTGTTCTGAAAAATCGATAAAAATAAGGGTTTTTTAACATAACATTACAAACAGATTAATTTGTGAAGGAAAAATTTGAATCACGAACGGGACTTGAACCCGCGTCCATCTCTGCCTAAAGCCGCGATATGCCGTCATTCTCATGTCAAGAGACGGATGCGGATGACGGATAATGAGGGCTACAGTACCGTTCGTGATTCAAATTTTTCCTTCACAAATTAATCAGTAGATTACCTACGTTAAGCAGGCTGCTGCTATTAAATAAAAATCATAAATAATAACATACAACATGTTTAACATGGTTAGGTACCTTCCCAACTTATATCGTATCTGCTGATAGACATTAGTAAAAACTATCTATTAAAATTATTGATACCTAATATCTTTTTGCGATAAGCAGAGAAAACTGTTATATACCTACCTTCAAAGGTCATTGATCTGTTTTAGATTAATTTTTTAACCTTTGTAATATCACTTACCAGAGACGGTGGCGAATCCAGAAGCCATGACCACATGCAGTTCGGATGCAGTGAGGAGAGACAGGTACGGCTTGATCAGGAGCACTGACTCCGACTACAAAGGAGCAATCATATCAATTTAATAATGACGTAACACACTTAAAGAAAATACATTGGAATTGATAACCTCCTCTTTTTGAAGTCAGTTGAAAAAGAGGGTTAACGCGATAATCGCCTTAATTTTATACTGGACCGTACCTACTTGGTTGAAATATTGTTTCCAGTTAATTTCATAATAACCAAATTACTGAATTGATTTGGATGAAAATTAATTTTTTTTTAAATTATCCATATTGATTTTATAAATAACAGAGTTACAAGGACTCCTTTGAGAACTATCCGCTATTCTTCATAGTTTCGGATTTGGCCTACTCCCACTTTAGGTGTGTTGTTGTGTTTGTTATTGTACATGCTTTGTTTAGTTTGGCGCCAGATGGCGGTATGTGAAATTAATATCCACATATACCTATATTTTTAATTAGTTTTCAACTCGCATAAAAGGCGTTCAGCGGTCTAAAGCGGGAGGTAACAAGTTGGGGGTGCGAGCTTAGGCTTGGGCAGTTCCGGTAGACGAGGATGCTTTCCTGAAGGTCGGTGCATACCAACAGCTGTTAAAAATATATGTATAACCAACTCACCATGCCTAGGAAAACGTTCCCAACAGCTATGACACTCTCACATACGGTCGTGGCGGTCGCAGTACGGAGCAGCTGGCCTAGCTTCAAGCAGAACCACTGGAGAGCTCCCCAGAAGAACAGAACCTCTACCAACATGCTGAAGAAGAAGATTACGGGCAGGGTCTGGAAAGGAAAATGTCTGTAAAAATATAGTGGCCTTCATTGTAGTATGACATGCATTGACTACCAATGATACAACTTCCCCTCATACGAAAATAAGTGGTTTATTTCAACCGCTAATCCTTTGCGAGATACCCGTTACCCACTAGGTGGACCGACGACCTGGTGCAAGCCGCAGGGAGCCGATGGATGCAGGAGGCGAGCAGTCGCTCTAAGTGGCGCTCCCGGGGGGAGGCCTATGTTCAGCAGTGGGCGTCTTCAGGCTGTTAATGATGATGATGATGATGATGTCTCATTTTGTTACTTCGCCCCTTGCCCGCGCCAGTGAGTAGTGTTTGTAGGAGAAATTATGTTCACGAGCTATCAACGGCCTGACATTGTTCAAGTAAGAGCCAGAGAGTAAGAGTAGGAGTAGTGCGGTCAGTGATGATAGCTCATGCGGGTTTGTGCGGTTTGAATCCCACTTGGCCCCAAAAACGGGGTGCATCAGTGACTAATGAACTTTTCAGGGTTCCGTAACCAAAGGTAAAACGGACCCTATTACTATAAGGCTCCGCTGTCTGTCTGTCTGTCGTCACCAAGCTGTATCTCATGAACCGTGATAGTTAGAAAGTTGAAATTTTCACAGATGATGTATTTCTGTTGCTGCTATAAACACAAATACTAAACAACAAAACAAAAACGTTTTTAAAGCTTGTAATGGTACGAAACCCTTTCTGCGCGACTCCGATCCCACACTTGGGCGGTTTTTAAGTTAATTGCGAAACTGGCACCCGCTCTTAGAAGGGTAGCATGTGAGGAAAGCGAAAAAAAAAAACGTGAACTTGCTTTGTGTTTTCTGCCTACCCTCACTTCAGCGTGGTATATATAGGTTGCCCCAAAGATTATTTATAGGCCCTATACATTCTCCCTGTGAGTGAAGGCCGTGCATATCCCAGCACTCCCAGCAGTGGGAACTTAATAGGCTCTGATGATATAGTCAAGACCAAGGTTCAAGTTTAAATAATATGGTGTCTGTAACTTCCTAATACTTACACTGAACGCAAAAACCCCCTCTTGTCTCACAAGAAGATTTCCGAACGCGAATTCAGCTCCTTCTACGCCGTACGCCAAGAATGATGCCACCTGCAAAAATAATCAATAAAACTCCACACTTGGCAGATTTAAATGATACCTACATTCTTAAGAGAAGCAGAACAAGCCTCTTTTGTCCATACAAAAAGTACTAACGCTTTTCTACCCCTAAATCACAGATCTTTTCAGAGTTTTTTATAGGGACAGACCCTATAAAAAACTCTGAAAAGATTTTTACCTAACTACTGCAAAAAAGAGGGTTGTGAGTTTGACTGTCTATGTACATATGTTCATAATTATATTCCCTCGAATAAACTACTTATCCTATTTTTACCGAATACAGAATTTATTGATAAAAATAATTTACAGGTCATTAACATAATGACTTAATATTATTTTGGATAAATCTAAATGATGATTTCATTACTAAATAAGTACTATATATAGTCAATTTTTTTAACAATCATTTCAACTTTTAATTTTTCCATAAAAAACTCATTGACTTGGTATATCCAAACGATTGACACCAAAATCAAGTTTTTTTTTACATTTAGAGCGTTCATCCGTGCTTCCAAGCAAAGCTGACAGAAGATAATAAAAAAACAAAAAAAAAGAGAAATTGTTCCAACCTTATCAGAGAAGCACTGCAGTGCAATCCGTCCAGGATCCCACCTGATGAAGAGGAGCCCGAATATGAACTGCAGCAGTAACCCTGAGAACACACTGCGCCAGTTTATGCGGCCAGGGTGCTTCGAGAATACGAAACCTGGAAGAAAGATGTCATTATCAGCTGGAAAAAGTTCACCGCATGACTGTGACTATGACGCTCACTATTACTATAACTATGACTATGGCTTCAACTACGACTAAGACGCGGCTATGGCTACAACGACGTCTATGACTATGACTACCTACGACTATGGCTACACCGTCGTCTATGACTATGACTACCTACGACTATGGCTACACCGTCGTCTATGACTATGACTACCTACGACTATGGCTACAACGACGTCTATGACTATGACTACCTACGACTATGGCTACACCGTCGTCTATGACTATGACTACCTACGACTATGGCTACAACGACGTCTATGACTATGACTACCTACGACTATGGCTACACCGTCGTCTATGACTATGACTACCTACGACTATGGCTACAACGACGTCTATGACTATGACTACCTACGACTATGGCTACACCGTCGTCTATGACTATGACTATGACTACCTACGACTATGGCTTCAACTACGACTAAGACACGGCTATGGCTACAACGACGTCTATGACTATGGCTATGGCCTATGGCTATGGCTATGGCTATGGCTATGGCTATGGCTATGGCTATGGCTATGGCTATGGCTATGGCTATGGCTATGGCTATGGCTATGGCTATGGCTATGGCTATGGCTATGGCTATGGCTATGGCTATGGCTATGGCTATGGCTATGGCTATGGCTATGGCTATGGCTATGGCTATGGCTATGGCTATGGCTATGGCTATGGCTATGGCTATGGCTATGGCTATGGCTATGGCTATGGCTATGGCTATGGCTATGGCTATGGCTATGGCTATGGCTATGGCTATGGCTATGGCTATGGCTATGGCTATGGCTATGGCTATGGCTATGGCTATGGCTATGGCTATGGCTATGGCTATGGCTATGGCTATGGCTATGGCTATGGCTATGGCTATGGCTATGGCTATGGCTATGGCTATGGCTATGGCTATGGCTATGGCTATGGCTATGGCTATGGCTATGGCTATGGCTATGGCTATGGCTATGGCTATGGCTATGGCTATGGCTATGGCTATGGCTATGGCTATGGCTATGGCTATGGCTATGGCTATGGCTATGGCTATGGCTATGGCTATGGCTATGGCTATGGCTATGGCTATGGCTATGGCTATGGCTATGGCTATGGCCTATGGCTATGGCCTATGGCTATGGCCTATGGCTATGGCCTATGGCTATGGCTATGGCTATATGACTAAGACTATGGCTATGAGTAACCTTACCAAGGAGCATAATTATGAAGAGGCCCAGCAGTGAGATCAGCCTCGAAGGTTCGTCTCTCGTATCGAAATACAGGAAGAGGACAATCGCGAGCAGAATAGCAACGCAGAGGCCGTACTTGAAAAATCTGTAGACAGAAGTTAATGCCTTATGCCTATTAAACTAAGGTTACTATTGTAATGTGCGTGTTTCTCTCAGATTTGGTTTAGCACGTCTACTCGCGTTATTTGTTTACCATTATTTAAACACTTACGCGTTTTTCCACCATTTTTCCGTAGACGTCTCCACCTTGGTCCAAACTTTATCCTCAAACCATTTGCCGAAACATCTCTTCACCACGGAGAAGTATATTACAAAGAAATATACGATCACGTAGAGAGCTATGAGACTTCCAAAACCGTGGCATAACTCTAAGGGTTGATTTACTGCAATATACAAAAATTGGTATAAAATAATCCCTATTGCTATTCCTGGTATCCATACATCTATAGATTTTATACATAATAATTATTAAATCGTCTAAAATAAATAAGACAGAAAATTACTACGCGGTAGGACTTTTCTGCAATCTTCGTCTAGTTAAGTACCACCGCTTTGCCGCCAAGCAGTAGAACAGGGGCCGTACTGTGAGCTTTAGTGCGATTCAAACCAGAGCCTGTATTGGATCGCTTCGTTTTTTTTTGTATGAAGATTTTGACAAGCGATCCAATATTGGCTCAATTTTGAATCGCGCTAAGAGCTCACAGTACGGCCCCAGGTACTACTGTGTTCCGGTTTGAAGGGTATTATAGCTAGTGAAATTACTGGGCAAATGAGACTTTACAATCTGATCTTGCCGTCTAGAAATCTTATTACTAGACTGTGTGATGTCTCAGGATGACGTGAGCAGTGCGGTGTCACACGTCACTTTAATTTAGAGGTCCGAGTGACACTGCTTCTATTATAGGCGGCCGTGACGATAACACCTGACAAATGGTTAGTGACGTCATTTGTTTAAAATAATACTCACCATAAGATATATAGTAGTATAAACATCCAGCAAAATATCCAAAAAAGATACCATGCATAACAAAATACAATATAACATGCATAGATTGGTTGTTTTTCTTGAAGAACTCGTCAGTAGAACTACCCACTCGGGTTAGGGTTGTTTCGAACCATCCTTTGGGCTCGTAGTCTATGAATTCATGGGTTATCTGAAATCATAACGTGAGTTTTAGGGTTCCGTACCCAAAGGGACATACCCTATTACTAAGGTTCCGCTGTCCGTCTATCTGTCCGTCCGTCGTCACCAGGCTGTACCTCATGAATCGTGATAGTTAGACAGGAGAAATTTTCACAGATGATGTGTATTTCTTTTACCGCTATAACAACAAATACTAAAATGACAGAATAAATAAAATAAATAAATATACTGGGTGTAATTGAATTCATTAGCATCCTTTGAAACTAGATACCTACTCCTGATACCGGTCACGTGTGGACCAATTTTTTTTAATTCTAACACATTGGTTGGGTAATAATAATAACCCCCAAAAAATGGAATAACTTACTTTATCAAATGCTACAATACAAAAATAACTAAAATAATGAATTACTGTTTTTAGTTACTACATACAAGGTATAAAAACGTTTAAATGTATCAAAATCATCCGTGCAAACTGCGTTAGGCGCCGCGGAAATCTTCATAATTTTTCATTTACTCTTTAATAATCATCTATAAATGATGTACTATTATGGGCTCAATTTATGCTAATGAATTAAATTACAGCCTGTATGTGGACATTTCACACAGCGCCATCTAGCCCCAAACTAAGCAAAGCTTTTACTATGGGAACCAGATGACTGATACAATACATAAGATGCTTTTTGTTTGTAAATACATACGTAGAATACAATATAACACCCAGACACAGAACAAACATCTATGTTCATCACACAAATGTTTGTCCCTGGTGGGAATCGAACCCTAAAATAGAAAATAGAATAAATATTTGAGGGGGCTCCAATACAACAAACATGGTTTTATTGCTCGTTTTTATTGATAATGGTACGGAACCGTTCGTGCGCGCAGGTTATTTCCTCTCCCATCTTTTTTACATTTGGACAGGGTAATTAAGCGAAGCCGGGGTGGGTCCACTTCCATGATAAAATTACGGATATAATTATTATTAATTTGTAAAGGAAAAATTAGAATCACGAGCGGGTATTAAACCCGCATCCATCCATCCCTCAAGCCGGGATATGCTTTACTTAAGCTACCATGACAAGTGGTCTCATGTCCGAATTTTTCCTTCACCTTTTATACAACCATCTTACGGGGTTTGTGTTGATGTAACTTAACATGCTGGTTGGGATGATTCTTAAATCACTCAATAGATAGCGCTACCAACCCCGTAAGTTGGTTATAAAGGTGAAGGAAAAATTCGGACATGAGACCACTTGTCACGGTAGCTCAAGTAAAGCATATCCCCGCTTGAGGGATGGATGGATGCGGGTTCAATCCCCGCTCGTGATTCTAATTTTTCCTTTACAAATTAATCTGTAGATTACGCTGAGCAGGCGATACTGCTTTAAAAATCATAAATATAATAATTATTATATTTATTTATTACTTATTACCTCTCCACTCTTTCCTCCATTAGTTTTTAGTGCGTCTCCCAATTCAACGCCTTCAGTCGAGCCCGACAGCTGAAAAAAAGCATTTACAAAAAAGATAACTTGGGCACCTACTTTAGACGAACTTGTTTTATTGTAGTACTTTTATCAAAATTCAAAGTACTTAAGTATGTAGTCAATTGTTTTTTCTCTAATCTGTGATTCCAACCATCACTAATGCATTTTCTGTCTTACAGAAATATCAAAATATCAATAGAGTTTTGGCGGGAACGCGGAAAAGTTCACTTCGTTGCATTGTATTATTTATCAAAACTTGTGCTTTTTCCAGTGTTAATGTTTAAAATTGGTTTCGTTTTACGCATTAAGTGCTGAATTACGAGCATGAGTGTGGGCAAGTGATATAATGTGGTGAAACGTGGTTTTTCGTGTTGCTTCCAAATTCCATAGAAGCTTCTAGTAAAGTTGCCACCACTTTACATCATGTTCTAGTAAAGTGGTGGCAACTTTACTAGAACATGATTTAGACTGGGCTTTGACTACCTGACTTAGACTGGACTAATTCTAATTCTAATTCTACGTGGGGGTGCTAAGTCCTGCACTGACGTCCCGCTTGGGGTGTATTGTGCATTTCCCCCTCTGCCAGCATCTACCCGAGCCACCCCAACTCCTTAAAATAACGGAGTGTGGCCTTATTTTAGACTGGACTATGACTATGACTAAGACTTGACTTACGTGAAATATTCTATAACGATGAAAAATTACAATACTTGACACTGGCTAAATACACTATGTGTAGAGCCATAATCTAAGAAAAAAAAACAATATTGGAAGGATCATGATGATACGACCATGGAAGGATCATTACGTAATGTGCCAATTTGTAAATGCTCTAAAGCCGATATGTGCTCTTTTTGTGCTAGTACTCGTTCAAAATAATCAATCGCCGTTATTTCACTATCTTTTTTCTTCTCGGGAATGAGACCTTTTAATTAAAAAAAAGCTTTTATAAAGACCCGATAGATGGCGTTAAAATGGGGATTTACGTTATGTCATTGTTAAGATGCCGACACAAGGTGGACCGACGACCTGGTGAAAGCCGCGGGGAGCCGATGGATGCAGGAGGCGAGCAGCCGCTCTAAGTGGCGTTCCCTGGGGGAGGCCTATGTTCAGCAGTGGACGTCTTCAGGCTGTTGATGATGATGATTGTTAAGATAATAATGTATCGAATTTAGTATCCTATCCTTAGTTTATGGAAGGCATATACTCTAATGGCTTTCTATCGACAAATCGACAACAATGATCCACTCAACTGAATTTGACATTTCCTTGTACTCCGTGGTATGAAACTACGACCATGTTTGAAATAAAACCTTAGTCGGCTGCTGTAAAAACATAGTCCTAAAGATTTTTGCAGTCAGTTGTGACTTTATGACGTACGTACCTACTACCTACCTTTTCTTCTTCCGTAGAAACTGCGTGTTGTGAAAAATATGATGCATACAGTTTTCTCAAGGCTACTGCGATAAATCATCGAAAATGCTTAGAAAAGGCTTGAAGCGGTGAACATTTTATAAATGCGAATTTATCAAGTTAAATTATAAAAACAAAGCGAGATCGACGTGTGAAGCCTACTTTGTGTCAACTACCATAAGGATAACGCATCGTCGTTGATTTATTTTCTTCTGGCATTTAATTTAATACACAGAGCTTTGAAACATATGACGGTCGATTCGCGCAATTTTTTTTTTGCTCTGTGAATAAAAAAACCAAATAACTGAGGGTCAATTTGAAATGTTGTCTAAGTTGTGACAATGGGCGACCTTATCGCTAAAAGTGATCTCTTAGAGCGATTTATAACAATGCAACAGGAACAAACTTGGAAAACTCGTGACCTTACCTTATAGTCCAACTGAATATGAACGCCTCTCATTTTAAAATTATAATAATCACTCAAGAAGGTTAGGTACACTAATTTATTGATTGAAATTTAATTACTTATTACTTTTAATTTAAATACTTATTAATACCTTTAGTAATATGCTAGGTTATTTGAGGCGGTAATAGCATCTGGCCTTCCTATATACTCTGATACGTATTTTTATTTACGATACAATTGTTTTCAAAACAAAAATCGCATTGTGATTGTTTATACAACGACATTGTAAACAATTTTGTAGACAATATTTTTAATATCTTCAATGTTTGTCACTATTACTGTGTGAGAATAGGACCACCCCACCTCTTCCCGTGGGTGCCGTAAGAGTCGGCTAAGGGAATATCCAGCGAATGTGCAGCTGCATTCTCTGAGGTACATTATAATACAACTGAATTTAGAACGTCCTCCTTTTTTGAAGTCAGTTAAAACACCGATAAAGAACGCCCAGGACCTAGGAACTGTGAGGACCATGCTCCCACAACACCGACACACAGAACAAGTATTTGCGCTTTTTTCCTGTGCACAAATATATACAAATATAATGTGGGGTGTGATCCTGCGCATGAAGGAATAGGATGTGAAGTGTAGATAGTATATATTAATAATAATCTTTTTAAATGTTGTACGCTCCTCACTATTATTAATTATTAATTTAATGATAATGATAATAATAATAATAATAACAATAGTAATTAGATTTGACGTAAATAATACAATTAGAATTAAATAGGAATAGGATTATTGACATGTAACAACATAACTTTTATTTTAGAAACCACTCAAAATGTACTAAAATGTGCAGCGCCCTTGCAGGGCACATATATTGATCCTTAAGACAAGCTACTGTTTAATATATAGTCTGTATTATATGTGAGCACAATAAATGAAAATGAAAATGAAATACTTGTCCTGTCGCGGGGATTGAACCCGCCGCCTGCGGGTTATGAGCCCTGCCAACCACCATACCACGGAGGTTGTCAATAAAAACATACTCACCGATTTCAACCGCTCCGGATTAGGCACGTCTGCCATGTTTTATTCTCAATGTTACAAGTAATATTATAACGACTAGATAGCACACACAGCTTGTCCATTCGAACGACTACGTGATAACAGGTAGGGCACTTTTAATCGGCAATATGTGAATTGTCCACTCCATTGTTCTGTAACAAAAGAAACAAGGCGCGTGTTAATATTAGCAGGTGATTAATCTATCTATTGGTCTAGCTCTGTACATTGAAGATATTTTGAAAAAAAAGCAGTGGGGGATTTTCAATGCTGAAGCCAAAAGTTTTTTTTGTTTTTTCTGTTCCTTTATTTCTTGGCTGAGCAAAGAACACCTTGTTCACCTTTTATCTTGTCTCTGTTCTTTCTCTCTTCCTTTAGAATTGAGATAAGGCGTAAAACCAATAAACCTGCGTGTAGCCGGGGCGGGTCAGCTATCTTCTATACATATAATAAAACTGTAGAGATAAAAAAATCTGTAAATGCAAGATATCGAAAAAAAAATGACACAGGTTAGCTTGAAATTTTTTGCTGATCACGTTAAGCTACTTTTTAGACATTTTGTCTGTTTGTTTGTTTGTTTGTTTGTTTGTTTGTTTGTTTGTTTGTTTGTTTGTTTGTTACGGCACAACTCCGAAAATACTGAACAGATTTTCATGCGGTTTTCACTAATAAGCTTAGAAAAACCCAGCGCACAACATAGGATATATTAAATTTTAAATTTTGTAAATTTTTTTTGGTGAAAATGATTAAGATTGCATTATGAAACGGAACGGGATTTTCACAAGATGGCCGCTTCAAGACTTAAAGGTAAGTTTTTTTTTTCTTATATTTTGGTCCAAACATAGTGTAGGTATTTAGCCAGTGTCAAAAAGTAAGTTTTGTTTTGGCTACTAATCATAGATGAGAGAAAAAAATGTGCTCTGTGCTACTGACGGTAATGTTATCTCGGGTTTATCCGGATGCACAGATTAAAGAAAAAAAACTCTGTTACTATTATGGCGCGGCTTCATATACACCCGAACTTTCGCTGTTAAGTTGGCGTGCAAAAACATCTCTGTTGACTATCCTCGATGTTTTTGTAGCGCCCCAACCCGGACACATTGTCAATTTGTTTGCCTGCTGCCCGACCGACCGACGTGGGCTAAATAAAATGGAAGAAACAGTAGCGTTATATTGCATGTCGGCGAATAAATATGTTTTACAAACTGTGAAAGTATAATTTGCGATTACAAAAATAAATTTTAATAGTTTTAATTTATAATTCCTTATCAATAGGAAGTAAAACCATTTTTTTTTATTTGTCTGTTTATCTGTCCCTTTGAATACGGATCACGGTTGTTATAGTGGCATCAGAAATATATCATCTGTGAAAAATCAACTATCTAACTATCACGATTCATGAGTACATCCTGGTGTCTGATGGTCAGACGGAGAGCGGAGGTTTAGTAATAAAGATTTACCCTTTGAGTACGGAACCCCAATCATTTTTATTTCATTCTGAACAATCCCCACTGCACTAAGCAATAAGGAAGTAATTTAATGCATGTTTATATTTATAACTTAAAAGACAAAAAACAGTAAATAACAATTGGCGCGCCTGCATTACCGGCAGCGTATCACACTTTTCGGGCTACGGCGAAATACATCGCGCGATTACTCGATGCAGTGCAGATTAGAGAAAAACAATCAAGGAAGTCATATGTATTTTTTTCTCTAATCTGTGGTATTACTAAAGATAAGTTTTTTCGTTAATCTGTGGTCCAAACTAAAAAAGAGGATAGGTATGAGAACTTTCTTGAATATGAGCAGGACAAAGAGAACAAGGAATTTCGAAAACTAAGAACTTCTTACTTAGACTTTTTATTATAAGTTTTAAGGCTTCACGCGATATCATATTTAGCCAATATTGAAACATAACTAAAATTATTATTCATGTTTTCGATTTCTTGGGTTCTGGCGAGGGCAAAATTCTTTATTGGCAATCTGGTATTATGGATTAGTTATCAAAAATATACTACGCGTTACCATTCGAAATAAGTATTTAAATTGTATTTATAGTACCTATAGCTTAACCTATAGTAGTAACTTATTCAGTAATCTGTGCCTATAGGTAGTTAATTTATTGACCCTTGCTTTTGCTACGCATTGTATAACGTTTTTTATTATGGCATTAGACAAAATTTGCATTTAGCCAATGATAGGAAGTGTTTTATGAAAACTGTTAAACTGTAAAAGGGTAGGTTCTTAGACTTTTTATAATCATTCATAAGGCTTCACGCGATTATCATACTTAGCCGTTTGAAGCTTACTTAATTAACATTTTTATTGAAGTTTTCGATTTATAAGGTTTTGGCGGGAGCAATGTTCTTTATTGGCGATCTGGTCAAATGTATTATTATTTGTATTTAGCCAATGATACGAAATATTTTATGAAAAATGTTTTAAAAGGGTAGGTACTTAGGTATAATAATATGTAGGTATTCATTATGGCAATTGTATCCTCGAATTAACAACAACATGGCGCGTAAGGTTCGTTTTTGACTGTTTTTGATTTGTTCTTCTTCTTCTTCTTACATGTTGATAATAGTTAAAATATTTTAGATCTGTGGGCTATTAAAAAAACCACGGGTAAAAATGATTAGATTACTCGGTTACTCCAAGGTTATAGTTTTAGTAAGTAACTATCTTTGAGTGTAACTAATAATTATGTAATGACGATTTAACCTACTTCCTCACTTTCATCACTAAGTAGGTATGTTGAAAGTGCAGTGGGAATGAGACAGCGTGGAAAATAGTGGACATAATAATAATTATAATGGTCGATTCTTTAAAGAGTGGTGGTTTAGTATTTGTAATTCCTAATTAGTATTAAGAAAAAATAATTATTTATTTATTTATTTTATTTATTTATTTTTATATACACTTATTTTTATATATCTATTGACACTGGCTAAGTGTAGGTACCAATTCGTATGGAGCCAAACTTAAGAAGGTAAAAACAATGTGGTAAATGGATCAAAAAGCGCGCGGATATGAAAAACTGAGCAAAGCAGCATCATCGTGCGTTGTGTCATTCTTTCATATTTTTCTAAACTGTACCTGCCTGCTTAGGTAACTACTGCCTAAACAAAATTTACTAAAACTTCTGTTAAAGACCTGAGTGAAGTGATGATGATTTCTTTTTGTTGTAATATGAAGAGGTACTTATAAAATTGTAGTTTTTTGTTTGAAACTTCTTTTCTTTTACTGTTTTATAAATCTATATTTGACTCAAAACATTTAATTTTAGGTAATGGCTTAAATAGCTTCCACTCACGGCTATGCTTGCGTTATACCTATATCTATGCTAATACAGGTTACTGTGCTCAGCTTCGAAAAGATTTAGTGCATATTTTTGTTTGGTACGAAATGAATGATCTATTATTAGACTACTTATAACATCAAAATAACATAACACAAGCGTGCGAAGCCGCGGGCAAAAGCTAGTAGTTAATAATATGGTAATCCCTGTACGATAAGCGTACATGGCCTTAAGACGCTGACAGGACCCAATGCGAGCACGTTTATTACAACAGTCGAACATGAACCGTATTCTGTATTATATAGGGTCGCTTTATCCGTAGCAAAAATATGGCGATTACGTTGAGTTCACACGCTGAGTTCAGCACTTCGAATTTTCCATTTTTGCATGATGCATTGAAACATGACTGAATGGGGTGTCTTATTATAATGTAGAATTTTAGGGCGTTTGAATGATTTTTTAGAGGTATAGAGAAAAGTTTTCGTAAACGTGTTTCGGTTTCTGCAGCTGGAAAAAAGAAATTGACATGTATTTTTTTCAATCCTGTAAATGGCGTACATTTTGAGACAATCACGTTCAAAATAGTCGATTTGGGAGCATTCAGCGCCTTAATGGGCAGATGTTCAGCAGTGGACGTCTTCAGCCTGTTGTTGATGATGATGATGATGATGATGATGATGATTGATGATTAATTATTATTTAGTAATCCAGCACATGTCAAACGGCATGGACGTCTATCATCTAAAGGTTTGTAATCTTTGGTTTCCCATAAACAACACGCTTGACAGGCGGCTTTTTTTTTTAAATTTGACTAAGCCAGCGTTTTACCACAATCCCACCTGGGCGGTTATTCTCTATGGAAACACAGATTCCACACGATACGAAACCGCGTCGTTATCGTGTCTTGTTTAAATCGTGTCACAGCGTTAGATATACCTTCACTTTACATTCAAGTTATCTTTATTTTGAATAAAATATATTGACATAAGTGGTCATATCTTTTGATGTGCTGATGTTTCGGAACGCAACTCGGTAAAACATATGATTTTTGACAGATCAAATCGCGCCAATTCTAAATTAATTTCACGCGGTTTTGTTATCGTTTCATAGAGAATAGACTTTTGCAGATTTCTTATGTAAAACAAGGAATTCGCGTGGTTTCGAAGTAAGGAATCGATAGAGAATAAAGGCCCTGATGGGAAGCAACGATGTGGTCTAAGGTGTCACACGCTGGTCTAGTAAATACCTATTCATTCTTGATTTGAACAACCCCGGGTTGTATTTTTCGGGAAACACCGACCAGGGTAAGGCATTCCACACTTTGGTGATCGCAGATTTTAGCTGCCGAGGAGCATGCTGCGGCCCGTTCCCTGGATATTCCTTTAGAGCTGGCTCTTATAGCATGGCTGATGATAATTATATGTCTGTTTTTGAAGACATTTTAAAGGCACGTGCGAGCGTCGGCTTGGCCGTTGCCGGGAGAAGATGAAAGAGAAGACTTCTTTGTTGAAGTGGCGGTAAAAATAGAAATACATTTACTCACATAACTTGGTCTACTTAATAAAGGACTAGGAAGCCGAATTAGAGATTAATCAAATAATTACCAGATAACAAATTCAAATATGATAAGCGATGCTTATCTGCCGCTGCGTATGCGCATGAAATATGGCTAGATGATATCTGCTATGTGACCGAGATGGACTGGACTGGTCATCATCATCATCATCACCAGGATCGGAAAGTCTGAATCCAATGATGACATGTTCATTTCGACCTTTCCAGCAAAGCAAGAGTTTTTTTTTGAATAGGCTAATGGTGGTCTCTACCGACTTTTACAGCGTCATTTTCAACAGCAATTAAATGTAGGAAGCTACTAGCTGGCGGTCACCCCTGGGGTGCGACCCTCGGCTTGGGCTGTTGCCGGGATAAGAGGATCGAGAAGGCTACGTCCGCTGGAGGAGTGGACCCTATGGAAAGTCGCGACCATTCTAACTAATTTATGGGCGGTACGTCGACCTCGCCGGCGGGGTCGGTGTCTGATTGTGTTACGCTGGTATCCTATACCAGTGCTGGTACCTGAACCGGCCGGGCCTAGGGCTCTAGTCCCTTCCCATTAGCGGTAACCTGCGGAAAAGCGACTGATACTATGAATAAATAAACATAAATAAGTGTAGACATTTCACGCAGCGCCATCTAGCCCCAAACTAAGTAAAGCTTGTACTATGGGAAACAGATAACTGATATATTAGATACGTTTTTGTTTGTAAATACATACATAGAATACAATATAACACGCAGACACAGAACAAACAATTCGATGCCAGTTTTCTCACGATGTAAAAGTGCAATGACTATGAATAGCTTATTTGCAATAAAACACTTTGACTTTGACTTTGACTTTGATGGCTATAAACGCCGTTTACGGAAAATCCGAATCATTAAAGTATTTTTGTTTTTTTACTGCCAAAAACCTATCCTAGTAGGTAAATATTATCTTTATACTTGGTACTTATATTTCTGGGTTTGATGGGGAAGAAAGGTACTCGAGTGGCGACCACGAACCGGAAGACGCAGACGATCTGGCGAACTTTAGCGCACAGCCAATGGAAGCAAGAGGCAAGGATAAATACAGGGTGAGGCCCGGTTTCCCCAACGCGGAGACGAGATATTTGTTTTGAATAGCCAATCAGCATAGCGATTCAGGAGACCTCAGCGCAGAGGCTCAGCGCTGAGGTCTCGATTCAACCAACTTTTATTTGAAAATAGAACGGAAAGCTCTCCCCTAGCTCATGCCTTTTGCAGAAACGATGACGCTATTTCCGTTCTATTTTCAAATAAAAGTTGGTTGAATCGAGACCTCAGCGCTGAGGTCTCCTGAATCGCTATGCTGATGGCGGGGAGTGTGCGTAATGACATGACGTCTTCCTTTCGTAGACAACACAGCTCAAATCTCTGCTACGCACAGCTCACATCTCTCCTCTCCGCTTTGGTGGAAACTGGGCCTTATTGATGCTGATGATACATAATAGTCTAATTAATTTACCTAATTAATTACCTCATCAAAATAAAATGTAGGACGTCACAAGAAAAAATGCTTGCCTTATCATATACCTAAATGGGAAATTCATTGTGACACAAATTTTTATCGTGTGATAAATATTTGCTATTATCTTTATAATTATCATATCTTTATAACGTGTATTTAAATAATAATCTTTGATATCCCTTGATATTATTATTATGTATTTTATTTTTGTCAGTGGCTAGTTCACTGTTTGCAACTAATTTGTACTCATCATCATCATCATTAACAGCCTGAAGACGTCCACTGCTGAACATAGGCCTCCCCCCGGGAGCGCCACTTAGAGCGGCTGCTCGCCTCCTGCATCCATCGGCTCCCCGCGGCTTTCACCAGGTCGTCGGTGCGAACACCTTAGAGCCTTGGTTCCGCTCAATTGCGGCCTCAATACCTGAAGTACTAAAAGCACGCAAGTCGTGTCGTATGGAACTCCAGATACGTCTATTGAGTTCACCGTAGGCTGACATATCAACTGAAGACTGTAGTTTCATTTCGCTCCGGTCTGCCATTAATTTAAGTGTTTCCTGAGAGTTTCTGAGTCCTCTTTCAGCGTTGTATCTTGAAAAACTCAGCTCCAACAGCTTGGACAGTTTCCACCAACCCGTTGTTCAACTCGTCCACTGTGTTGCAATCGGAAAGGCACTGAAAGCGATTTTGGAGTTCCAGCTGAAAGCCTTCGGGGTTTTGGATTTGTACAGGATTTGGGCGGAGCGTAGACTTCACCAGACGCGACCTTTCAAGCTTAACATTGATATTCAATGTGCTTCTTACAATACGGTGATCGCTACCGGTTTTCACCTTGCTGATCACAGAGATATCATCGAATATGGGCTTCTTGGTCGTCATCATGAAGTCTATCATAATTTGTACTGCTTAAGTCCAAATGAAGTGTTTTTAACGCATTATTTAAGTCTTTGTCTATATAGCTAGGTATTAGGTAGGTACATAACATTATCTGGGGGTATTACCTTACCTAGAGTCTTGCAAAGGTAACTCTGCAGTGGAGAATTTTGGCACCCCTAAAAACTTTTTATTTTGTTATATTTTGGCTCCACACATAGTGTATTTAGCCAGTGTCAAGTATTATATTTTCATCGTGTTATAAAATATTTAACGCAAAGTCATGTCCTAGTCATAGTCATAGTCCAGTCTAAGTCAGGTAGTCAAAGTCCAGTCTAAGTCGTGCTCCAGTAAAGTGGTGGCAACTTTACTAGAAGCTTCTGTGGAGTTTTGGAAGCAACACGAAAAATCACGTTTCACCACATTATATCACTTGCCCCCACTCATGCTCGTAATTCAGCACTTAATGCGTAAAACGCCACCAATTTTAAACATTAACACTGGAAAAAGCAAAAGTTTTGAAAAATAATACAATGCAACGACGTGAACTTTTCTGCGTTCTCGCCAAAACTCCCCCTAAAACATTTTCATGTAGCAATCAGTTTTTTATGTCATTATATGTCAATTCATAACATTTTAGCTAAGCAATTTGAATTTTCTGATTGGTTGTGCTTTCAAAAAGAGGTAATGGTTCAACTAATTAAAAGTGTTAAAATTTTTTTGGAGTATGAACTGTGCTACCATATGTGTATGTCACCGTGTTATTGTAAAACCATTTGTTTATAAAAAAAACGCCGTTATTTATAAACTGTTGATTTATTGTAAACGGGGATGTGTCTCACAATAAAACGGTCGATATTTCGGTTATTTATAATTAATAGGCATCACTTGATTTTCGTAATTGTGTACTTCTAGTGTGGTCAAAACTAACCTAACGCTCCTCCTCGCTTCGCTCGTCGTCGTAACCTACTGGTTAGCCACTAGTGACTCTAAAACCACAATAAATTACAGCAAAAATTGGTGCATTGTTCACAATCAAACGCTACTAAAACCCGTTTTTTATAAACTCACCGCTGGGCACCGACTGTTTATAAATCGAAATATCATCCATCCATTTTATTGTAAGACAAAGTGTCAGTTTGCAATAAATCGACAGTTTATAAATAACCGGTTTTATTTTCGTTTTTTATGAACAAACGGTTTTTACGATAAGACGGTGACAATACAAGATTTTATATTACACCAATTTAAATCAGTGCAGAGTTAGATTTGCCAGAATTTACCTACATGTGCAACCACTGCCTATGGATTTCTCACAATAATAAAATACAATTGATTACCGAATATCTCCTCTTTTTTGTAGTCGGTTATAATATTGATAGATTCCAATGGAGTTTTCTGATTTTGTGGTTTACTTTTTTTGTCGGGTATATTAAGATATTTTTTTAACCGACTTCCAAGAAAGGAGAAAGTTCTTAATTCGTTTGTATTTGCTATTTATTTTATAAAATGCTTTTTCTTCATTCTGTGGAATATATTTTTTTCTGTAGCTGGGTGCTTGGTCACTAATTATTTTGGTAGTAGTTCTGGCTTCTGAACTGTGGTTGTGCATGGGTTCGATTCCCATCCAGGACAAACATTTTGTGTGAAGAACGTAGCTGTTTGTTGGATCTGGCTGTCATATTTGATTATTATATATTTATAAAACCAAAAAAATATCAAAGCATTCTATTAGTTATCTTGGTATCTTGGTATCCATAGTAGGTACCTACCTACCTACAAGCTATCTATACCTATGCTTAGTTTGAGTGGGACTACCTACTTGGCGCTGTGTGAAATGTCCACAAATATTCATATTTAAATGTACCTATTATTTAAAATCCGGAACGAGGAAATCCGCAGAAGGAGTTAAGTGACCGACATAGACCTTATAATGGCAATGTGCAGGCCACATCGCTCGCATTTCGCTCCGGTCTGCCATTAATTTAAGTGTTTCCTGAGAGTTTCTGAGTCCTCTTTCAGCGTTGTATCTTGAAAAACTCAGCTCCAACAGCTTGGACAGTTTCCACCAACCCGTTGTTCAACTCGTCCACTGTGTTGCAATCGGAAAGGCACTGAAAGCGATTTTGGAGTTCCAGCTGAAAGCCTTCGGGGTTTTGGATTTGTACAGGATTTGGGCGGAGCGTAGACTTCACCAGACGCGACCTTTCAAGCTTAACATTGATATTCAATGTGCTTCTTACAATACGGTGATCGCTACCGGTTTTCACCTTGCTGATCACAGAGATATCATCGAATATGGGCTTCTTGGTCGTCATCATGAAGTCTATCATAATTTGTACTGCTTAAGTCCAAATGAAGTGTTTTTAACGCATTATTTAAGTCTTTGTCTATATAGCTAGGTATTAGGTAGGTACATAACATTATCTGGGGGTATTACCTTACCTAGAGTCTTGCAAAGGTAACTCTGCAGTGGAGAATTTTGGCACCCCTAAAAACTTTTTATTTTGTTATATTTTGGCTCCACACATAGTGTATTTAGCCAGTGTCAAGTATTATATTTTCATCGTGTTATAAAATATTTAACGCAAAGTCATGTCCTAGTCATAGTCATAGTCCAGTCTAAGTCAGGTAGTCAAAGTCCAGTCTAAGTCGTGCTCCAGTAAAGTGGTGGCAACTTTACTAGAAGCTTCTGTGGAGTTTTGGAAGCAACACGAAAAATCACGTTTCACCACATTATATCACTTGCCCCCACTCATGCTCGTAATTCAGCACTTAATGCGTAAAACGCCACCAATTTTAAACATTAACACTGGAAAAAGCAAAAGTTTTGAAAAATAATACAATGCAACGACGTGAACTTTTCTGCGTTCTCGCCAAAACTCCCCCTAAAACATTTTCATGTAGCAATCAGTTTTTTATGTCATTATATGTCAATTCATAACATTTTAGCTAAGCAATTTGAATTTTCTGATTGGTTGTGCTTTCAAAAAGAGGTAATGGTTCAACTAATTAAAAGTGTTAAAATTTTTTTGGAGTATGAACTGTGCTACCATATGTGTATGTCACCGTGTTATTGTAAAACCATTTGTTTATAAAAAAAACGCCGTTATTTATAAACTGTTGATTTATTGTAAACGGGCGATGTGTCTCACAATAAAACGGTCGATATTTCGGTTATTTATAATTAATAGGCATCACTTGATTTTCGTAATTGTGTACTTCTAGTGTGGTCAAAACTAACCTAACGCTCCTCCTCGCTTCGCTCGTCGTCGTAACCTACTGGTTAGCCACTAGTGACTCTAAAACCACAATAAATTACAGCAAAAATTGGTGCATTGTTCACAATCAAACGCTACTAAAACCCGTTTTTTATAAACTCACCGCTGGGCACCGACTGTTTATAAATCGAAATATCATCCATCCATTTTATTGTAAGACAAAGTGTCAGTTTGCAATAAATCGACAGTTTATAAATAACCGGTTTTATTTTCGTTTTTTATGAACAAACGGTTTTTACGATAAGACGGTGACAATACAAGATTTTATATTACACCAATTTAAATCAGTGCAGAGTTAGATTTGCCAGAATTTACCTACATGTGCAACCACTGCCTATGGATTTCTCACAATAATAAAATACAATTGATTACCGAATATCTCCTCTTTTTTGTAGTCGGTTATAATATTGATAGATTCCAATGGAGTTTTCTGATTTTGTGGTTTACTTTTTTTGTCAGGTATATTAAGATATTTTTTTAACCGACTTCCAAGAAAGGAGAAAGTTCTTAATTCGTTTGTATTTGCTATTTATTTTATAAAATGCTTTTTCTTCATTCTGTGGAATATATTTTTTTCTGTAGCTGGGTGCTTGGTCACTAATTATTTTGGTAGTAGTTCTGGCTTCTGAACTGTGGTTGTGCATGGGTTCGATTCCCATCCAGGACAAACATTTTGTGTGAAGAACGTAGCTGTTTGTTGGATCTGGCTGTCATATTTGATTATTATATATTTATAAAACCAAAAAAATATCAAAGCATTCTATTAGTTATCTTGGTATCTTGGTATCCATAGTAGGTACCTACCTACCTACAAGCTATCTATACCTATGCTTAGTTTGAGTGGGACTACCTACTTGGCGCTGTGTGAAATGTCCACAAATATTCATATTTAAATGTACCTATTATTTAAAATCCGGAACGAGGAAATCCGCAGAAGGAGTTAAGTGACCGACATAGACCTTATAATGGCAATGTGCAGGCCACATCGCTCGCAGAACAGACAACCGATGAAA
This sequence comes from Ennomos erosarius, assembly GCA_963580505.1. Taxonomy (NCBI): domain Eukaryota; kingdom Metazoa; phylum Arthropoda; class Insecta; order Lepidoptera; family Geometridae; genus Ennomos; species Ennomos erosarius. The sequence goes on from OY757004.1 coordinate 6,096,811, forward strand.
AGCGGGGAGCCGAGCAGCCGCTCAAAGTGGCGCTCTCTGGGTGAGGCCTATGTTCAACAGTGGACGTCTACAGGCTGTTGATGATGAAGATTTATATTATATCTACTTATTTACCTACTATGTATGTATTTATAACCATAAAACAAACTGCCAAATGACATTAAACAAGCTAAAACTATGTCTACTTATAAGAAACTTTTAAAATATCACACATCATGAAAAAGTAATAATAATATTTGTGGAAATTTCAAAAACGAGAACCAGATAACTGATGGAATACTTTTTTATATAATTATAATTTTTATTTGTAAATACAAAAAAAAATCACTTTATATAACATTAATGGTCTATTCTATATATACCACTGGACTACGCTCCGTGGCCGTGCCACTTCCAACTGCGCTTATTCCGTGTAACCCGAGCGCATCGGACCAAAGTCCAACTGCACGGTAACGCACACACACTACCGCATGCACAATTCAAATGTTGTGGGTACCGACTACGTAGCAAGTTACCTATTCTGATAAAACTACCCACAATATTTAATATATATTTATAATAAGCTAAACTAAGTTTAATAAACTAACCATACCTACATTATATTAAGTAAAATTAAGAATCTAAGTAGTTACGATAAGCCCTACTGTAAATGTAACTAATTTTGTTTTTCTCATGTAAGTGAATTTGTATTCTTAATGAGAAAATAAATATCTTTAACCAGAAAACAGGTGCTATAATTATGTAGCAGGTACTTATTGAATCAGATGTTGCCATGTAATAAAGTAAATAATAAAACACACTAAAGACAAACGCAATAACTAATAAAAGTAATAATATGTGAACATGGATGAAATAAAAAAAAGAAGGATTGAGTTTTGATTGACATCGAACTGAAGCCCAAAATGGCGGACATATTACATATGTGTGTCAGATGAAAGTAGGGCGACCGGCTGCATATGATGTGAGTGTGTGCGTATTCCGCTTGTACGTACGAAGCGTTCCGGCTTCCTAAGGATGCTTCAGTTTCGGATCAGACGGGATTCCCTCCTTCTTTTTTTATTAGCTCCATGTATGTGAAGTTTACAATAGTTTAGCCGTCTCAAGTAAAACAAGGAAAATGTTTGTAATAAGCTGGGGAAATTACCTGAGCGCCATAATTCAAGGGCATTGTTTAGTGGGTCACACGATAGGATATAACGAATCCGACGCAAACATGAAACTCCTATTTTCCCTCTCCCACTAAGGTGTTTAATGGCAGAGGGTGTGAGACTGCAATAGAAATGTTTGTTCTATTGAGTTCTTTTTTTATTGAATCGCGTTACACCTGTAGGCCTAGCACGAATATTTACGCGCGCGTAAGTGTAACGTTAACGTAAGACCCCCCATTACGATTGCGTCTGCCGCTCAACTGCTGTCAAAGTTCATACAATTTTGACAGCAGTTGAGCGGCAGACGCGCGTCAGCAGCGCTGCTAGCTCAATCGTAATAGGGGGGCAGATCAAATGCCATACAACTGCCTTACGTTAACGTTACACTTACGCGCGCGTAAATATTCGTGCTAGGCCTACTGTTTGCTGCTACAATACCTAGGCACAGAATGCACGCTAATCGTAGTCCTCTACTGCCATAAACCGGTTTCGACTGAAAATAAAGATCTTATATTTGTATACAACTTGATCTTGAATAGGTAATAGGCATGATGACTAAAAATGTTTTTTTGGATAAATTAATAATATTCCTGTAAAGATAAACATTTGTGCAAACAAAAATTAAATATCTCAAAAAATGACCAAGTTACAAGCATTTTAAAAACCGGAATAGAAAGAGATAGCTCTAACGACCAGTGACGTCAGAGGAAGGTCGTTCATAGTACCTCATTACTAAGCTGTGGTAGCTTTTCATATAATCTCTTTGGCATGTGACGTCACGAGTGGATTCTTCATAGTAACTGTGGGGGCGCTCTGTTTCGCTGTGTACTCCGTGATTTATTTACCGATTTTGGTTATTTTTTCAATGATTGCATTCATTTTTAATCTTCTTTATAAAAGTAATACAATACAATACAATACAATACAATACAAAAATACTTTATTGAACATCAAAAAAACACAACAATACACATGATACAACATAAAGAATGGTAGAACAGCGGGCGGCCTTATCGCATAAAGCAATTTCTTCCAGGCTACCTTTGTATGGACAGGAATAAGACAATCTTAAAAATGCGGTTGGTGCTATTCAATCTAAATATAAAGGTACCTAAATAATAATATACCTTCTTAATACATACATATATAAATAAATAAATAAATATAAACTTTATAAATACTAATATAAATAATGACAAATTAATAGTAACAAGACATTAATTATACGAACAGCAAAGAGTAGTTAGTCATCATGCCTATTGGTATGTTATCCCGATGGGGAGGGATCGGGACCGCGGTAGCTGACAAGTGTGGACTGTGGAAAACCTTCCTTGACAATGCTTGTTTTCTAATTTCCATACTAAAAACCAAATTCACCAACCTATAGCGCAGAGCGCTTTACGTGGTTACTTTAAGTGGTAAGGAGTGGAGCTACAGTATGGTACTAGATAGTAGAATGATCGCCCAAGCGCGGGTCGGACTCGCGCACGAAGGATTCCGTACCATTATGTATAAAAACGACCGAAAAAGTCATGTTTGATGTATTGGTATAGCGACAACACAAATACATCATGTGACAATTTTAACTAACTATCACGGTTCATGAAATACAGCCTGGTCTGACAGACAGACAGACAGTAGACAGCAGATCAGCAGATCGTCTTCCGCCTCCCTTGAGCGCCATTTTGATTCATTGCAATAGGTGCAAACTTAGGAGCTGTTAAAGTTTAATGCAGAAGGGCTAAGTCTCACTTCGTTCTCATATGGGTCTTCGTCGGGATTTTTAATCTTTGGTTTAGGTACGGTAGAATTCGCCCTATTTAGGTATATGATACTCAGGGTGAGTTTTTGACCAATATAATTAAGGTAACCAATGGTTTAAAAGAAAACATTGGTCAGAATTCGTTAGAGTTTTGATCCATTGGTTGCCTTAACTGCTGGTGAAAAAATCCACCTAAGTCTAAGCTACAATCGTTATAATACGTCTAAAAATCCGAAATGTTCTCACCTAATAATTGTTATATCACTCAATGAACTCCACACCTGCCTTCAGAGTAAAACCACACAAAACAAATATCTGCAATAAATTCAAACGAAATTTAAAGTAATAAAATACGAAAAGGCTACGCGAGCGACTGCTATGCAGTAACGCGGCGAACTAAAGATAAAGGAAAAGGAGGTTTGATTTGTTAACACGCAAAGTGTTTGCTGCTCATAACTGCATATCTTGAAGAATAAGCCTTATGCCATTGGCGGCTCCAGGGGGGGGGGGGGGCCATGGCCCCCATGTGGCGCTCTCTGGGAGAGGCCTATGTTCAGCAGTGGACATCTAAGGGCTGATGATGATAATGACATACCTACTTTTTCTGGAATCTGTCATTTTTGATACATGTCCATCAAAAATTTTTCTTATCGCAGTCCCTCCTATCACAGTGGCGTTCATATCTACAGTTTAATCGCTCTGATTTTTCTCGCTCGCCGCGCTCGTTAGTACTAGTTACCCCAGCTCCAAATCTTGGTAGAATTGCCCCCTCCAAAATAAAATCCTTGATCCGGCCCTTCCTTATGCATATTTTTCTTTTCACCTGAACGTGACTAATTATTGCTTTACCTAAAACCGGATTTAAAAGAATATATTAGTAAGTATTCTAAAGCTTTTCAGAATATACATACTTATCTACTGTAATTCTCCCATTCCTACCAAGACGCTCTACAATAAACTTAGTGTAGGTTCAGTTATACTTACAAGGGTACAGGTACATAAATATTACTTACCTACTTAATTGTAATTTGGAAAACCAAAATTTAACATCGTACACCGGCACCTAACACTTAGCCTGAAGTAAATACTTGCCTATATGTATACCTACTTAAAAAAGTTCTCGAGTGGTGACTGGAAGACGAAGCGTAAATAGGACCGACGATCTGTTAAAAGCCGCGGAAAGCCGATGGATGCAAGAGGCGAGCAGCCGCTCAAAGTGGCGCTCTCTGGGGGAGCCCTATGTTCAGCAGTGTACGTCTTTAGGCTGTTGACGATTATGATACTTTTTTTTAATGGTACTAATTGTCAAAGTTAATGGGTCACTTGACACTACGGCGAGTTGCGCTACTTCATATATAACTAAGTAATAGTTATTTGTACCCGAGGCGAGGTGCACAATTGCTCTTTTGTAAAATCCGGAACGAGTTTTGGCGGGAACGCGGAAGAGTTCACGTCGTTGCATTTTATTATTTTTCAAAACTTTTGCTTTTTCCAGTGTTAATGTTTAAAATTGGTGGCGTTTTACGCATTAAGTGCTGAATTACGAGCAGGAGTGAGGGGAAGTGATATAATGTGGTGAAACGTGACTTTTCGTGTTGCTTCCAAAACTCCATAGACGCTTCTAGTAAAGTTGCCACCACTTTGCTGGAGCATGACTTAGACTGGACTATGACTACCTGACTTAGACTGGACTATGACTATGACTAGGACATGACTACGTGAAATATTTTATAACACGATGAAAATATAATACTTGACACTGGCTAAATACACTATGTGTAGACCCAAAATAAAAGAAAAAAAAAAAAAAATCCGGAACTACCTAGTATATACCTACATGTCCTCGGCAGCTGAATAAGTAATACTAAGTGAAAGTGTATGAAAGTGAAATGTGTTATCACACTCGTACACGTTTTATGGGCACGATGATGGCTGCGACACTATACAACTCTATCAACAAAGTAAGTGTTTTGCTCAGAATAAATTTAATATAAGTGTGGCGGTACTGTATGACCATGCAACCTTATTGCTTTTGTATTAAAAACAATGATTCAAATATTGTTCGGTGACAGGCGAGTTTTGATCGCGGCTGTCAGAAAAAAATAGGGTCAGAATTTTTCATGGATACCACAGATTCCAAATGTACTATTTTAATTTTATGTAAAATTTATTACTAAAACTTAAATAACAATATATATACACTAAACTAAACAACTTAAATATAAACCTATCTTAATAAATATATACACCAAATATTGTATTGTAAAATTATTGTAAAATATTGTAAAATACAAAGACTTTTTATCCAGACCACTAATACGAAATTAAAGCAGGGCAAAACCGTACACACCACTTTGGGTGTGATTGATTCTCAGCTGTCAAAATCAAAATCAGTCGTTACTTGGGTGTGCTTTTGAATACATACCAAAAAAATGCCGTCTTGCGTGATAAAACTGTGCCGAAATCACTCGAGGCACGAATCACAGAAGCACACGATCACATTTCACTTGTAAGTGGCCTTAATCATGTATTTTTATAAGATTATTTTAATTATTTCTATTTGACGAAGAGTTAGAACCATTTCATAATAAAAAGTTGACATGTCAAAATCAGTATTGCCACATGACATCTGAATAATTACCCGATTTCTTTTGTATAGATTTCCAACAGATTCATGTCTAGCTGATCGTTGGATAAAAGTAGTTCGAAAAAGTCGAAATGAAGATTGGTGGAAACCTAATACTCGCTCAACAATATGTTCAGCGCATTTCTATAGTAAAGAACACACAGAACACAGAAGCGCAATTACTGATAATAGTTTTACTGTCAACTATAATCGTTCCACGCGCCCACTGTTTTCCCATTTTTAAGGTTATTTTTTTTTTATCCTAAAATATGAAAAATTATTTTGGTTGAGGCCCAGGGGGTCTAGCAAAGATCACAATCGCTAACGCTAACGCCTCACGCTAACTCCAAAAATGTATCGAAATGACATTCGCTACGGAAAAATTTGGCGATTCCCGTAATGTAATTTCAGTACATTTTGGAGTTAGCGTTTGGCGTTAGCGTTAGTGGTTGGTATCTTTGCTAGACCCCTGTACCTACATAACTGTTGTTCTTTAATCCCTTTAACTTGGTAATATTGAAAAACTCGTGAGTTATTAAAAGAAATGTTGGATAAACTGCTGGTTTTACTTAATTTGAATCCTTTTTATTAAAAGATTGCATGAGCTATCTATAGACCTTTTTCTTGTCTATAGATAGTAGTATGATGGTAATTAATTTTATTGTTTTATATTTTTTTAATGTAGGCGTTATATAATTTTTATTATTTACATTTTACATCTAGCTAGATTTTTATGTAGGTACCCGACTAAATCGGGTAATACTATTTATATGGTATGTTGAAAGAGGAACTGACATTAGAAGAAAAAAAAAATGTGCTCTATGGTTTGATTCATGTTCAAACAAGGTTAAGTATGGAGACTTCAATTCTGGACCTATGTAATAGGGGGAATTCTGTGGTAAAATATTGTAAAATTATTGTAAAATATTGTAAAATTAATAATATCAACGGACCTGCTGCTGTTAGTGGTGGGCGATAGTTCCCACCTGTAGGCGTCCAATAAACGCATGTGAGAACTACACTAGTTGAGAAACCCACTGTGACGCGTATCACCTGCCAAGAATAAACCAAGATAATGAGCTAAGTGTTCCCTGTTATCATTTCTACGACGCCCCCGCATTTCCGTCAGGAGAAGTAACGAGTGGAGGTTTCCAGTGGGGAAATAGTTTACCCCACGAACCGAACGAGTCGCGACGGGACCTCCACCATTTTTACATTGGCGACCCCTTAGAAGAATTTTATCTGATGGGATGCGGCCGGGTGCTTAATATGAAGAATATTTTGGCTGTGTTTGTGTTATAAATTTTATTGTTGACTCTTTTTAGGGTGCCGTGAATTTTTATTTGATTTTTTTTTTATTGTTGATGTATTTTATATTCTAGTTAGGTGCTAGGTGACTTCGATGTATATTTCCGGAGTCGCCACATCACCGTTTTTCACCACTTTCCGCCTGTCTGCCCGCGGCGAATAAACAAAAGCGAATTTTTTGTTTATTTTTACTTCCCACTTTCTTTTGATATTTTCTTGTTTTTCTGCAATTGTTTGTGCGGTTTTGCTTTCCTTTTATTTTATTTTCAGGGAATTAAGACTTCAAAAAGTTTCTGGATTTTTCTGGAAGTGCACATAAACATGGAAACAAACAGGAATGGCGAAGGCTTCTACGAGGCAGCTTCAGAGGAAGTATTTGTGAATAAGGTAACAATTTGAACCCCTCAATTTTGCAAGGAGCGACCAGCTTTATGGTTCGCCAGTTTAGAGGCACAGTTCAATATAAATAAAGTTACGCAAGAGCTCACTAAATTTCACTATGCAGTCGCGCATTTGGATATCAGCTGCACCAAAGAGGTTGAAGATATTATCATTCAACCACCTGCATCCTTAGCTTACACTACGCTCAAGGATGCGATTATTACGCGTTTTTCCGATTCTTTCGAAGAAAAAATACGACGGCTTTTAGAACGCGGAGCTATAGGTGATAGGAAGCCGTCATCATTTTTGCGGCATTTAAGAACGCTTGCAGGTACAAATTTTCCGGAGGATGTTTTGAAATCTATCTGGTCCAGTCGGCTTCCGCAACAAATTCAGATAGTTTTGGCAGCACAGCAACTACAAGGATTAGGCGACTTAGCATCATCGACAGCCGTCGACAGATTCTCGCGATGGCCGGAAGTATGGCCAATGACATGCATCACCGCTGAAGAGGTAGCCGACACATTTGTCAACGGACGGATCTCCCGCTTTGGGGTCCCTCTCGTCATCACAACCGACCAAGGCAAGCAATTTGAGTCTGCCTTGTTCAGCCGCTTGTTGCAAGCTTGTGCCACCAAGCGCATCCGCACAACAAGCTACCACCCGCAAGCGAACGGCATGGTAGAGCGCCTCCACCGGCAACTCAAGGCAGCCTTGATGTGCCACGCCGAAACCTGGAGCAAAGCCCTACTACTCGTCCTGCTTGGCATCCGCACGGCACTGAAGGAAGACCTTCAGTGTTCCTCTGCCGAGATCGTGTACGGTGAACCTCTGCGGTTACCCGGAGAGCTCGTCGTACCGGCATCGGCAGACTACAGCAACACCAGCACGGAAGACTTCGTGGCCCGGCTTCGCTCCAAGATGGCCAGTCTCCGTGCCATCCCCGCATCGCGACACACACAGCAGACGACATTTGTCTTCAAAGACCTGCCGTCTGCTACCCACGCTTTTCTGCGCAATGATACTGTAAGGAGACCGTTTCAACCACCGTATACTGGTCCTTACAAAATCTTGTCCAGAAGCTCCAAGACAATCACACTGGACGTCGCAGGCAAGAGACACAAGGTCAGCGTCGACCGCGTCAAACCAGCGCACTTAGAAGTCGAGCAATACCCAAGAGCGTCTACCACAGCTCCTTCCGCACCCGCTTCGGTCAACACGCTGCCTCCTCCGAATCTGGAAACCGAAGATGATGAGCAAGAATCAACTTCAGAACCTGCAGTTATTGATCCATTGGATTCTCCACCTGGTTGTTCTTCTCCATCGTCTGGAAGTTCAATCCCTAAGCCTGCCTTGAAGATGCCTTCGTCATCAAGCAAGCGATCTGGTTGTCACAACGCGTTCTGGGCGTAGAGTTAAATTCAGAGACGTTTTAAATCTTTAATTTCCTTAGTCCTGAATCTTGATGTATATTTAACTTAGTTTTAATTTTTATTTAGTGGGTACTGCTTTGGTTGATTATTTGTCCCAAATGATACCTTTTCTACAATCATCACAGTCGTTATCGTTCTGGACGATTGTAGCTTTCTTTAATGTTAGTAATGTGAACATTGTGTTCAGTTTCATTTTCTCTTTTCTTCTTTTCCTCATTATCCCTTTTTAATATCGGGATTATGTTTCTTCGTAGGGGGGTGATGTGGCGGTACTGTATGACCATGCAACCTGATTGCTTTTGTATTAAAAACAATGATTCAAATATTGTTCGGTGACAGGCGAGTTTTGATCGCGGCTGTCAGAAAAAAATAGGGTCAGAATTTTTCATGGATACCACAGATTCCAAATGTACTATTTTAATTTTATGTAAAATTAATAATATCAACGGACCTGCTGCTGTTAGTGGTGGGCGATAGTTCCCACCTGTAGGCGTCCAATAAACGCATGTGAGAACTACACTAGTTGAGAAACCCACTGTGACGCGTATCACCTGCCAAGAATAAACCAAGACTAGTATTTTGCTCCGTGCGCGGGCCGCGTGCGGCCCGCGTGGACGTTATCGTGGCTGTTGTATTTATAAAAATGTTATACTTTAGTTTAAACTTGTAATTTTGCAAGTATTAGTACAAAACAGCGGTATTTTTCAAAGAAAATGATAATGCGCTTGACTTTGCATGGCGGCCATCTTGAAAAATGCTGTCAGTCAAGTAAAAGGTCAAAATTTGAAATCAGCATCCTTTAAAACCCCCAAATATAAAATATCAGCCGAATCCGAGTTACTATAAAATCGGGCGCCATTTTGAATCCGCCATCTTTGAATTATTTTAAGACTGTAAGAAAGCCTCCGTTGTTCTCTGTAACATGAGTCCAAACACGCTATGCTTGCCTCTATTAGTTTCGATAGTGTCCGCCTTTTAATTTTGCATGGCGGCCGTTTTGTTATGTTTCTTCAAAGAGTGTCTATTTTATTCAAGGTTCCCGAAAATATTCAGTTGTTAGGTAAAAAAAGGTTAGTGGTGTTGAAGTTAGGTTAGATTAGCTAAAGCCAATTAAAAAACGTCGCATTAGTAAAACATTGTAAACGTAGCAATGGGTAGTTTGATCGTCGTCGCGATAGGTAGTTTGAAGCTCCTCCTCGCTTCACTCGTCATCGCATTAGGTAGTTTGAAGCTCCTCCTCGCTTCGCTCGTCGTCGCGATAGGTAGTTTAAAGCTCCTCCTCGCTTCGCTCGTCGTCGCGGTAGGTAGTTTGAAGCTCCTCCTCGCTTCGCTCGTCGTCGCGGTAGGTAGTTTGAAGCTCCTCCTCGCTTCGCTCGTCGTCGCGGTAGGTAGTTTGAAGCTCCTCCTCGCTTCGCTCGTCGTCGCGGTAGGTAGTTTGAAGCTCCTCCTCGCTTCGCTCGTCGTCGCGATAGGTAGTTTGAAGCTCCTCCTCGCTTCGCTCGTCGTCGCATTGGTGGTTTTGAAAATATGTATGGCAGCCATTTTGAAAAACGGTGGATGTCTAAAAGAAGCTAAAGCATGTTAATCAGTATCCTTGGGGACACTCAGATATCAATTTTCATACGGATTGGAGATCCATAAAAAAGTTCGGTAAAATGAATGAAATTTTTCAAAATGGCGGAATCAAAATTTTTTTCCCATATTCTTGGTAAGTATCTAGGGGGAGTCTTATATATCGATTTTCATCCGGATCGGATAACTTTTTCTATAAGTCGATACGTCTCCATCCGCCATCTTGAAAAAATCAATTTCATTTGTATTCTGTTTTGTTCCTTTATACATCTTTACTCGATCCCCAGAAACAACTTTTCTATTACATTCATATTGGAGGCGTAAAAAAGGAAAGTTCATATTTCGTTAAAATCACCTTTGTATGGCAACCCTATTGAAAAATGGCGCATGTCAAAATTTGATTTTAGAATGTTGATCAGCATCCTTGGGGACCGTCAGATATCGATTTTGATCCGGATCGGAGAATTTTTTTTTTCCGCCATGACCAAAATTTCCGCCATTTTGAAAAAAAAATTTGGTGTTCTTTTCCCTTTTAGCCTCCAAACAATATTAGTTCGAGCTCTTTATACTAAAGTATCATGGTTTCGATGTCATTTCCGGTTTAAATTTGTATGGAAGATTTTTTTTTCCGCCATTTTCGATTTTTTTTATTTTCTCTAAAATCGTCCCAGGGTTTGCTATGACATTCCTGAGAACGCATATGACCCATCTCACATCGTTTAGCCAGGCCGTTGATGGTCACTATGATGGAAGGTCAGAAAACCAGGTCATCAAATGTTTTGAATTAAGAACGTCTATTTTTATACGAACCAATAAAAAAAAGATCAAAATTTCCCATAGGTATCGAGAAACAATGAGCCAAAAATGAAAAAAAAAATTTGTATGGCAGCCATCTTTAAAAATGGCGGGATCCAAAATATTTTTTCAAATATCGAATCAGGGACCCCAAAAACCCCCCGATGCAAAAAATCAGCCCGATCGGACCAACTTTCAAAATGGCCGCCATCTTGGATCCGCCATCTTGGATTTTCATGACGACCATCCGAAAGCGCCCATCTTCCTCTATGACATTTGGTCGAACACACCCCACCTACCTCTTACCGTTTCCGATTTATTAGCGTTTCAATTTTGTATGGAATTTTTATTTTTTTGTATGGCAACCCCTATTTTTTTTTATTTCTCTCCAAGCGTCCCAAGGTTTACTACAACTTTAGTTAGAACAGGTCACCCATCCGACTTGTAGTTTCCGAGAGCCGTTGACCGGTTCCATCAAGGAGACAATTTTTTGCTGATGTCAGATTTTTCTGGTTGTCACGTGACCAATCTCTATACAACCTCATACTCGGTTTTTCTCCACCACTTCCAGGAGCTCGGGAACAAAAATGTCAGTCAGTGAGTGAGTGAGTGAGTGAGTGAGTGAGTGAGTGGGTGACGAACTTTATATATTATGATAATGAGCTAAGTATTAAGTGGAGGTTTCCAGTGGGGAAATAGTTTACCCCACGAACCGAACGAGTCGCGACGGGACCTCCACCATCTTTACATAAGTAGCAAGGATTTTTGAAAAGTCAACCGCTAAAGGGATATATAATAATAATATGAAGTGACGCGAGTAAAACCGTAGGCATCGAGGAACTAAGTAACTCGCTGAGTTTACGTTATAGGCAGTGACATTGTGAAAACGCAATGTTATGTAACGAAGGTCGACTAAACCTTGTATGGGGACGATCAATCTATTACTTTTTCTCTTTTTCTGTTCCGGTACTGTACTACTTACCTACTCATTGTTTGAAATGCATTCTGTAGATTATATTATCTGGGGTATCACAGAGCATATATCACAAATACCTATTGCTCGCGACCCGAGTGATCTTTGACAGCAGTGATCGCGAAATTAGGTAGTAGATAAACTATTAACTAAAAAGCTCAATTAGTGATAGCTCTTAAAATTAGCTATAGGTAGTTGTAATGCTCATTTATTTATTTATTATTATTTATTGTAATGCTCATGCATGGGCAGGCCACATTGCTCGTCTGACAAGTGACAACCGGTGGGAAAGAAAGGTTCTCGAGTAGCGACCACGAACCGAAAGACGCAGCGCAGGCTGGACTAGGTGGACTGACGAACAGGTGAAAGCCACGGGGAGCCGATGGATGTGGGAGGCGAGCAGCCGCTCAAAGTAGCGCTCTCTGGGGAAGCCTATGTTCAATGGACGTCTTCGGGCTGTTGATGATGGTGAGTGTGATGTCATATTACTATAATATAGTGATATTGACTACCATGACTCTTATATTAATGGGGCCTAACAGGATTTTTTATTCCTGTTGGCCCCACTGGGCCGCATAGGTACGTGGGGGACAACAGTAGGCCTAGCACGAATATTTACGCGCGCGTAAGTGTAACGTTAACGTAAGCCAGTTGTATGGCATTTACTCTGCCCCCCTATTACGATTGAGCTAGCAGCGCTGCTGACGCGCGTCTGCCGCTTAACTGCTGTCAAAATTGAAAATGAACTTTGACAGCAGCTTTGAGCGGCAGACGCAATCGTAATAGGGGGGCCTTAGGTTAACGTTACACATACGCGCGCGTAAATATTCGTGCTACTAGGCCTACTGGAACAAACCAATAATTCCTGGATCTGTGGTTAAACCCATTGGCAAGAAAATTAAAACCTAAACTAGCTAACCTACCTATTATTTATTCTAAGACTAATTAGGCACTTACCTAACTAATCCATTTTGCATAGCAATTATAGCTTCTTTAGTAAGATTAGATTATACATTGATGATGCTATGTAAGTATACCTTTAGGTACCTAAACTATAACAGTAGGTACTTACCTGTTAATAATAAAATTAACTATAATCAAATCGAAGTGATAATATTTAAGCGCCGTAGTTAGTACTATGGACTATGACGTACAATGTGACGTAATTGTTTATTTTTTATTTTCTTTATTTATTTATTCCACAGCTCTTATCTTAATAAACACAATAAACCAATTATTACTTAAATTTACAGCCAAAAAAAGGAATAACATTTTTTAAAACAGAATAACTTAATATCGCTGATCAGGTTAAGTTATTAAGGGTGACATGTGCATTTTAAAAGGGTATACATACAGGGTTACAGGAAAAATCGTGCTAGATCCGTTAAGGGCGTGGAGTACCCATCATTTCTGACTTATTTCACTATGAAATACCCTAGCCTAAACTTAACCCTTTTCGAAATATTCGACTTTTAATTTTTTTTTTTAAATAATTTGTGTGTCTTATTATTATTATTATTGCATTTTTACATGTGTAATAAGATGCTTTGGGACGTCAATCAATAAAATAGTACATAATATAATATTTAATAGACTATAGTAGACAAGTGAAAGTTAAGAAATAAAAAAATATTTGAATCTGTATTTTTTTCTAACGGATATCTAAAAATAATATTATAAGTTTAGGCTAGGGTGTTTCATAGTGAAATAAATTAGAAATGGTGGGAACTCCACGCCCTTAGCGGATCTAGCACAATTTTTCCTGTAACCCTGTATAATAGGGAGTGATGCGTGTGTTGTTATGTGTAGGTACTTGTGTTCTATTGGCCTTTGTTACTCAATATATCTAAAACAGAGTTTCTAAAAGCCTGTCTACCACAACAGAACAGGTCGAGGGAAGCAAATTTTTTATTATAAGTAGACTGAAGACGACTTACAACTGCATTCTGTGTATAATTTGTTTAACCAAAATGCGGAGCAAACAAACACGTGTGTCTTGTTCTAGTCCTGGGAACACAAAATCGTAAGAACATATTACTGAGCTCTATACTGTCTGTTCTACCATCGCAAATGTTATGCAGGAACATCATTTCCAAGAGAGTTCGCCTATCTTCTAGAGACGTAACACGATGAATGCTACATGATTCTTCATAATGACTAGGTTTTACATAAGTTCTATAACTTAGGTGTTTTAAGAATTTCACCTGAATACTTTCTATATCTTGTTTATAAGTAACATAGTGCGGGGTCCACACGCTGCTACAATATTCAAGAATGGAACGAACATATGAATAGTATAGAATTTTCATACAAGTGACGTCAGAGAAAGGTTTACTAACTCTTAGGACAAAACCCATGGCCTTGTACGCTTTATTAACCATACATGTAATATGTTCCGAGTAGTCAAATTTGGATGTCAGCGTTATACCTAAATCTTTGACGCAGTTAGTCCTGTTTATTAAATTATTATTAATTTTATAAGTATAATTAAGTGGATTTCTTTTACGCGTAAATGTTATGCAGAGACACTTCCCTACATTGATAGCTATGAGATTGTCGTTATAATATTGATTTAATGCATCTAAATCATCTTGTAGTTTGATACAATCATTGATGTTGCTAATTTTTTTAAAAAATTTAGTATGTTAGGCATACATTAAAAATTTTGAATACTGAAAGCATTTAGTGATATCATATAAATATGCCGCGTACATAAGAGGTCCTAATATCGATCCTTGTGGAATTTGAAATATGTCCACAATATTATATTTGTAGGGGACACGGAGCAGGAAAAACGAAGTGCATTTTTTTTCTTGCTTTGTCGGGGCCAACGTGATTATTCCCGCTGGCCCCCTGAGGCCTAAGAGAAAAAAAATCTGTTGGACCCTACACGGGTTAAGACGTGGTAAAATTGGGAAATCCGTATTTTTTACTCACCTTAGTAACAACATGAAGTGGTGACTCAGATCACAGAATAAATAGTTGATTCCCAGAAGTTCCATATCGGAACTATTGAGACTTTTTTCTCACGCCAATCTATGCACATCAGAGTTATGTAGATGGAAAATGATGGCTAGTTTTAGCTTCATAGAGCGTCCTCTCTGCTAGGCGCTTCATATTATGTGAAGATACATTATATTTAGTTTTGTATATTTTTTTATTTATATATTTAGCGTTAAAAACGTAAGACTATAATATAGATTAAGAGTATCTATAAAAAAGGTATTCACTTTCGAAATAAAACAACTGTGTTATATACAAACCACTCATTTTTATTGTAGTTTTATTTATTTTTTTATAATAATATACATAACTCCTACATCTCACTTATGACTCTGTGAGATCGCCAACAAAAAGAACGCAAATATTAGGACGCGTTCTAACCAGCAGTTTTTAAACACTGCGTTAAAAAAAACGCAATTATATACCATCTATTAGAACTGTCAAGTTAGATATTGCATTTATAACAGAGTAAAAAAACGCTCTAGGTGCGAAGTGTCATTTATTACAATGCTCTGTGGAGTGTGGAAGTTAATGAACGACATTTACTTTTGTTTTTTTTTTATCTTAACATAGTTATCTTCATAATCTTTGTCTTTCACTAATATCTAACAGAATTAGCTTTATTTTAAAAAACAGTTTCATCACGTTCTTTTTTTTATAATTTAAAATGGTTTCGTTTGAAAACAGCGTTCAAAAATCGGTAATCAAAAGCGACCTTTAGTTGATGGAAGCCAGAGTGTTATACAATAAAAAAACAGGATTATAAATACGTTAAAACTTACAGCTAATGTAACATAACTTAAACTAAGCGAAGTGACGTCAACTATCTTTAATTATTAGATTAAAAAATAAAATACACAAGTCATACTTTTTTGTTTTTGATTTACGGAGTAATATTGTAAAAATATTTAGGGGCTTTAAAAACCTTATATTACAATAGTTGGGTTCCATATTTTGTTTCGATATATATATATAGGAAGTTGACTTTAACACATTCATTCTATATACGTACAAAATAATTAGAAATTCAATACGGTACATTATGTATAATGATTATTATTAACAATATTTATAAAATCAGTTATTTAATAATTTTGAATAAATTGTAACAATATCAACGGAACGTAACTAAAACATAAACATTTATGTGATTGCCTTTTTTTTTATAATTATACTTTATTCGGTACATGATTTAAAGCTGTGTATACACGTAAAATATTATGTGCAATTGTGCATAACGATTTGATTATTACTTATTACTTTTTTGGAAAAAGATTATAATTTCAAAAACATCTAAATGTAACAAGATTTCTTTTCCATTTTTTACTTAAACACTAACACGTCCGTAGTTCTACCATTTAAAAACATTTTTATTTGTAAAATACGAATAAAAATAATTATTAAACTCGCCCGTGTATACACAGCTTTACAGCGCGATCTCACAATATCAAAAACGTGTAAACACACCGATACCAACTCGTCTCTAGCACCATACCTTGATATTACTAACGATACATGTGTTTTACTATACCAAAATACTAAACACAAAACTGTTCAACTGATGGTTGAATGGAGCAACTTCAATAATTCAGAAACACTAATAATAGGTGCTTTATATTCTAAATTGCAGTTGTAGCAGTACTAATAGAAAATTCATTTAAAAACCTAAAATACCACTCAAAATAATTTTCCCAAAAAAAACCTTTGCATTTTTTTTCACCTCAAAATGTAGGGAGCAACTCCCAAGTTGGCAACCCTCGGAACGTCATAAAGTACTTCTTAGATTGGACAAACTGTAGATCTTGAACCCGCTATCTGGGTATCTCTTTCACACGGGAAAGCACCAACATAATAGAAAAGTTGCCAGTTGGCAATTTCGCGAAGCAGCAGCCAAAAATAATCATACTAGAACGAGGTAACTTTTTGCTTCGTAGTTTCCGTACGTGGCAAAAATATTAATATGCGAAATTAGAATATAAAAAATACTAAATTTTTAGGCAAATTTTATGTTTTTCAATTAACATAGTAAAACGCATGTCCATCGTTCATTTTAAAACGTGTTAACGGCATTTCGTAAAGTACCCACCTTTTTTGTAATAACCCATAATAACATAATATTAATACTAATTTTTAATTATAACACTGGATTATAGACAACATTCTTTGTAGAGCAAATTATAAAACAGCATGAAAACGAATTTTAAACTATTTTTAGTTTGTTTACGTATTTTAACCGGTTACCAAATTTAACAAAATTCAGGGTGCAGGAAAAAAGTTCTATCAATAGTGGAATTAAACACAAATTTTTAGTTATTTTTTTTAAATAACTCACTGGGTAATAGTTTTTTTTTTATTTAAAATCAGTTAATTAAAGGTCTTACAACTAAAATACCTAATATGTTATGGGCGGCCGTGTCGCATCATCAGAGCGACTAGCTCAGCCCATCATTCAAATAATTTATTATGTATGCCAT
Organism: Ennomos erosarius; assembly: GCA_963580505.1. Taxonomy (NCBI): domain Eukaryota; kingdom Metazoa; phylum Arthropoda; class Insecta; order Lepidoptera; family Geometridae; genus Ennomos; species Ennomos erosarius. The sequence continues at coordinate 6,114,286 of OY757004.1, forward strand.
TAACACGTCTACTACCCAATCCATCGCGACTTCTACAATTCTACATCGAATACCGACTCAGCTTTAACACTTTACCAAAATAACCACTCTTTACCTTAAATATACGAATAATTTATTAAATGTCTACAAACACGAATCTTTTAGAAAGAAAAATGTTGGGTTCATATATTTGCGTAAAACTGTGTACCTATATGTAATTAAATTATGTAGTATTCTTTGGCATTAGTGAGTATGGGTGTGTAACTCTATATTATTATTTATGAATCTGTGGCATGGTAAAAAAAAAACTTTTTTTTTAATTTCCGTGCTTTTATTTCATTATTGCTGTAAATCAAACTTATTTTTCCAAATAATAATCGGCATGACCTACTTATAAAATATTTTTTTTTTTCCGGAGCGCCCTCTTTTTTTTCTAGAAGATTCGTGTTCGCGTATTTATACCATATGCCTTTAACTTCTATGTGCTGAACTAATGTTACATTATCATGGTGGTTGTTGCTAAGACCATCATTAGCAACAAATGCTTTGCAACATGACGTTATCAAACTCAGTAAGATTCCATCAAACTTAATAACACTATGTCAAATTAAGCGTAACGTCAGGTAGTCAAAATACGTACGATGCAGTAAAACATAGTTGATAACTGTCAAACATAGTTGATAACTGTCAAACATAGTTGATAACTGTCAAACTAAAAAAAACTCAGTACGATGATTGTAAAAACTTAGAGCGACGTAGTTGAACTGATATGACGTGTAACAAAGGCGTACGATGCAATCAATCAATCAATCAATCAATGTATTTATTTGCAAGAATATGAGAACATAATAAGATGTTAAATAAAAATGTTTAGCTCTGTAATATTCCACCGTATTGGCATGCAAAATTAGTAAAACACAATTAGATTTTAATTACATCAAGGATTTAAATTAATCAATGCAGTCAGCTCGGTGTGATGTATTCAAACTCAGTACGATTCCGTCAAACTCAGTATGATATTGTCAAACTCAGTACGATATCATCAAACTCAGTACGATGTAGTCAAACTCAGTACGATATCATCAAACTCAGTACGATTCCGTCAAACTCAGTATGATATTGTCAAACTCAGTACGATATCATCAAACTCAGTACGATGTAGTCAAACCATGTATGAGATATTCAAATGCACCCTAGCACAGTGAATTTTACTGGTTAGTGTTGCGCAACGTCGCCTGCTGTTGCTAGACACGCAACAATTGTTGCATAATAATCCTTAGCTTCATACATACACGTTCACAATACATAAGACGACTACGTATTAACCTTTACTACCTTGTCACAATAAAAAAAAACACAATAAATCTGGATCAAAGCTAATTCCTTATTTCTCATTGCGACAAGGTACCGCAGTGCATTACATCTATATAAAGCTAAATGATAAAAACAAAACCGTACAAACAAAAAAAAATGTTTTATTTATATTTTTATATAACGTTTTTAATATAAAACTTAATGGCGTTTACAGGAGCAGCGCTTTTTTAACTTCAAACAGCATTTAAGATCAAATAAATGCATAAAACGATGGCAAAAAAATAACTACTCAACGAACTTTTAATAATATGTGCATTTTTATAATACGTACTTATACTAGGTTATTTTTTTTATATAAAAAGTGTGATTTTTAACGATAAATCTCATAGACTATTGCTCTTTTTTTGTATACAACTTACTTCACAGTGTACTTATGCAGACTAGTAGATCATATGACCCGCTTTGATATAGAAACAATTACAAGAAAGGCTCGCTGACCACTATTAAATATGAACAAGTGAATATTGTTTTCGTAAAAGATTAAAAAATAATTTAGCAAAGGAAATATTAGTATCACGAGCGGGACTTGAACCCGCATCCATCCATCCCTCAAGCCGGGTTATATGCTTTACTTAAGCTACCGTGACAAGTGGTCGGACATGAGACCACGAGAGCTAGAGAGCTATAAAAATCATAAATATAGATTAAAAAATTAATGAAATAATTAGTAAAATCAGTATATAAATTACGAAGTAATAAGCTTTTGATGTTTTTTTTTTGAGGAGGGCATCGTCTGTCCCTTTCTTGCCAAACAGAGCGTCTCCATAGTTACTATGTAAACAGGCGGTATGACGTCACATGCCAAGGAGATTGTATGTAAATCTACCACAGCTTAGTAATGAGGTACTATGAAGGACCCAATTATGACGTCACTCCGTGTTTGAACTGTCATTTTCTATTTCTGTATTTAAAATGAAGGAAAGAAAGAAAAAACATTTATTTAACACTCGCATTAAAAAGAACCATCAAGTAGGCACATAAAATGCTTGTAACTGTCATTTTACGAGATATTTTACTTTTGTTATCACAACTGTTTATTTATGAGGAATATAAACATAACTAGGTAATAATAGGGCTATTTTGCAAGTTTATATAATTGTGTTATACACTGTAGGTGCAACAAATAATTATTGTTTATTATTAAATTGTTTTTGAATAGTACTACAGAACGAAAGAGACTGAACCTCACAACACGGGATTTATCCTAGTGTGGGGTTAAGGGATCTGCCACTCTTCTCACATTAGTGTAACAAATTAGTTTACCTTTAATAGTGATTATATAAGTTAAGATTTATTTTTGTGGGAAATGCCCATTGTAAGTGTACAAGGAAATAAACTTCATTTCATTTCATTTCATTATTCACTTATGCAATAAAAAAAATGTAGTCATCATGCCTATTACAGCTATTATCCTAAATTCTGAGTGAAGAAAATAAAACATCATTCTGGAATAGTTCCTCTATTAACGCGGGTTATAAACGATTTTATAATAGGCATGATGGGTAAAATTTTTTTTTTGGATAAATTAGTTATATTCCTCAAAATATAAACATTTGTGAAAACAAAAATTAAATATTAAAAAAATGAAATTTAATATTAAAAACCGGAATAGATAGAGATAGCTCAAACGGCCAGTGACGTCAGAGGAAGGTCGTTACAGTACCTCATTACTAAGCTGTGGTAGCTTTTCATACAATCTCTTTGGCATGTGACGTCACGAGTAGATTTTTCATAGTAACTGTGGAGGCGCTCTGTTTCGCGAGAAAGGGACCGGAGATGCCTCCTGTAGAAACTTTAAAAGCTTATTACACCGTGATTTATTTACCGATTTTGCTTATTTTTTCAATTATTGCATTCATTTTTAATTTTCTTTATGAAAGTAATATTTACTTGTTCATTTTTAATACTAGTCATCATGCCTATTATGACCCGCGGGGTTATTACGTAACTTTTGCAACAGGCGTAAATTTTGCAATCATTGCTGTCAATCATGACTCTGACAGCGAAGTGACGTTTGACAGCAATCAATGAACTAAAAAGTTCATTCTTTTGTTTCCATCTATTGCCGTTCTGTTGCTAGTGGCGCTAGTTTCTAAGACCAAAGTGAATTCGAGCAACCGGCGGCCATCTTGCGACCGATTGCTAAGTGTCCGCTGTCACATTGCTAACCACTGGTGCAATTTTTACGTAATACAATTGCCGCTCTAACATAGAAACAATCTGCAAACTACTGCTCACTCCTAGCCCAAAGGGTGAGAGTGAAGCGAGATATAGTGAGTGAAGATAATAAAGCATCATTTTGAGATAGTTTCTCTATTAACGCGGGTTATAGACTATATTATATACCTCTCACTCGGGGAATAGCCGATTTCACTAACCAATACAAGACTAATACTAAACCCATGCCTAAAGCAAAATCCCCTCGGTTGCCAAAAACAAGGTTTCAGTGTTCTCTTTCTGTCAATCATTCGAAATTCTTTGACCTTTGTAATCACAGGAGTACGCCCAACGGCCTCATGATTTGAGCATTAAGCCCTATTCGAACCGGCGCGTTATTTGTGCCGCTGTGCGCAAATAACGCGTCGGTTTAAATAGGACTTTATTGTATTACTGCGCGGGACAGAATTTCGTACAATGACCAGACTACGTGTAAAATCGTATAAATTTTCGCTTTTAAATATAGGATGATTTGATAATTCCTTTTGTACTACCATTACATTCATTTTATTTTGTCAATTTTTATTTAATTACTTAAAAAAGGTTACGAAATTCTTAAATACTAAGTATATGAATTTCCGAAAGCGTACTTATAAGTGTGTTACATACAAGTTCTGTGCGAAAAGTATTAGTAGTTAGCATCTCCGTTCAATGGTTGACTGGAAGCAGTCGCCATGAGCGATATGGCCGCACTTTTAATAATTAAACCGAATTGGTTAATTTGAAATTTCATTAAAATAATAATAAATCTTTTAAATTCATTTACTTGAATGATTTTTAAAGAAATGTCGACCCTCTGTTTTGCTCCAAAACGCACTATTTATATTAAAAAAATGAGAGCAATGACTTAAAAAAAGTCTGAAAAAAATGAGTGCAATGACTGTTAACAAAATTTCTTCTAAAATCTTTATGATTTTTGGAAGCGATTTTTTTGTCGTAAGATTTTTAGCAGTCAAATGAAATTGTGCCTTTTTGAGCAAATTAGAAGGTCTCCTTTACCGCAAAAACCAAACGTTTTGGAGCATTACCAACCGGGGTAAACTCAACACTGTGTTAAAAGAGACAACGATACACAAAACGCATACGAGTGAAAGAAACGGGCATATATTTCAGTGTTACCAACTTTACGCACAGAAATATCTAAGAGATAAACAACTACCCCCTTACTAATAAACAAAATTATCAAACGAATACTTATTTTATGTTTTGTTCCTGTCTATCTTTGCCTATTTCTAACACGATAGTGTTAGAAATAGGCAAAGATAAAAAAAGAGGGAACACTTGAGTAGCTAGTCCATTTTATGTAGTGTTTATTTATAAGGGTTAAGGGGTTTCGGGCCAATTTAAAAATACTGAACGCTCATTGGTTGAAGACAGCCGGATAAACATTGCTTGAGGCCCTGATAGGACCCAATGCTGCTCGCATTATTATCGTCTATTACAGCAGACAAACTTGAAACTTATTTTGTATCTTATAGGGTCGCTTTATGCATAGCAAAATATGGCGATTACGTTGCGTTGCACTTCGACTTTTCCATTTTTCGTAAACGTGTTTCGGTTTCAGCAGATGGAAAGAAGATATGACCAGTATTAACGTGCATTTTTTTCAATCCTGTAAATGGTATACGTTTTGAGATAATCACGTTCAAAATAGTCGATTTGGGAGCATTCAGCGCCTTAAAGAAGAGGTTTATAAGTGGGCGTTTAATGATAAAAGTGGCATAAGATACATATAAAGGTAATCCGTAATAGTTTTGGATTTTTAAAACCGTTTTTGATTTATAATTATACAGCACGAAGTGATAATACTCGATTGTTTTTGTCTAATCTGTGGAACCTATAGTTTAAAAGAAAAACCATTGTTACTTTGTAATAAAACCACAAGATAACTACATTATATTTGTCAGCTCCAGTGTTGCAAGCAATAAATATTTTTGTTTAAAGCCAAATATAAAAAAATCATTATGGAGTAATAATTATGGAGTATTAATATACTCCAATACTCTATAGGTCCAACTTCGACAAAGAGGTCGCCCGAAGAATCCAACTCGGCTGGGCAGCGTTCGGGAAGCTTCGACCTATCTTTTCGTCTAAAATACCACAAAGCCTGAAAACAAAAGTTATCAATCAATGTGTGTTGCCAGTGATGACTTATGGAACTGAAACGTGGTCTCTAACTGTTATTCATTACTAAGCTCAAAGTCGCGCAACGAGCTATGTAGAGAGCAATGCTCGGTGTTTCCCTGCGAGATAAGATCCGAAATGAGGCGATCCGCAAGAGAACTAAAGTGACCGATGTAGCTCTTAGGATTAGCAAGTTGAAATGGCAATGGGCAGGTCACATCGCTCGTAGAACTGACAACCGATGGGGAAGAAAGGTTCTCGAGTGGCGACCACGAACTGGAAGCAGCGTAGGCCCCCCCCACTAGGTGGACCGACGACCTGGTGGAAGCCGCGGGGAGCCGATGGATGCAGGAGGCGAGCAGCCGCTCTAAGTGGTGCTCCCTAGGGGAGGCCTATGTTCAGCAGTGGACGTCTTCAGGCTGTTAATGACGATGATGATGATGATTCTCATATATTCACACCTCTGCATAATAATTATGGAGTATTAATATACTCCATAATTATTATGTTTTCATTTGAGAATTATTGTACGCTGATTAGAATAAACACCCAAGTTCCATATGAAAAAAGTCATGTCCTTTAATCAGTGTTTAAAATGTTCCGACTCGTTTTCGCGCGTGACATTTCAAATCAGCCAAAAGTTGACAGAAGATTTTAAGCATTGACAACTTTAAACAACGTTTATTAGTAAAGCCCTCATTGGTTGCCTGTTGACCATCGGCTGTCTTAACCAATGAGCGTTCAGAATTTTTAAATTGACATGAGTAACGTATCAGAAATCAGGGTTTAGTTAGACTCGTATTATGGAGGTATTCATTTCATGTTGAGCTATAAACTCGTTAGCGACACTTTAGCGTCCATCCGTTTTACTACTCGACTGTACTCGAGCGATCTGAAAATAATAAGTTTGATGATTTACCAACAGAGTTTAAAATAGGAAAGGATTTTCAATTCGGTTGCATTTTCTACTTTCTTTTATGTTTAAGGGGGTAGGTACCTTTTACTCAGCGCGGCAATTTCAAATTTTCTTGAGTTTTTTGCCAATCATAGCTTAATTACTCAACGTGATTACATGAAAACTGATTTTGCGCAAGTAAATAGAATGTATCAACTAATTAGGATTGAAAGTATCGTCTAGATATCACTAGTTTAGCAACAAATGGCTACAGCCTGAAAAATCAAGATGTAATTTATTTATTGGAATTTGTTGCTAAACTAATGATATCTAGGTGATACTTTCAAGCCTGATTTGTTGATACATTCTATTTACTTTCGCAAAATCAGTTTTAATGTAATCACGTTGAGTAATTAAGATTGGCAAAAAACCCAAGAAAATTTGAATTTGCCGCGCCGAGTGAAACGTTCCACCTTAACAGGAAATGATTTCATATCACTGATACAATCATGAAAATTACATTGAAATCAGTTCAGCACCCTCCCTACGGTAAGCTTCCAAAGTGACATTTTATGGGAGAGGTCTGTGATCAGCAGTGGATGTCTTCCGGGTGATGATGTGAAGGATAATTTAGTTCATCGTCATCATCATCAACAGCATGAAGACGCCCACTGCTGAATATATGCCACCCACACAGAGCAGCAGTCTTATTCTCTATGAAAACACAGATTCTACACGATACGAAACCACGTCGTTATCGTGTCGTGTTCAAATCGTATCACAGCGTTCGATATACCTTCACTTTACATTAAGCTATTTTTATTTTGAATAAAACACATTGACACGAGTGGTGGTAAATTTAGATGTATTGATGTTTCGGAACGCGTCTCGGTAAAACATACGATTTTTGACAGTTCAAATCGCGCCAATTCCAAATTCATTTCGCGCGGTTTTGTTTTCGTTTCATAGAGAATACGAGTTTTGCAGATTTCTTATGTAAGACAAGGAACTCGCGTGGTTTCGAAGTAAGGAATCGATACGGAATAAAGGCCCAACACTTTGAACAATGCAAGCTTTTTAGGTTTCCGTACCCAAAGAGTGAAACGGAGCCTATTACTAAGACTCCGCTGTCCGTCTGTCACCGCACTGTATCTCATGAACCGTGATAGTTACAGTTGAAATTTTCACTGATGATGTATTTCTGTTGCCGCTATAACAACAACTAGAAAAAAACTAAATAAATTTTTGGGAGCCCCCCACAAACTTCGTTAAGCCAACAAACCTAGTCGTTGAGCTAAATCAGCCTAAAAATTCTGACACCGGGTTGACACAAGACGAAGAAGGATACAACATGATTTTTTGCTCGTTTTTATAGATAATGGTACGGAACACTTCGTGCGCGAGTCCGACTCGCACTTGGCCGGTTTTTAGCTTAGTAACGTTACCTAAGACATAGAAGAGCATGGTATGTGCGGCGAGCCCATTTGTGTGAGGACCCGATCCAGCCATTGCAGGGGTCCGTTCAGGTGTAACTCTATCCAACAAGGGGTCGAAGTTACCGTTTGCCGTCTGAAAACGAAAACAAATACAATTTTAATAATAGCATGGGGTCCCATCAGGTACAAACGAAAAATAGCCCGAACGTGAAAAAAATTTAGTAATCGTGTCTAGAGAGTTACTAGTTAGTGTCCCGTGTATTCATTTGGCCCAGTACTTCACCAACACGCAATAAATGTCGCTTAATAATCTTGCGTTATGCAGAAATAAAAAGAAATAGCCCGCGTTATTCCGTTGTATGGGATGAGGCATCTGTACTGTACGTATTATATTATCTGGGATAATAGTTAATTTATTGATTAAATAAGAATAAATTAAATAAATATGTGTGGACATTACACACAGCGCCATCTAGCCCCAAACTAAGCAAAGCTTGTACTATGGGTACCAGATAACTGATAGAATACTCAGATACTTTTTGTTTGTTAATACAAACATAGAATACAATATAACACCCAGTCACAGATTGTTTTTTTAAAGTTAGTTTCTAATATAATGCTAATTATAGACCCGATTACCAACATGTAATATACCCAGCCAGACGAAAGCAATCTTCGCGAGTTGAAGCAGACGTCGCTTTCTTCGCTTGATTTAGACGATGACGACAATGGCAATGATGATGATAATGACAATGGTAATTTTATTATTTATTAATTTATAGGTACACAAAACAAAATACAATCAATGACTTATTCAAACATATTATACAACTAAATATAATATTGACGATTATAATAATGATGATGATAATGACGACGGTAATATTGACGATGTAATATTGACGAAGATGATAATGACGACGATAATATTGACGATGATGATAATGACGATTAAAATAATGATGATGATGATGATGATGATGATAATGACGATTATAATAATGATGATGATGATGATGATGATGATGATGACGACGGTAATATTGACGATGATGATAATGACGATTATAATAATGATGATGATGACGATGATGATAATGACGACGGTAATATTGACAATGATGATAATGACGATTATAATAATGATGATGATGATGATGATGGTGATATTAAAGATGATGATAATAACAAGTGATGTTTACAATGATAATGGCGACGGTGAAAATGACGATGATATCTACCTGTATTCAGCGCCCCATCCCTTGACGAAGCTCATGCGTATAGTGCACATGCGTGTGAGCTGGAACACAGCTTCGAATCCCTGCGAGACCGATGCTGAGAGGAGCGCCGCAAACTCCTGGTTGTTGAAGATTTTTAGGTTGCAACCTGAGGACAATTTGTTTGTGTCAGATAGGGCTAGACTTTTGCGATTTTTGAACATGCCGTTTTCCTCACAACGTGTTCCTTTACTACTGGGATATCATATTCTTGTTTTCACGATTGTGTATTTTTAAAGGGTATTTTTACAAGGTGACCTTGAATTGGTATGTTATCCCGAAATGGGGGAACTGGGATCATGATACCCTACAAGTTGTGAGTCATACTAGAAACTGGGTGTTTCCAAACTTCCATGGTAAAAAATAAATTCACTCGCAAAATTGCACGTGCGATCGCTACGAGAATTAGTCATCATCATCATCATCATCATGCCTATTATTTGGATATTTTTATTTTTAAATATGTATTAACAAGATACTATAAATTCATTTCTTAACACAGGTCGTTAAACTCATTTATGTGTGCTCGGTGAAGGACGAAGTTCAACCACCCAGCTGCGCTAGGGCTATTTTCGAACGTAAACTTTACATGGCATTTCTTCAATGAAAATCTATTAATTTAGTAAAGCCTTAATGATAATGACGACTGATGATATTGGTGATGATAATGACGATTGGTGATATTGCTGATGATAATGACGATTGGTGATATTGCTGATGATAATGACTACTGGTGATAATGACGATTGGTGACAATAATGACGATTGGTGATATTGCTGATGATAATGACGATTGATGATATTGGTGATGATAATGACAATTGCTGATATTGGTGATGATATCAACTTGTGTTCAGCACTGACATAGTCGCATAGCTTACTTAGAGAACTTACCAGGTGGTATTTTGCAGACAGTGGCGGGATGCCACCCGTAGCGTTGGTTGCAGTTTGGACTCTGCACGAATATTGACGAATCGCTGAGGCATTCCGCGAACACTTCGCCTGGAAAAGAATACATTGTTTTAACATAAGAAAAAGAATAAAATGCTTGCCAATTATTCTACCGCCAAGCAGTAGTGTGCAAGCACTACTGTGTTCCGGTTTTAAGGGCATTGTAGTTTATGGCCTGATCTCACAGTCTAGTAATCTGATTACTAGACTGTGTGATGTCTCAAGATGACGTGCGCAGTGCAGTGTCACGCGAAACTTTATTAATTTAAAGTTTCGAGTGACACTGCAACTGTTATGGGCGGCCGTGTCGCTTAACATCAGGTGAACGACTGGCTCGTCGTTATCCTTTCACATAAAAATAAAACATATTTAATAAAATCGAGGCTCTAATTATTACAGAGTACAATATAAGACTCCAGTACTCTATCTCGCTCACGCAATACGACGTTTTTGAAATTAAATAATTAAAGCCCGTCTGCACTAAACTTTGACCGCTCTTAAGTTCGAACTTATCTCTCGTTGCCAATCTTTAGTGCAAATGGCAACATTAGCTCTCGAGGATAACATTACAAATGTTACATCAAAACATACGTGATTTCTTTTGGTCGTTTTTTTTAGATAATGGTACGGAACCCTTCGCGAGCGAGGCCGACTCGCACTTGGCCGGTTATTTATTATGATTGACTCACCGCCAATATAATAAAGCCGCACGCCTTTCCCGATGTGCCGGCGCGTTTGCTCCACCACTTCGTTTCTGTTCACGTTCGATAGTAGACCCAAGCAAAACCTGGAAACAACGCTTGTATTTTTTTTTTGTTATATTTTGGCTCCACACATAGTGTATTTAGCCAGTGTCAAGTATTGTAATTATTCATCGTTAAAGAATATATCACGTAAAGTCAAGTCTTAGTCATAGTCATAGTCCAGTCTAAGTCATGCTCCAGTAAAGTGGTGGCAACTTTACTAGAAGCTTCTATGGAATTTTGGAAGCAACACGAAAACTCACGTTTCACCACATTATATCACTTGCCCACACTCATGCTCGTAATTCACGCTCGTAAAACGTAAGTGTTGTAACGTGGTTTTTCATGTTGCTTCCAAAATTCCATAGAAGCTTCTAGTAAAGATGCCACCACTTTACTATGACTTGACTTTACTTGAAATATTCTATAACATGATGAAATATTACAATACTTGACACTGGCTAAATAAACACTATGCGTGGAGCCAAAATATAAGAATAAAAAATTTAACGCCCGATGATCACGTACATAAATCCCGAACCCTAATTAGGATTCACTGCATCTCATCAACACATAGCCTCAAGACATCACTGCTGAACATAGGTCTTCCCAATGAGCGCCACTTTAAGCAGCTGCTCGCCTCCTGCATCCATCGGTTTCCATAGTAGATAAAGTCATTTACCTCTCACTATTACTAGGGTCAGTGAACCCATCCACCGTGATGGAAGGCTGTGATGCGTGGAAAGTCTCTCCAACCCTGGTGTTCAGCTCGTAATAGCTGATGCTGCACCAGAAGGCAGGCTCGTGGTACAACACTGGAGCGGCTTCCGTTCCCAATCCAGGGGGTGAAGGAGTCAGGCGGGTGAGGTCTGTTGGGGGTGTAAATAAATAAATAAATTCTAGAGGAGGTTTAACACAGCGCCATCTAGTCCTAAACTAAGCAAAGCTTGAACTATGGGAATCAGGGGGTCTAGCAAAGATCCCAAACGCTAACGCTAACGCCCAACGCTAACTCCTAAAATGTATTGAAATGACATTAGTTGCGGAAAAGTACACGATTTCCGAAATGTCATTCCAATTCATTTTGGAGTTAGCGTTTGGCGTTAGCGTTAGCGTTTGGAATCTTTGCTAGACCCCCAGATAACTGATAGAATACTTTTTGCTTTGTAAATACATACATAGAACACCCAAAAACAGAACACATAATTGCTCATCACACAAAAATGTTTGTCCCGGGTGGGAATCGAACCCAAAACCAACAGTTCAGAAAGCTACTACCAACTGAGCTAACCGGTCTCCTTGGTTATTCATCAACATCAGTCAATATGTCCACTGCTGAACATAGGCCTTCCCCACAGAATGCCACTTTATGTTCACATATCATAGGGATTTGCCTTGCTTCGCTTGACAGGCAGCTTGGTGATCTCAGATTACAATGTAGCGAGGAGAATCATCATCATCATCATAGATAGATAGATAGAAAATGCTTTATTGCACAAAAGTAAATCAAGTACATAGGCGAACTTAATGATAAGTAGCATTTTCTTCCAGTTAACCTTTGTGTAGTGTGGAACGAGTTGTAGTGCTGGTTGAAAAAGAATTAGGCCTTCGTTCTCTATATCCGAGTAAAGTTCCGAGTTGGCTGGCCAGTGAGTAATACTGATCGGGACGTAAAGGCGTCGAGTAGTTCTTCCCAGTTTCACGAACGAAAACAGAGTTTCGATCAGCTACTCAGTGGGTAAAAATTTAGGGTGATCTGTAGCAACGTCAACTGTTCATTTCGTTCGTTCAATAGTCACCCTGACTGCTGTCAGTGTCGCCATTTTGGGTTCAGTTTTTTTTTTTCAGCTATATGCTGCGGTGCGGTAGATGCCCTTCAAAGAGTATTTATTCCATACCTAAAAACGATTTACCTTTACAAAAAAGGGTATCAACTAATTAAATTAATGTAATGAGGAATGTAATAAGTAATACCTATAGGTACCTGAAATATGGTTTTATCTTGACGCAATAATAATAATTAAAACAACACAAAACAAAAATATCATAATATTATATAAATATTTAACATATTATAATTGAACAAAAACTTTTTAGTAGTCATCATCATCATAATCATCAGCCTGAAGACGTCCACTGCTGAACATAGGCCTCCTCCAAAGAGCACCACTTTGAGCGGCTGCTAGCCTCCAGTATCCATCGGCTTTCCACGGTTCTGAGCGGACTGTTTTACTAATTAAATACAATGATTTCTATGTTCATAACTATCTGATATCGAAATAGAAACAGGAATAATCGATGTTTTTATAGCAGTAGCGTAATCAACAGGGTTGGTAGTTTACAGTTCCGTAGATCTCAGTATTTGTGGCATGCAAACTATAATAATAAATTACAAACACATGCGAGATTGCAACAAGTTTTGCTATAGCCGTCGGTTAACCGTACTAATCGGCAGCTGATGTGTCCTGTAAGTAGCAGCCTGGTTTACGGGTCGGCTAGCGCTACTCGGACATTCTGAAATTCGTTACTGCAGTTACAAGTGACATTACGTGGTGGCTAGCCAACTCGGAACTTTACTCGAATATAGAGAACGAAGGCCTTAGCCAAATAAAATAATCATAAGAAGTAGCAATAGATAATAATATGAGTTTAGATAGATAAGGTTTTAAGCAAATAATGGGGCCAATTTTAAAGGCTTTAGTTGACAGATGTAAAACTACTAAAACTGTTGCTGTTCTTGTCAAACAGTCGGGAATGTAAGAGACGCCTATATTTTTAGTATTTTAAATACTGTCATCTAAAGCCTTCAAAATTAGACCTAATACATATTAATATCTTACATATTTTATATTAAACTTATTACTAATTAGAATAAAATACTTATTTAATAAACAAGGACCTACTCATTTAATAACTATTTTAAGTGCTCAATTTTTCTCATCATCATCATTAACAGCCTGAAGACGTCCACTGCTGAACATAGGCCTCCCCCAGAGAGCGCCACTTTGAGCGGCTGCTCGCCTCCTGCATCCATCGGCTCCCCACAGTTTAGAGGAGCATGCTGCTACCCATTCCTTGGATATTCTCTTAGCCGGCTCTTACACCACCCACGGGAAGAGTGGTCGCATCAACGGCATCACTTACTTGTGAAAGTTGGTTAATTTTATCGATTGGTAAGGAACGACTAGTCAAACTTCGCATATTAATATTCATAGTAAATAAAGAATATATAAAATTGTGTACAAACTCACTCATGTTGTCGTTGTGATCCATCGGGTCTCCGTCTTCGCTGATGTAGCCCGGTGGAGGTGTCTCCACTTGTGACGTGTTCCTGAAGGAAAAATCATCATCATCACCATCATCATCATCCTCAACATTATCACCAAAGTAGTAGATTTTTATATTTTCTGATTAAATCACTACACTTGCTATAAATAAATTTAAAAAATATAAGTTTTATTAATTTAAGAAATTCGAATAATATTTTTTTTCTACTAAGGACGTCATAGCTTGGCTTCAGGTGAGACAGTGGTCAAATGCTACGCCTATAAATTATAAGAAAAAAGATACTTACAGAGTAGTGTTGCCCGGTACTTGCTGCGCCAAAGTAGCCTCTAAATACATGGCGGTGTGCGAGCCCACGCCCACGCCCACTGTTTGCATTATACTGTGGGCAAAACTGAAAATAAGTTTATAACACTGTCGGTATAACAAAAAATAAGAAAACAATAAATATGTGTGGACATTTCACACAGCGCCATCTAGTTCCAACCTAAGCAAAGCCTATGGAAGCCAACTGAACAAGATAACTGATAGAATACTTATATAACGCCCAACGACCACATACATAGATCCTGGCCCCTAACTAGGATTCCCTGTATCTAGGGACCCAGGAACTAAAAGGACCATGCTCCCACAATACTCAGACACACACACAGAACAAGTATTTGCGCCATTTTTTTTCCTGTGTACAAATACTTGTCCTGTCGCGGGAATCGAACCCGCCGCTTTCGGATTATGAGTCGACCTGCTCAACCACTATACCACAAGAGGCTATCCCATATACTTTAATTGATTTTTGGCTCAAGGGCAGCTAGTGCAATTCTCAATTCAACACACCATGGTTCGAATACCGATCGGACCCACACATTTTTAATTTTCAAATTATATCAAGAAGAATTAACTGTGAGCTCAGGTCGTGAAGTCTCATTTGCACAGTAATCTCACTAGCTACAGTGCCCTTTAAACCGGACACAGTAGTGCTTGCACACTACTGCTTAGCAGCAGAATAACTGGCAAAGCGTTGTTACCTAGATGAACTGCAGAAAAGTCATACCATCTAGTAAATTACGGGGTTAGTAAAGCCTTCTTAAGCAAGTACCTTATTCGTTCAGTAGTGCTTAGTGGTTGCACACTACTGCTTGGCGAAAGAATAACTGACAAAGCGGTGGTACCTACCTAGACGTACTTTGCAGAAAGTCCTACCACATACTTAACGCTTGTTTTGTGACTTACCTTATCATATTATGACATTACTATTACTTATTATAAAACTATTTTAATTTGCATGCATACTAATCCAATTATTTTATTTTATTTTAATGTACTTACTAAATTCAATGTTTATTTATTTATTTTTTTATTGAACACCAACACAATGTACGTTATTACTATTAAATGTGACTAAATACAATGTTAATGTACTTAATACAATTTTTATGTAATGTAATTCAAATACAATGTACGTTGTTCATGAATAAATACAATACAAGAACGCGGAAAAGTTCACGTCGTTGCATTGTATTATTTCTCAAAACTTGTGCTTTTTCCTGTATTAATGTTTAAAAATTGGTGGCGTTTTACGCATTAAGTGCTGAATTACGAGCATGAGTGTGGGCAAGTGATATAATGTGGTGAAACGTGGTTTTTCGTGTTGCTTCCAAAATTCCATAGAAGCTTCTAGTAAAGTTGCCACCACTTTACTGGAGCATGACTTAGACTGGACTATGACTTGATTACGTAAAATATTCTAAAACTCGATGAAAATATATAATACTTGACACTGGCTAAATACACTATGTGTGGAGCCAAAATACAAAAAAAAATTCAATACAATACAATACTTTCTCGAGATGAATGTCAATTTATACAGCGTTTTTATTTCATGCTACCCATGAAGGAATGATTATGTATGTACATTACAGATGGTCAATACTTACGTGTCACTATGCTCCAAGTGTTGGTGATAGTCCGTGTAGGGCGGAGGCGCTCGGACTTCGCCTTCGCCGCAGCGGGGCACTAGTATAGGCGGTAGGGCTGTAAAATACAGGAAATCGTAGATAATTTATTTATTTCTATATTTATTTATTTATTTACATAATGCCTTATTACCTTTTCATGTATTCAGGGTGGAGCAGATGGGACTAAAGGGCAAGGTAAGTAAAACTAAAAAAAAAAAACTGTGGACATTTCACACAGCGCCATCTAGCTCCAAACTAAGCATAGCTTGTACTATGGGAACCTGATAACTGTAACAATACTTATATTTACTTTTTTGTTTTTATAAATACATACATAGAATACAATATAACACCCAGATGCAGAACAAACATCTATGTTCATCACACAAATGTTTGTCCTGGGTAGGAATCGAACCCACAGCCCCCAGTTCAGAAGGCAGGAAAACTATTTCTCATTTCCATCTGCTGTAAAGTATGACTGCTTTTAAGTTAACACCTATCTCTCTAGTTACCCAAACACAGCACAGTAGGTCCTCATTATCATTATCAATAGCCTGAAAACATCCAATGCTGAATAGGCCTCTCACAAATGTTGCCTAACTATACTGATGGGTTTGAAATAGCTAGCCAAGCTTTGATAGCGCCAGTAAAACCAAAACTAGGTGGTAGGACTTTTCTGCAAAGTTCGTCTAGGTAGGTACCACCGCTTTGCCAGTTATTCTGCCGCCAAGCAGTAGTGTGCAAGCACTACTGTGTTCCGGTTTGAAGGGCATTGTAGCTAGTGAAATTACTGGGCAAATGAGACTTTATGACCTGATTACACAGTGTAGTAATCTGATTACTAGACTGTGTGATGTCTCAGGATGACGTGCGCAGTGCAGTGTCACGCGAAACTTTATTATTTTAAAGTTCCGAGTAACACTGCAACTGTTATGGGCGGCCGTATTGCTTAACATCAGGTGAACGACCAGCTCGTCACGTCATTCATTCTCATAAAAAAAAAAAAAAAAAAAAGAACTTTTTTTTATGGGAATGAATGACGTAACGAGCTAGTCGTTCACCTGATTTTAAGCGACACGGCCGCCCATAACAGTTGCAGCGTCACTCGAAACTTTAAAATAATTTAAAAACACTGCACTGCGCATGTCATCCTGAGACATCACACAGTGAGATCACTACACTGTGTAATCACGTCTTTAAGTCTCATTTGCCCAGTAATTTCACTAGCTTTAGTGCCCTTCAAACTGACACAGTAGTACATGGTACATGCACACTACTGCTTGGCAGCAGAATAACTGGCAAAGTGGTGGTACCTACCTAGACGAACCTTGCAGAAAAGTCCTACCACCTAGTGAAACATACCATAAAAAGAACTTACCAGGTGAATCAATTCTATTGTAATGATACGGGTTGATGCAGACTTCGTCTTTCTTCAACTGGTACGAGTACTCGCAGTGATCAACTGGCTTTAACTCGTGTTGGCTCTGGAATAACATATCAATCAATCAACCAATTAATCAATATTATCAAAATGGCGATGTCCTGAATTATGCGCTGGACATAGAGACTTGACATCTGAATGTAAATGACAGATAACTTTTCTAATTTCATCATCAGCATCATCATCATCATCATCATCATCATCAGCCTGTGTTTTTCCATTGCTGAGTCTATAGTTATAAGAATTAAGTATAACAATATTGTTATAATGTAGTTAGATACAGAGAACTCTTTATTGTCTCAGAAATGAAATTAACATAATCATCATCATCATCATCATCACCAACAGCTAGAAAACGCCCACTACTGGTCATATGCCCCCACAGAGTCGGCTGCTCACCTCCTGCACCCATCAGCTCCCAAGGGTCTCGCAAGTAACCCCCATATTCTAAGTTGTTACCACGAGTTTACTCCACTCAACTCAATCTCGACTTAACCTCATTTTTGTGTGTTTGGTATTTTTAATTGACAAATATATAATCAACTTGACATTTCTGCATCAATTTTTCTTAAACGAGAGAAACAAAACAACTGTCAACTCAAGGTACATCGCGATGTACTTTGAGTTTCCCTCAAAGTTAAGTGGAAGTTGAGTGAAGAATTTATGGTGAAATGTTTTACCCCCATATTCTAAGTCGTTACCACGATATTACTCCACTAGACTCAACCTCGCATTAACCTCATTTTCGTGTTTTGGTATTTTTAAATGACAATAATAATCAACTTGACATTTCTGCGTAATTTTTTCTCAAGCGAGGGAAGCGAAGCAACTGTCAACTCAAGGTACGTCGCGATGTACCTTGAGTTTCCCTCAAAGTTAAGTGGAAGTTAAGTGAAGGATTTTTGGTGAAATGTTTTAGAATACGGGGGTTAGAATACAGGGGTTAGTCTTAAAAGTACTTTTGTAAAAACCCATTGTTTATAAACTCACCGCTGGGCAACAACTAATTTGTAAATAATCAAAAGATCATCACTTTTAATGCAAGACAAATTCAAATGTTTATCAATAGCCAAAATTTTTTAAAAACAATCGGTTCTTACATAAACATGGTGAAATATACATAGATTAAAAAACTTACTTGCAGCTGCGGCCAGCGCCACAGCCGACAGTAAACAACATGTGGGAGCCCCTTGCGGTACTGGCCGTTTATAATGTTATCATTTGGCTTCACTCTGGAATAAAAAAACAGGATAAATGCCATATTAGTCGACAGGAAATTCAGCCCATTTAAAAAAAAACTGCTTGTGATATACATAATATATGCCATATTCAGCATATATAACATATTTTATTTAAAAAAATTCTTATTGAATCCTACTTATAGTGAGAACAAGTCTTTTTTTTGAGAATTAACAATGTGACAATAAAGTCGTATACATGATCTTAACACGGCCCATTTCAGTTGCAGTGTCACTTGGAACTATTATAATAGTTTCGCATGACACTGTACTATGCAAGTGTGCACATCATGCTGAGATATCAGTCTAGTAATCAGATTACAAGACTGTGATAAGGTCATAAAGTCGCATTTGCCCAGTAATTTCACTAGCTACAATGCCCTTCAAACCGGAACAGCCCCCTTCCCTGAAGTGAGCCCTTCACACGACTAAGTTTTGTTTGAATCACACTCTATTATGATAACATGTGTGAACTTGTTTTTTTCAATCATTGTTGAAAAGGAAAGATATTAATAAGCATGGTAAAGCAGAAGTTTGCTAGATCCAGATTCTTTAGTAGAAAATGACTAACACTATTACTGAGGCTCCGCTGTCCATCTGTCAGTTGGTCTATAGCACTGAGAAGCCGGTTTGTACGATAAAAGCACTGTTTTCAAGGTTGTAAATATTATCTGTCCACCAGGCTATAATTTGGGTAACAAATAACAAAATGAGTTGGAATAACATTCAAAACAATTTATGCAGCACATGTCTCAAATGATGAAGATAACGAGCAGTAGCATCTGAGCTACCTACCGAGTTAAGGAATACGGGTATTTTATGTTTATAACACTGTAATTGTGAATAAATTAATATTATGATATATCATAATTTTATTTTACGTTAATTTGATTACCTCCAAGGTTATAAGAATGTTGGCCAGCGTTAATTGCACTCGCGGAACACAATACACCAGAAGTATTCCCCAATTTCTAAGTAAATGATGAAGAATTAGGAATAAGTAAAATTCCAAGGTTCAAAACATGTCAGCGGTCAGCCATATTGGCAAAAACTCCCGATTTGTCTTTGAAGGTGTTTTGACCTCGCCGACTTTTGCGTGTGTTTGTTGTTATGCAGTCAAATTGAGGAGGTCATCAGCATTTGAATACTAGAACGGGTCAATGGCATCTCGGGTTTTGGTCGGGTAATGAAAAATCCGACAATGAATTTCCGAACGAAAACTCAATGACAGATCTTTATCAACTATCAACATTACTATCAGCTGATGATATCCTGAAAACTAAATTATCGCTTGTCTACCAGTGATTATATTAAAATTTACACCTTTTCAATGACAATTAAAACTCGAGCAAACTTGCGAATATCCTTATAATAAAATCGCTATTATTTTGTATGCTGTTGAAGAAAAATAACCCATACGGCGTAGGCAATAGAGACTACGATACGCGCACGCATAAATTTGATGCAGAAACGTCAAGAGTCAACTTATTAACTAAATCAATACGGTAATTGCTGACCTAGGTATAGTGACACATCTTGTATGGCTGTTTTGGCTAGAAATAGCTTTCTCTAATTCTTCAAGAGCACCACTTTTCTTCAGTTTCTTAACCAAACTCTTCACTGCTTTTTCAGACCATTTGTCTTCTGCTACAGAAGATCCTTCCGGCCCTTTTTTCCACCCCAACAGCCGTTTGACGACTGGCGGAGTAAGAGGAAACATTCCTTAACACTTCACTGGCTAAGTCATTAAAATATTGTACTTATCATTCGAGTAGAAAAGTAAATAATCACGCTCAAACACTACGGCTCATATTTAGATAAACTGTCGGCCATATTGCGAGTATGCGAGATGAATGAAATTGATGAATGAATGAATGTTCATACGTCAATATTACTAAAACGATAAATTTGTTGCTATCTCTTTCATTGTTTCAAGGGATATTTTATAATATTTTGTGAACCATGCGTCAATTAGTTATATGGCTAAATGTACCTTCATTAAACCACAGCGGAGAATTCAACCACAGTCACACTGTGCTTTTTATCACAAAAATACAATTCATAAAATATTTTGGTCAATTAGTTTTCACACGACTGCTATGAAGCGATATGCTGCTGCTATCTCTTTTTAACATATCATAGACAAACAGTGCTGCCAACATCGATTCGCAAAAGAGAGCTAAAGTGTCATGGAGGTATAAGGAGAGAGCCAATGCCTGCCAATGCGACGTTGCCGCTCCGCATCCTTCGTGTAAACATACTATCTTGTATCTCTGTCTAATACACGAATCGTCGCATAGAGTAAGCGAGAAAGCGACTGTAGGTACGGCAACGTCGCCTCACCTCTCACCGCGTGTCGTGTAGTGATAGTAACACACCAGTCTGTCAAAAAATTTAAATGGGAGAGCACAAAATGTGAAATATATTGATTATATTGTGATTAGGGCTAAATATTTTGACAATAGTGAAACTGTGTCGTGTTGTGCTGTGTTTTGTACATCAACAATTACCCGAGGAGTCGAAGGAAATCCAAAATCTTAATCTTATGCGTAAGTGTTTACTGGCTATTTTCATGCTAATTATTGAAGTTTCGAAGTAAATATGCATTTCACATTAAGGATATACGTTTTTGGCATCGTATAAATACCATGTGATTGCAATTACTGAAAGATTTAATGCTTTAATTGATATTATTGGGATGGGAGATATTACGTCTCTCGAATAGTGAAGTACCCACACTGCCCATTATCTACTTTGTCGATATTCGTAAATCTCACACTTTTGCACAAAATTACTTTGGTTTTGTAGAGAGTAAAAAGTAGAAAATCTGTTTCGCTAAAAGTGCCTGAATGGATTTAGATCAATGTGCAATCTTAATCTTACGAATAAAGTACGAGGGGGCGTTTTTAAGTTCGCGGAATCGGGGGTAAGACGTGGAAATAAAAATACAAGTTTATTTTTCCTTTTCAATATATATTATTCTCCTGCAACCCTAATACATTTTTCAGATCTTTCAATTAGCTTATGTATACCCTCGAAAAAAAATGTTTTTTCTTTGTCTGAAAAATAAGCTGAAACTGCTTCCTTCACTTTTTCATCGCTTGAGAACTTCTTCCCCCGAAGTTCTTTTTTCATTTTTGGAAAGAGATAATAATCACTGGGAGCCAGGTCATGACTGTAGGGTGGATGAACCAAAATATTGAAGCCCACCTTATGCAGGGAAGCCAACGCAACACGGCTCTTGTGCACAGGCGCGTTGTCGTGCAGAAGGAGGACACCTTTGGTTAATTTTCCCCTTCTTTTTGCCTTGATTGCTTCCTTTAATCGCTCTAAGATTGAAGCGTAGTATTCTCCGGTTATGGAGACACCTTTATCTTTATAATCTATCAACAAGATTCCTTCTGAGTTTCAAAAGATTGTCGCCATGATTTTTCCCGCCGACTGTGACACCTTAAATTTCTTTGGTGGTGGTGTACCTTTTTTGTGCCACTGCATAGAATCTTGTTTGGACTCAGGTTCAAAATGATGAACCCAAGTTTCATCCCCAGTAACAATTCGAGTCAATACTCCATCCTGGTCTTCATTACAGAGGTCCATAAACGCGCGAGAACTACGCGCTGTTGTTTTTGAGGCGGCGTGAGCATTCTCAGCACCCATCTTGCACTGACTTTGGTCATGCCGAGACGATCGTGAAGAATTTTAAATATGGATTTATCGGATACTCCAACCATTTATGCGAGCTGTTTCTTCTTTAGTCTAGCATCTTCCAGTATTAATTTTTCCAATTTTTGAATTATTTCCGGAATGGTCACCTCGATCGGCCGTCCTGGCCGAGGATCATCTTCAAGTGAGGCCCTGCCTTGCTTAAAAAGGGTATGCCACTTATAAACCATGGTTTTACCGGGGCAAGACTCCCCGTAAACGGATGACATCTCTTCTAGTATGGTTTGAACCGATTTACCTTGCTTGGTAAGGAACTTTATGACAGCGCGGTGCTCGATTTTTTCCATTTTTCACAATGTTCTTCCCAACCGAGTTGTTTGATCGACGATAATTCAAATAGTAATGGCCCGATTAAAACCAAACGTTCTATTTATACTAATAATGAGCTACTTAACGAGTTACGACTAAGGAAAGTACCCTCATTTATTAATTACCTACCCATTCCGCGAATATAAAAATGCACCTCGTATAAATATTATGTCATTTAAAAACAAAATAATCGTTTTCGAATATTTAGTAGGTAGGCTAGCTATTGCCTGGCGTCTTTATGAGTACTGAAACTTAATTAATAAAAAAATGATGAAATTTTTTAAATTAAAAATTAAAATTTCTTAAAATTCTTCACTGCAATCCGAGACCACTCTCTGCGCAGCTGCCCCCCGCCCCACCAGGCGCTCCTAGGCTGGGTCTAGTCGAGGCCTAACAGCGAGCTGAGGTGTGCGGCATCTATTCCTGTGCTGAAGGGACTCCGCACACACCGCAGCTGCCCACTGTGCACCCGGGCGTTCCTCGGCTGACCAACCACCCGGGATCTACCAGTTCTTCTTTGTCCTGGCCTAATCTCCGTGGCTGGGCCCCTTTTACCAACCTCGCGCGTGGACTACGTGTAAAGTTATGTTTCTTTGCTAATGAATTGTAATTTGTTCGTCAACCCCCAGTGAGAATGTGTGTCCCACAGACTAGGTAGGGGATTTTATTGATGTTGTCGTTTTAGGTAAAAGTCAAAAAGTAATAAACGTTAGGGAATCATAGAGTAGGTATTTATAGGTAGTATGGCATACCTAAGAACAAGTAGGTCTTAACTCATAGGTATGGTATGATAAGGCTAGGTAGGACGGACTTATCAATACATATAATAAAATTGTAACCACAACTGCTCCACTGCTGAACGTAGGCCTCCCCCATAGAGGGCCACCTTGAGCGGCCACTCGCCTCCTGAATCCAGCGGCTCCCCGTGGTTTTCACCTGATCGTCGCTCCACCGATTGGGGGCTGGCCTACGCTGCGTCTTCTGGTTCTACTAATATCTAATTTTCTTTATTTTATTAACAGTAAAAAGTATCGATATTCTGCAGCACTGTTCGGTTAGGTTTACTATATATCGATACATTGTGTAATAGGGGTCACTTCCCTACTCACGCATACTAATGCATATTTAGATACTCACACCAACAAAAATGGACATGGATTTTATGAATGTCCGCCGTCCATTCTGATTCTATGTTGATGTAAAGTGTCGTAAAAAAAGATCTAAAATTTTAGTAAAAAGGAGCTAAACCAATTTCTGTTTCAATGAAAACGATGCAGCTTTAACATGCTTTTTCCAAAAAAGGAGCTAAAGAGCTAGACAATTTTTAGAGCCGCCGGCCGATGTGAAAAAAGAGCTAAATTTAGCTCTAAAAGAGCTAAGTTGGCGACACTGTGACAAAGGTCATAGAGTACAGAGCATTGAATGAGTGAATGTGAACCTAGCAAGAGCAAGAGGAATCGTAGTGATGTAGAAACGATACCGTATTCTTATTTTTTTAAATTGATTTCGGATATTATATACTTTTACCAATACACTATTCTATTCTATTCATCTTCACCAATTTTTTTTTGTGTATGTGTATGTGTGTCACCGATGGGTGTTATTTATTTAAAGAGGCGTATTATTAAAAAAAAAAGAAATCGTAATACGAGGATGACCCAATAGATGGCGTTAAATAGTTTGACCACAACCTTTGTCATTGTTTCAAGCAATGCTGATAACTCTGAACTCTTTCCTTTTATATTTGAGATAGGCACTTCTTATAATAACTAAAAAAGTAACCTAAAATTTAAAATTACAGCTGATGAAGCTAAAAACTTCCTAAAAGGCGTCCTCAAATTATCTCTTTAACTAAATTGAATACTTTTAGTTAAAAACGTTCGTTCTTTTTGAGTTTGATGTTTCTAAAATTAATCAAATGGTACCTCTAAATTAGCATTTTATTTTAAGTAGTTTAGCAAGTTTTATAACCAAAAAACTATAACCCCTACAATCAAGTCCAGTACGTAGATAACTATTTTTAGCCTATTTAGTTAAGCCTATTTTAGAAAAGTACAAGTGAAATACACTTAACCGTAACTGTTATGGGCGGCCGTGTCACTTAACACCAGGTGAACGATTGGCTCGTCAAGTCATTCATTCTCATTAAAAAACCCTTAAAAAGTCCCCTGTCCCACCAAATATCCGATTAATAAACAATATGTGAGTAAGAAATACACTCCCTGCTTGTAAATAATTGCCTGTGAGTTCACTCGAATGATTTTGACAGTTTCTGATAGGTTCTGCAACTTGATGGCACACAACTCTGTACCGCCAAGTTGCAGAACCTTGTTGTTGTTTGTTGGTCTAAATTTCCCAGTGTTACGTCTGCTTATAAATTTCTATTTACCAAGACTATGCGACACGTAAAATGAAGTTAATAAATGCGTGAGTGATCTTAATACCATGCACGACACAATTGAACGCATTCAAGAATAAAATTAACAAAGTCCTTAAATGGAAACAACATCTCAGGGCAATATTACAATTTGAATTTAACTTTTTCTTTATCATATATCTATTATTTTTTTTTTGTTAGTCTATAAATAGTTATGTGTATACGTGTGGACATTTCACACAACGCCACCTAACCCCAAACTAAGCAAACCTTGTACTATGGGAACCAGATAACTGATATAATACTTAGATACTTTTGTTTCATGTATATAGTGGTATTAGATATATATTTATGTATTATTTTATTCTGTTGTCGTAGTATTTATCTCTTATATTTTTTTTTTGTACAATCATTAATCACTTATCTGCGAATGTTGTAAACATTCGTTTATAAATATCATAATGTGAAATGACTATGAAAACTTAAAACTTCATAGTAACTGATTGAGCAAGTTTTGGCGGGAACGCGGAAAAGTTCATGTCGTTGTATTGTTTTTCAAAACTTGTGCTTTTTCCAGTGTTAAGGTTTAAAATTGGTAGCGTTTTACGCATTAAGTGCTGAATTACGAGCATGAGTGAGGGCAAGTGATATAATGTTGTGAAACGTGATTTTTCGCGTTGCTTTTAAAACTCCATAGAAGCTTCTAATGAAATTATCACCACTTTGCTTGAGCATGACTTAGACTGGACTATGACTAGGACATGACTTTGCGTGAAATATGTTATAACACCTCAATATAATACCTACAGATAACACGATGAAAATTATAATACTCGACACTGGCTAAATACACTGTGTGGAGCCAAAATATAAAAAAAAACTGTCCGAGCTGTCAAATGAATCGAGATATCGTGTGCTCTGCTAGGACAGTTATTATACTCTTTGCTCACTGCACATCCCTATATGAATTTTTCGTTTCGTTCGTTTTCCGGGTTGTTCCGTTTCCGTTTCCGGTCTATTCATTTTTGTTTATTTTGATTTTGGTTTGTTTTTGTTTGTTGATTTTTAGACATCCAATGTCAAACAATGAATTCATTTGTTTTTGCATTTTTATTATGCCAGTTTTCATGAAAAATTATTGATTTACATGTTGAATTTCAATCACCGGTGAGTTTTTACACATTTATCAGAAAAAAAAATAATGGCAGGGAATCTCAGATTCTTTCGTCTCTAAACTGCCAGCGATATTATTAGCGGCCAGCATTCGAAGAATGGTCAGTTTGAATCATTTTATTTTATGGCCAGTTGCAACATTACACCTCGGTTTCGGGAAGTCGCAAATAAGTGAAAGAGGACGAGAGGCTCCTCTTAAAAACCTATTACGGATCCCCTGTTTGATTTTTATCAGTTAGACATCAGCTGTTTGGTATATTCTCAGTAATATCACCACAATTAAACGCCTCACCTATTCGAAAAAGAAACTGCTTTTGTCGTGTTTTTATTATAAATATGGACGAAATTATAGCAGGTTCATTAAACATAAACCTGCCAAGTGCAGGTCACAAACCTACAGCAGAGATTCAATTAAATAAATCCAAGAATTTTTGGTAATTTTCTTAATGAAACACTGTGTAACAGTGGAATATCCACTCAGTGTTCTGTCTTGTTTTATCTTAACCCATCTCAAACTGATAAGACAGGAACAGAACATAAAGATACTTCTTCGCTACCCAATGTGTGTCAGGTGTAATTTTCATTAATAATTCCATTGTTATGCAGTTTTGAGTGAACTGATACTCTAGTTAATAAAAGTGCAAGATTTTCATTTGGTATTTTGGATATATAAATATAAGTTTTGTTACTAACCAACTAACTAATATAGTGGTTCTGTAAGCTGTAGAGTCTGGATATTTTTTACATATTAAACCCCATCCAACCAACAGTTTTGAAAAATTTCAATTGGCTGAATCAAGGCAAAAGTTCCATTAATTATCTAACTCATTTGTGAATTGGTGGAAAAAACCCTGACCTGTGGTCTTATCCCGTTAGTCAGGTGGGGATGGTGTTTGCATGCTCTCTTGCTTGTACTCATGGATTTGTAAATTGTCGCGTGCAAGATGGCATGTCCGTGCATGCAGGATGGCAGGCAAAGTCCATGTCCAGAATGGTTACGCGATAGGAGTTATGTAGGGGAGAGCAGCAACAGGCATACAAAATTATTTTTGCCCAAGCTGATCTCCAACCCTTCACTCAGTTCATGTCTCTGTCAATAGAATATGACTCTTAGTAGATGAATATAGGAACGGCCTTGGACTTGGGTCCTTTTCCTGAACAACCTCTATTTAGATCAAATTAATAGGCTCCCAATTGCTCCAGGGTTCTGCAGAATGGATGAGCCCCAACCTTTGATGGTGTGCATGGAGAATGGAGCTGGTGAGGAGATCAACCTTAGGATTGAGCCAGAAGATAACTTCCACATGTTTTTAGAAAAAGCCAAGTAAGTTCTATATTATTTTTGGATGTCATCCAATTCGAGACTGCACATATGGAGTCACTTCTAGCACACATAATATGTCACAACCACTTTTCAGCCCATGGATGATACAGTCAATTCTAGCCCTCGAGTTCAGTTAATACAGGCCCTTTAATGTCACAACCACTGTTACAGCCAACAAATGTTACAGCCACTTCTAGCTAATTAATGTCACAGCCGCTCCTAGCCCATAGGTATCACAGCCAGTTAGACCTAATGAATGTCATAGCCACTTGTAGCTAATCAATGTCACAGCCACTGTTAGCTAATGATTGTCACAGCCGATTCTAGCCCTCGGATTTTAGTTCATTCTAGCTGATCAATGTCACAGCCAATTTTAGCCCATAAGTGTCATCCTTTTAGCCCATGGATGTCACTGCCACTTCTAGCTAATGAATGTCACACCTGATTCTCGCCCATGGATGTCACAGCCACTACTAGCTAATCAATGAATTCGCAGCCACTTCTAGCTATAGAATGTCACAGCCAGTTCTAATTCATGGATGTCACAGCCACTATTAGCCCGTGGATTTCACAGCCACTTTTAGCTCATGAATGTCAAGGCTACTTCTAGCCCAAAGATGTTACAGTCGATTCTAGCATATGAATGCCCACTTCTAGCGCCTGATCTGCAAACACAATTAAAATTGATTACTTATATGACCATGACGGATTGATGCCGCGTGGTCCCAGTTTTTAACGCATGATCCCGGTTCGGCCTTTTCCTGGTGTGAGAATAGGACTATGTTTCTTCCCGTGGGTGCCGTGAGAGTCGACTAAGGCACAGGCCACACATAAAGGACGAGGACACGGCTCGGACGCGGTGCGGGCGCCGGCACCGAAATGTACGTACTAAATTGAGCTTTACATGAATTTTGTATGAAATTTAAATGGAATAGGAAGGCGTCCGTCCATCCGACGTCCGTTATGTGTGGCCTGCGCCTCACTAACGGAATATCCAGGGAATGAGCAGCAGCATTCTCCTCGACACATTAAAATCTTTTGCGATCATCAAGCGGTCTGCCAAACGTGGTGATTATGGCACCCCTTATGCAAAGCGTCCAGTGTCGTTTTATGGGGGAGACCTGTGTTCAGCTAGACGTCTTCCGCCTGATGATTATTTGATTCGAACAAAAAACCACTTTTTTTATGAGAATGAATGAGGTGACGAGCTAGTGGTCCACCTGATGTTAAGCTACACGGCCGCCCATAACTCGGAACTTTAAAATAATAAAGTTTCACATCGCAGTCTAGTAATCAGATTACTCAGGTCGTAGTCTCATTTGCCCAGTAATTTCACTAGCTACAGTGTCCTTCAAACCGGAACACAGTAGGGCTTGCACACTACTGCTCAGCGGTAGAATAACTGGCAAATCGGTGGTACCTACCTAGACGAACTTTGTAGAAAAGTCCAACCGCCTAGTACATAAAAGTTGCTCTATTAAATTGCAACAAAAACGTGGAGCCATAAAAATGGCCACACCCAGATATCTCTGCGGGGTCTTTCATTACATCCGCTTATTATCATTATTGGTCGAGAATTCGAGACAGATAAACAGACTAAAGCCAGGATTACAAAGTCAAGTTGAAGGTCGCATTATTAATAGTAGCGTTTAGACTTTTTATTTTTTGTGAGAATGAATGACGTTATGAGCTAGTAGTTCACCTGATATTAAGCGACACGGCCGCCCGTAACAGCAGTGCAAGCACCGACCTTCCGATCGATATATTTAACGAATTTTCACGTCAAATTTGGCATAAAGTTTCGATAAAACGTAATCGGTAGCACGGAATGTATTTTATCGACTTCGATATAAATTCGATAAATCTTAACGATCAAGTCGTTCTATGTCGGCTAAACCACGCATGGATCTAATTTTTGACATTTGTCATCGGTTTAATCTTGTCACACTTATCGAATATTATCGGGTTTCCATAGTTGCTCGATAACCAATTTATAATATTTTCAAACTGGATTTTGGCTATATTTTAATATTGTAAGCCGAAAAATGGAAGCGTCCAGATGTCTTGAGAATCAATAAATTCAAAATCTCACGAGCAGTTACATCAAGATCCCTAGCACTGCAGGGGACAGGAGAGAAGTTGCTGGTGGTCAAATCCATACAGTAGTTTTTCCATGAAGAAATGAAAAAGTATTAAACACCTATTCCAAGTTTCATGTGTTTACTATCATATATCAACTAAGCACTACATCTAATATAATAATATGGTTGATAAAATATTTGCAACTGAATAATTAGGTAACGGGGTATGGAGAGAGCAATGCTCGGTGTTTCCCTGCGAGATAAGATCCGAAATGAGGAGATCCGCAGGAGAACTAAAGTGACCGATGTAGCTCTTAAGATTAGCAAGTTGAAATGGCAATGGGCAGACCACATCGCTCGTAGAACTGACAACCGATGGGGAAGAAAGGTTCTCGAGTGGCGACCACGAACTGGAAGACGCAGCGTAGGCCGGCCCACCACTAGGTGGACCGACGACCTGGTGAAAGCCGCGGGGAGCCGATGGATGCAGGAGGCGAACAGCCGCTCTAAGTGGCGCTCCCGGGGGAGGCCTATGTTCAGCAGTGGACGTCTTCAGGCTGTTAATGATGATGATGATGAATTAGATAAAATCATTTCGGCCAATATAGTTATTATTTCGTTCCTCTTCATTAATTAATCGGATGAATAGTACTATAATAATATTAATAGGATTAAAGGAGAATAAATCCTTTAAGTAGGTGTTTTTCATGAATGAATGACTAACCTCTTTTCTTTAGCCTCCAATTTTTTCCCTAATCTGTGGAATTTTCTATAATATATAGTTACTCTGTGAGAATTACGAACGAATGATCGATAAGATGTCGACTAAATAAAGCCCTCGAAAGACTTCGACAAGAATTACCGATGTTAGATCCATGCTACAAGTTACCGATTAGATCGATAAATAAAATCTGTTTATCGACTCGATATATTTGTCGAACCGAAGATCGGTGCTTGCACTGCAGTTGCGACATGCTAAAGTTTGAAATGATAAAGTTTCGCGTGACACTGCACTGCGCACGTCACCCTGGGATATTTCCACCTATGTACACTATGGAAGTAATAAACATCTGAATCTGAATCATTTTTTTTAAACCTACAAGCCCCACCTCTGTCCACAGGTTCCTATTTATGTCCCTTCTTGTTCGTGGCGAGTCTTCAACCAGCCACTTCTTCCCAGTGTTTCTTTTTTTTTGTTTTTTTTGCATTTCCCCCCCCCCCCCATTTCCGGTATGTGGTACTCGAACACACTAAACTCCTTCGTGATCCGTCCGCCACCGGGATGGGCCGAGATAGGGTCGCGCCTTTGAAGAGCGAAGTAAGAGGATGTGTAACATGGTCACGTGACGTGCGGCACTTTTTCACCACTATGGTTCCGACTCCGCCCCACTCCGCCCCATTGTTTACTGCGTTTGACAGTTGACACTAGTTGACCACTGACGTACTAGCTCAAAATACCACCAAAATATGGCGGATTTTTTGCCGCAGGGCGGTCGCAAGTGACGTCAGAGACAAATTATTATCAAAAATGAATAGGCTCTTTTTAGCACGTTCAAAATGGTATTGGCTAAAATGAAATGCTACTATTTCTGTCCATTCTTTAACGAAGTTGACCTCATAATTATAACATATTCTGTGTAGTTAGCTTTATGCCACGTCCTCTTACTTCCCTCATCAAAGTGGAGTCCTCCGACTATCCGCCATCGACCCCACTACGGAGGATGGAGAAGGCGCGTAAAGCGCCTCCTTTGTCCTCCGTCTGCGCCGGAACGGGTCAGGGGGTCTAGAAAAGATCCCAAACGCCAACGCTAATGCCAAACGCTAACTCCAAAATGTACTGGAATGACATTTCGGAAATCGCTTTCTTTTCTGCAGCATTTCAATACATTTTTGGTATTAGAGTTTGGCATGAGTTTTAGCGTTTGGGATCTTTGCTAGACCCCCTGAGTTGGCATCGTCCTCGCTGGCCCGCTCCACAGCCTCCGCCAGCAGTTACCGCCTCGCAGGAGACCGTTGCCTGCCACGCTCTCTCATTGCCGAGTATGGCGTTTACCAACCCAGTGTTTCTCCTATATTCATCAAAACAAGTCGATACTTTGACGCGCAAAACTCGAGTGATTTAATTACCGGTCAACCTCACAGTCTAAAGGACAACGGCCTTATTTGTAAGTAAATTATATTGGACCAGTATACCGTCGACGGCCGTGACTCCACTTGGCGATATCATGTTTTAAAATTACTTCAAAGAGTCTCAGAAAACTTTACCTATACTATACTCTACGTACAGGGCATCTTTTTAATTCACTTATAACCGTTTAGGTCATAACTCTAACTCCTATACTTAATTAAAAAAAATAACCACTAACCCGTGTTTTTAGCGTTCCGTATCCAAAGGGTAAAACGTACCTTATTACTGGCTCCGCTAAGGCTCCGTTGTCCGTCTGTCACCAGGCTGTATCTCATCAACCGTGATAGTTAGACAGTTGAAATTTTCATAGTCAATAGTCAATATACATTAATTAAAATACTATAAAATTAATATTTAAGGGGTGTTTAGGCCCAAGTTAATAAATTTTGGTTCATGTAAATGAAACTAGATGGCGTTAGTAGTCCACTAAAACACGCAAGCGTTTGGTTCGCGGTGCCTTGCTGTTTTACCAAGTGTGTTAAATAAATGACTTTTTTTCATCACAATCCGAATTTTATTTCTTTCGGAGCATTTTTGGGACGATGTACATGTTCCTCTCGTAGCCGAATTGTATTTGGCACTTGGGATTTGTTGGCGTACTTGTACGTGGTCCACTCCCCAGTCTTCCGTATAAGACAATCAATATCGCGGTTAGCTGGCCACAGTATTGGCAGCAGTTAGTATTGAGCAATTCATACTAGCAGCGTCATACTAGTGGAGCCAGTGGCAGTGGCAGTGGTAGTGGCCACTGGTGGCCACAGAAGGAGCACTGAAGCGAGCGGGGAGTGGAGTTGGAGCCAATTGGGAGTCAAACCCAAGTGCGGAGCCGAACCAGCAATATTGGCAGGAGCAGGGGAAGTTGAACGGCGGGGGGAGCACCCCCTTGGACACCCTTGGATAGCAGTTACGAGCCATAAGTGTGTGAGTGAGTTGCGAAGTGCAACTGTGAGTACAATTTGAACCTTATTACCTAGAAGAGTTTAACTTTAACTTATTTCGAGTAAAACTGGACTTAGCGCGAATTTCAAGAAATTTCTCATCAACTTAGAATAATTTGTAGTAATATTAATACTGTAGTTAACTTTGTAGAATTTTACAAGTGTTTGCATGGACTTAGAATAATTTAAGAAAAAGTGAACCGACGGGGAACCTATGCCCGATTTCACTTAGACTTTAATTAATTCTCAAACACTTAGAAAATTTCTGCTTGTATTTTCATAGACTTAGAATAATTCGCGGAAGTTGTTAAACACTTATAAAATATTTGCCGAGTTTATTATTGGAACTTGTGATTTCTTGTAGAGTTTTTAATTGACAATAGTTTTAAATGATTGTAATGATGGATAAATTAATTAGATCACAAGAAAATCTTAAAGATAGAATAGCAAAGGCAAAGATTAATTTTGGTAAACAGTCAAAAGATAGAATTACTGTACCATATTTAGAGACGCGCTTGGAAACGTTAGATAGTTTTTGGACGTTATTTACTTCCAATCATGAGAAAATTGTAATGGAGAGCGAAAGTGTAGAGCTAGAAGCGACAGATTATTATAAAAACGATTTGTTTGAACAAGTAGAAGAAATTTATGTAGAGTTTAAATCAAAATTGAAAGAAGCAATATCAAAGTTTAAAGCGGTGCTTAAGCCAACTCAAAGCTCAACGCAAGTGTCTTCACCGAATAAAACTTTGAGCGTGCAGTTACCAAAGATTACAATACCTACTTTTTCAGGCAAATACGTTGAATGGACTAGCTTTAAAGATTTGTTCGTGTCGCTCATCCACAATAATGAAAACTTGGATGACGTTCAAAAACTGCACTACCTTAAGGGTCACCTACAAGGAGAGGCAGATCAGCTGTTACGGCATATACCTATCACTGCTGATAATTATAAAAATTGTTGGTCCCAGTTAGAAAACAGGTACAATAATAAAAAGTATCTTGCAAATTGTATCCTGCAGCGGTTCATGAACCTAAAGAATGTTAATGTTGTGTCATCAAGCGCCATTAAAGAGTTGTTAGATGTAACAAATGAATGTTTGCATGCGCTTGAAAATTTGGGGATTGATGTTAGGTCATGGGACATAATGGTGATTTATATTATCAGTCAAAAATTAGATTCTGAGTCTAGACGCTTATGGGAGACGAAGAATAATGAGTGTTCTGGGGAATTGCCTAATCTTTGTCAATTTAAACAGTTTTTAGAAATTCGGTTCCGAGCGCTAGAATGTTTAGGCTCACAGTGTACTAAGCAAAGTAATTTCAAGAATAAGAATGCTATGGCATTACATGTAACCACCACAAATTCAGGTTGTGTTTTTTGTTCCGACAAAAATCACAAATTATGTAACTGCAAAAGTTTTGCTAAAGAAGATGTAGACAAACGACGTAAGTTCGCCCAAACCAGTAAGTTGTGTTTTAATTGTTTGAACGCGAATCATTTAGTTTATGCATGTCGTCAGTCTACAAGGTGTCATCTATGCAAAAGGAAGCATCATTCTCTTCTCCATCCTAAAAATGCACCGACCGCTGTTGAGGAGGTAAATTCGGATCAGTCTATTGGTAAGGACGTTGTGACGCCAGAAGCGTCATCGTCCTCGAAGGGAGAGTCCACCAAGGCCATGTCGTGTTTTGCAAAGGCTGGCAGTCAGGTACTGTTAGCCACTGCCTTGGTTAATGTCGAGTCAAGAACAGGGACTTCTGTTTGCTTAAGATCCTTGCTAGATCAGGGGTCTCAGGCTTCGTTCATCACGGAGTCCGCAGTCCAGTTGTTGGCGTTAAAGAAAAGTCCTATTAAGACTTTCATATCAGGTCTCGGCGGCGATTCACAAGCCTCGTTAGCTTGTAGGTGGATGGTTTCCATCAAAATTCAATCCCGCTATGATCCCAGCTTTGTCATTCCTGTCAAAGTGTATGTAATGAACAAATTTACCACACTCCTTCCTGAAAGAAAGGTTGTCGTTCAAGAGTTGCCCTCGTTGCCATCTGTAGACTTGGCCGATCCATCGTTTGATACGCCCAATAAAATAGATTTGTTATTGGGAGCGGAGGTCTACAGCCAGATTTTGTTGAGTGGTCTTATCAAAGGTCCGCCAGGCTCTCCTATTGCGCAGAATACTACGCTTGGCTGGATCTTCTCTGGTGAGGTAGGCGAGGTAAGCAGCGATTCAAATGCATGTCATAATGTAGTAGTTAGCATGCACTCAGCTCATTCGGAGGAGAATGAGCTTTTGAAGCGATTTTGGGAGCTAGAGTCAGAGCGTTATTCTAATGAGAAGAAATATTTAACTGAGGAAGAGAAGCAGTGTGAAAGGTTGTTTGCGGAAACAACACAGAGAGACAAGTCTGGTCGTTATGTTGTCAGGTTGCCCTTTCGCACACAAGATCCTCAGTGTAAATATGGTGACTCGCAGCTAATCGCCCGTAAAAGGTTTCTTCTATTAGAGAAACGGTTGTTGAATAGCCCTGAACTGAAAAAAGAATACGTTGGGGTTATTAATGAATATTTGAGTCTTGGCCACATGGAGATCGTCGAAGATCATAATAAATCAGATGCGGTGTATTTGCCACATCATGCGGTCGTCAGGAATGACAAAGTGACGACAAAAGTAAGGGTGGTTTTCGACGCGTCTTGCCAAGGTAAGAACGGGGTGTCGTTGAACCAAGATTTGATGGTTGGTCCAACCCTCCAGTCAGAGCTGCGCCATATCTTGATGCGTTGGCGCTGCTTTCCGATATGTCTCGTGGCTGACGTCATCAAGATGTACAGACAAGTAAAAGTGGCTGAAGGTGATGTAGATTTTCAGCGTCTGTTATGGCGAGAGAATCCCGATGACGAACTACAACATCTTCGACTTTTACGAGTCACCTTTGGTACATCTTGTGCACCACATTTGGCCGTTAAGTCGTTACAGCAAGTCGCACTCGATGAAGGAACAGAGTTTCCACTGGCGTCGAATCGCGTGCTGAGAGATTTCTATATGGACGATTTGATGACAGGGTGCCAAACTGTGGCAGAAGGTGCTGACATCTATCGAGAGATGAATGAGTTGCTTGGTCGTGGAGGTTTCAAGCTTCAGAAGTGGGCCACTAATAGCAGTGATTTGCTGGAACACATAAATGAAGACAGAAAAGTATTAGAAGAGAATCTGAAATTGAAAACAGATAAAACTAAAATATTAGGACTTACCTGGAACAGGATATCCGACGAGTTCGAATACACTGTACAGCTTCCTCCACTGGAAACACCTGTAACCAAGCGTAGAGTCGTTTCAGATATAGCTAAACTATTTGATCCCCTCGGCTGGATTGCTCCGGCAATAATAACAGCAAAGGTGTTTATACAAAAAATTTGGCTCTCAGGGATCGAATGGGACCAGGAACTGTCACCATCGTTACTGAAAGAGTGGTTGAGTTTTAGAAAGGATTTAAGTAAACTTACCAACTTTCGGATACCACGATGGATTGAAGCGTCCGCTGAAGATCAATGCATTGAATTGCATGGATTTGCAGATGCTTCAAGTGTCGCATATGCTGCGGTTGTGTATGCTCGTGTAATTGACAAAAATGGTTTGGCCCACGTGAATTTGATTACGTCTAAAACAAAAGTAGCTCCAATAAAGCAGGTGTCGATCCCCAGGCTCGAGTTATGTGGAGCCGTGTTGCTCGCGAAACTACTTCTGGAAGTTTCAAACGTTTTAGATGTACCTAAATCACACCTGCATGCATGGACGGATTCGTTGGTCGTGTTAGCCTGGTTGAGGAGCCATTCTAGTCGATGGAAGACATTTATAGCGAATAGAGTAGCAGAGATACTTACCGTTATGGATGGAAACCAGTGGTCGCACGTACCGTCGAAGCAGAATCCCGCAGACTGCGCATCTAGGGGCGTGAAACCGTCTGAATGCGCTCAAATCCAGTTGTGGCAGCAAGGTCCGGAGTGGCTGAAACAGAAAAAGATAGATTATAGACATGAAGAAATAGACACAAAAATGGAAGAAAAGAAGGTAAAAACTTATACGATTACCTGTAATGAAGCAGAAAATGAGTTGTTTATGAAGTTTTCTTCATTGAAACGACTTACCAGAGTCATCGCGTACTGTAGGAGGTTTTTGATTCCCAGAATAAACGGCGCTTTGACTGCAGAAGAAGTAAAACAGGCTTTAAATTGTTGCATCAAAATGTGTCAACGGCATTGGTTTCACGAAGAGATAGAAAGTTTAAAGAAGAATGGTAAAGTAAATAAGAAAAGTAAACTTACCTCGTTGAATCCTTTCCTTGACACAGATGAGATCTTGAGGGTTGGCGGACGTTTGCAGAAGGCTGAACTTGTAGATAGCACGAAGCATCCTATATTGATACCACATGGTTCAAATTTCGGAAAGCTGTTGGTTGCAGACGCTCATCAGAGAACTTTGCATGGAGGGCCTCAATTAATGCTAAATTATTTGAGAACCAAATATTGGATTTTGAATGCAAGGAGTCTCGTCAGGCAATGCGTTAGGAAGTGTGTGGTATGCGTTCGTCACTCTGCTAAAACTAGACAACAAATGATGGGCCAGTTACCCGAAGTACGAGTAACAGCTAGCCGACCTTTCTTTCGAAGTGGCGTCGACTACGCAGGTCCTATTAGTATTCGCTCTACTAAAGGCCGTGGCCATCACTCCACTAAGGGCTACATTTGTTTATTTGTCTGCATGGCTACGAAAGCCATTCATTTGGAGGTAGTTAGCGACATGACAGCTCAAAGTTTCATAGCTGCCTTCAAACGCTTTGTAGCCAGGCGTGGTCATGTAGCCGAAGTATGGAGTGATAATGGAACCACATTTGTTGGCAGTG
Source organism: Ennomos erosarius (assembly GCA_963580505.1). Classification (NCBI taxonomy): domain Eukaryota; kingdom Metazoa; phylum Arthropoda; class Insecta; order Lepidoptera; family Geometridae; genus Ennomos; species Ennomos erosarius. The sequence continues at coordinate 6,152,213 of OY757004.1, forward strand.
CTAAGGAGTTAAAGGCGTTGTTCGATGCAGAAAGGTCTAGTCTAGCACCTGAGATTGCTGATTGGGTTGCAGTTAATGGTACGAATTGGCACTTTATACCTCCGCATTCTCCAAATTTTGGAGGATTGTGGGAGGCAGGAGTGCGGTCAACAAAGCACCATCTTAGGCGGATTATTGGCAATAGTACCCTGACTTTTGAGGAGATGACAACTCTGTTGTCACAAATTGAGGCGTGCCTTAATTCAAGGCCGATTTCTCAGTTACCAAGTTACCCAGACGAACCGTATCCTCTCACCCCTGGTCACTTTTTAGTAGGTGAACCACTGGTTGTAGTCCCTGATAGGAATTATGAAAATAGCAGTATTTCTTCTTTGAGTAGATGGCACCTTGTGCAACGAATGTGTCAAGAATTCTGGCGCAAGTGGTCGAAGGAGTATCTTACTCAAATGCAGCATCGGTATAAATGGACGGACGCAGTTTCTGAGCCAAATATCGGCGATGTTGTGTTAATCAAGGAAGATGAGCTCCCACCAGCTAAATGGCTGTTTGGAGTTATCACAGAGAAGCATACTGGTTCGGACAAGCTTACGCGTGTGGTGAGCATAAAATGTAAAAATAGTATTGTAAAACGACCTTTGTCGAAATTAATTGTATTACCTGTTGTTGATCAAGATACGGATAAGAACTAATTTACAGTCCACTGTTCTATGTTAAAGTTTATTTTTGTTAAAGAAGCTATTGTGTTATGCGTAATGACGTTAAAAAATGTTGTTAACGTTGTGAATTTCTTGTAGGATATTTAAGGTTTTGTTTTGTTATATTTATCAATTTTTTTGTACTTGGGAGACAGTAAAATTTGTTGTAGGCACATTTTTGAAGATGTTTGTAGAAATGTTTGTTTTTGGTTACTTATGTATGTTATTAACTATGTTTTCAATTACTTTTGTTTGATGGACGGTTCGTCCATAGCGGGCGGAATGTTTAGGCCCAAGTTAATAAATTTTGGTTCATGTAAATGAAACTAGATGGCGTTAGTAGTCCACTAAAACACGCAAGCGTTTGGTTCGCGGTGCCTTGCTGTTTTACCAAGTGTGTTAAATAAATGACTTTTTTTCATCACAATCCGAATTTTATTTCTTTCGGAGCATTTTTGGGACGATGTACAAGGGGGCTCCCATACAACAAACGTGATATTTTGCTCGTTTTTGAAGATAATGTTACGGACCATACCAACCATATATGTTTTAACCAAGGATATTATGTATGTGACATTGTAAGCCTAATATATTATTATTATATTCGTTTTCGAAGCTTATAAACTGACAATGACCTTTAAAATTTCCCAGATCGTATAATTATATAACGTTGTTTCCCAAGGTGTTTGTTATTGTTTATTTTTGCCAGCTTGAGTAATCTATATTCAGTCTAATATGTCACATATTTTGGGGTAACCTTGACCTCTGTTATAGCATTCCTTTTAATGTGAATGATGCTGTTTTAGGGTTCCGTACCCAAACGGTAAAGCGATCCCTGTTACAGACCTACCACCTCAAACCAAAATCCAGATAGAATAAAATAGCTACATAAGTGCCTGGGTGTAGTTTCGTGTTTTGGATGACATTTTAAAAGCATTTATCTTCTTTGGATATAGTTAGTTGGGCGTATATTTAGTTAAGTATATGTGGGTGATCTCCATTTGTAGCTTACTACCAAAACGGATAAGTATCTATTATTAATTTGATTGATTTATAAACATTATTGAATAACCCAGTTTTGAAGCTTACTAGGGTAATTCTATTGATGAGTCATTACTCTAAATGCAGTGAATTTTAGTGGGCGGCTCTTATAGATAAAACACAGTCCTACGTCCATGGTAGTTCTTTAAAAGGATTCGCAATAAAATCACTGAAAACTTTAACCAGTCCTCGCCTCTTTTTTGGCTTTTTATTTGTTTTAATCAGTCATCGTTTACCATGCTACGCCGTAGGGGCCGTTGTAGGTCAGGGGGTCGGAGTATACGCTAGGGGCAGCGGCGTATTCGATGGCAGGGGCGGCGTAAGACACGGCAGGGGCAGCGTAAGATACGGCGGGTGCGGCGTAAGACACGGCAGGGGCAGCGTAAGATACCGCGGGTGCGGCGTAAGATACGGCAGGGGCGGCTACAGCAGGGGCAGCTACAGCCACGGCAGGGGCGGCGTAAGACACAGCGGGGGCGACAACAGAGGAACGGACGATGGACTTAGCGATAGCGGGGGCGGCACCAGCGGCAGCACCGTCTAACTGAGCCTCAGCGGTCTTGACGGCGTCGACTGCGCGCCATGCGTTCTCTTCAGCGTTGTTGATGGCCTGGCCGTGGATTTCCGATACCTTTAATTTGAAAAGTCGATTAGTAACAATGATTGTGTTGATTGTTTGCCGAGGGTGTGACAATGACAAGGTATCAGGCGCTCTTGTGCCCCCAGCACAAGAAAAAGTCTAGCAAAGATACCAACCACTAACGCTAACGCCAAACGCTAACTCCAAAATGTACTGAGATGACATTTCGGAAATCGCTAACTTTTCCGTAGCGAATGTCATTTTGATACATTTTTGGAGTTAGCGTGAGGCGTTAGCGTAAGCGATTGGGATCATTGCTAAACTCCCTGTTGCCAAACAGTTTAAAAGTTATTCTGTATCTATGGGTTTCTAGCTCACTAGCAAAGACTGTCGGAAAACGAGGGTAGTTTTGATATTGTTATAAGTTTGAAGTTCATGTCTATCTGTGGCTTCGTAGTTACCAACCAGATGGAGTGATTTCAATGCATCGCTATAGACAGAGGGTTCAAAACTTGAACAGGATGATTCACCATCATCATCAGACGTGGTTTTTAATAGTTTATGTGTATTATTTATCTCACCCTGGTTATCCACACTTGGAAAAATTCTTCTACATCAATCAGTTTAATGTTTATTGTTAGAAGGATCTGACAGTCACTCTTTCCTCCAAAGTTTATGGGCAAACTTTAAAAATTAAATATCGTAATTACCTTGTCGTTAAGTTGACGGTTGGCATCGACAGCTGCCCTGAGGTGGTCGGAAGCCTCAGCGCGGGCCTCGAGTGCGGCGCCATTGATGTCTCCAGCGGAGATGGTAGGCTGGGCTGGCGCTAGGCGCGCTACAGGGGCGACCGCGAGGGGCGCGACGTAGGATGCGGGTACCGCGGATAGCAGGCCAGATGGCACCGCTGCGGCGCAGGCGAGGATGGCGGTGGCGACAATCTGCAATTAAAAAAAAAATTATGTAACTTACAGATTAAAGAAATAACCGGCCAAGTACGAATTGTACTTGCGCACGAAGGTTTCCGTACGAATACCTATAAAAAGAGGAAAAATCACGTTTGTTGTACGGGAGCCCCCTTAAATATTTATTTTATTGTTTTTTTAGTATTTGCTGTTATAGCAGCAACAGAAATACATCATCTGTGAACATTTTAACTGTCTAACTATATTACGTCGCAAGTGTTATTAATGATTCAATTATGCAAATTGAGATATTTTACGTTATTTATGCAGATCGAAGTTTTAATAAAAATACATGCTTTTGTATATAGATATTGCATGTTTACTGATGAACAATATTTTGATAAACAAATATTTAAATGAAAATCAATTAATTTGTGAACGCTCTAACCTATATTAATTTGCTTTCAATCCAATTCTATCGAAAGAAATAAATCTATTACTTTCTAAATAATAATTTATTCAAATTTTTGGCATTCACATAAGTTTTTATGATGGCGTTTGATGTTAGTGTAATTCGCACAACATTGTGTTCACTTTTAAATTAATTTAACATTTTTAATAGGTCCACTAATAAGAACTTCTAATTAATTCGCACAACATTGTGTTCACTTTTAAATTAATTTAACATTTTTAATAGGTCCACTAATAAGAACTTCATTTTCCGGTTTATAAACGCTCAAAATTTCTGTTATTTTCTTTTCTATATACAAAATCTAACAAAAAAAAATACTGTGCTGCCTGTTTTGACTTCGAGCTTGCTCCAGCAAAAATATTAGGTTTTTTGAACTGTAATCACTATCAAAAGAACACCATTTCTTTTCACGTCACTTGTATTTTCCTGATGACATTATCACTTTTTTCTTATGTAGGTAGTTTTTGTAAATCACACTTGATAAAATATTTCTATGAATCGCAATAAACAGCACACTGACCAGGAATCTCATCGTGCACTTCTTGTAGACTGCTCGAAAGCTACTGACTGATCTCATTAAGTTTTCGCGCCTTTTTATACCCGCGTGAAATGGAACGCGTTCGAATTAAAAAAAAAAAAAAGTCGATGGCCTCAAGGGCGGGAAGGGTGCAGGAAGCGCGCCAAATTTGACGTACGGGTTTCTTTTTAATGTTGCCATGCCTTCGGGCGTTTTCTAGCGTCCAGTGCAGGCGACCTATGAGCTCATTTTGGCGGTAAACAACTTTTTAATGTCAGTTACTCTGTATAATACACCATTGGTATGCCAATTGTCACGTAAGTAATATTTAATTAATTTAAAAATAGCAAATACGTAACCTAGACTTCATATTATTATGCATGGCATTTGCGCAACAGCGAAACATATTACATTATATTTGCTATATTAAGATGTTTGTACGCCAGGCGTGAAACGGGAAAAATCAGGACAATACCGTCCCGATTTGATCCCGATTCGTGGTCTGTGGATGTATTTAAAAGAGATGTTACCCAAGACGTTATCCAACCGATTATTACAATCTTGGTTATGTTAATTGGGAGTCACAATTGATTTATGTATTCAATAGGTAAGATGCTTCGATTGATACTAATTTTGATGAGTTATATGCTAATTTTCAGTAAAAAACCAGCAAGTGCGCAGGTGTGTTTGCGATTTGTCCCCTTTCTGATCCCCTTAAATATTTTTTTTTTCTTATATTTTGGGTCCACACATAGTGTATTTAGCCAGAGTCAAGTATAGTTATTTTTCATCGTTAAAGAATATATCACGTAAAGTAAAGTCTTAGTCATAGTCATAGTCCAGTCTAAGTCAGGTAGTCGTAGTCCAGACTAAATCATGCTCCAGTAAAGTGGTGGCAACTTTACTAGAAGCTTCTATGGAATTTTGGAAGCAACACGAAAATTCACGTTTCACCACATTATATCACTTGCCCACGCTCATGCTCATAAGTCAGCACTTAAAGCGTAAAACGCCACCAATTTTAAACATTAACACTGGAAAAAGCACAAGTTTTGAGCAATAATACAATGCAAACACGTGAAATTTTCCGCATTCCCGCCAAAACTCACCCCTTAAATATTTATTTCATTATGGTTTTTAGCATTTGTTGTTATAGCGGCAACAGAAATACATTATCTGTGAAAATTACAACTGTCTAACTATCACGGTTCATGACATATAGCCTGGTGACAGACGGACAGACAGAAGGACAGTGGAGCCTTAGCAATAGGGTCCGCTTTACCCTTTGAGTACGGAACCCTAAAAGATATGCCATGAGCGGAATGCGAACCACAGATTTAATATAATAGTTAGGAAATTTTAAGTACCTACTGAACTTTGATGTGGTCTCTCCAACGCGACTCTCGCATTACCTTAGCGGTTGACTGCTTACGTAGCGTGTTTAGTGGGTTTGAGTCCCACATACCTCTTACCCCTAAAACCGTGGTTTTACCCCCGTGGCTACCCCAGCGCATACATAGCATAGTGCGCTTTACTTTTCTGTTTTGTGCCCCAGTGGTTGTAGGGAATTGGCATTTAGAAAAGGTATTGAACTGTCCCACACGATACCATTCCCTATAGCTCTATGAATAAGGCACAGTTTTGACTGTGCAAACTTTAGTGTCCAAGTCGACCTTAAACACAATTTCTCTGTAATGGCAAAGTATCAAGGTCTATAAGTGAGGCCAATTTCCCGGTAGTGATACTTTTACTTTACGATTGTTTGTTCTCGAGAAAACATCAGTTATGGGAAGGATTGTCTTGGGTGGGAATCGAACCCACAACCTGCAGTTAGGAAGGCAGAGCTACTACCAACTGAGCTATGAGGCCAGTCGTATCTAAGAAAGGGTTTCTTGGTAATGCAAAGAGTAACGATTGATTCAACCCTAAGAGGTTTTAACTTTTTTAACGAAAAATGAGATCGCTCTGGTTCTCCTTATAAAACTGCGGCAGATTTTAAAGATAAAAATGCTCGAAGATTATCACGGAAGTGTTGTAAACAGTTTCCAACTCATCATCAAAAGCCTGAAGACCAATGCTGAAGATAGAGACCGCCTCTCCCAGACAGCGCCGCTTTGAATGGCTGCTCGCTTCCTGCATCGGTTCCCTGCGATTTTCACCAAATCGTCGACCCACCCAGTGGCGGCCTACGCTGCGCGGAAGACGCAGCGCTTCTAAATAAAACGTATAGGAAATCCAACTTGCTTAAATATAAACGCTCCTAAATTATTCAAATCACAATAATTAAAATAATTACCATAAATTAAGCATTGTAGATAAACCCAATTATTATAGTTAAATTAATATTATGCATGCATGACAGTAAAAAGAAGAATTCAATTTAACGAATATAAAGTAATTGATGACAAAATTATTTAAAAAAAAAAACATTGCTGTTATTCATGTGTTTGCCTATTATTGGTCGCCATATCTACCTGTTTGTCACGGCTTAATATATTTTGATGCAGGTTTTATATATAAGTAGGTACACTATTTGTTAGATTACATTTAGGTGTGATAATAAAACCACTCCGTCTCATCCCGTCGGCACTCTAGAGCCTGCTATAACGGAATATCCAGGGAATCGGCAGCAAATTTTTCCTCGGCACCTATTGCTAGTCAAGGCTACGTCTTCTGCTGCGATCGACGACACCATTTATTTATTTTTTCAAAAATATTTCACAAGCCTGAAGTTTCCGAATGAGTAAAAACATATAGGACTACAAGTAAAGTATGAAACAGCTACTAGTATTAATTAGAAAAAAAGAAATAATCTTTAAAAGAAATATTACGGATATGCCATCGTCCTTGACTCGTCTCACATTATTTCTTTTGCGAACTAGTTTGTTTTAGAACATAATATGCCGTGGATAAAATATATTTAGATAATTAATATCGGAATGTAAAATAGTATGAGAGATGATTGACCTATACTAACCCCGACTAGAACATAAAGAAATTTAGAAATCAACATAAATTCTTGTTGTTTTGGTCCAGACCGAGACATCCTATAACGTATTATAAATAGAGCTTTTAATACCTAGTCGAATACTTTCCGTAGAAATATTTACAGAGTTCTATAAGGTATGCATAGCAAGTGATAGGATCTCGAAGACAAATACAGGCCTCCCTTGTAAAAAGCTACTTTGAACGGTTATCATAAGAAAGGTATGCCATATTCACAGCACACGCTTGGCAGGCGGGTTAGTGATCACAGAAGATGTAAATGTACCGAGGATAATGCTGCTGATCTTATCAATCCTAAAATCTTATCACCATTACCTAAAAGCGCTCTCTATCGACTAATCATAAGTGACTTCCTATATTTTGAACAGGATTATAGTGTGGTGCCATATACTACTTTTCGAAAAAAATCTCAGACTTATAATCTTTTTGTCCACAGATCGATTCTAGGCTACGATATAGATCTTACATCCTTAACCAGAGACCAACCAGTCGACTTAAACGAGAATGTGTACCTATTCCTCCTAAACCTAGAACGTAATCACCCTGAAATGGTCGAAACGTATGATCAAACTATCCCAAACGATGATGAAGAGTACGTACTTGATGATGGAACCGAGATCAAAGCGTCCCAAATACATTTCGATAATGAAGACGCCCTAATGGATTTGACTGTTGAAACACTACCGTTTGTGAAAATAAACGACGAAGCAGAAGATGCTATTGAAGAAGTCACATTTGAAGAGGTCACTTATAAGATATCAGCTAGTCCTATAGCTAGTTTAACTGCAAGTCCTAATCGCAATTTCATGAATGGTTTACCTTTTAAACTGGTCTGCAATAACACAACAGGTTTCGAATCCCAATTCACTAGATACCTAGAAGATAGTACAAAAACCTACGCTACTTTAAACAATGTGACGAAGAAGAACAAATCGCCAAGAAGTCTGATCAAAGATAATTTTAACAGCAAAGAAGAATTTCGGTATACTAGAGAAGAGATATTGAATATGCTAAAAGATTCTCCAGTTACCAGCATACCTTATGAGGTTAATGAAAAGAAGCACGTAAGAAAAACTGATCCGACTAGAATGATACAAAAAAGTTCAGCGAAAGCGTTGGATATAGATGGCTTGGTCATAGCAGATGGTGAGAATAGAAATTGTTTTATCTGTGGCAATAACGTCATAGACAAACTGTATATATTTGACAAAGAAGATCAGAAACAACACAGATGTTCACAGCAAAAGATAGTTTCGACTCAACTGAAAGTGATTTGCGAACTATGTCTCAATGATAACTTCAGACCGTCAAGAATGAAAGGCGCGAACCAGTTTTTAAACTCCGAAGAATACCTAGTGATAAAAAATAACCAGCAGTACATATTCCAAAAAACTAAAATGTTCACATTTCGAACGGATACCATAGACAAAGAAGCGATGAAGAAAAACAAAGACGAGTTCGTTAAAGTAGAGATCGGTTCCGACGGTGAGATAGTCACGAAGCCCATAGACAATGATGATGACGTCATTATTATTAATGACGATCAGAAAGAAAGTTCCAGTGATGTGGAACTGGTGGAACCGGAACCGGAAATAGACAATATCATAGACAATCTGGAGGAGGCTGATGAGGAAATGAAACAGTTCTTGGGGAAGTATGAAGGCGATGGCAGCGTTGATAAAGAGCTGAAGTGCAGGTAACCTAATCACTTTTAATTGTGTACTTTTAGGTTGTGGTTTTTACAGTGTATAATATGTAAGTATGGTCATCGGCTTCCTCACAGAGGTAATACCGAAGAATTTCGTGAGAGCAGTTTTGCTGGATGTAGAAGGCAAGCAGCCGCTCAAGGTGGCGCTCTTCGGGGGAGGGCTATGTTCAGCAGTGGATGTCTTCAGGCTGTTGATGATAATGATGATGATGATGCTCCATTGGTAATTAATAAAATCATTAAATTTCTTATGTGCAAACGGTCAGTGATAGTGTTGATGATGACGATGATGATGGTGATGATGACGATGATGATGGTGATGATGATAATGATAGTGGTGATATAGACGATGAAATTTTAAAAACGGCTCCCCTCTACAGCGAAGGGTCATTTGTTTCATAGCTCTGTAGTAATATGGTGTCAGCGATAAATTCCATATTCAGGATTTTTCACCTTCTATATTTTCCGATTTGTTAATAATACACAAGTATGTGGAGTGTAGATTAAGGAGACGTAAACATTGCTGATCGTAGTGATCAAAATAATGTTGGCAATGATTATAGTCATCAATGGCGTCTGGGTGTTATATTGTATTCTATGTATGTATTTACAAATAAAAAAGTATATAAGTATTGTATCAGTTATCAGGTTCCCATAGTACAAGCTATGCTTAGTTTGGGGCTAGATGGCGCTGTGTGAAGTGTCCACACATATTTATTATCTATTTATTTATTAATGATGATAGTGATCTACAGCTTAATTTGTAATGGAAAAAATAGAATCACGAGCGGGGATTGAACCTACATCCACCCATTCCTCAAGCCTGAAGAAGTACTCAATAGATGGCGCTCCTAACCAAGTAAGTTGGTTATAAAATGTGAAGGAAAAATTCGGACATGAGACCACTTGTCACGGTAGCTTAAGTAAAGCATATCCCGGCTTGAGCGATGGATGGATGCGGGTTCAAACCCCGCTTGTGATCCTAATTTTTCCATTACAAATTAATCTGTAGATTACGCTGAGTAGGCGATACTGCTATAAAAATCATGAATAGTGATAATAATGATGATGATCATAGTGATGATATTAAAATGTATTGTTTCCAGGTTCTGTGAGTTAATATTCCCTTCGACATCAGAAGTGGCGTTGCATGGAGAGACTCACAAACATGAGTTAGAAGAAGACGTTGTAATACCCTGCCCTCTGTGCGATTATGGTTAGTATCATCATCAACAGCCTGAAGACGTCCTCTGCTTCTTCGTCTTCTTCTTCTCTTCTAACTTCTTCTCCTCGTCTAGGCAAATGGTCAGCCCTGGTGTCAGAATCTTTAACCGCCCATAGGCTTCTGAGTCGGCTCAACGATTATTGTTTAACGACGACAGCCGGGACCGACGGCTTAACGCGCCCTCTGAAGCTCGGTAGCGCTTAGATGTTAAGGACGTTTACTACGCGCATGAATAGGTATTTAGCCGCACCACTACACGCGCACGGCGTTACGCACACAGTGACGGGATAACGGCGGGCGAGGTGGTACTAAACCAAAATAATTTGGTCCTTTTATTTTTTTAATTTTATTTTTACCCGATATGTGTATTTCCTTTATATTGTTTTTTTGGAATATGTTATCGTAGGATTGTAGGTATATTGTATGTATCTAACTATAGGTGGGTAAAAATGAAAACCGTTGTCGATGCGAGGCACCGATGGATGCAGCAGCCGCTCAAAGTGGAGCTCTCTGGGGGAGGGTTATGTTCAGCAGTGGACGTCTTCAGGCTGTTGATGATGATGAAGAATTAAAAAGATCATCATCATCATTATCAACAGCCCGTAAACATCCACTGCTGAACATAGGCCTCCCTCAGAGAGCGCCACATTGAGCGGCTGCTCGTCTCCTGCATCCATCGGCTCTCCGCGGTTTTCACCAGGTTGTCGGCCTACCTAGTAGGGGGTCTGCCTACGCTGCGCGCTCCGGTTCGAGTAGTCCGGTTCCAGTAGTCGCCACTCGAGAGCCTTTCTTCCCCATCGGTTGTCAGTTCTGCGAGCGGTGTGGCCTGCCCATTGCCATTTTAACTTGCTAATCCTAAGAGCTATATCGGTCACTTTAGTCCATCTGCGGATTTCCTCGTTCCGGATCATACCTCGCAAGGAAACACCGAGCATAGCTCTCTCCATAGCTCGTTGCGCGACTTTGAGCTTACTAATGAGGCCAACAGTCAGACCACGTTTCAGTTCCATATGTTGTCATCACTGGCAACACACACTGATTGAAATTCTTATTAAAAAAATATATTTTTATTTCCATATTTTTAGAATAATTTTCACGACAATGTGATGTTATGAATGTCCTCATGAAAGACTGAGGACTTCATCTAGAAATCATAGAGAGGTAGAGCTAGGTGAACCGAGCTTGGGCTCTTTTTGTTAGTGATGAAGAGATCTTTCTACCGAAGTAGTTGGACTGACCTCATGGTATACTTTGAATATTTCATTTTTTTTATCAATGGTAGGCTATAGGGAAAATAGATGTACCGAGTTTTGATTGGGTAAGGGGTTATTCATAAAAATGGTAAAAATGGTAAAAACTTTGTATAGGACCTATGTTTTTTCAACATTTCTTGAAGAATCCTGGTTAGTGCTACAACTTGCCTGAAGGTTGTTGTGGTGAACTTCTTAGTTGCCACATACAGACTCTTTATTAATGAGAGTCTATGCTTTTCAGTCGCTTGAAGCTGTCATATCATTACTACTATCTCTTATGTCTGTACCACGATTTTAAAGTTGAATAAAGCCAATATTTGGTTTCCAATCCGCTCTTGTTATTTCATAACAATTTATTCAACTTTAATTATGCTGAATACTGTTTCCTACTAACTATAACAATGGAGAAATATCTTCGACCTAATATTCTCGACCTTGATCCGTCATCGCCTACTGCGGCTCAAGAATGGAGTCACTGGGCATCTACTTTTAAAAATTTTCTTGCTGCCAATGAAACAGAAAAGAAAATTGATGATGCGATGAAGATGCAACTTTTTACTAACCATGTATCGCCGAAGATATACGAATACATAAGCGAATGCACATCATACAATACCGTAGTAAGTACACTCAACAACATATTCGTTAAAAAAAAAAATGAAATTTTTGCGAGACATATTCTGGCCACAAGGAAGCAGTTGAGCCATGAAAGTATTCAACAGTATGTTCAGCAACTGAGAATATTAAGCAAAGACTGTCAATTTAAAAATGTTGATGCAGAAAGTAATAGGAATGATTTCATAAGAGACGCATTCATTTCTGGCATTATTTCGCATAAAATTCGTGAACGCTTGCTAGAAAATTTTAATCTGACATTGGATGAAGCTGCTAACCAGGCACAAGCAATTGAAACTGCTGAAAATAATGCACAATCATTCAACAATGCGGGGACTAGTGGTGAATCTCTTGTCATGGCGTTGCCAAAATCGGTGATCGGAGACAAAAAGAAACCACAAGAACACTATTCGAGACAGTGCTTCTTCTGCGGAGAGAAAATTCACCGGCGCCAGAACTGTCCAGCTGTTAATGCGAATTGCCAAAATTGTCAAAAAAGAGGACACTTTGCAAATGTCTGTAGGAGCCCTAAGACTAACCTTAACGCTGCTTCAGCTATTGATGGACCTTCTGAAAAAATATTCAACGAAGTTACAGCTGTTGCTGCTCCGGCAAGTTTAAAGAAATCAGTCATCACCATCGAAGTCAACGGAATAAAAGTAAATGCCCTAATTGACTCTGGAAGTTCTAAAAGCTTTATTAATTATGACTTCTTTTTGAATTCGTGTTTCAAGAAAGCAGAATGTAACGAATCTGTAACAATGGCCCAAACAACTCACACAATCAACTGCGAAGGTCTACTTCAAGCAAAGATTGTTCTAAATGACAACATTTACGAAAAAGCTTCACTTCTCATAGTTAAATATCTCTGCGCTGATGTTATCATAGGACATAATATACTGAAAGAACACTCGAAACTTGAAATTACTTTTGGTGGATCTAGAAAACCACTACAAATATGTAGTGTGCTGGCTTCAACTGTTCCACCGGTACCTCTATTTTCAAATTTACATGTTAACTGCTTACCAATTGCTGTAAAGTCTAGAAAATATAGTAACGACGATCTGAAATTCATAGAAAATGAAATAAGTCAGTTGTTAGCAGACGGAGTAATCGAAGAGAGCAGATCACCATGGCGGGCACAAGTCCTAATCACCAAAAATGAAAATCATCGCAAACGATTGGTTATAGACTATTCCCAGACCATTAACAAATATACAGATTTGGATGCCTACCCTTTACCAAACATGGAAAAAATGGTCAATGACATTTCAAAATACAACTTCTTTTCAAAAATTGATTTAAAAAGCGCTTACCATCAAGTGTCAATATTGGAAGCAGAAAGACAATACACAGCGTTTGAGGCGTGCGGGAAACTATATCAATTTTGCCGTATTCCGTTTGGCGTGACAAATGGAGTTAGTGGATTTCAAAGAGTCATGGATTGGTTAATAAAAGAAGAGCATTTGACAGATACATATGCCTATTTGGATGATGTCACCGTATGCGGAAAAGACAAGGTAGAACATGATACAAATTTAAAAAGATTCATGGATGCAGTTGAAAAGTATAGTTTAACTGTCAACAAAGAAAAATCAATGTTATCTACCAACACAATCAATCTGCTCGGATACAATATTTCAAATCAATCAGTCAAACCTGATCCAGACCGCCTTCAACCACTAATTAGCATGCCTACACCGACTGACAACACTTCACTTAAACGAGCTCTTGGTATGTTTTCGCATTATTCAAAGTGGATACCAAAATTCTCTGAAAGAGTACACAGACTCGTGACTCCGGAATTCCCATTAAATGATGAAGCTAAGTCTGCTTTTGAAGACTTAAAGAGCTGCATTGCAAAGTCTACAATGTTTGCTATTGATGAAAACAAAATGTTTACCGTCGAAACGGATGCCTCCGACAATGCTATTGCGGCTACATTGAGTCAAGAAGGACGCCCAGTAGCTTTCTTTTCGCGCACACTATCCATCACAGAGAAAAGACATTCAGCCATAGAAAAAGAAGCTTATGCCATTGTCGAAGCTCTCCGTAAGTGGCGACACTACTTAATCGGAAGACCTTTTCGACTGATCACAGACCAACAATCAGTTTCTTTTATGTTCAATCGCAACCATACAAGCAAGATAAAGAACGAAAAGATAGAGCGATGGCGATTAGAATTATCTTGCTACAGATATGATATTGTCTATAGACCAGGAAAGGAGAATGACGCTGCTGACGCGCTGTCACGTATCTGTGCTATTCACACGGAATCAAAACTAAAAGACTTACACAATGAATTATGTCATCCAGGCATTACCCGAATGTATCACTGGATACGAAGTAAGAACTTACCATTTTCTGTAGAAGACGTCAGAAAGATGACAAATGCATGTTCAGTCTGTGCAGTTGTGAAGCCTCGTTTTTTCAAAAATAACAGCAATTTGATAAAAGCTACTTCACCATTCGAAAGACTGAATATCGATTTCAAAGGGCCGGTACCATCATCTTCATCTAACAAGTTCTTACTCACTATTATAGATGAATATTCTCGATTTCCGTTCGCATTCCCGTGCCAAGACGTTTCCGCTGCAACTGTAATGAAACATTTATCAACTCTTTTTTGCACATTTGGATTGCCTGCTTATATTCATTCCGACCGTGGATCCGCTTTTATGTCCAAAGAAGTAAAAGATTACTTACACAATAGAGGTATTTCGACAAGTCGAACAACGGCATATAACCCACAAGGTAATGGACAAATAGAGCGCACAAATGGGACAATTTGGAGGACAATACAATTAGCTCTGAAATCACAGGAACTAAAAATCGAGCAATGGGAAATGGTTCTTAATCAAGCACTACACTCAATGAGATCTCTGCTATGCACAGCAACGAACCAAACTCCTCATGAAATGATGTTTGTGCACAACAGGAAATCTAATAACGGACATTCGGTACCAACTTGGCTTCTAACACCCGGTCCCGTCCTACTCAAAAAGCATAACAGAACTAGCAAATACTCTCCTATAGTCGAGGAAGTCTAACTACTAGAATCCAACCCAGATTATTCTTTTGTGAGAATGAGAGACGGACGAGAAACGACCGTGTCTAACAGACACTTAGCCCCAACAGGATCACAAAGCGGGGAAGAAGACGAACATACTGAACCTGTGGAAACAGGAAGCGACTCTTCATTTGTCTCTACAGAGAGTACTACGCCAGATACTCCTTTAATTCGGCAGACTAGCAGAAGCAGAAGACCACCTACCTACCTGCAAGATTATGACACCTCCAGCTAGAATACAGCGGGGGAGAATGTGGTGAACTTCTTAGTTGCCACATACAGACTCTTTATTAATGAGAGTCTATGCTTTTCAGTCGCTTGAAGCTGTCATATCATTACTACTATCTCTTATGTCTGTACCACGATTTTAAAGTTGAATAAAGCCAATATTTGGTTTCCAATCCGCTCTTGTTATTTCATAACAGTTGTATACCAATCAGACCTATGGTTTACGAGTTCCTTCGAAAATGAGGGTTTTTGTATGGGCACCAGATATTTTTGTTTACATTATAATTTTGAATGTTTATTACTACAATGTTCCGAAAACATTACACTGATCCGTATTATAGTTTCTGAAATATATGAGGGTACTTTTTTTTGGAGTCACCATTATGATGAGTTACTTTGTATTGGTAATTATGTGACCTATTTCTATACTTTTGTAGTACATTGTCGGGTTGTCAGACAGTTTCTTCTTAGATATATACATCTTCATTTTGTTTTTGTCATATGACTTATTAAGTCATATTTTTTGTATTAGTGATGTATAAGATTTTTATGTCCCTAAGATCGTCTCAGTTAGTTCTACAAGTTACCTAAACATAGTATACTAACCGGACTTATAGTTTACGAGTTCCCACAGAAGTCATGTTTTTGTAAAGGTACCTGATGATGAATACGGTGATGACCATGAACATGATAATGACGACAATAATTGAAAAGATGAAGATGATGAACATGGTGATGATCATGACCACAATGATGACGACAGTAGTAGTCGATGATGATGATGATGATGATTTATTAATAAAAATAGAAATACCTTTCAGAAAACCAAACCGCCTAAATTCTTCATGACAAGTAAGTAGGTAGATAGGTACCTAAGATTATGTAGGTCAGACCAATCCCAGTAAAAAAGATCAAGAAACAAGAAGATCTGATTACCACTAATGAATCGAGCACAAAGATGGCATGTCTAGCTCTACACGTCTAGGAGTTCCAGGTGAAGTCTTCGAAGTCTACCATCAGGTCAGCCAGTCCAATTTCCGCGCCCCGGTATCAACCGGAAATATCGTATCACAACTAATGAAACGAGCTCAAAGTCGGCACCTGAAGTTCTACCCGTCATCACCACCATCCACCATCACCACCACCCATCATCAGCATTCGAAATCTAACATCAAATTGGTCATTACGATTTACGTCTATTCCGAGAAAGAATAAATACTAATTATTCAAATAGGTAGAAATAGGTACTTCGTTGTCGACGATCTTATTTGGAAATTATTTCCAATGCCTAATATTCGTGTTCGTACAGCGATGTTTTTCACCAGGAGGTGCTGATGTCAAACGGCACAGTGTCTGCTCTCGATGGCGCCCAAGCGCAGACTGAGAATTCGTTTCAAGTGTTTGTTGATTTATATCAAAAACGAGACACAATGAGCAAAGCAAAACCAACCTTATCTTCATACAGTTAAGATATTGAAATTTGGCAAAATATAAGGAAATCGTATGGAATAGTGAAATAAACTGTTCTTTTTTTCTTGAGTGTCTATCACATTTTTTTTAATATTTGCCATTACATTATTATAGTCGAGTATATCAGCTAATTTAAGGTATTTTTTTTTAATCAATAAAATATTACAGTTGTTTAGATAAATGACAGAGAACTACCCTTTTTCGTCATTTTCATAGGAGGACGCTGCGGAAAATGAATTTTATGAATTATTGGTTAAAGCCAATGAAAAACTTTCATCATATAATTAACGGCATTGGATTACCCTATCTAAAGATAATAATAATATTTCACTCATTATCACAGATAAATGGAAACATGGCTTTAAAATGTGACATATATGCCCATCCTCGTAGTCGCACCCTTAATACGACTTTTTGTAGCGGTCATCCATCATAGTAGTGACCGCAACGAATGTGTTTTTTACCGATCGGACAGCTAGTCGTATTTCGCTATCAGTGCTACACTGCTGAACATAGGCCTCCCCCATAAAATGTCACTTTGGACGCCAATAAGGCCATGATCTCCACGCTTGTCAGGTGGCTTGGTGATCTCAGTAGATTTTAAATTATCGAGGAGAATAACTACCCTTAGCTGGTAATCTGGGAGTTTTTAAAGGCTAGAGCGAACCGGTATCTTCTAGGCAAGCATGCTCAATCGTCGACCGCGTCGTCACTTACCCTCAGGTGAGACCGCGGTCAAATGTTAGCCTATCGATGATAAAAAAAAAAAAGAAAAAATGTGATGTGGCTTACCTATTTATCTTTTGAGTAATACCTTTTCAGGGTACCCCAATTTGAAATGGCTGAAAGGGCACGTAAAAGCAGCGCATGAAAAGAAAGAGATGGAAATAAAGAATGAGCTGGAAAAAGGTACGTAAAAGAGTATTTTATAGAAACATATCTTAAGAGCATTGACTATAAATCCAGTTGAACAATGATACAACTTCCCTCATCCGAAAATTAGTGGTGTATTTCAACCGCTAATCATATGAGAGGAAACGGGACACCCAATGTGTCTTTTGTTCCATCCTGCTCTGTTCTTGTAATCGTATGAGTTTGTCTCGTTTTGTTACTTCGCCTCCTGCCCGCGCAAGTGAGTCGTGTTTGTAGGAGAAATTATGTTCACGAGCTATCTATCATACTATCTTTGCTTGAGAACCAGTTTGAGTTTTCATACATATAAATATAATCTGCATTTATAATTTCTATCCTGTTTTAAGTATTTAGTTGTAGGTATGTGTGTAAACTTGTTTGGATTAATGTGAAATTTTTGTTGAACATAGTATTCCAAATAGTTGCGAGGTCTTTTTTAGGGTTCCATACCCAAAGGGTAAAGCGAACCTTATTGCTAAGGCTCCGCTGTCCGTCTGTCTGTCCGTCTGTCACCAGGGCGGTTATTCTCTATGGAAACACAGATTCCACACGATTCGAAACCACGTCGTTATCGTGTCTTGTTCAAATCGTGTCACAGCGTTATACCTTCACTTTACATTAAAGTTATCTTTATTTTGAATAAAATATATTGACATAAGTGTTCATATCTTTTGATGTGTTTATGATTCAAATCGCGCCAATTCCAAATTCATTTCGCGCAGTTTTGCTTTCGTTTCATAGAGAATACAGTTTTGCAGATATCTTATGTAAGACAAGGAGTTCGCGTGGTTTCGAAGTAAGGAATCGATACGGAATAAAGGCCCAGGCTGTATCTCATGAACCGTGATAGTTAGACAGTTGAAATATTCACAGATGATGTATTTCTGTTGCCGGTATAACAACAAATACTAAAAAACAGAGTAAAATAATATTTAAGCCCACACAACAAACGTGATTATTTTGCTCATTTTTATAGATAATGGTACGGAACCCTTCGTGCGCGAGTCCGACTCTTACTTGGCCGATTATTTTACGATACCCATTGAGTAATGAACGATAAATAAAATAAACTAAGCATAGCATATGGGAACCAGATAACTGATATAATACTTCGATTCGTTTTTGTTTGTAAATACATACATAGAATACAATATAACACCCAGACACAGAACAAACATCTATGTTCATCACACAAATGTTTGCCCTGGGTAGGAATCGAACCCACAGCCCTCAGTTCAGAAGGCAAGGCTACTACCAACTGAGCTATAAGGCCCGTTAGAAACCGTTAAAATTTTATTAAATACTTTATTATCCTTTTTCAGGTCCTGAAACTGAAAATGTACGTGAAAGTATTGGAGCTATTGAATCTGAAATGGCTAATTTAACTGTTGCAGAAACGCAAGGTTCGTTTGAAAGTTATTTATTATTGTTCACCTTTGTTTATAATAATAATAACGCCCAACGCCCAACGATCAAATACATAGATCCTCGACCCTAACTAGGACCTTGATCGAGGAACCCAGGAACTACGAGGACTATGCTCCCCACAACACCCAGACACAGAACTAGTATTTGCGCTTTTATTCGGGCACAAATACTTGACATGTCGCGGGAATCGAACCCGCCACCTCCGGGTTATGAGCAGACTTGCTCAACCACCACGCCACGGAGGCTGTCGAAAGGCTTTTAGTATGTAAGAATCAAATTAAAACTTTACCTTACTTGATATATATTTATTTACTTAGCACTGCGGTTTTACTAACAATTGCTCAATTTTACGCAATAACGTTATAAGCCCACTACATTCCCACAGCTGGGACAGGGCTTCTCACATGGAGAGTGTAGACCATAATCCACCACACACGTTCGACTGATACTATATCTGATACTGCACACTGATACTGTATACTGATACTACATACTGATACTGCATACTGATACTGCATACTGATACTACATACTACTGCAAAAACAGTTTACAGTGTCACTCGATTATTAAGTTTCGCGTGGCACTGCACTGCGCACGTCATCCTGAGATATCAGCGCAATCTAGTAATCAGATTTTTAGACTCGAGATCAGGTCATAGCCTCAAATTTCACTAGCTACAGTGCCCTACGAACCGGAACACAGTAGTGCTTGCACACTACTACTTGGCGGCAAAATAACTGGCAAAGCGGTGTTAACCTAGACGAACTTCAGAAAAGTCCTACCACCTAGTATATAAGTTAGTAAGTTAGTAACATAATTCTTGCATGTTTAGATGAATCTGAGAAGAATATTGAAGAATCACAGAAATTACAATCGAATTCTGACATGGTTAGTTCTACGATTTAGTTAGTTCTGTAGATTTGTCATTAGTGTAAGCGCTCCGCGCAGTAGGTAGATAAGATAAGATAAATATTTATTCTCCAAATAAAGTACATAAATGTTACAAATAAATTTTGCATATTACAGATAGATTTTTTACATTTTTAGAACACGCTAAATCAGTAGGTTGGTAATATACTATTTTGTTACAAAGTGAATTATACTTAAAAGAAACGTGAGTGTAGATGAAGGACTAGCATTCATACTAGGGCAGTTATTCTCTATGGAAACACAGATTCCACACGATACAAAACCACGTCGTTATCGTGTCTTGTTCAAATCGTGTCACAGCGTCAGATATACCTTCACTTACATTAAAGTAATCTTTATTTTGAATAAAATATATTGACATAAGTGCATCTTTTGATGTGTTTATGATTCGGAACGCGCCTCGGTAAAACATACGATTTTTGACAGTTCAAATCGCGCCAATTCCAAATTCATTTCGCGCGGTTTTGTTTTCGTTTCATAGAGAATACAGTTTTGCAGATTTCTTATTTAAGACAAGGAATTCGCATGGTTTTGAAGTAAGGAATCGATACGGAATAATGGCCTAGGTTGCCCCGTGTTATGTGTACTATAATGTAGACCGTGGAGAAAGCTGCTTCCCGTTACCTGAATATAGCAAGGCCACTTAAGACAAGGCGGACTATAGCAGATGTGACATACTATTTGAATATCTTAAATAATAAAGTTGATAGTTCCAAAATTTCCCTTCGTACTCCAGCATTTAATTCACGCCATACGCCACGTCTTTCCGTTTCGTTAGCCAGGACAAACTACAAGCAAAATACTTTCTTCTGGAGAATATCTTCATTTCTTAATGACTATTTAAAGACTTATAGTGATTTTGACGTTTTCTTTGATGGGGTGCGTTCTATAAGGCAAAAACTGGCAGCTGATTTCTTCGGTTCTCAAATTTAGATGTACTGTTTCAATTAAATGACACTATCGGTAGGTTTATTTATCGGCTTCATGTTGACTTCACTAGCTATCTACTACCTCGGATAATATAATACCTACAGTACAGATGCCTCATCCCATACAACGGAATAACGCGGGCTATTTTAAGAATTATTTTATTTCCGCATAACGCAAGATTATCAAGCGACATTTATTGCGTGTTGGCGAAGTATTGGGCCAAATGAATACACTGGTAACTTTCTAGACACGATTACTAATTTTTTTTTAAGTTTGGGCTATTTTTCGTTTGTTCCTGATGGGACCCCATGATAGTACTATAGTGGACCAGATGACGGATAATAATACTTAAATACTTTTTGTTTTTGTAAATACATACATAGAATACAAAATAACACCCAGAAACTCATTGACAGAACAAATATCTATGTTCATCACACAAATGTTTGTCCTGGGTGGGAATCGAATCCACAGTCCTAAGTTCAGAAGGTAGGGATACTACCAACCATGGGGTCTCATCCGGTACAAACGAAAAATAGCCCGAACGTGAAAAAAATGTAGTGATCGTTACTAGTTGGTGTTCAGTGTATTCATTTGGCAAAATATTTCGCCAACACGCAATAACTGCCGCTTGATAATCTTGCGTTATGCAGAAAAATAATTTGTAAAATAGCCCGCGTTATTCCGTTGTATGGGATGTATTTTATTATCTGGGCTACCAACTGAGCTATCAGGCCTATCAAAATTATCTCTTTTCTCGATCAATGAAATTGCGTTTCCCCAAGTCTATCAGAGCGGCTGGTCGATGCAACGCGTGACCAAAATGCTGGCACTTATTTGACTCAACGCATCAGCAATTCAACTCAGCAATGCTGCCAGCATGTTGGGTACGCTACCTACCGGCATTGGGCTGGAGCATTTGGACTGTCTATAGGCCATCGCGGCTATTTTAACAGTTCAAATGTTATTTGTAGTAGGTAGTGTAGTAGTAGTTCTAGTTAGTCTAGTAGTTAGTTTAATTAAAAAAGGCACATTGCGCGTAGAAAAAATGAAAATGCAAAAAAGGTTACTGTCGTGATCCGCGCGATCGTCCATTGGTTAAACGCTAGAGGTGAGATAATGACGATATCTACAGCTCAGCTACTTGTGCTGAACGTCGCATTTTGCGGCTTAAAAGCAAAATAGACGATCGGGACCTACCACCGCCCAAGGTCATATTTGTCTCACCTTGGTCCGGTTGGTGTAAAATCCGACCGTGTGGATCGTGGTTGGTGCCTTCATTCGGTCGCCAACCACCATTCACTCGGTCGGATTTTTCACCAACCAGACCAAAGTGAGACAAATATGACCTTGGTCCGTGGTTGGTCCTGATCGTGTATTTGGCGCATTATGCTCTCCCAATCACGCCCCAGTTATGAGCAAAATAGTCGATCGAGACCAACCTTTGTCTCACCATGGTCGGGTTGGTGTAAAAACCGACCGTGTGGATGAGCATACGACCAAGGTTGAGTGGTTAGCCGACCGAATGAAGACACCAACCACCATCCACACAGTCGGTTTTTGCACCAACCCGACCAAGGCGAGACAAATGTGACCTTGGTCGGTGGTTGGTCCCGATCGTCTATTTTGCTCACTGGTGTTGCCCGTAAAAATATAAAAAATCACCCAAAAAAGGAACAAATTAATAAATTCACGGTAGACATGGCTGGACTGTAGTTATAGTGGTTGTAGGTTCGATTCCCACTCAAGACAAACATGTGATGAACATAGATGTTTGTTCTGTGTCTGTTATATATTGTATTCTATGTACAAGCTATGCCTAGTTTGGAGCTAGATGGCGTTGTGTGAAATATCCACAAAAAAACTTTGCCATAGAAACATCCGGATTTAATAATGAAGACAGAAGTTAAGCAAGAGAGCGTCAGCAGTGACGAAGAGATATGGATTGTTCAGACGGAGGACGCTGAACCCTCAGGGTTGGAGACATTTCTGAAGGGAAAACCTGAAAAAAAGGTGAAGAAAGGCCATAAGTGCTATAACTGCAGGTAAAAATATAGCTTACTTTTATTTGACTCCCAACCCGCCAAGCAGTAGGGATGGATTAATTAGCATTCGCATTAATTTTTAAGCATGTGAAAACTCAATTAGCATTTCGCAAATTAAAGGTAGTTGCGAAATTCTGTGAAATATGAAATTTCATTACACTTAATAAATTTTGAATACTTATAAAGTTCCATTTCTATTTTATTTCATGTATCATTTAATTTTTCATTTCATTTTAGCAATTAGCATACTAATAGCAATTAGTATTCTAGTATTGAAATTATCATGAGTGTGATTAATTTTTTTTTATTTTGTTTTTTCATGAGGTACAGCCGGTTGAATAATATTTAATTAGTATTCTATTTGCTGAAATGAATACTAATTGCTATTAGTATGCTAAGACTCGAATTAGCATGCTTATGAAATTTTGTAAAAATCGCATTAATTGCCATCGCTAGCTACCACAGTACAAGCAGCTCCAAGCAGTAGTGCTTGCAAGCACTACTGCTTGGCGGTAGAATAGCTGGCAAAGCAGTGGTACCTACCTAGACGAACTTTGCAGAGGTCTACCACCTATTGTGACGACGATATTGTTTTGGCTTCAGTAAATTTTACCCGAGTGCCGCCACCCTGGCATCACACAAATGCCGACGTCGAGGGAGGAAGCGGAAATCTGATGAGGAACTGGTAAACAATAGATAGTAGTATTTTTTGTGCCTACCTATATCAGTTTGCTGACACATTACTTACTTACACTTTACACTAAAGGTTAATTTATTATATTGAACGAAATAAACAGACAAATTAACACAAAAAAGTAAACTGAAAGTTATTATAGAAAAGTGTTTCTTGTTTGTTAAGTAAGTACTTAGTGGTATATTTTTTTTTTTGATGGTTAGGCTTGCGCTTGACTACTATCTCACCTGATGGTATGTATTGTGGTATGCAATAAGTTATCCTTTTGATTAATTTTATTCTTAATAACATAAAACAAGCTTGTATTAGGTAGCTACTGAAGGTATGTCTTTACTTACTTATACAACCTGACCTTGAATTGGTATGTTATCCCGGAAGCGGGTGAATCTACTCCCCAAGGTTGACTACGTGGGTTCTACGACCTTTCTAAATTAATAGTTTTTCATTGAAGAATTGCCATGTAAAGTTTACGTAATAATATTACCCAAACGCGTCGAATACAGCCCTAGCGCAGGTGCACGTAGCAGGGTTGTAAATGAACTTCGTCCTTGACCAAATTCTTTAAACGAATTCGTCGTCCTGCGTTTAGAAATGAGTTCGTTTATTTATTTTAGTATTTTGTTAGCTCTCGTAGTGACTGCACGTGCCTTTTTATGTGTCTAGCTTTTTTGTGAATTAGGTTGTGCGTTATAGGTTATATAGGGTTACTATGCGCAGCGCTAGATTATTGGATTCATATTGGTATTGGTATCATGGTCCCAGTTCCACCACCCCTTCTTCCAGATAACATATGAATTCAAGTTCATGTTGTATATAATACTGGGTGTAATTGAATTCATTAGCATTCTTTGAAACTAGACACCTACTCCTGATACCGGTCACGTGTGGACCAAAATTTTTGAATTCTAACACATTGGTTTGGTAATTATAATAACTCCAAAAAATGGAATAACTTACTTAATCAAATGCTACAATACAAAATCTAATTAAAATAATGAATTACTGTTTTTAATAAGTACATACAAGGTCTAAAAACGTTTAAATGTATCAAAATCATCCGTGCCAACTTCGTTAGGCGCCGCGGCAATCTTCATAATTTTCAATAAAAATTATTTCATTTACACTCCTTACTCTTTAATAATCATCTATAAAAGATGTACTATCATGGGCTCAATTTATGCTAATGAATTAAATTACATCCTGTATACTAGCTGACCCGCTCCCGCTTCGCGCGGGTTTTTAGTTTGACGCCTTATCTCAGACTAAAGGAAGTGAAAAGGATGAATGGATCATTCGGCGAATGTATAGATACACTTGTTTGCTTATCTGTTTTATAATTCTTATTTATTTATTTACAGAGGGCTCAAGCAAAACCACAAGCTGAATCAGGGAATAGTGATCTCATCATTGAAGTAAGTACTTTTTATTAGCACACTTGTTTGTGATATCACTACACTATCATGAGCAACAGCTTGACGTCTACTGCTGAACATAGACCACCCCCAGAGAGCCACTTTGAGTGACTGCTCGCCTCCTGCATCCATCGGCTCCCGCGGTTTTCTACAGGTCGTCGGTGCAGATTACAGTAGTGGGAACATATTGGGCTGATGACGTATGTCAGTTAGAGGTCTTGTGTCCTTTCAGAAACAAGTGAAGAAAACGAAGGACCAATCAGAGATTGTGACTTGTCACGATTGCAACCAATCGTTCACGTCCAAAGTTCGCCTCAAGTTTCACATGTGAGTTATTTGCTATACAAGGTGAACTACGGAAAACCTCGTGGAAGACCATTCCACATCTTGCAGGTTCGTGGAAGAAACAAACACAAGAATCTCGTCGTATAAGATTTCCACGAATGTGGGTGCGTTTTTCCTAGAATAGGCATGATGACTACTATTTTTTTTTATTGTATAATATAATAATGTTCCTCATAAAATAAACAGTCGTGAAAACAAAAATAAATATTTAAAAAAATGACAAAGTTACAAGTATTTTAAAAACAGGAATAGAAAGAGATGAGACTCAAACACGCAGTGGCGTCACAAGTTAGTCCTGCACAGTATCTCATTGCTAAGCTGTGGTAGCTTTACATACAATCTCTTTGGCATGTGACGTCACAAAGCCGTGTTCATAGTAACTGTGGAGATGGCCTGTTTAGGAAGAAAGGGATAGGCGATGCCCCCTCCGGAAACTAACAGCTTGTTACTCCGTGATTTATTTACCGATTTTACTTATTTCTTCAATTATTGCATTAATTATTAACCTACTTTATGAAAATAATATTAACTTGTTCATTTTAAATAGTAGTCATCATGCCTATTTGAGATTGTATATTGCAGGCAGTTCCACGGATCTCCTTGCAATTATACGTGTGACACGTGCTCGGTTCAATGCGACTCGGAAGCGGCACTGTTCGACCATGTCCACTTCCAGCACGACACGCGCAAGCGGTGGCACTGTCCCCTGCCCGACTGCGGGAAGACATTCTATCTCAGGTCAGCGGTTACTAGAGTTGGCCAAACTTAATGGCGGCTGTGAAGTCCGTGCGAAACGGTACGCAGTAGCAGAAATTAGATGTGCGTGGGACGAGGTAAGCGGTGTGCGCAAAGTGGGGGGAGGGGATTGCGGCGCACTTCACAGCCGCTATTAAGTTTGGCGCAGACTATAACACTAGCTATCTGAGCTGTAAACCTCGCGTCTGTCTGCATAGCTTAAAACTGAAAACACCAACAGCAGTTACTCTTGACGCTCGATTTCAATCGTAATTTGGGATTTAGAACGAAATCGTGGCATTTGGTACTCTTAAACCCGATACTAGCGCACAATTGGAATCTTTGTCCATGGAATTTTATGGAACTAAATGTAATCGAAACATTTCTACACCGTCCGCATTTTTAACAAATTATTTAACGTTGGAATTGGTGATTGATTCGGGTTAGAATTTGAGTGAGATTGGATTTGGATTCAAGAGTAACCGTACTGAACTGCTATTTGTACATATTCAAACCTCACAGATACTTCACACGGAAAAAAATCCAAAATCTTCTTCATAGCGTGTCAATGGCAAAAAATAATTTGTTAAGTGTAAAATTGAAGAGTGGGACCTACTGAGGATCCCCACATGGGCAACCTGGGCAGGTTCTTGCTAAGGTCGACCTAAATCCGAAGCCTGTTTAGCTGTAACGGACGCTTCACAATAACTACGGCCATGACTTCATCATCAGCTAAAAGACGTCCACTGCTGGACATAGAACCCCCTAAAACGACACTTAGGGCGCTTAGGGTTTTGCCATAGTCACCACGCTTGGCACGCGGCTTGGTGATCGCAGATTTTAATGTACCGAGGGGAATACTGCTGCACATTCCCTGGATATTCCCTTACTTACTGCACCTGCGGGAAGAGATGGAGTGGTCCTATTCTCGCAGCTTGACCACACGTTTTTTGCTTTATCGTCACCTAATTTTAGCTGGCAACAGCCTGTTTAAAAATTAACTGATCGAATCATCCCTACAGGGCAACGTTAACGAAACACAGTCGCACGCACACTGACACGCGTCGCTATGTGTGCGTGAAATGCGGCAAACGATTCTTCGACAAGCAAACCCTTGATGAACATAGTGTCACGCATTTACAGGTAACTACTCGTGCTGTTATTTTGGTAACCTCTGTGGTGTAGTGGTTGAGCAGGTCGGCTTTATAACTCGAGGCGATGCGCTCGATTCCCGTAATAGGACAAGTATTTGCATGTTAGGTTTACATCTAGAAGGGAATATGTCCACCGCATGATTTTAGTAGATAAGGCTATTTTTTAAGTAGAATAAGTTATATATTCCCAGTTTTGTAAACTTAAAATGAAAAAAAAAATTGTGCACAGAAAAAAGAACATATTTGTTCTGTGTGTAGGTATTGTGGGAACATGACCGTCGTAGTTCCTGGGTCTCTAGATACGGGGGATCCTAGTTAGGGTCTAGGATCGATGTATGTGATCGTTGAGGGTTATTATTATTATTCATTACTAGCTACTGCCCGCGGCGTTGCCACGCGTGGACTACATTACTTTTCAGGTTTCGGTTTGGGTAATGGCTTTATTTTTAAAAACTTCTAACTTGATTTTCTATCAGCCACACTGAGTTTTCTGCTCGTATAATCACTTCCACGAAGTAAAAATGACATGTCTTAATCATGGATGAAATAATTAATTATAGTATTTTCCAAAACAGCGTAGGTACGCTAATTATTATCCTTGATATTCCTGGACCAATTTTGATGAAATCTCCACTCATAGCTACTTAACTATAGAAAAATTTTCGATGATATTTCGGTAAGTATCATCGAACTCATGATTAATTAAAACCTATATTATATTAAAATCTAGGCTTTCAAAACATTTTTACAATAGGGTAAAGTCTGGGGGTCTAGCAAAGATACCAACCGCTAACGCTAACGCCAAACGCTAACTCCAAAATGTACTGAAATGACATTTCGGAAATCGCTAACTTTTCCGTAGCGAATGTCATTTCGATACATTTTTGGAGTTAGCGTGAGGCGTTAGCGTTATTGATTGTGATCTTTGCTAGACCCCCAGAGCATTTTACATAACATGTTTCGTACACAGATTAGAGAAAAAAATCTACTTCGTATCATTCCAAAGAGTATCATTATACTTCTGTATCATTCAAAGAGTATATAATTTATTACGTAACGTAAGAGTATCATTGGCCCACTGCATTAGCCTATGGTGGTAATAGTATGCATTGGCCCTCAGACCTGTGGGCCAAACATAAACGTCATGTAATGCCAAAAATAGGCGTAGCAAGGGTCAGGATTATACTCCCAAGGGTTAAGCTCTAACTATCACGGTTCATGAGATACAGCCTGGTGACAGACGGACAGAAGGACAGACAGCCTGACAGACGTCGTCAGTCCGTTTTGGGTACGGAACCCTATTACTAAGGCTCCGCTGTCCGTCTGTCCGTCTGTCACCATCGGGCTGTATCTCATGAACCGTGATAGTTAGACAGCTGAAATCTTCACAGATGATAAATATATTTTTGTTGCCGCTATTACAAAAAATACAGAATAAAATAAGTATTTAACCCCTTAAATACTTATTTTATTCTGTATTTTAGTATTTTTTCTCTCTCATACATCAAACGTTTTTTTGCTAGTTTTTATAGATAATGATACGAAACCCTTCGTGCGCGAGCCCAACTCGCACTTGGCCGGTTATTTCTCTAATCTGCGGGCACTTAAGTATAATTAACATGTTTGTATCTTGAATGCAATCGATTCATACTACTTACATATTATTTGATGGTATATCTATTTTACTCCAAAAACCCCAAATTGCAGGTTGCAAGGGCTTAAATAGAAAAACTAATAATTGCTAATCAAATCTAATAAATTGTAAAATTTCATTCCACTGTTTAATGCATATTTACTACCGAAATTAACTCCTATTACTCTTTGTTCATGGCCTTACACACGTTTTTTTCTTTAATCTGTGCCTCCAGATGGACTTTACGTGAAACATGTGAAATATTCAATAACAACACGATGAAAAATTACTTTGCTTAACACTGGCTAAATACACTATGTGTGGAGCCATAATACAACATAAAAAAATACTGTGACATAAACTAACCGTCAGTAGCCAAAAAAAATTCAACATGAAGCGGCCATGTTGTATAAAATTCCGTCCGGTTTCATAATGATATTTTAATAATTTTGACCAAAATTTTTTAGTGATATTTGTATTTTAATATATCCTATGTTGTGCGCCGGTTATTTCTAAGCATATTAGTGCAACCCGCATGAAAATCGGTTCAGTATCTAGGGTTTTGTTCAATAACAAACAAACAAACAAACAAACAGCTACAAATTATTGTCCCTAGATGGCGTTAGATACGATAAATTAGAAAATGTATGAAGAAGGCCAAAAAGCCTTGTAGTCCTGCATCGCGGTTACGATATTTTTTGAACAATAGAACCTATGAGATAAATTAGATTTGACATCATTATGTGTGTGTTCCGTAGCGCGCCAGAATTACACATTTATTATATGTAGAGATAATATAAATCTATTTTTGAGTATACTAGCTGAGTTTGATTTGGTATAATATCCTGAAAGGCGGTAAATCTACTCTCCAAGGTTGATAATGTTTCTTCTACGATTTTTCTAAATTAATAGTTTTTCATTGAAGAAATGCCATGTATAGTTTACGTTGGAAGGTAGCCCTAGCGGAGCTGGGTGGTTGACCGTGGTTCTTGATCGAATGAACATAAATGAGTTTAACGACCTGTGTTTAGCCTTGAAATTTTGTGAGTGGTTTTTTTTTACCTCGGAGGTTTTGAAACACGCAGTTTCAAATAAGGCTCTCACAACTTGTGGGCTATCAATCATGGTCCCAGTCCCCTCCTTTCGGGATAACGTACCAATTTAAGATCACCTTATATACTTAGAAAGCTTTAATTTTAGGCTGTGTTATTTTTGGGTGAAAACATGATTTGCGCTTTAGGTACAAAGCTAGAAGTACACGGGACCGGTCCGTCTTATTGGGTTGGTCTATAACGCGTCAGAACTCAGAAGCTACAGCGATAGTATAGAGACAGGCAGCTTGTAAGGGTAAGCTGGTAGCGCTGAACTACACTTTATTGCGTTAGAGTCGGTATTTACCCTTCATGGATCGAATTTTCTTTACCTGTGGTTTGCTTGTTGTAGATAAAGCCGTACCAGTGCCACATCTGCCTGAAGCAGCTGACGCGCGTGTCCCGCCTGCGCATGCACGTGCGCGCGCACCGCGAGCGCGCCTCCCCCGCGCGCCTCCCCGCCTGCACCCACTGCGCGCGCGCCTTCCCCCACGCGCGCTCCGCCCAGGTACTGTGCGCGCGCCTCCCCCGCGCGCCTCCCCGCCTGCACCCACTGCGCGCGCGCCTTCCCCCACGCGCGCTCCGCCCAGGTACTGTGCGCGCGCCTCCCCCGCGCGCCTCCCCGCCTGCACCCACTGCGCGCGCGCCTTCCCCCACGCGCGCTCCGCCCAGGTACTGTGCGCGCGCCTCCCCCGCGCGCCTCCCCGCCTGCACCCACTGCGCGCGCGCCTTCCCCCACGCGCGCTCCGCCCAGGTACTGTGCGCGCGCCTCCCCCGCGCGCCTCCCCGCCTGCACCCACTGCGCGCGCGCCTTCCCCCACGCGCGCTCCGCCCAGGTACTGTGCGCGCGCCTCCCCCGCGCGCCTCCCCGCCTGCACCCACTGCGCGCGCGCCTTCCCCCACGCGCGCTCCGCCCAGGTACTGTGCGCGCGCCTCCCCCGCGCGCCTCCCCGCCTGCACCCACTGCGCGCGCGCCTTCCCCCACGCGCGCTCCGCCCAGGTACTGTGCGCGCGCCTCCCCCGCGCGCCTCCCCGCCTGCACCCACTGCGCGCGCGCCTTCCCCCACGCGCGCTCCGCCCAGGTACTGTGCGCGCGCCTCCCCCGCGCGCCTCCCCGCCTGCACCCACTGCGCGCGCGCCTTCCCCCACGCGCGCTCCGCCTAGCGTTTGAATGTAGACACTTTCGTCGGTTATTTACTACCTGATTTTGAATTGGTATATTATCCCGAAAGGGGGTAAATCTACACCCCAAGGTAGACAAAGTTTCTTCTACGACGTTTTCTAAATTAATAGTTGTAGGGTACCACGGTCCCAGTTCTCTCTCATTGCGGGATAACATACCAATTCAAGGTCACCTTGTATAATCCTTAATTTATTTTGAACTTGATCTTTGTTTAACTTAAGAAACATTGAATATAGAAATCTGATATTTTTATATGAGCTCTAAAGAGGATCGTCTGCAAATATTTTTTTAGACTTCATACTATCAAAAAAAAAAGATAATTCATTTGTACGTAACAGTAACACTACAAGACAGTAAAGTAACATGATCAAACTATCCATCCTAAAATCAATAATTATTTTAGGAACATGCAACGACATCCATACAATGCATTGAATCTATTGTAAAGAAAGTAAAGGAAGAAAGCGAAGAGCCGGTCGTCCAACTTTCGCCCACTAGTGGGCTTGTAAGGCACACCGTGCAAGTTATTGGTAAGTTATAAGTTTACAGATCACACAAAAACAGCCGGAATACAGACCTCCCTATAAAACGCCATCTAGTTGTGAAAAAGTGAAACGAACCATAACCCTAAGTAACTTAAAGTATATTATTCATTTTTATTCTATAATTTTAAGTGTATTTTGTGTAGGGGTTTGCCATGTTTAAAAAACCCTCATAAAAAATTTGGTGTAAAATTTCTATTAGCGCCATCTAGTTGTAAAAATGTGTAACTAAGCATAGCGCCATCTAGTTGTTGCTTTTATTTTAATGGATGATAATAGGCCTAATTTTAACGCCTACAGATTCCTAAACATACTAAAATATATGTCCGTCTCTTACATTTCCGTCTATTTGACAAGGACAGTAACAGTTTAAAGAGTTTTAGATCTGTCAACTAGCCTTTAAAATTGTTCTAGCTTATTTGCAATAAATGAAATGATATTCATTTTTACAGAATCTCCGGAACCGCCGAAGCGTATACCGCAACAAGTAGCGAGCCCTATAGCTGAACCAATTTTGAGCAAACTTTCAGAAGAGGCAAGAGCCCTTATACGGATCGTGGAGATCGATAAAGCATTCCGCTGCGAGTACTGCGAAGAGTTAGTGTAAATTTTATATTAGCGCCATCTTGTTGGGAAAAAGTGGAACGTATAGTGTAACGCCATCTACACTTGGGTGCAAAAAATTCGCACGTATGCAACATTTTGACTTTCGCTGCATATTTATTTTTGCAATTTTAACGGTACTGCAATATGTTACTACCATTAAAACAAAATGCACACGTAGGCTTTTGAGTGACACATCGAGTGACCATCAACCTCTATAAACAATACAATAACAACAATACAATAGCATAACCCGAAATCGCTCGTTACAGGTAGAGACGCTCGCACTACTTGTCACAGGTATAAAATGGTGCATTTTAAGGGTAGGGACCTCATTCGCACATCAACCTTTTCTTTGAACAGTCGTCAATTGATAACATCGTAACCCAAAATTAAAAAATGAGTACCACACCAGAAATAGCCGCTCAAGTGGTGGCCCTACTTCAAGCAGGGAAAAACCAAATTGAAGTGGCAAGACAACTGAATCTAAGCCGGTTCTCTGTCCGTCGAGTATGGCAGAGGGATCAAGAGACTGGCGGCTTCAAACGGCGCCAAGGATCTGGCCGACCCCGTGCCACAACAAGGCGTGACGACCGCTTTATTGTGACGACTGCATTGCGCAATCGGCGTTTGAATGCAGTTCAATTGGGACAGCGTCTCCAAGAAACACGGGAAGTCGATGTCAGCCGATGGACAGTTAGAAGACGACTACGGGAAGGGAATCTGACTGCGCACAGACCAGCAAATGGACCGTAACTGACCCCAGCCCACCGACAAACCCGCCTTCAATTCGCTCGAGAGCATTTGGAATGGACTGAAGACCAATGGAGCGCAGTTCTGTTCTCTGACGAGTGCAGGATGTGCCTACATGGCAACGATGGAAGAGGAAGAGTCTACCGAAGGCCAGGCGAGCTATTTCAACAATGCTGCATCGAAGAACGAGTCTCTTACGGCGGTGGATCATGCATGTTCTGGGGAGGCATATCACTGGAGGCAAAGACTGAACTTATTTTCATCTCCGGAGCGAATCCTGGCCGCCGATCAAGGGGATTCACTTCTCAAAGGTACATTGAGGAAGTACTCCAGGACCACGTTGTACCATTTGCGGGATATATTGGAGAACACTTCATCTTCATGCAAGATAATGCAAGACCGCATACGGCTCGTATTGTGTACCAGTACCTTGAAGAGGTTGCGGTGCCTGTCATGGAGTGGCCAGCTCGCAGCCCGGACCTCAATCCGATTGAACATTTATGGGACGAGCTAAAAAAACGAGTTTGGGCCAGAGACACTGCCCCAACGAGTCTCCAGGAGCTGCAACATGCGATTGAAGAAGAATGGGAAGCCATACCGCAAGATTTTATAAAAACTTTAGTTCAGTCAATGAAAAAACGCATGGAAGCAGTCATTCGGGCTAGGGGAGGGAACACCCCTTATTAATAAAAAAGTTTTTATGCTGATTTTCATGTTTTTAATTTAATTTCAACCCCTAACTTTTATGTTATAAATACACAAAAAACAGGTACTTCAGACATTACCCAAAACTCACTGCTGGATAGGTTTTGAAATAAACTTTAATATTAGATACCAAAAAAATAAAAACAAACATGTTTTTTTTTTATTTTTGAAAATTTGATGAAAATTTATACATGTGCGAATTTTTTGCACCCAAGTGTAGTTGTGAACATGTGAAACTAGTAAAAGTTGAGTTTGGATTGTATCATAATCATTATTTTATATGAACAACCAACAGCTTACTCACGAAATGATATGAGAAATGACGAAGATTTTATGTATTTTGGCATAAAACACACATTTGAAATAAACTCGTACTGGTTCACCAGTACGAGTTTATTCGAATTTCAAGAACTTGACGTTTGTCATTTTAAAAACAATACTATATTTTGTGACATTGAAACTAGATTGATAATTGAATTTGAACTTTATTAACTAGGTGAATTAGGTTACTTTTGTTACATTACCTATGGAATGCAATAAACACCATTTAATCTGACTTGTAATAACTGTTATTTTTCCCGCAGCGTGTTTTATATAGAGGAGGGGTTGAACAAGCATCGGGCGATACATAAGGGTGCCAAGAATCCGTTCACTTGCCACATCTGCAAAGTCAGTTTTACTACGTACTCTAGGTGATGATAATTCGGTATTATCAGTACTATCAGCAGAACTATCAGTAGTATCATCATCATCACAACCATCAGTATCAGAAGAACTATTAGTAGTATCAGTAATAGCAGAACTATCAGTAGTATCAGTTTCAGCAGAAATATCAGTATCAGAAGAACTATCAGTAGTATGAGGATCAGCTGATGTATCAGTATCAGCAGAGCAATCAGTAGTGTTCTTTGACTATTCAATTTAGTAGCGTTCTATCAGGTAAATTAGGTAGTAGTATTAGTACCTAGTATTGGTTTTGGTAACTTTCTGTAGTAAGTAGGTAACATTTATAGTATTATCAGCTTTGTTACGTACTCCAAGGATGATAATTGGGTACTATCAGTAGTATCAGTATCAGCAGAACTATCAAGTAATTCTGGCAGTAATCGTATTGGTAGGATTATCTGTTTGTAGTAAGTAGGTAATATTTGTAGATTTTTGTAGTTACATTACCTATGTAGTTGAACTATCAGTTGAAATAATACACCGTGGAGTTGAATTCAAAGTCAGTTTTGCTACGTACTTCTGGGATGACAATTCGGTACTATCAGTAGTATCAGTATCAGCAAATCAGGTAAGTCAGGTGGTAGTAATTAGTACATAATATTGGCAGTACTTTTCGTGAATTAGTTTAACTATCAGGGCGGTTATTCTCTATGGAAACACAGATTCCACACGATACGAAACCACGTCGTTATCGTGTCTTGTTCAAATCGTGTCACAGCGTTAGATATACCTTCATCTTTCATTAAAGTTATCTTTATTTTGAATAAAATATATTGACATAAGTGGTCATATCTTTTGATGTGTTGATATTTCGGAACGCGTCTCCGTAAAACATGATTTTTGACAGTTCAAACTGCGCCAATCACAAATTCATTTTGCGCGGTTTTGTTTTTGTTTCATAGAGAGTAGACTTTTGTAGATTTCTTATGTAAGACAAGGAATTCACGTGGTTTCGAAGTAAGGAATCAATACAGAATAACCGCCCGGGTTGAAATAATACGCCGTAGAATTTCATTCGATATTTTCCTGAAATCGATGTACCTCTGCTACTCAGTCTATGATAGAGATTCACATCAACAGCCAGAAGACATTCACTGATGAACACAGGCCTCGTATAAAATGCCACTTTCGACGCTTATCATAGCATAGGTTTTCTATAGCCGTATAATCCCCACGCTTGGTAGGCGGCTTGATGATCGCAGATTGTACCGAGGAGCATGCCGCTGCCCATTCCCTGGATATTCCCTTAGCCGGCTCTTACGGCACCCACGGGAAGAGATGGGGTGGTCCTATTAGTTCTATATAAACAGGTAACCATATTATACAGGTGTACAACACATAAGACTACTCATGGGGTTTACAAGCGCGGCGCGGAAACGAAACTGCTACCAGACTTCCCTGTCGTCAAGCACTTTCTTTGCGAGGTAATGTCCAGTAGAATATGGTAGAATCATCATCATCATCATCATCAATGACTTATGGCCACAGGCTATTAGTAATATTCCTTTATAATCTTTGGTTATTGATTTAGGTACCCACACGAATAATGTCAAAAACTAAATATAAATACAATACAATACAATACAAAAACTCTTTATTGTATACCACAGAATCAATCAATGATACATAACAGCTTATAGTAGGTATTACAATCGGCGGCCTTATCACTAAAAGCGATCTCTTCCAGGCAACCTTTATCATAAATACAAAATCATAATCGTCCAATTAGAAAATCGCCCAACTATAAAAACGACCAAGTGACCTATAGAAACGTTCAACTATAGAAATATCCCAGATTCACCATCGTACAACTAGACGCACGGAAACACGGCATCCGTATAAAGGTAGGTACCTATTTAAATCTGGTATAGCTACCTACTAATTCCTCGAATACGTACAAAGAGTTTTGATTTCTTGTTTATAATTTGGACAGGAAAGGAATGGAACACCTTACCAGCGTCATTGTTTCCTGACCAATATAATCTGGGAGTTTGAAAGGCTAGAGTGAACCGGTACCTTCTGGGCAAGCATTCTCCATCGTCGACCGCGTCTTCACATACCATCAGGGAGACCGTGTGCCATTTCAACTTGATAATTCGTAATTATTGTTATGTACAGTCCTAGGTGGACTGCCGACCTGGTGAAAGCCGCGGGGAGCCGATGGATGCAGGAGGCGAGCAGCCGCTCTAAGTGGCGTCTTCAGGCTGTTAATGATGTTGACAGTCCTAGAGCATTTCGAAACAATATAACTCATTATCTTATTAAGACCAACCGGTGTTGACTATTCTCTTAAAAAATTACGAAATTCCTTGGGATATGTTTGAAGGTCTTTTTGAAACAACCAGTTTACGGCAAACATTTTTATTTTTGATATTTTATTATTATTTGATAACATTAAAACTTACATAAAATAAAGTAACATTAGGTACCTACCCCCTTCATTTTGTAATAGTACTTACCTGCTTAAGGGTTGTCTAAAACGTGGTGGATGTGTCTTTTGGTCCATTTACATAACCATTTGTATATAGTTATTAGCGATGAAAGTTGATTTTGGCTTGCAGATTCGTAGCTAGTTTAAAAAATGGAATGATTATTATTGAATTAAGTATATAGAAAATTTCTAGGCGCTTTCTAATTTTTCCACACATTTTCTGTGAGAGTGTAGGCCACCTATTATTAATTTATTTATTATCATTTATTCATCCATGTTTAAACATGTGTTTCACAACCAGCTACATTTTTTATTGTGTAACCATGAAAGAAAATACTTAATTATTTTTTAAATGTTTGGAAGCTAGCTATGAAAATGGATGCTTTTATTCTTATCATTTGTTACCACGCCGAAATATCAGAAACTCGGAAACGATTCAACACCCGTAGACAAGTAAAGTACCTACTATCCCAGATAATATAATACCTGGGTCGTTCTCATTTTTACGATTCTCATCGTCAGTTTCATGTACAATTTGATATTGTGCTTATTTCAAATATTTTTGTACAGTAAATTATAGCGCTTTATAAGACGAGTAAATTAATATATAAGTTAATCAAATAGAAAGTCTTGTTTGGGTGATAAATGGTTTTGAAGTTTTAGAGGCCACGAAAGCGACGCATTGGATCACGAAACTGACTCAGTAACTTTACAGCTATCATTTTCTCACGTTTTCCTACTGTTTATAAGACTAAATGTTCATAAAATAACAACGTAGTCTTGTTTTCGTAATTAAACTGGCAAACAAATGGTATTAATAACCAAAACTATGTATATTATTGTTATCAGTTCGGTCCTGAGTTTGTTCATCCTACGAAATATGAATACTAACCCACTTAACTACATATTATAGGTAATAAGCCTCTGCTGACAAAAAACAGATAGTTATCGTATTAATAACATTATTAATTAAGAAGCATCATGAGTATTTAAAAAGTGTATTAATTTGTTAGATTAATAGAACAACAACCTTCACTACAATAGAATTTACTTATATTATAACGATTTATATATAAAAACAAATCTCACTACAAAAGACAATATCTGGCACTTCTTTAGGTACTTAATTTGCTAAATTGCACTTTTAACTTTTATAAAACAAATAACACAATGTAAAAAAAAAATATTCTATAAAAAAATTAACATCCATAACAACAAATCTTACTTCAAAAAATAGTATCCTCTTCTAATAATAAGCTTTTGAGTTATCAAATTACAATTATAATTTTAATAAGAATGTGAATCATCATCATAACAAGTTATTTGTTCGTACTATAAACTTTTTGAAACGATTTTCTATAATAAAAACATATCCCACTACAAAAGAAAACATCTATAACATCTTTAGACACTGCGACATTACACATTTTCCTTTTCAAAAACGAAAACACAAAAAACGTTATTCTATCAAAAAAACATACTTAAAATATAGTCTACCTCTTCGAATATTTAAGCTTTTGGGTTTAATCAAATATAATCGTTATTCGAATCTGAATCATCATCGAAACAGAGCTTACGTTCCACTTTCTTCTTTAGATTAGAAACATTTTTGTCTAAGGCAGACCGCAAATTTTTGCGTAATTCAAATATATTGTAATTTGAATCCGAATCGTCGTCAAAACAGAAGCTAAGTTCCTCTTTCTCTTTTGGATTAGAAACTGGTGATTTCGTGATTTTTCCATAAACTTTTAAATATGAGCTTTACGTGTTCGGAGTCGGGCCTACGAGCAAAATAATTAAAGTATGATTGAAATGTAGGCAGGGGACCAAAATGTACCTAGTAGGTACCTACCTCCCTACCTAGTACTTATATACGTACTTACGTCAAGAATAGGTAGTATTGTGATATGACGTGACGTTATTAATAATTTCAGAACCTTTAGTGATAGTTCCTAATACCTACATACTTTAGGTGCATAATATCCGACGGTAAACGTGTGTGGAGAAAAGTGTTCATAGAATGTGAACTTGGGCTATAGGAATTTTCGCAATAGGCTGCTTCTCCCGGAAACCAGAAAAATAGTATGTAACCATAATCTTTTAATCTACTACCTACCAAACGTAGGTACTGTTACTAGCTCTACCCCTTAGGTACCTATTATTAAACATAATACAATGCTAGTTTCGAAGGAAGGTTCTCCCAACTTGAGAGTTACTAGGCTACCACGGTCCAGATCACCCCTTTTCGCGATAACATGACATACCTACCAATTCTCATCCATTTTTAGGCTATGATTATTAATCACAATGAATGAAAACACGTTTACATAATTATTTAAAACACTATCTTACATCTGTCATACTACAATAACTAGATTTTTTTCAATAAACTCACACCAGTCGCCACATTTCTAAATAAAAGAATGCATAAAATCAGTTTCGAGGCCCAAAATCAGTTTCATGACTAAAATGCCACGAAGTTTATGACACGAAACTGACGAAATTATCCCTTTTTTGTGAAATTGCTGCAAAATTAAGTGTATCAATTTAAATAAAATACTACATAAATATCTCGCACATTTTAGGGTTTCGATGAGCTAACTTTGATTTCAATTGCTGAAATACAATGCCCAAAAAATGTCGTGCACGTGTGATCGGTAAACCTATGAAGAAATACAAGCTTACCGATATTTTTTTTTCCGGCACGTTGAGCCATTCTTCTTACGTCTGCAATGCCAGTACACGACTGACGTTCGACCGGACCACACTCAGTGTTTGATAGCTGATATTTTGTTTAACAGGCAGCCGTTATATCACGCGAATTTAAAGAACCCATATCCGCGTGACCGACACGTATGTTGTTTTAAATTGAAAATAATGATGAAAAGATTTATTTTAGACTATTTAGTGCAAAGTTTATTTAATTACGATGATTTTAGTATATGTTACATACAAATACAGTGAAATTTGGTGAAGTGGTAAGCAAATGTTTTACTGCATCGGAGAGTGTGACACGATGACAACACGAAAAATTACCCCGTTTTTGACCATTTCGTGTTAATTTAAGGTATTATTTTTGCTTTTATTATGACAAGCTTTATTTCTTTTGTAACCTAATAGATGTTTCATAATTTAATTCACAAATTCTGTTTTTATCTTAAGCCGTTTAGGAAATATAACCTCGTGACCATCAAATTTGAGCATCGATGAGAACTACCCACCTACAGTATAGATGCCTCATCCCATACAACGTAATAACGCGGGATATTTTACAAATTATTTTATTTCTGCATAACGCAAGATTATCGAGCGACATTTATTGTGTGTGTATATTCACTTGGCCCAATACTTCGCCAAGTATTGGGCCAAGTGAATACACTGGATACTAAATAGTAACGCTCACATCAGGATCACTATATTTTTTTCACGTTCGGGCTATTTTTCATTGGTACCTGACGGGACCCCATGCTACTATTTATAAATAAGTAGTAAATACCTAATCATGAAAACTTAAAACATTGATTTATCCTCTGATTCTTAAAAGCTTATTTGGATCGTCATCAGCCCAATGCATTCCCACTGTTGGGACACGGGCCCTCTCTCACATGGAGTGCTAGGCCTAAAGCCACCACGCTGGACAAGTGCGGTTTGGTGCATGGCTTTTGATAGTTAATAGTTAAAACAATCATAAAATACCTACCTATTAACACAAAAGATAATATAACGCGTTTCAATGAGGCAAAGAGCAGACGGTTCTATTCAGTCTCACTGCCACAACACTCAAACAAAAAGCATCGGTCCCACCGGCGCGTCTGCGAAGGGGCAGTGTCAGCGACGCGAAACTATTCGGTAGGCCTAGCACGAACATTTACGAGGGAGTAAGTGTAACGTAAGGCAGTTGTATGGCATTTGATCAGCGCTTCATAGGTACAACTGACTTACGTTAACGTTACACTTACTTTCGCGTAAATGTTCGTGCTAGGCCTACGGTACTTAACTCTGTACGGTACTTAACGATACGAACAATTTTTTATATTCAACTTGTGTGGATAAAATTAAAATTGTCTGTAGGTAATATTTTGATACAAAGTAACAGAAAATGAATAAAAAGTTCCCACGTATTTTTTATTTTGTTGACTAATGCCGCGTTCGGCCGGTGCCTTTTTTATTACTGGCCAGGATTTTATTCAAGCGACTTGTGGGAATCATTGATTTAAAGCTGCTGGTTGTCCTAATAAAATAATAAAAATAAATTACTTTTAAATTCGGAAAACTTGTAAGTGCGAGCGTGTTGACCTACTTTACTCGTATTTATCGGGGAACAAACTACAAACTAGCTCTTTTTGAATACTTAGATGGGATGAAAAAAACATTCTCCTGCTTATGTCACAATCCTATTTTCAGTGAAACGCATCATACCACAACCGATCTTAATCAAAACATTAATTCTCGCGTTTATAATACGAATTGCTTATCGGCATAACCTCATACCCTTTGTTCATGAACATTTTGTTGGCGCATTGAATTAAATTGAGGGAGCTTCTTAGCTCCGAATACGCTTGGCTATGTTGTGTTGTGTTGCCCAGGCCTGTCAAGCTGTCAAGGGCTTCGATAGCAGCATTGAACCGTTCGCCGGTGGAATGATAGCCTCCTGCTTTTACTTTGCAGAACTTCTCATAGACAGTCTTCTGCTGGGGCGTTAATTTGGCAGGCTTGTGGGAGAGGTCATGCCACTCTTCCATGCAGACTCTGCACTCGCAGTGTAACTGGATTGCACTGGCAATGCACATTTGTCGAAGTCGCGCCGGCGTTGGGGTTATAACCTGCACTGATTCGTAGAAGTGGTTCCTGGAATATATGCAAATATTTCGTTATCGCAACAGTATAAATTTACCTCTCCGATTTATGTACGTTTTACGTTAACTTTTAATTAAATCGTTTTTAGTGCATTTTACTAACCAATACACTGCTATGGACAAGTAGGTAACTAACTAATATAGGTGGCAAAGATATTAGATTCTATCGATTCACAACAAAACTAAAATAATAATAAATATAGGTAAGTACCTACTAGTATCCATAAAATATATAGCTTACATACTCTGGCATAAACTGAATCTTTAGGAAGTAAAATGGGTCTACACGATAATAATTCTCACTAAAACCTATCGTATGGTGACATCTGAAAATTTGAAACTACCAGCTGCTAATTTCAAAGCAAGTTACGGATAGTCCATACGAGCATTGATGACAGACTAAGAATATACTTACACATATGTGATGGTCAGTTCATCTCCTTTTTTGATGGACTCGACGGCGACCAGAGCCACATGGTCGTTGAGGCCCATCGTGAACAAGTTTGGCTCACAGGAGTGCCGCAGCTTGCTCGCGAAAGAGAACCAACCGAT
This sequence comes from Ennomos erosarius, assembly GCA_963580505.1. Lineage (NCBI taxonomy): Eukaryota > Metazoa > Arthropoda > Insecta > Lepidoptera > Geometridae > Ennomos > Ennomos erosarius. The sequence continues at coordinate 6,194,659 of OY757004.1, forward strand.
GTTGCGTTGTGCTCCACATTTGTACGTCCTGACCTTTATGTCCAACGTTGAACAGAATATGTCGATTTTGTTAGTGAAAGTCGCGTACAAGTGCAACATAATACGACTTATTGCGTCGATTGCTTCCTTCCTCTTTCTACCACCTGCAGTCAAAATACTGGAATAATATTAACTTTCACCTATTTACTCCATCAATGACCGCCGAATGAATGACTTGGGTTTATTGAAATGAAAGTAAAAAAAGGTAGAATAACTTTGAATTATCGAGGTCGCATTTTTCAACTGATTCTCTTCAATCTTTATTGTAATTATATGGAATGTTTTTGTCGTTTCAGTATTTGGAATTTTTTAAATGCCGGAGGCATGAGACTGAAAACGTAAAAGTAGTTTTTCAGTTTTGAAGAGATTTGCAAGCTCATACATTAGTCAAATTACCTTCAGGGAAGTAGCCCGGCTGCTCTCCAAGGCAATACACGGCGATTGCGCACATTATACTTCCGTGGAATATCTTGTCGGGGAAGCCGGACCTGCGATCGTCATAGCAGAGAATGGACACAGGGCTGTTGACGTCATAAGCCTCTTTCACTGTGCTATTTTTCAATCGTTCGTAACCGATTTCCAGCGAAGCAGCCCTAGAATTCAAAATATTATTTTTAATTATGTAAACCTTTTTATGGTTAAATCATTTTTATAACCCCCCGGTAACGACTCGAAACCATTCAAAACTTATTAATTCAAAGTCGAGCTTGGCTTGGCCTTACCTTAGTTTGTCCCATCCGAGTTCCAAGGACATTTTAATAGCAGCCCTTGTTATGAGTTTGTGCACCGGATTAACATACACAGAACCCATGAACGGGACGATGTGGCACTCGATGTGGTGGTACTCATCCATACACTTCTTCCTGCATTCTTCGCGGCAAAAAAAGGCGTGGGAGCATCCGTTACACGGTATAAAAAAGAAGCATATACGATGACAGTAGTAGCAGCATGTGTATTTTCTGTCATCTTCTTGGGTGCTGACAAAAGCGCGTTCTATTGCTACCAGTGTACCCGCTTTAATGTCTCTGGCAGCGACTATCTTTTTAGAGCCATCCGTGGTTTCTACGCAAACATCTTTACTCGCGCACGGCACTTTAGAGTTACGTTTCACATCAAAGTTTAGATAGTTGTTTAAAAATTTTTCGCCTACGCGAACAGCATTATCTAACATCATCTCGGCGTTGATAAACTTGTAGGTCTCGTTCATGCGCTTGTGCAGTTTATCAGTGAGAAATTTAGGACAGTCCATCTTGAGACATTCTTTTATATTGTCCTGACAAGCTTGGTACGCCTTTATGGCAAGCAATACTGCGGATATGTTAGAATAGGCGAGTTTGATTTCCATGGAATTATTGGGCGCGTACGCGAGTGCTTTATTGTAAAATAATATAGCTTCTTTATACTCTCCGTTTACGTAGTGTAGGTTGCCTACTTTTCGGAGCTCGTTCGATATTTCCGTGGATTTTTTTTCAGTCTGCCGCATGGGTACTAAATGCGCCTTTTTCATGGCTCCAATAGCTGCCTGGACTACATCCGCCAAGTCTTTTCCTTCCATAGCTTGTTTAATATCCCTTGATTCACCCATTGCTTCGAGCAACGAATAGAAAACGCCGTCCATGATTTACGGCCTGAAATGAGATTTAACTTATTGAAATAGGAAAACGTCGTACTATAGATGCAACTATGGTAGTTCAAACGCTTTCAAAGAGCTACGCAGATTTGATATTTTCATTGTTACATTAAAATTACCCTCAGGCAATGAGGGCAAAATAATAATAATAATCATAATCATAATCAATTTTAATACATATAATACAATAATACTTTATTGAACACCAAAAAAAACACAACAATGCACATGATACAAACACAAGATTATTTGTTTTTCGACTGCTCTATGATTCAAGGTCAAAATAAATAACAAATATTGTACCTCTACCTATCAAGAGCCCAAAACAAAGCTATCCCACATGCCAGGCCATGGCCTGAACTTTTTAATTTCTAAATCTGATTCTAATTACGTACCTATAGCCTAGTAACTAACTGATTTAGCATGTCAATAACCATACTTTTCTGATAAATTTAGTGCCTTATCTCAAATTCGATTATACCTACTGAATCATTTAACGTTACAAGTACTACCTAGCTTCAGCCACGATGGCGCGTCTGCGAAGCGGCAGCGTCAGCGACGCGAAACTATGTGGTACCCATAGAATTACTACGTAGGTACTTATTCTAAGGTGGTATCCATCACTGCCCCCGGCGATAGCGGTAGGCCTAGCACGAAAATTTACGCGGGCGTAAGTGTAACGTTAACGTAAGGCAGTTGTATGGCATTTGATCAGCGCCCCATACAACGCCTTACATTAACGTTACGCTTGCGTGCGCGTAAATATTCGTGCTAGGCCTACGGTACGGCCGTCGACGAACACGGGCAGAGATCGGTACCTAAAGCTGACGCTGACGCGATTCGACGCGCTGGTGTGGCTGAATTTAAAGGACAAATGAATCATTGTGTAAACCGAAATGACTATTCAAACATTATTTTAAAAGCTTATGACACATTGTTTGATAAACCACTTCCACTTCGGGTTTTCACTACGTTTTTAGCGTTCCGTACCCAAAGGGTAAAGCGAACCCTAGCAGTAAGGCTCCGCTGTCCGTCTGTCTATCCGTCTGTCTGTCTGTCCATCTATCACCATATATAGAGAGTGTGGTGGCCCTAATAAGGTTCAATGTCGTACGGGAAGATGGGGAAATGATAGGCGAGCGTGCGGTGGTAGCGGGTGTTTAATAGCAACTGAAGAATTAAGTAACAGTGGACTGTATGATGGTTAGCGCGTATACCTAGCTATAGGCATCTTACATATTCCTTCTAAAATAGCTAATTGTATCTATATCTATGTAATATTAGGCTTTCACATCTAAAACTATTGATTTATCTACTTAAGTATTGATTAGTATATATTATTATCTGTATTTTATGGGTAGGTATGTAGGCTGAATCTAAATACCTTATAATTCCTAACATGCCGCCCACCAAAAACAATTGTTTTTCATTAAAAAGTTAGCAAAATGTCTAAATAACTAAACAACAAAACTCATATAGAAACTTCTATCTACCTACATACATTCGTAACAATTTAACTGAACTTAACTTTAACTCAAACATTATCATAAAATACAAAACATCAAAACCAATTAAACAACAAATAACACTCGAAATTGTCTTTTCACTCACATCTAAAACTATTGATTTATCTACTTAAGTATTGATTAGTATATATTATTATCTGTATTTTATGGGTAGGTATGTAGGCTGAATCTAAATACCTTATAATTCCTAACAGAGTGTATCCCATGAACCGTGAGAGTTAGACAGTTGAAATTTTCACTGATAATAATAAATAAATATAGTGATGATGCATTTCTGTTACAACAAATACTAAAAAACAGATGAAAATGTCACCAGGGTGTCTCATGAACCGTGATAGTTAGACAGTTGCAATTTTTACAGATTTTCTGTTGCCGCTATAGGTACCTACTATGGGGTGTTAGATAGACGTAAAGAGTTATTTATCTATCTATCTATCTATGGGGTGAACCTATTCTCAAACACCACCGGTAGGTACCTACCGCACGGCGGTATCATGCACGGTTACGAACACGGTTAGCGATCAATGGGTAGAGTCCGCGCCAAACATTGGATGTGCGCGGGAAGAGGTAAGCGGTCTGCTTGCAGCGCACTTCACAGCCGCCATTGAGTTTGGCGCAGACTATAGCGAATGGTCGATTTTATTTACGCTCTTGTTGCGCCGGTGTGGCCGAATCTTTACGTGAATGCTATAATTACAAGCTTTTACAATAACGACATTAGGCTGTGAATTAGTTTAGTAGGTAGGTTAGGTTACTTAAATCTATGCTATAAATTAGGTATGGATATCACAGATCCTATTATATGGTATGAATGATCATCGACTTTTCTCCGAAAAAAATATTACGCGTGTAAGGGAGACAAAAATTATATGCATTCTATATTCAGGGATGCCAGACGTACGATAATTATCGTACATGTACGATAATTTCGATTTCGGTACGATGTACGATACATTATTTATTTATTTATTTATTCAAAACAAATTACAACTATTATTACAGTTTCCCAATTCAATAGCGTAAGTCAGCATACAATGAAATAAAACATAAAATTATTAGTTAGCTATCTAAGTATACATAATAATAATCTAAATATAGTTAAAGTCAATGTAGGTAATATATACACACACAATCAATAACTAGGTATACGGTCAATCTGATTAAACTGTAATTAATATAAAAAATAAAAATTTCATGTCAACAACAACAACGCGCTGCACACATATTAGAACAATCTCACAACAAAGGATCTGTCTTTTCTTTAATTACCTAACACCTTAACTATAACACAATTGAAATAGTATTGATAATTTAAATTCAGTGACTGAACATACGAACAAGTCAATTTTATCGGCAACGTGGTTTAGTGCTTGCAATATTCGTACCAACGGTGACTTTGCTAGTAAATTAGTTTTTGCAAAAGGCACCGCGAACAGTCGCGGTCGGTGACGCCGCGCCACATACCCGTCCGGCACACACAGCCCCATCATCGCCAATACGTCCGGATTCGAGATACTACCTCGGAATACTCTCATTACATAATATGCGAGTGCCAAACCCCTTCTAACTTCCAATTTGTTATATCCAACCATACCCAAAACAAACAGAGTCGGATACATCAAAGGATAGAGAGGATACACTCCATACAACCTTAGGTATAGGTACCTTGTAAATTTATTTTGTATCCGCTCTAACATAAGACTGTACTTAGCTTCGTGCGGGGACCACACCGCAGCGTTGCATTCGAGTTGGCTCCGAACGAGTGCATTATACAGAGCTGATATTGCTCCTAGACTTGTAAAGCCTCCAGCTCGACGCAGTACAAAGCCTAAAATCCTGTAAGCCTTTTTGCAGATCTGTATAATGTGGTCTCTGAACGTTAAATCGGCTCTCATCCCAACTCCGAGATCTCTGACTGCGACTACCCGCTCCAAACTTTCACCCTCGACCTTGTAATTATAGTGAAGTGGATTCTTTGCCCTACTAAAGGATATTACTGAGCATTTAGTGATATTAAACTGCAATTTATTCCTCCGACTCCACTCGACCACTCTGTTCACGTCTTGTTGCAGGCGTTGGCAGTCGCTTTTATCTTTAACCGCCAAGAGTAGTTTGAGGTCATCCGCGAATAATAAGCAGCGGGCTTCTCGGATCACATCGGGAAGATCATTTATCATAATGATAAATTCTAATGGACCGAGATTTGATCCTTGGCTTACTCCCGTCCTAGTGAAATATGGTTCAGATTTGCACCCAGCGTATTCAACGTACTGCTGTCTGTCCCTCATGTAACTCGCAAAAAACATTAACAATTTTCTGGTGCATCCGACAGCCGCCAACTTTGACAGTAATATATCGTTATCGACTAAATCGAACGCTTTCTTAAAGTCAAAGTAAGCGGCGTCAACTTGCACCTGTGCGTCAACATGAGGTATGACGTAAGCCATTGCATCGAGCAGGTTGCTGGTGGTGCTGCGTGCCGGTCTGAAGCCATGTTGGGCGTCCGAGAGTTGAGCTGACACCTGTTGCTGGATGCTATACTGAACAGCTGACTCGAACACTTTAGCTGGTGTTGAAAGGATCGCCACTGGCCTGAACCCGCACACTTCCGACCCGGAGTTTCCCTTGGGTATCGGAACTACTCGTGTTATCTTCCAGCACTCTGGTACATATGACGCCTCTAAACATAAGTTATAGACATGAAGAAGCGGTTTGGCTAAAACTAGGCGGCAGTCTCTAACAACGAAAGCTGGAATGCCATCGGGTCCCGCCGATCGCTTTGGCTTGAGCCTCACGAGCGCTGCGCGCACCTCGGGCAGCGTGAGGCGCGGGAGGTGCACGCGCGCGGCACTCGCGCCTCCCGCCGCCTCCGCCTCGTTCACGTCCAACCTCCCCGGCTCGCTACCATAAACCGACTGGAAAAAGTTTGCAAACTCACTTGCACATTCTAGATCAGATAAAACCTTCCCTTCTTTCGTGATTTTCTTACGGTTTACGGTACCTGTTTTAGATCTAACATAGTTCCAGAACGACTTAGGATCCTTTGCTAAATTTCTCTGAACAGTCTCTTTATAATGTTCATGAGCATCATTAATCATAAGTTTTACCTTCGACCTACACTCAGAGAAAGCTTTATAGTCCGCCGCCACGCTAGTCGTTTTGTACCTACTATGAAGTCTGGCTTTCAAGCGTATGGCTCGGATTATATCCAGGGTATACCACTCTGGATAGCTATATCTACCCGTATCCTTAAATAATTTCTTTTTCGGTACACACTCACTAATAATACTGTTAATCATACTATATAAATGTTCAATAGCTTTTTCGGGCTCTCGCAAATCATATAATGGATTCCAATCTATACCTGCAACTAGCTCGTACAAAGAACCAAAATCTGCCTTCGCGAAGTTATACTGGTGTGAAACATACGGCGGTAAATGTAACGAAAGCGCGGTCGGGGAAGGGGATGCATGCGCGGGTGCGGGTTCGAGTCCGGTTTGGGACTCGGTGCGGCCGGCACGAGCGACGGCGCGACGGCCGAGGCGCACAGTGACAGCAAGCGGCGGGTGATGCGCGTCCACCGGCACCAGCGCCTCGTCCGCTGCGCACACTTCTGCCCTCTCCGCTATACTTAACGAGCACAGCACCAAATCTAGCTGCCGGTCATTACAATTCGGAACCTTATTCAATTGTAGAAATTCACAATAAGACAAAAGATATTCATAATAATTCTTAATATTGTCATTGCTTGTATGTAAATTAAAATCTCCTATAACTATCATTATTTTGTATTTCTCACTCCATTGTTCTATAATTCTAAATAAAATCATGTACTCGTTTTCATTACTACTAGGAGGTATATATACCACGCAACACATGAACAAAAATCTATTATTTAAATACACTGTGGCGCCGACTATTTCGAATGAGCAGGTCTCTAAGTTCACATGACTCGTTATCGCCACTTGCCGCAGCTCAAACCGGTGTGACGCAACGAAAAACGCACCGCCCTGTTTTCTCCCGTCAGTTCGGTTATGTATTATCGTACGCCAATGTACGATATTTCCACACCTTCTCTGACGTGGGGTGAAAAGCTTCAAAATCATCTCAAGATACTAACTAATGACAATTCAAGTGCACTTTTACCACACAGTATACCTTATTACTCTAAATTCTACAGACATGTGTAAAAAAATTTCGCGCCCAAAAACCTAGCGTTTTTGACCGTCTTTCTAGTTTTTAGTGCTTTTCCTATTACAGTGGCGTTCATTTCTACATTTCAAACGGTCAGATTTTTTTCGCTCGTTGCGGTCGCGTTACCATTTTGCAACTCCTTCTTCTGATTGAGCTAAACTACTTACCATTACATATTGATTTCTCTGAAATCTGCCAGGACAGGTTTCACTAAAATTTCGCGCTCGCTCCGCTCGCACTGCCGTTTTACGGCCTTGCCTTTTTTCTGATTGTGCAAAATGACTACCCATCGCATACTTATTTGTTTTACAGCACTATATTATAGCCCATATACTCAACCTTTTGAAATATGCTGAATTAACGTGACCAATTCATATTTCCTCAGCATATTTGTTCTATAATAGTTCTAAAATAGCTACGGATCAGCTAATTCGCTAAATAGGGCGCTTTTATACGGCTATTACTCGAAACTCTTCCGGTTGTATAAAAATGGAGTAAAAGCAACTTATTCACTATTTAGCAACATCGTTGTTATTACTGCACATTTATATAACAAGTCGAGTAAATGAGTTTCAAAATGCTATATAATAGCATTTTGAAACTCATTTACTCGACATTTGATTCTATTAATGCTTTTAGTCAACTTTTACGCAGATTCTAGCTCTAACAGAGCTCAGGAAAACATTTACAGCACAAGTTCGTCCATTTTTTTGTGCTGATTAAACGAAGTGTTCCTATAAAGAAAACCCTAATATAAAAAATTTATAAAATAATAATATAAATTAATAAATATTTTCATTTACATGAGAAAGGGTTTTCATAGTTCTTTAAATATGGTGACGGAACCCTGAATTTTATTAAACATGGCTGCATCATGTTCTATAAGAGTAATACAAACTCCTTTATTCGATTAATAGTCGTACATAAACATTGTGTAATAGAAACTGGATTATAAAACGATACTTTTGCAAAAACTTATTTTATTTAAATTATGTCTTTATTTTTAAATTAAGAAATTATGGGGGCGCATGAATATATATGAACAAGGGCCTCTGGTTTCATCAGTAAAAGTATCGTCGCATGTATATATCATCAATACATACACAATACAGTCTTGACCATCTAAACGATAAATAGGACAATAATTACGTAAAAACTCAACCATAATACTTAACCGATAAATCTTTCTTGCCTTTTAATATTCCATAGGCGCAATTACTATGTACGTTAACACTTTTTTTTTTTTGTGTGGACATTTCACACAGCGGCATCTAGCCCCAAACTAAGCATAGCTTGTACTATGGGAACCAGATAACTGATATAATACTTATATACTTTTTTTTTGTTTGTAAATACATACATAGAATACAATATAACACCCAGACGCAGAACAAACATCTATGTTCATCACACAAATGTTTGTCCTGTGTGGGAATCGAACCCACGGCCCTCAGTTCAGAAAGCAGGGATACTACCAACTGAGCTATCGGGCCCGTCTAACATTAATCGAATTAGTATAATTCATTCACTGTTATTCGGCTAAAGAGCTGAGTAATAGTAACTTTTTCGCTTTTCATCATCATCATCATCATCAACAGCCTGAAGACGTCCACTGCTGAACATAGGCCTCCCCCAGGGAACGCCACTTAGAGCGGCTGCTCGCCTCCTGCATCCATTGGCTCCCCGCGGCCTCGCTTTTACTCAACGTTTATTGCACTATTATACAACTTTTATTCCACAGTTATAGCACTTTAATCTGAATATACTGCGCCCAAATCGCGTCGAGTAAACGTTTATAGCACCTTTACTCGATTGTTATTAGCACTTTTATAGCATTAATAAGCAAAGTAGGAACGTGCTCTCGATCGTTATAGCACACAGATTTGCTAGTTGGGGTAGTAGGTACCATAACACTACACAGCTAAACACTACATACTTAATTACTTACCTCTTGGGCACACCACCACACAATAATTATTATTTTAATAATGTACGAAATTATTTTAATAATGCACTTCGTACGTTATCTTATCACTTGGAATTTGTATCACATTTGTATTCTGAATCTAAACAAGAATGACCGATGAAGAGAGATGAGTCATTACATCACTAATGAATCCACAGAACACTACTCCCTCAGTGAGATTGAGTGAAACTGCACTGCAAACTGCAATTAACTGCATGCAACTGCAAAAGAAAACGAACTTCTAGGACTTCTACTACTCGAGTTGTGATTTGTACGGTTGGCCGGTTGCGAATATTATGTTGCCGGCTTGGCAAGTTGGCATTGGCAACCCGAGTGTTGCCAGATGTCAGTAACATCACTCCCGAAACGGTTACGTACTTCAGTCTTCCCGAATATTATTTTAGTATACAATATATCTACATGTCATACATGTCATATACGTCTTTCTAAAATATTTAGTTTGTGAGATAAAATTATTTAATTTTGTTATTATCTACAATTCGCCAATGTTGAGGCGAAACCCTGTCATTTTTGCAACTCTGTAGTGTGAATATAATCACGGTTTCTACTTCCCATTCAGTTTGTCAAAAGTTGCCATAAAATTAATAAATATGTGTGCATAATAATAATATGTGTAAAATGTCCAGTCCACACATATTAATATTACTATTATTTGCTACTCAAAAAAACAATGAACAAGGTATCTTTCTTTTAATAGAGACATTAAGAAAATTATCAATGAACACATTATTTTTGCATCTTACGTGCAATTATATTACTTTACAGACATTAATAGCCATTTATTTTATTTTATTTATTTATTTGTTTATTGTGATAAAAACGACAGAATCAATTACAATTACCACATAATATTTCATAGAGACTAAACAACAATGTCATGATTATTAAATAAAAATAAAAATAAAAATAAAAATAAAAATAAAAATAAAAATAAAAATAAAAATAAAAATAAAAATAAAAATAAAAATAAAAATAAAAATAAAAATAAAAATAAAAATAAAAATAAAAATAAAAATAAAAATAAAAATAAAAATAAAAATAAAAATAAAAATAAAAATAAAAATAAATATAAAAATAAAAATAAAAATAAAAATAAAATAAAATAAAATAAAATAAAATAAAATAAAATAAAATAAAATAAAATAAAATAAAATAAAATAAAATAAAATAAAATAAAATAAAATAAAATAAAATAAAATAAAATAAAATAAAATAAAATAAAATAAAATAAAATAAAATAAAATAAAATAAAATAAAATAAAATAAAATAAAATAAAATAAAATAAAATAAAATAAAATAAAATAAAATAAAATAAAATAAAAATAAAAATATTTACACAATGGGTTATTACTATTAGGTACAATAATGCAAAGAGTATATAGTTTACTATATATGCAATAATGTTGAATAATGTCAGAGTTAATAATAATTAGATTACAAAAATTATTCACTTTCACTACTGTCAGGATTACCCGTATTGCTCCATTGGTCACTTATGCTTTCACAATAAGCCAATACTGCCGCAACAATGGTAGGCCACTTGTCATAAGAAAAGTCAAAATAGCCATAGATGTTTGTTCTGTGTCTGGGTGTTATATTGTATTCTATGTATGTATTTACAAACAAAAAGTATATAAGTATTGTATCAGTTATCTGGTACCCATAGTACAAGCTATGCTTAGTTTGGGGCTAGATGGCGCTGTGTGAAATGTCCACACATATTTATTTATTTATTTTTTATTTTATTAATGGCTAAATAGATGTAGTTTTCATGAAGAAGGTGCTAGTTGTGGTACTTCATTCAAAAACTGATTTGGCATTTTCCCGATGTTGTGAGGAATAGCCTCACGCATGACAACACTAATGAATGGGTGGTCAATACGCCGATCACGGTATTTCCCACTTTAAAAGTTGCCGTAAAAATGACAATCAAAAAGGTTACCATAGTAAAATAACCATATGAATAGTATTGTACATTACTCCATAATAATTACAATAAATATACTACGACCATAATAATTTTTAGTGTTTCATATTCATAACGCTATAGTTTACTTGTCGTTGTCTGATAATTTCCCAATGATGTGAGGAAAAGCTTCACTAATGGTAACACTGTGATGAATGAAATCGGCACGTTCACGTCAATGTCATTGTGAATGCTATCACGGTATTTCCCACTTCATTATTTAAAAGTTGCCATACAAAAAGAAACAAGATATAAAAAAGGGTGACCAGTTCCAAAAATCATTTTAGTAAGTAAGGTATTATATTTAAAAAAATGTATTTAATATTAGGTACCAATAAAGGACAGGTAAAGTAATTTGCCCATTTTATACGTCTTGAAAGGATTAGGTATCTACTGTTGTGACAATTTTTATAGTTTAAGACCTTTGCATGTAGATTTATATACCACATCATCAGCCGGAAGACCTCCACTGCTGAACACAGGCCTCCACATAAAACGCCACTTTGGACGCTTATCATAGGTGGGTTGCCATCGTCACCACGCCTGGTGTAGATTTGTAGAATGTAGAGAGGTACCTACGTAGTTTTTTACAATAAAGTTTATTCTATTCTAAAACTTAGGGTACAAAATGTTGTAAGAATATCGGAGTAAAAATAGTAAACGATGAAGCCCTGACTCCGTATTATTTTGGGAAATCGGGAAATCACCGAGTCGAGTCACCCTATCCACAGGGCACTTAAAAGTACAGTAGGTACCTAGACCTTATTAAAGTTAATAAGTATTTGAAATATGTGGCGGACGGACTCCAGCCGGTCACCTTGGCATGCCATCTAGGCTAGGCGTAGCCATATAGGAGTTCTATTGTACTGCGGCCATACTATTTCGCTTTACCATAAAATAAACATAAAGGTTCTGCTCGGGATGTCCTTGAAATGCTCGGCCATTGACATCGACAGTTCCTCGATGGCCACTGATCACGGTGAACACTAGCGATGGCAATTAATGCTATTTTGCGTAAATTTCATAAACATGCTAATTCACGAGTCTTAGCATGCTAATTTTTTTTTTTTAGTATGTGTTGTAATGCTACATGTATGTATATATCATAATATATTACCTGGTTTCTATTATTCATTCACAACTTTCACATCACAGCACTTGACAGTCCTTTTCACAGTAATTTAAGCACAAAAAAACTTGATTTTTCTCAAAAATTTTACATCACTTTATCGATTTTGCGCGCGGGTCACGGGCCCGATTTCTAGACACGACTGCTCGGATGGCAGTTGTTTTGAAACTGTTTTTTTTGTTTCGAATTTAGTTTCTCTTCAAATTCATATTTTTCTTTTTCTACTGTCAATTTCAGTGAGGTATTTTATAGTTTGGCCATGATTGTATGTATTTTGACTCTAGATTTATTTTTTTACTATTCTGTATTCAAAATTTTGAAAACTGCAAAAATCTAGAACCTTGGAATGCTAGCGAGGTTTCTTTAGAAAAGCTGTCGCTATGGAATGGCAGTCTCAATTTACTCCTCGAACGAGGAACACTAAATTGATATAAGGCCATTCCCGGGCCAGGCAAGGCCCGGGAACTCAAGAACGCCTTCAAAAACCATCTTTGGCTATCCAACACCAAAATTGTGAAGTGAATCTCCATCTACGTCAATCGCTGCGCCACGACATATCCATTGTCAAATCGCCGATCGCCGAGCTACATCCGCTACAGCCAGTCGCGAAACTACGACGAATCTATCGCCGAGAGCTGATCGCCGAAACTACATCTGTTGTCACCGTCGGCCGCCGTATCTACCACGACGAATCTATCGCCGAGCGTCAACCAGTGAGACGACCGGCTTGCCTTTTTCAAACATTGAGTGGCAATATAACTTCATCACCATGTTCCGGCCCGTCGTCCGTCAAAGCTTTGACGACTAATACCTGCGTGTCTCCTGCTCCTGCATCTTGAATCTGAGCTGCGTAATAATACTTCATCGACGGTGGAAGGATGAGAATCTTCTTCTGGATCCAGAAGCTAATAACTGAATGAGCTAGCCGCTGAACTCTGGAAGTCGGACAAACTAAAGGCAACGAATTCCTCAGTCTCTATAACGACAGTGGGCCTTGTTTGAATAAAGACCCGGAAGTGGGCCTTGTTTGAATAAAGACCCGGAAGTGGGCCTTGTTTGGATCCAATAACATTCTAATTCTACCGTGATAACTTGTAGGCCGTAAACAACTTAAATTTCGCGTTCTTCCGCATCATCTAGAGACTCTTTTTTTTGCTTTCTACAAAGCTTGTAAAATTTACGAAAATAAATATCTGTTACCAATTCCTTTTTTTCTCTTCAGCTCTTAGGATCCTGTCAACCTAGGCACTGTTTAGGTAGGGGAGGAGCTGCTCATTAACTTGTAGCGTTCCATTCTACCTTTTTCACGAAAGGAACGGATGTAACGTGACAGTTTGGCGCCCAACTAAAATGAACCCTCTAAAACATTCTTCTAAATTCTAAAATAATACTTACTCAAGTAGGCTAAAATTTGATATTGACTTTTGGCTCTAACGTAATATCTTAGGTACTTGCTTAATTTATTTTTATACAGGCAGGACACGCGGAACATCACACTTACATTCTACAACACTCGCATAGTACTTAATACTTAAACGAATTTAAACTTGACTTGATTTTATCCTTGACTATTGACTTCAACTTGTGACTATGGCGAGACCCATTAAATACTCGTTTCTAAACAAACTTGAACTGGAATATGAAGTGACTATCAGAGGTGAAAAACCAGCTGACACTTTGACAACTCTTAAGGAGCAGCTGGCAAAATTGAGTCACATTCAACCTGAGGACATAAAATCTTCTCCAATACCTCTCAAACATGACCTCTCCCAAGCAGAGATCACGTTTAATTACGTCGAGGGTAAAATCTCGCACCTCGAAGCCACGGATGATAAAAGTAACCTGAGGAAAGTTGAATCTTTCGTAAATCATCTTCATTATCGCCTCGAACGCTTTAACGCCGTTCCACCATTTGTTGAGTCATGCTCAAACATACGATCTCGCTTCTTCACGCTCCAAAAACGGTTTGAAGTCTTAACTTCAGATTATTCAGGATCTTCTGAAGAAGTGTTAGTTGACATTCACAATCCTTGTCCTCAGACTCAGCCTAGCCCTCCCTCGATTTATCAATTACTACCTATGACTGGAACCAATCAAACTTTGGAAGTACTGAGTACTCCTCAACCCACTTTACCTTCAAGCATTCTGACTAGTATACCACTGGCTTCCGAGTCTGTACAAAACTATCACACTTCGGATAATTTTGTGAAGGAGCTCAAAACGTTTTCTTTCAATGGAAAATCGTGCCCTAGATCATTTCTTCAAAGATTGGACGAGTTTAGGATTTCTCGAAACATTCCGGAAGGTATGCTTTGCAAGCACGCCTTTGAGATTTTCACAGGTGATGCCCTTCATTGGTTTCGTTTTCAGTATAATCGAAATCCTACCTTATCGTGGAAAGATATTTGCACATTGCTGATTCGAGATTTTGGTATACATGATTACGACTATAAGCTGTTGGAAGCTATAAGGAATAGAACGCAAGGAGCAACTGAGACCATTATCGTTTACGTCTCAATTATGTTCGGTATGTTTGCTCGTCTTTCAAAGAAACTTAGCGAGAGCGAACAATTAGAGATTTTACTCCATAATATAAGACCGTGCTATTCAGTTTTTGTTGCACTTAAAGATATTAAAACGGTAGATTCTTTAATTTCTACTTGTCAAAGTTACGAACGCATTTCTGAACGAGACAAAAATTTTCATGAGCCTAGATCTGAAGACACTTCTTGTGCTGCTGAATTTGCCTATCTTCCTTCATTTTCTAAAGCTTCACTTCCTAAAGCGTCTCCAAACGTAAGGTACACTAATGCAGTGCAGGAAGATAAACATCCACGCTCGTCATCTCAAACTAATGACATTTCTAAAGAAGAATTCTGTTATCGCTGTCGTATCACAGGCCATTCTTTACAAACTTGTACTAAGCCTAGATACCTCATTTGTTTTAAATGTGGTCGTAAAGGCGTGAGAATCAGCGAATGTCCAAAATGTGCTCCATCAAATCAACAAAAAAACTAGCTGACGACTTGAATGGTTTCACTAAATCACATAACAATAATTTTGATCTTAACGACTGGAATCAATGGTTAAATACTATTCGAAATTTTATGTTTTGCTACAAAACAACTTCTGTTTTCTACGACAAAGAAAAAGACTTTAACAGACCTTTTATTAACGTGTCTATAAACAATATACCTTTTTCCGGTCTTTTAGATAGTGGAAGTTGTATAACTATTTTAGGTAATAACTCTCATAAAGATATCCAAAAGTTAGGCTTTAATATTCAAGTCTCCAACTCAAGTTATGGTTGCTAATAAACAAAAAGCAATGTCTTCTGGTTATTTTCATTTGCCATTGAGATTTCATAATCAGACACATGTTATCAAAGCTTATGTTTTCCCTGATATTTATCCTTCTTTGATACTTGGGTGGGATTTCTGGAAAGAATTCGAACTCTCCCCAAAGATACTTTCTCTTGAACTCAATCTCGAATCTAAAGATCATACAACTTGTGCTGTTGAAAATCAAATATCAACATTTGATCATCTGTCTGGGAATCAAGTAGAAATTGCTAATGACATAATCAAGCGTTTCAAAAGTATTTCTTTTGAACAACGAGATAAATTAGGCCGTACTAGTTTAGTTAGTCATCGGATCAATACTGGTGATGCTTTACCTATAAAACAACGTTGTTATCGTCTCTCTCCAGAAAAGCAAAAAGCACTCATCAATGAGGTCGATAAAATGCTAGAATTAAAAGTTATAGAAAAATGTGAGAGTCCTTGGTTATCTCCAGTACTTATCACTCCAAAAAAGAACGGAGAATGGCGTTTCTGCGTCGACAGCAGAAAGCTGAATGCAATTACTCGTAAAGATGCCTACAGCCTCCCTTTTGTTTCTGAGATACTAGATAACCTCAAAAATGCTAAATATTTGTCTAGTATCGATATAGCAAAGGCTTTTTGGGAAATTCCATTACATCCCAAAGACAGAGATAAAACTGGTTTTTACGTACCTGGTAGAGGAATGTATAGATTCACTGTTATGCCCTTCGGATTGACAAACGCTCCAGCAACTCAACAAAGACTCATGGACAGTTTATTCACTCCAGAGTTTGAGAATAAAGTGTTCTGTTACTTAGATGACATAATAATCATAGGTGCGACATTTGAGGAACATATTTCACTCCTACTTAAAGTTCATCAGAAACTTTCTTATGCTGGTCTAACCATTAACTTTGAAAAGAGTCAATTCTTTCGCAAAGAACTGAAATATCTTGGCTACATAGTAGATGAGCAAGGATTGCGGGCTGATCCCAGTAAAATTGAAGCGATTCTAGCTTACGCTGCTCCTACCTCTAAAAAAGAAGTAAGAAAATTTTTAGGTACATGCAGTTGGTTTCGCCGATTCATACCTAATTTCAGTACTATTGCTTCACCACTCTGTAAATTAACGTCATCTGGAAAAAAATCTCCAAAAAAATTTGTCTGGAATGCTGAGGCTGACTCTGCTTTTGCTAAATTAAAAGAATGCTTGACTACAACACCAATACTATCTTGCCCTGACTTTGACTATCCATTTTCCGTTCACTGCGACGCTTCTAACTTTGGGATAGGTGCTATGCTGACTCAGGAAAAAGACAATAAAGAAGTTGTTATTGCATATATGAGTAGATCTCTAAACAAGCATGAGCAGAATTATTCAACTACAGAACGTGAGACTTTAGCTGTCATTACTGCACTTGAGCATTGGCGTTGTTATCTTGATAACGGTAAACGATTTACAGTATACACTGACCATGCAGCATTAAAGTGGTTCCAAAATTTGTCTAATCCTTCTGGCAGATTGGCACGATGGAGTCTTCGTCTGTCTTGTTTTAACTTCGACCTAAAACATAAAAAAGGAAAAGAAAATGTTGTCCCAGACCTTCTGTCGCGTCATAAAATACCCGATACTGCTATTATTGGTGGTGTTGAACCCATATCTAGAGACAATGCATCACAATTGGAACTATATAATAGACTTTTTACTAACTGTCGAGATAATCCTGATGCTTATCCAAATTACAAAATTCTCAACAATAATTTATACCGTTATAATAACTCACCTGATTATCTAAATGAAGATTTTGCTTGGAAAGAAGTTCCACTTCCCTCTGAGAGAATGAATCTCATCAAAACTTGCCATGGTGACTCAGAAAGTAATCCCCATACTGGCATTTTCAAAACATACAAGAAGCTTTCTTTAAGATACTATTGGTCTGGTATGTTTAAAGATGTGGCTAAAATGTGTTCTTCTTGTGAAACATGCCTCTCTTATAAGCATTCGAATCATTCTCCATATGGTCCTATGGGTAAACCAAAAATTTGTTCAAGACCTTTTCAAAGCCTCTCATTAGATCTAATGGGCCCTTTTCCACTCACAAGACAACGTAATCAATTCATACTAGTGGTTACATGTTCTTTTTCAAAGTATTGCCTTATTTTCCCTATCAAGCGCGCTACATCTTCCAATATCATCATGTATTTGGAAAATAATGTGTTTCTGGTACACGGTGTGCCACAAACCATCATCATGGACAATGGTTCACAATTTCAATCTAATGAGTTTCAAAGTTTTCTGAATAAGTATAAAATTCCTTTTATATTTTATTCACCTCGATACTGCCCTCAAGTAAACCCCACAGAACGGTATAATAGAACAATTATCACCGCACTTTCACAGTTGGTCGGAGATGATCACCGTTCATGGGACAAACATTTGCAGAAAATCCAATATGCACTCAACAGTTCTGTAAATTCTACAACTGGGTTTTCTCCATCCTTTCTGGTCTTTGGACGTGAAACCATACCATGTGGTTCACTATACACTAACTGCTCCAACCTTGATAATTTCATTTTTCTTCCTCGTGACATCTACGCCGCTAATTTAGGATTATTATCTAACATCTTCGATAAAGTACAGGTTGCATTACACACTGCACACACAAAAAATGCTGCTCATTACAACACGAGACACACCTTTAAAGAGTTCAACGTTGGCGACACAGTCTGGCGTAAAAATTACGTCCAGAGTAACGCTGGTGCATATTTCAGTTCAAAGTTGGCTCCCAAATATGTCAAATGCACAGTTGTTGAGAAGCTCTCACCTCTCGTCTTTATTTTAGAGGATCCTAACGGCTTAAGAGGAAAGTGGCATGTAAAAGATTTTAAAGTGTAAATAGTGTAGCGGTTGTATTCTGTTTTTTTCTCTAAATTGTATACTTATTCTGTAAATAGCTTTAGCGTATATTATTTTTGTATTGTACAAGGAAACTAGACCCTTTCGGCTTATTTTTTTTAAATCCATTTTACAAACGTTATTTTTTTTCACTCTTTTTGTTTTATCCTTTAACACGAATCGTGTGGGTAAGAAGCCATTGTGTTTACTCATTTTCTTTTATACTTTCTTAGTTGCACATGTTGTTACTCTAATCTTAATTTCCTTGCAATTTCTTAAATACAAGGTTCTTGAATATTAATTTCCTTGAAATCTTCAATACCCAAGGGTGTGTGTAATATTCTTAAAGAGCGGTACACAACTCGTTAAATAAGCCTTTGTGTTGTACATTTTCTTAATTGTAAATACTTATTATCTTTACTCGGGTTTTCAAAAAGGTGCGGATAACGACACCTAATTAAAAAAAATAAGCCTTCGTTATTTATAATGAATAGTTCCTTGTGGAGTATGCGTCATCAAATATGTGAACCATATCCCCTAAGTATGTTTGTGAGCGAGTAAAAGAAGAAGTGCAAGATTTAAGTATGAAAGAGCAAGGTTTTATTCCTAACCTTCAAAATTTTCAATGGAGTTGAAAATTTTCTGGGGTCGTGGGGGAAATATGTAATGCTACATGTATGTATATATCATAATATATTACCTGGTTTCTATTATTCATTCACAACTTTCACATCACAGCACTTGACAGTCCTTTTCACAGTAATTTAAGCACAAAAAAACTTGATTTTTCTCAAAAATTTTACATCACTTTATCGATTTTGCGCGCGGGTCACGGGCCCGATTTCTAGACACGACTGCTCGGATGGCAGTTGTTTTGAAACTGTTTTTTTTGTTTCGAATTTAGTTTCTCTTCAAATTCATATTTTTCTTTTTCTACTGTCAATTTCAGTGAGGTATTTTATAGTTTGGCCATGATTGTATGTATTTTGACTCTAGATTTATTTTTTTACTATTCTGTATTCAAAATTTTGAAAACTGCAAAAATCTAGAACCTTGGAATGCTAGCGAGGTTTCCTTAGAAAAGCTGTCGCTATGGAATGGCAGTCTCAATTTACTCCTCGAACGAGGAACACTAAATTGATATAAGGCCATTCCCGGGCCAGGCAAGGCCCGGGAACTCAAGAACGCCTTCAAAAACCATCTTTGGCTATCCAACACCAAAATTGTGAAGTGAATCTCCATCTACGTCAATCGCTGCGCCACGACATATCCATTGTCAAATCGCCGATCGCCGAGCTACATCCGCTACAGCCAGTCGCGAAACTACGACGAATCTATCGCCGAGAGCTGATCGCCGAAACTACATCTGTTGTCACCGTCGGCCGCCGTATCTACCACGACGAATCTATCGCCGAGCGTCAACCAGTGAGACGACCGGCTTGCCTTTTTCAAACATTGAGTGGCAATATAACTTCATCACCATGTTCCGGCCCGTCGTCCGTCAAAGCTTTGACGACTAATACCTGCGTGTCTCCTGCTCCTGCATCTTGAATCTGAGCTGCGTAATAATACTTCATCGACGGTGGAAGGACGAGAATCTTCTTCTGGATCCAGAAGCTAATAACTGAATGAGCTAGCCGCTGAACTCTGGAAGTCGGACAAACTAAAGGCAACGAATTCCTCAGTCTCTATAACGACAGTGGGCCTTGTTTGAATAAAGACCCGGAAGTGGGCCTTGTTTGGATCCAATAACATTCTAATTCTACCGTGATAACTTGTAGGCCGTAAACAACTTAAATTTCGCGTTCTTCCGCATCATCTAGAGACTCTTTTTTTTGCTTTCTACAAAGCTTGTAAAATTTACGAAAATAAATATCTGTTACCAATTCCTTTTTTTCTCTTCAGCTCTTAGGATCCTGTCAACCTAGGCACTGTTTAGGTAGGGGAGGAGCTGCTCATTAACTTGTAGCGTTCCATTCTACCTTTTTCACGAAAGGAACGGATGTAACGTGACAGTGTGGACATTTCACACAGCGCCATCTAGCCCCAAACTAAGCATTGCTTGTACTATGGGTACCAGATAACTGATACAATACTTATATACTTTTAATTATTACTTTTAATTGCTATTGCTATGCTATTTGCTAAAATCAAATGAAATGGAAAAATAAAAATTGAAATTGTAATGAAAATGGAAATGAAAAAATTAAATGAAAAATGAAATGTAACATAAAATGAAACTTTATTTTTTTTAAAAATAAATTCAAACTGAACTAAATTAATTGAAATACAATTTCATATTTCACAGAATTTCGCAAACACATTTCATTTGCGAAATGCTAATTGAGTTTTCACGTGCTAAAAATTACAAATACAAATACAAATACATTAATGTTTATTGCGTTCCATAATGTAACATTAGATAGTATAGTCAAGCATTGGTATCATTACGGACCCTGTTGGGCACAACAATTGTTATTAGAGGAGAGGACGACAGTATAAATTAATGCGAATGCTAATTAATCCATCACTAGTAAATACTCGTAAGTAGTAGGTACCTACTATTTATAAATACTTAGTGAACGTCAGATTAAAATAAAAGCTAATTTGCATCGTCATCAGCCCAATTCTTTCCCACTGTTGGTACACGGGCCTCTCTCACAGGGGGGTGTGTTATGCTGGACTAGTGCAGTTTGGTGCAAGGCTTTTGATAGTTAGTAGTCATAGGTGTAGTCATAGGTGTAGGTGTAGTCAATTATTTATTTGTGAACATAGATGTTTGTTCTGCGTCTGGGTGTTATATTGTATTCTATGTATGTATTTACAAACAAAAAAAAAGTATATAAGTATTGTATCAGTTGTCTGGTTCCCATAGTACAAGCTATGCTTAGTTTGGGGCTAGATGGCGTTGTGTGAAATGTCCACTTTATATATTAAATAAATAAAAAAATAAATAAAAAAAAACAAGGTACCAATCATAAGATATACAATAATACAACAACTCTTTTTTACACAGCAAATAAAAAATAAAAACAATAGGTGACAAAAATATTACGAAGCTTGTACAATGAGCAGTTTTATGGATACCTACCTAAATAAAAAAATACCTATATCGCGTTTCAATAAAGACCAGACTTTTTATTGGAAATAGTTATTTGTGTAACAAGAGAGCAAAGTTGATTATTGTTTTGAGTGCTGTTGTTGGATCCCGAGCAAGCGAAGGATCCTAGTATTGACTCACAAGCGTAGCGAGTGATTCTAAGTTAGAATCCTGAGCGAGCGAGGGGTTCAAAGGCACGAGATGCAAGAACTTTGCTCTCGAGTTGCACATACAACTTTTAACATCAGGAGTGAGAACATCATTGCAAATTTTTTCATCTCGCCTTTGCCTTTCATCATCCCATCATGCCTTTGAATCCCTCGCTTGCTCAGGATTCTAACTTACAATCACTCGCTACGCTCGTGATTCAATACTAGAATCCCTCGCTTGCTCGGGATTCAACATTAGCACTCGACACAAAAATCAACTTTGCTCTCTTGTTGCACAAATACCTAATTATTTCTTGCTTTCGCCACAATCGTATTTTCAATGAAACGCATTATAAAACAACTTATAGGAACATATTAATCTGGTCCTCACTTTATGTATCAAAACACAGCATCAGCATCATCATCGTCATCATCATCGTCATCGTCTACAGAATATGACTTGGTTACCGGCACGACGTCATACCCTTTGTTCATGAACATTTTGTTGGCGCTTTGAATTAAATTGAGTAAGCTTCTTAACTCCGAATACGCTTGGATGTGTTGTGTTGTGTTATTCAGGCCTGTGAAGCTGTCAAGGGCTTTTATAGCAGCATTGAACCGTTCGGTAGTGGTATTATAGCCTCCTGCTTTTACTCTGCAGAACTTCTCATAGACAGTCTTCTGCTGGGGCGTTAACTTGGCAGGCTTGTGGGAGAGGTCATGCCACTCTTCCATGCAGACTCTGCACTCGCAGTGTAACTGGATTGCACTGGCAATGCACATTTGTCGAAGTCGCGCCGGCGTTGGGGTTACAATCTGCACTGATTCGTAGAAGTGGTTCCTGGAATATATGCAAATATTTCGTGTTTACGTCGAAACATCTTATACCCAGATTTTTATTTATGTGCGTTTTACGTTCACTTTTAACTCTTACTTGGTGGATTATATCAACTAATGGGCTGGTACCTACAGAGTTATGAGCGAGTACTTAACTTACTAACTAATATTGGTAACATTACAGAGATTCACAACTAAAACAACAATAGTTAATGATTGGTAGTTACCTACTTTTATGCATAAAATGAATCTTTAGAAAAGTTAAATGGGGCATGTGATGTGGACTGGCTTAGCCCGACAAGATAAAACAATTTGAACCAATGACCAGTGTGACCAACTGCCAATATAAAACTGTAAAGAAAATACCGATAGCGTCCATGGAAACACAAATAGAATTTTATTGATGACAGACTAAGAATATACTTACACATATGTGATAGTCAATTCGTCTCCTTTTTTGATGGACTCGACGGCGACCAGAGCCACATGGTCGTTGAGACCCATCGTGAACAAGTTTGGCTCACAGGAGTGCCGCAGCTTGCTCGCGAAAGAGAACCAACCGATGTTGCGTTGTGCTCCACATTTGTACGTCCCGACCTTTATGTCCAACGTTGAACAGAATATCTCAATTCTGTTAGTGAAAGTAGTGTACAAGTGCGTCATGATACGACTTATCGCGTCGATTGCTTTCTCTCTCTTTCTACCGTCTGCAAGCAAAACAAACAAATACTGGAATATATATATATTCTCTTTTACTCCATCAATGACCGTTGTGATTCATATCTAAATACCAATTAAGTACTTGGGTTTATTGAAATGAAAGTAAAATTCACAATAGCAGCATTATTATCATTCTTAGCATCTTCATAGCATTTCATCATTTGTTTATCTAGCCATAGCGAACAGTAATCATCATCATCATCATCATTATAAACAGCCCGTAGATGTCCACTGCTGAACATAGGCCTCCCCCAAAGAGCGTCACTTTGAGCGGCTGCTCGCCTCCCGCATCCACTCGTCGGGGCGAACAATAAATATATAACTAAAAATAAATAAATAAATATGTGCGGACATTTTACACAGCGCCAGTTAGCCCCAAACTAAGCATAGCTTGTACTGTACGATTTAGTGATATTCGGTTAAATTAAACTCCA
Source organism: Ennomos erosarius (assembly GCA_963580505.1). Lineage (NCBI taxonomy): Eukaryota > Metazoa > Arthropoda > Insecta > Lepidoptera > Geometridae > Ennomos > Ennomos erosarius. The sequence continues at coordinate 6,218,590 of OY757004.1, forward strand.
ATGCACTTCCGATAAAATAATTAATTATATTAACACTGAAAGACTCAACTAGTAAGATTTCTACGCTATATGATTTATGATATATGATTATTGATGAGCACGATCTATCGGCGATGCGACTGCGAACGAACTCACGATCCGCGGGTCGCGAGCGCGATAGTTGATGAAAATGCTTATAAGGTAAAAGTTGAAAATTGCTAATATTACAAAAATGTACGATGGCTCGTACATGTACTATGGGATTGGGAACCAGATAACGGATATAATAATAAATAACTGCAAATAACTCTTTAAATTCACTGCAACCTCGCCACGCGCCCCAAAAAGTGTCTCCGTTTCAGCTTAGGCAAAAATGATTTCGGTTCCTGGCTTGCGTATTCCTCTAGCACTCCGACCCCATCGAATACTTTTTCGATTCGAAATCGTGTAGATTTCGAATCGAAAAAGTATTCGTCCGTCCGTCCTCCGTCTCCTACATCCTAAGTTGATGAAGGAAACGTAGTACAACTTTCGATGGGAATCGGGGTGCAGATGGCATTTCTCAACCGATTCTCATGGAATTACGTGAGCCAGGGGGTCTAGCAAAGATACCAACCGCTAACGCCTCACGCTAATTCCAAAATGTACTGAAATGACATTTCTGAAATCGCTCACTTTTCCGCAGCGAATGTCATTTCAATACAGTTTTAGAGTTAGCGTTTGGCGATAGCGTTAGCGTGAGGGAGTCTTGCTAGACCTCCAGGTTCTATAGTTACGTATATGGAACTTTTTTGTCGATTCTTTGTTTGGAATTAATTTAAATGCCGGAGACTTGTGATTGAAAACGTAAAAATAGTTTTTCAGGTTCATAGAGACTCGTGAGGTCCATAGATCCACTGGTATCGGTCAAATTTTTATTTACTAGGTGGTAGGACTTTTCTGCAAAGTTCGTCTAGGTTGGTACCACTGCTTTGCCAGTTATTCTGCCGCCGAGTAGTACTGTGCATGTGCAAGCACTACTGTGTTCCGGTTTGAAGGGTATTGTAGCTAGAGAAATTACTGGGCAAATGAGACTTTACAACCTGATCATACTGTGATGTCTCAGGATGCCGACGTGCACAGTGCAGTGTCACGCAAAAATTTATTATTTAAAACTTCCGAGTAACACTGCAACTGTTATGAGTTTCCGTGTCGCTTAACACCAGGTGAACGAATAGCACGTAACGTCATTCATTCTCATTAAAAAAAATTACCTTCTGGGAAGTAGCCCGGCACTTCTCCAAGACAATACACGGTGGATGCACACATGCGGCTTCCGTGGAATAGCTTGTCGGGGCGATCAGACTTGCGGTCATCATAGCAGAGAACGGACACAGGGCTGTTGACGTCATAAGCCTCTTTCACTGTGCTATTTTTCAATCGTTCGTAACCGACTTCCAGCGAGGCTGCCCTAGAATATCAAATACCCATTAGCCAAGTGCCAAATTACGCTTTGGTATTACTTGTTTAGTTTTAATTTCCGCGCATTATTAGAGCAAAGTACTATACAAGCCTTGACCACAGTAGGCATTTATGGACTCACGTATGTACTTATGCCCACATTTAAACTAGTCCTGTGTCGGTCGTTCATTTTCGTTGATCTCTGTTGTTCGTGATTGTCGATCATTTTGATTCGGTCAATCACGATCGACACAGGACTATTTTAAACGTTCGTCCATCAAGCCCTCTTTCGCTGGCCGCTGCAGTAATGTACAATAAGTAACCTAATTTTGACCTGTAGAAGTGCTAAAGCCTATTTGCAATCTAAAATTCTTTGCCTGACTTTGAGCACTTTAAGATTTTAATTCATTCTGCTTATTTTACTGGCCATCCGTCTGCCTTACCATAGTTTTTCCCATCCGAGTTCCAAGGACATTTTAATAGCAGCTCTTGTTATGAGCTTGTGCACCGGATTAACGTACATAGACCCCATTAACGGGACGATGTGGCACTCGATGCGGTGGTACTCATCCATACACTTCTTCCTGCATTCTTCGCGGCAAAACAAGGCGTGGGAGCATCCGTTACACGGTATAAAAAAGAAGCATATACGATGACAGTAGTAGCAGCATGTGTATTTTTTGTCATCTTCTTGGGTGCTGACAAAAGCGCGTTCTATTGCTACTATTGTACCCGCTTTAATGTCTCTCGCAGCGACTATCTTTTTAGAGCCATCCGTGGTTTCTACGCAAACATCTTTACTCGCGCACGGCACTTCAGAGTTACGTTTCACATCAAAGTTTAGGTAGTTCTTTAAAAAGTTGTCGCCTAAGCGAATAGCAATATCTTGCATCATCTCGAAGTTGATAAACTTGTAGGTCTCATCCATGCGCTTGTGCAGTTTATCAGTAAGAAATTTGGGACAGTCCATCTTGAGACATTCTTTTATAGTGTACTGACAAGCTTGGTACGCCTTTATGGCAAGCAACACTGCGGATATGTTAGAATAGACGAGTTTGATTTCCATGGAATTATTGGGCGCATGCGCGAGTGCTTTATTGTAAAATAATATTGCTTCTTTGTATTCTCCGTTTACGTAGTGTAGGTTGCCTACTTTTCGGAGCTCGTTAGATATTTCCGTAGATTTTTTCTCAGTGAACTGCATGGGCATTGAATGTATCTTCTTCATGGCTCCAATAGCTGCCTGGACTACGTCCTCTATAGCTTCTTGAATATTTTTTGCTTCACCCTTTTCTTCGAGCAACGAATAGAAAACGCTGTCCATGATTGGTGGCCTAAAATGAGATTTTACATTAGTTATTGTCAATACCATTTTACTACAAAAATCACTGGTTTGACTTACTTAATCTTTATGGAAGCGTCCTTAAGGGTTTCCAAGGGTAGTATACTTGGTCCTCCACTGTTACTGATTTACGTTAAGTGGCAACCACGACTCGAAAGACGACCGACCGAGATAGACCGATGACATGTTCAGAACTGTGGGGAGCCGATGGACGCAAGACGCAAGCATCCGCTCAATGACTCTAAGAAGGAGGCCTATGTTCAACAGTGGATGTCTTCAGGCTGTTGATGGTGCTGTTTGACTGTATTATAAGTGAATATTTAAATTAACATTACTGTTGTTATTTATGGTCTCTAGTTTATTTTCTTTTGGCAGACATTTTCGTCTTCTTTTGGCGATCGTAAGATTATAGAGCAGACACATTTATTAACGTGAAAGCAAACCTAAATAAAAATGTATCTCGTTTGCTAGATGTACGTACCTACCTACCTATCATGCATCATCGTCATCAACAAACGCGGCAATGTACACACGCGTCCCCTATAAATTGCCACTTTGGACGTTTGCCATTTGTCTGAGCAGGCGGCTTGGTGATCACAGAAGATTTTGATGTACCGAGGAAAATGTTGCTGCCCATTCTTTGGATAGTCCCTTTATCCCTTACCCGGCTTATGGCACCTACGGAAAAATGGGTCCTATCCTTACACCGCTAGTAACTACTACACGGCTAGTAACATGCATAGGTAGAAATATTTTACTAGTAGTTAGTGAACGGTAGACCTCGCGATCACAAACGGTTTTGCAACCACGCGCCATGATGTTGTTGTCCCTAACTTGGACCTTACGGCCTTATATCTGGACTATCTCTTGACCGATTCCGCTCATAATTGAACTCATCATCATCGGCCTTTAAGTCTATTACAGACTATTTAAGCAGTGTGTTGAAAGACGCTTCTTTTGGTGGTTGTATAAGCCAATCCGAGAGAGGCACATGCGTTTTGATATACTTGTTTAGAATAGGCATATGACTAAAATTTTTTTTGGATAAATTAATTATATTTCTCAAAAGATAAACATTTATGAAAACAAAAATTAAATAGCTCAAAAATGACCAAGTTACAAGCGTTTTAAAAACCCGAAATAGAAAGAGATAGCTCAAACGGCCAGTGACGTCAGAGGAAGGTCGTTATAGTACTTCATTACTAAGCTGTGGCAGCTTTCATACAATCTCTTTGGCATGTGACGTCACGAGTAGATTTTTCATAGTAACTGTGGGGGCGCTCTGTTTCGCGAGAAAGGGACAGGAGATGCCTCCTGTAGAAACTTTAAAAGCTTATTACTCCGTGATTTATTTACCGATTTTGCTTATTTTTTCAATTATTGCCTTAATTTTTAATCTTCTTTATGAAAGCAATATTTACTTGTTCATTTTTAATAGTAGTCATCATGCCTATTGTACTTATTTACGGTTTAGCACAGAATTCGGCCTATTTACATAAAGATAGTTACTATGCTTAGGCACGAACTTTAAATCCATGAACATTTCATAAACTTGTTTCGCACAAAATTGGAGAAAAATATAAAATAGTAGCAATACGCTACAATAGGCCTAATTTTGAAGGCTTTAGTTGACAGTAATTAAAATAGTAAAAATATATCCGTCTCTTACATTGCCGTCTATTTGACAAGAACAGCAACAGTTTTAGTAGTTTTAAATCTGTCAACTAAAGCCTTTAAAATTGGCCCCACTACTTACTTACGCTACTTACTTTTTTTGGCACAAAACCCAATAATTATTGTTCTCAATTATTTTATTAATTCACTTCTTATAGTGTTATCACTTGGAATTTGTTTTCTGAACAAGAATAACAGATGTTATTCTAAGTTAGTGGATGAGTCAAATAATGAGTCACTGACGAGGCGATGAGATGAGTCCACAGAACAATACTCCTTCGGGAAGACTGAGGCAAACTGAAACTGCAAACGAACTTCACTTGTGTTGTGAATTGTGTTGTAAATGTGCAAAATTAGCATCTTACCGTTTAGTCACGTTTTGGCTTGTACCCAGAATATCGCCAGATAACAGTAACAGCACTCCCGCAACTGTTATTTACTTAAATCTTCCCGAATAAAAATAAATGATTATACAAGCATTATTTACTTCTACTTATCTACAAGGTGACCTTGAATTGGATTGGATTACTTACTAGCCGTAGTAAAGGCTAGATTGCAATTTTTATTTGACTGACATTTCCGTCTTTGTATATTCTTGAGGTGGCTTTATTTGTAAGAAACAAACCTCACTTGTTTCGGCGCATATCCGATGTAGTACAATGCAATAGACGCGACAACGATCGACTGCTTTTACCCCCTGCAAAAACTATTCTGATGCGTAAAAGTGTATTAAGCATGGCACCCACAATATACAACAAAGTTCCTAAAAGTAAAAAAAAAATCAGACACATTTAAAATAAAATTAAGCAAATGTTGACAGAAAAATGTTACAATACAATACAATACAATAACTCTTTATTGACACCAATATCATAAAAACATGTACAAATGAGAATTACATCGGTACAATGGGCGGTTAAATGTTATTATGATATTAATGATTTTTTGAATGACAAAACATGTAAGTAGGTTATTATTTATTTATACACTATATTTGTTTTTTTTTTTGTTGTTGTTGACGATTTGTGCATTTGGATTTTATTTAACCTGACATTTTATTCTTATTCATTTAATGTTATTACAAATTTAATATATTAATTATTTCATTGTTATCTTTCTTATTTATATTACGAGACAGCAGTTCATGCTCTGACAATCATTTGTGCGCCTATGCATGTATTTTTTATAAATGTATTTACTCATGTTCAAACAAATAAAATTATCTTTATCTTTTTCTTTATGAATTTATTATTAATGGTACGATTAATGGTACGATATACGATACTTCATTACTTACATTAAAAAGCGTTTCTTTGCATTTTCCCGATGTGTTGGGGAATAGCATCACGCATGACAACACTAATGAATGGGTTGTTATTACGCCGATCACGGTATTTCCCACTTATAGTTTAAAAGTTGCCATAAAAAAAAATTACGTAATTACCCCACAGATACAAATCCCTTGAATTTTGTTCTGAATGTGTTAGCGCTATCGGGCCTTAGAGCAAATGCTCGAAGTATCGGGCCCATAAAATGGTATGCATAAACCATCTAAGGGTTATAAATAAAAGTTAATCTAGGTACAATAGGTAATTTGCCTATTTTACGGTTTTTATTTTTTATAATATCTCAACCATAAAAAGTATATTTTTTAAATAAGTATTTTTTTATGTTTGGGACCTTTGCGTGTAGGACTGTAGGTAGATTGTAGAGACACACCCCAACACAGACTTCATCAGTTGGAAGACGTCCACGCATCGAAACAATACCCATGGGTATTATTGCCACTACTGAAGAAAGGCCTCCCCATAAAATGCCACTATGGACCAAAGACTTGTATGTTACACGTACGTTCTATGTTAGATATACTTCTTTGCTTTGGACGCTTATCATAGGAGGGTTCCCAGAATCACCACGCTTGTTGTAGAATGTAGATAGGCAGTTAGGCACACAGTTTTTTACAACAATGTATTTGTAAGAATATTGGCGTAAAAATAGTACTTAAATGATGAAGCCCTGTAGGCCTAGCACGAATATTACGCGCGCGTAAGTGTAACGTTAACGTAAGGCAGCTGTATGGGGCGCTGATCAAATGCCATACAACTGCCTTACGTTAACGTTACACTTACGCGCGCGTAAATATTCGTGCTAGGCCTACTGACTCCGTATTATTTTCGAAAATCGGGAAATCACCGAGTTGAGTCACTCTGTCCACAGATTACTTAATAGTCCTGTTATTAATTAGTATTTGAAATAAGGTGGCTTACGGACTCCAGCCGGTGACCTTGGCATGCCATATTATTATAGGCTAGGCTAGGCATAGCCTTTAGCAGCTGCATTGTACTGTGACTGTGGCCATACTATTTCGCTTCACCACCAATAGAAGTTTTTCATCATCATCATCATCATCAACAACCTGAAGACGTCCACTGCTGAACATAGGCCTCCCCCAGAGAGAGGCACTTTGAGCGGCTCACCCTGCATACATCGGCTCCTCGTGGTTTTCTTTCACTAGATCGTCGGTCCACCTAGTGGGGGGTCTACCTACGCTGTGCCTTCCGATTCGTGGTCGTCACTCGAGAACCTTTCTTCCCAATTTGTTGTCAGTTCTGCGAACGATGTGGCCTGCCCATTGCCATTTTTACTTGCTAATTCTAAGGGCTTTATCGGTCACTTTAGTTCTCCTGCGGATCAATAGTGTAGGTAGACTGTAGATTGTCTATCAGATAAGTCAAAATCTAAAGAGCCGTCAGTGAAGAGAAATTTGTATTTAGTATTTAGTATTTATTTATTTATTTGCTTACATAGAAACTTAGTACTTAAGTAAAGTATTTAGGAGTAGGAAATAATAACAATCAATGAAATACGGGTTAGGTAGGTAAATATTTATTTAACTAAAGTATTCCGATAATTCAGGCATGTAATCTTACTATTTTATCTTACTTTTTTATCTTGTTATGGGCAGCCGTATTGCTTAAGTGAACGACTAGCTCGTCACGTCATTCATTCTCATAAAAAAAACTCCATCTAATGTCAGAATGCGTTTGACAGCTACAATAAAATAGTCAAAAGAACTGTATTAAAACATTTAAATGTTTCATTATAGCTAATGTATCATCCACTGCCACCCAACCGATATAATTGTTAGCAAATAGATCCGAATTTCCGGTTTTCATTCAAAGTTTTATACTATTTTCATTTGTAGCTGTCAGACGCATTCTTACATTAGATAGACATTAGTCCTTATCTAGATTTGGATTATAAAGTGTTATGTATATGCCAGAAAAAGATACGCTGTTATGTCCTCAAACATTTGCCGGTTTGTACCTGTAGTTGTAAATGAAACTCGATTTGTGACTAAATAACTTCTACTTACATGCGCAAGGCCTAACTTTGAAGCGTGACAAGTTTAAATTACATAAATTATTTATCTTTATGATTCCTTACGCCTTATAAAAACTTACTTTATCGTCGTCCAAGCTATACGTCCTGCTAGGAGGCACAACGCCATATCCCATGTTGAATTTATGAACGCATTGAAGCATATTTATCGCGCTCTTTAGCTCAAAGTACGCTTTCTTGTGCTGCGTTTTGTTATTGAGTCCTGTGAGACTGTCCAACGCTTCTGCGGCGTATTTGAAGCGACCACCAATTTCAGAAACATTTTGCACTTCCACCCCCCTAGTAGTGAGTTTCTCAAATGCCTTCTTCTGGTCGGCCGTTAGATTGGCGGCACTGTGCGAGTTGGCGTCCCATTCCTGCGTGCATACTCTGCACTCGCAGTGATGGTGGATTTCATCGGTTATGTACATCTGTCGGAATCGAGGAACACCCGGCAGGATCGGCCATATTACCTGTATCGGCGTCACGTTATCGTAGAAATGGTCGCTGGAACAAATACAAATACATAATGTACCTATTAGGTATACTTTGCCTAGGTACTAACTGACAGCGCAGCGAAATAGTACCTACAGCCTAAACATCTGAATTAAGAGATTTCATATCTGGAGGGCGTCATTCTGTTAGTGCGTAGGAACGAATTGTTTTTGATTTAAAAAAAGTACCCCAGGGATTGTCTCTAGTCTGCTCACGCTCTGAAAACGACATGGCCTCTACCTCCGAAACCGCTTTGAGCTGGCTTTCCCTACGGCTTGAATAGGCATGATGGCTACTATTAAAAATGAACAAGTAAATATTACTTTCATAAAGAAGATTAAAAATGAATGCAATAATTGAAAAAATAAGCAAAATCGGTAAATAAATCACGGAATAATAAGCTTTTAAAGTTTCTACAGGAGGCATCTCCTGTCCCTTTCTCGCGAAACAGAGCGCCCCCACAGTTACTATGAAAGATCTACTCGTGACGTCACATGCCAAAGATATTGTATGAAAAGCTACCACAGCTTAGTAATGAGGTACTGTAACGACCTTCCTCTGTCGTCACTGGCCGTTTGAGCTATCTCTTTCTATTCCAGTTTTTAAAGTGCTTGTAACTTGGTCATTTTTTGAGATATTTAATTTTTGTTTTCACAAATGTTTATCTTTTGAGGAAAAAAATTAATTTATCAAAAAAAATAATTTTAGTCATCATACCCATTATACGGATAAATATATACTTACACGTATGTGATGGTCAGTTCGTCTCCCTTCTTGATGGTCTGCATAGCGACCAGAGCCACATGATCGTTGAGGCCCATCGTGAACAAGTTTGGCTCACAGGAGTGCCGCAGCTTGCTCGCGAAAGAAAACCAACCGATGTTGTATTGTGCTCCGCATTTGTATACCCCTAACTTTAAGTCGTTCGCCGAACTTACAATCTTGATTCTTTTAGTGAAATTCGCGTACAAGTGCAACATAATACGACTTATCGCGTCGATTGCTTCCTTCCTCTTTCTTCCGGCTGTAGAAAAAACAGTGGTTATGGCAAGGACTGTTCTCAAAGTGCCTCATTGCTACTAACTCTTAATTATTGTGCCAAACAACCCCAGCTGGGGCTGGTTGAGAATTAAAATATAATTCATTATTTTCATTAAAATCTTTAACAAAACACATTGTGCATGAAGATTAGCTAAAGTACTGTATTTATAAACCAGTGCTATAATAGGTACCTATATAATGGCGGTAGCAGTTATAAATAATAAATAAATAAATATGTGTGGACATTTCACACAGCGCCATCTAGCCCCAAACTAAGCAAAGCTTGTACTATGGGAACCAGATAACTGATACTTAGATACTTATTTTTTGTTTGTATATACATACATATACTACAACATAACACCCAGACACAGAACAAAGATCTATGTTCATCAGCAAATGCTTGTCCTGGGTAGGAATCGAACCCACAGCCCTCAGTTCAGCAGGCAGGGCTACTACCAACTGAGCCATCGGGCCCGTCAATCGTTTGCCAGGTTATTCACAAAGACGTGACTCATTTACTTCACCTACTAAGGTTGAACTTTTAAGGTCATGTCTCGAGTCAATTGAATTATTATTTCTACGTTAAAAGTAAGACAATGATCGAAGAATGAATACCTTCAGGGAAGTAGCCTGGTATCTCGCTAAGGCAATGCACGGCGGGTGCGCACATTAGGCTTCCGTGGAATATCTTTTCGGGGGAGCCGGACCTGCTGTCGTCGTGGCATAGTATGGACACAGGGCTGTTGACGTCAAACGCCTCCTTCACAGTACTACTCTTCAATTTCTCTAGACCCATATTGAATGAGGCAGCCCTAGAGAAATAATAACAATTTTATGTTTGAAAACTTTGATGGGTACCTTTTCCTGATAAATAGAGTCCTGTAGGTACTTGTTGCCATTTAAATATAAATAAGAAACCCACAAGCCCTTCTCTTCCTTCAAGGATCTTGAAATCGACCATGGGAATAAAAAATTGCCATTGTGCACTGAGCAGGTCCGAAATGAGGAGATCTAAAGTGACCGATGTAGCTCCGATTAGCAAGTTGAAATGGCAATGGGCAGGCCACATCGCTCGTAGAACTGACAACCGATGGGGAAGAAAGGTTCTCGAGTGGCGACCACGAACTGGAAGACGCAGCGTAGGCCGACCGACCTGGTGAAAGCCGCGGGGAGCCGATGGATGCAGGAGGCGAGCAGCCGCTCTAAGTGGCGCTCCCTGGGGGAGACCTATGTTCAGCAGTGGACGTCTTCAGGCTGTTAATGATGATGATGATGATGACTGAGCAGATGAATCACGGACAATTCTCGATGTACTCTTTGGAACTAGGAATACGCTCGATCAACTAACCCTTCGAACAAAAAAAAAGAATGAAAATCGGTTCTTCCTTTCGGGACTCGGGAGCTACAATGATACAGATACAAGCGTTTTTATAGTAACACCTTATGGTTTTGTCTGAGGACACATTATGGTTTAGTTTAGAGAATTGGATAATCCAAAATTACTGATGGCTCTCTTGTGGAGATTACGCTAGCTACTGGCTGCTGAATACAAACCCCAATTTCCAGCCATCAAAATGTTATGAAGTTTTCTTCTAATGATAACCTTTATACCTACTACTTATATTAGAACAAGAAACAGTTCCTAATTAACCTTACTTTAGTTTGCTCCAACCGAGCTCCAAGGACATCTTAATAGCAGCTCTTGCCATGAGTTTGTGCGCCGGAGTAACGTACATAGAACCCATGAACGGGACGATGTGGCACTCGATGCGGTGGTACTCATCCTTACATTTCTTCATGCATTCTTCACTGCAAAACAGGGCGTGGGAGCATCCGTTACACGGTATAAAGAAGAAGCATATACGATGACAGTAGTAGCAGCTCAAATATTTCTCCTCGTCTTTTTGGGTGCTAACGAACGCGCGTTCTAATGCTACTAGTGTACCGGCTTTGATGTCTCTCGCAGCGACTATCTTTTTCAAACCATCCGTGGTTTCGACGCAAACATCTTCGCTCGCGCACGGCACTTCAGAGTTACGTTTCACATCAAAGTTTAGGTAGTTTTTCAAAAAATCATCCCCTTCTCGAATTTTAAGCATTCGCGTCTTTTCGCCGTTAAACTTGCTGGTCTTTTCCATGCGTTTGTTTAGTTTATCTGTAAGATATTTGGGACAGTCCATCTTGAGGCATGCTTTTATAGTGTCCTGACAAGCTTCGTACGCTTTTATGACGAGCAACACTGCGGATATGTTAGAATATGCGAGTTTGATTTCCATGGAATTATTGGGCGCGTACGCAAGTGCTTTATTGTATTGTAATATTGCCTCTTTGTACTCTCCGTTTACGTAGTGTACGTTGCCTACTTTTCGGAATTCGTTAGATATATCTGCGTTTTTTTTCTCCGTGATTCTCATGGGTATTGAAAGCATCTTTTTCATGGCTCCGATGCCTGCTTGCACTACATCTGCCAAGTCATTGCCTTCCATAGCTTTTTTAATGTCCCTCGCTCCACCTGTTCTTTCTAGCATAGAATCGAAAAGTTCGTCCGCCATTTTATTAGACATTTTATTATGCCTGAAACGAAAATAAATGAATTATTATTATAAGTTAGTAATTTCATTGTATATGTCATCGTCTTTTTGTAAGAACCGTTTGTTTATAAAAAAAACAGGTTTTAGTAGCGTTTAATTGTGAACAATGCACAAATTTTTGCTGTAATTTATTGATTTTTTTGGAGTCACTAGTGGCTAATCATGCGAGACGCGTTGCCCGTTTGCAATAAATAGACAGTTTATAAATAACCGCGGTTTTTTATAAAATGGTTCTTACAATAAGACGGTGAATAATATCACAACGCTGCGAGCTGAATTGCACTTTATTGCGTTGTAGCAAAGTCGCTATCGCTAGTTTAAAGGTTTTTTTCTCATTACGGATTGAATCATCCTTTTCCGGGATTATTCCCAGCGAGCCCCACTCCAACCGGCCCCACTGGTTGTACCGTGGGATGGTTTCTAACGGCCCCCACTCATGTACCCACCCACCGGGGGCCTTTGATACTATTTCTTAATTATTGTGCTAACCAACCCCACTGGTGACCAATAGGAATGAAAAATATAATTTATTTCATATGTCACTAAAATCGTTTTTTACGAAATAGGCTTAGAATAAGTACATATTATTAGTAGGCACGTTAAGCCGTCGGTCCCGGCTGTTGCCGTAAGACAACAGCCGTTAAGCCAAGTCAGAAGCCTCTGGGCGGCCTAAAAATTCTGACACTAGGGCTGACCACTTGCCTACACGAGAAGAAGATGAAGAAGAATTAGTAGGTAGTAATTCTATGGAAATAGGTAATATCTCCGCGCTATTTTTTTCATCATTTTATATTAATTTTTTATTAGATGGTAGGACTTTTCTGCAAAGTTCGTCTAGCGTAGGTAAGGTACCACCGCTTTGCCAGTTATTCTGCCGCCAAGCAGTAGTGTGCAAGCAAGTACTACTGTGTTCTGGTTTGAAGGGCATTGCAGCTAGTGAAATAACTGGGCAAGTGAGACTTATGAATTGATCTCACAGCCTAGAAATCTTTTTTAGGCTGTATGTCTCAGAATGACGTGCGCATCAGTGTCACACAGAACTTTAATTTAGAGTTACGAGTGACACTGCAATCTGTTTGGGTCGCCGTGACGCTTAACATCAAGTGAATGACTAGATCGTCACGAAATTCGATTACATAAAAAAATATAGATAGTTTCTCCCATAGAGGGTTCTCCTGACACTTATTCAATAGCAAATTGTTATTCCTTCTTGTGCCTTTATGTTACGCCAGGCACTTTTTTGTATGATAACAAATATTTCTGTAGCTTTCCTATTAATTCAAGATAATTATGAAATATTCATAATACGAAACTGAGGTGAGGGTTTCATGATTAGAAGATTTGAAAATTTTACGGGCCTGATAGCACAGTTGGTAGTAGCCCTGCCTTCAGTTCAGAACTGAGGGCTGTGGGTTTGATTAACTTACCCAGGACAAACATATGTGTGGTGAACATAGTGGTTTTTTTGGTGTCTGGGTGTGTTATATTGTATTCTGTGTATGTATTTATAAACAAAAAAATATCTAAGTGCCTATTATATTAGTTATCTGGTTTACTCTAATACAATCTTTGCTTAGTTTGGGGCTAGATGGCGCTGTGTGAAATGTCCACACAAAGTTATTATTTATTTATAAATATTAATAGGTACTTATGTACATACCTAAGTGATCATGGTGATGTCTATAAATTATTAAAATAATTTTATTTATGTCAACCACAGAAAAATATAATAAATATAGAATAAAGTTAGAATAGATATAGATACATAAGTACCTGTACAAAGGTAATTTTTCTGTTGTAATACCAAAGGAATACTAGGTATCTAGGTATACTAGGTAGTGATACTGCTAAACATAGGCGGATCTTAGAGATACCTCATCCTCATACCAATATACCTAATTACCTACCATTGACTCATACGTATAAAATAACAAAGAGGTATATATGTATTACTAGACGTCTTTGTAAAATAACTATAATTTTATATTTCGAACGAATTCCTAAATTAAATGCTGTACGGAACAATCTTGATTAGAAAAGAATAATCAATGCAATTAATTGTTATAATGTGTAAACATGATAACCATAAGTAGGGACTTACATCATTTTGATGATCGAATGATAAACTCCTTGGGTATTTGTTCTTTGACACACACTAGAATCCTCGTACCTACTCGAAATCTGGTGAACTAATGAAGGACTATTAAATGATTTTATAATTTTGCAATGACTGGTTATCGCAATCCGGGCCGGAATTATTTTGTCTGCCTGCTGTACAGCACAACTAGATAGAGACAGACAGAGATATACTTCGTATTCGTATCAGCGATTCAGCGCAGTGTCTAGCCTGGCGTAGTCTGAGTTGCCAGACGCCATTACCAACGCTCCCCAAAAGATTCCAAAATGTGAATAAAATATGTTTTGATATTTTAATAAAATTGTGATTAATTAAATAATTAATTATGCTTGCCATAGTAAATAAAAACAATATGAGAATCATTTCTAAAATATGGGAGAATTTATTTTATTTTTCCTAACCAATAGGAGATAAAGTACTCCTACAACATTATTATTTTTTTAATTAAAAATTGTGAAGACAGCTGGAACTACTAAACGTTAGACCGTTTGGCGCGAATGATTTTGATATTTAATAGAGTTTTTGTTACCTTGTATGTACCTAATTAAAAAGATTCTGAAAATGGAAAGTAGGTACCTACCTACCTACTTAATAATTTTACTTAAATTTTGTATTGTAGCAATGAATTCATGTAGGCAGATTTTTTTGGAGCAATCAATCAATCAATCAATCAATCAAATATTTATTTGCGAGAACACAAGCACAATTCACAAGGAAGGTCTTAAAATAACATATGTAGACATATTGCGTTCAACTTGCATGCAAGTGTGCAAATATTAAAAAGTATTTTTGTTACAGTACATTTGAAATTCCTTAACACTATAAAATGCGTGTTGTAATGTAATAACCAGTCATACAAAGATTTCTTGAATAAATTGCCTGTTAACATTTTTAAATCATTAGGTATACAGTCAATTCCAAATCGAAGTGTTAGATTAATTGTCAGTGTCAAAGGATGTTAGTGAATTCAATAACCTTAATGAGCAAAATAGACGATCGGGACCAACCACCGACAAGGTCACATTTGTCTCACCTTGGTTGGGTTGGTGTAAAATCCGGCCGTGTGGAATGGTGTGGATTTTTTTACCTGCTATTACCGGATATTGTGGGGAAAAGTCTCCTACCGGGCAATACGTATGACTAACAATTTTATCATACAATTTATAAATAGAATCATGGTAGTTCCCTGTCCCTCTGACGATGTTGCCATTGCGCTAAATAACAGTATGTATAAAATGTTACCAGTTCAAAAATTTGTTATATGGAAATTGTTCAAGGTACTTCCGCTAAATTCATCAGATGTTGCCATTAACAAAACCAATACACTAAATAAATAAAGAAATAAATAAAAACCCGTCATAATATTAACAAAGGTATACATAAATATTATATCTACATAATTTCATATGCCTACATACTTAGTGCATATTACAGATGGCGCTGTGTTAAATGGCTCACACATATTATGGGGAAAAACCTTACAGTATAATTAACCTTCTATACTCTAACTCTAAGGGAATAACCGAGTTATCTTTGATGTTGTGGCTGATAATAACTTGTACTTACTAGGAATATGACAATAATTGTGTTTACCGATACGATACGGTATCGAATATCGATTACCGTACTACTTACGCACAAATTCATTAATATTAATTGGTGCTTACTCATTCATATTTTACAATATTAGTATAAAACCTATCCATTGTTAAGAAGGCGTTTAACTTGCTTCAATCGCCTTAATTTATTGTGTAATGTATATTTACTAGACCAGCGTGGTACAACCTTAGACCACATCGTCGCTACCCATCAGGTGAGATTGTGGTCAAACGCTGGCTTAGTCTACGATAAAAACTAGCAAAGATCCCTAACGCTAACGCTATCGTCAAACGCTAACTCCAAAAATGTATTGAAATGACATAAGCTGCGGAAAAGTTAGCGATTTCCGAAATGTCATTTTAGTACATTTTGTAGTTAGCGTTTGGCGATAGCGTTAGCGTTAGGGATCTTTGCTAGACCCCCAGCAGGGCTAGCACGGACGGTAGACAATATTGTCTTTCCTCGTTTAATGTCACTTTCTTCATACAATTTACTTGTCAAATGGAGTAAAACAGGGGAAAGACAATTTTCTCTACCGTCCGTGCTAACCCTGCAGGTTTTACTCCACTTGGACACTAGGTACTTATACGATACCTACGCTGTGCAGAAAACTCAAATCTGTCTAGAACTTTCTACCTACCTACCTTAATTTAATCTTTGAGATTGAACCAATCCATATTCGTTATACTACTCATAAGTACTTAAATCTTTTTGTAGCTTCGGAGAATCAATTGCTATGTAGGTGCACGTGTAGTGTTAGGGACGCGTTACACACACAGATCGTATAAAATGTTTTTTATTAGATCTGTGGTTATACAATATGACATTTATTTTAAGCGCCGAAGGCTGCAAGCTAGAACAATCAACAATTAATTAACTAAAATCCGCTAAGCGATTTACGAGATCTAATTGTCTAACCATTAACTATCCCAGCCTTAGATACTTACACAAAAAAAAAACAAAAACGCTAAAAAACACAAAAAGGTTATTGTCCCCTCCTGTATTGTACTTGTTCACTAAAATAAATAAAAATAAATAACATTAACAAAGAGCACGGACCCAGGTGCATGTTGTAAAGCAGATTTAATAAAAAAAAACCTTACAGCACAGCACCAAGATTTCAACCTATAGTGCTTGTAGCGCCGCGTGTCGGGTTATTCCTGTTCCATACAAAGGTAGCCTGGAAGAAATCGCTTTATGCGATAATGCCGCCCGTTGTTCTACCATTCTTTGTATTGTATCATGTGCATCGTTGTTTTTTTTTGTGTTTTATTGTATCTATAGTGTGTACTGCCCCTAACATAAATTGTTTTCAAGATTGCACATTTTCTAGAACTCTCTGGCTTATATCTAATCGATTCATATCTTGCCACTTCGGAGAATGAATGGTTTTAGGTAACCTACTGTTTTGCTGAATACAATACCTAATGTTATGTGTGTCACAGGATTGCGGGCGGTCTTACCTCCACTGGACTTATCTTCAAGTACACAGACGGATGAAACACCCAAACGAGAACTACCAACACAAGTGTACCCATTGTGATATGACGTTCCCTAATAGGCAAGTACTTGATACTGTCAACTTACCGGATTCTAACTAAGCTATAGTCACATAGAACTGACAACCGATGGGGAAGAAAGGTTCTCGAGTGGTGACCACGAACTGGAAGACGCAGCGTAGGCCGACCGACCTGGTGAAAGCCGCGGGGAGCCGATGGATGCAGGAGGCGAGCAGCCGCTCTAAGTGGCGCTCCCTGGGGGAGGCCTATGTTCAGCAGTGGACGTCTTCAGGCTGTTAATGATGATGATGATGATGACAGTCACATGCCGAGTGGCTGCGAAAATCTCTGGAAACTATATTTTGTGTATATTAAGCAGGTGGAATTTTTAGGTAAAGAATTTGGACATGAGAACACCTTGTTGTCATTTCATTCGGGTCATTTATTTATTTCAAAACAAAACAATTGTATGGGAAATCAAGAAGTAAAGCACTTGTGGTAGCTTAAGTAAAGGTTGTCTCGGCTTTGGGGATGGATGGATGCAGGTTCAAGATCCGTCTTAGCAGCAGGTGGGTCACCTGTTTTTTTACCAGTCGTTTCATTGTAAACACTTTTTTCTTTAGTTGGAGTTTGGCGTATCATCGTAAGAAACTACACAGCAAAGGTGCTCAAGGAGATACTGCCAAGAATGCTACTCAGAACCACAGGTTGGCTATAAACCCAGTTGACCAATGATACAACTTCCCCTCATACGAAAACTTGTGGTGTATTTCAACCATTTGCGAGGAAACGGGCACCCGCTGATACCTTTTGTTTCATCCTGCTCCGTTCTTTGTAATCGTATGACTTTGTCTCGTTTTGTTACTTGGCCCCCTGCCCGCGCAGGTGATTCGAGTTTGTAGGAGAAATTATGTTCACGAGCTATCAACGGGCTTTACAATCTTTGGGTTGGAACAAAGACTTGTAATTACATGTGACGGTTTTGGATTGGAATTATTTTTGCTCAGGTTGACTGTCTGGATTCAAAATACATTTTTTTATTTGGTAACAAAGCCGCTTCCTTCAGTCGGAAGATGTCCACTGCTGAATATAGGCCTCACCCATAGTTTCCCATAATCCCCACGCTTGGCAGGTGGCTTGGTGATCACAGGTTTTAATGTACCGAGGAGCATGCTGATCCCATTCCCTGGATATTCCCTTAGCCGGCTCTACCGGCACGCACGGGAAGTGAGGTGGTGGTCCTCCTCTCAGACCATTATATATATACGGCAATATTATGATTAAGTACATTTAATACGTTTTTAAGGATCCCTTGCCGAGATTGCGAAGAATTGTTGCCAAATAAGATCGCTCTGTACAAGCATAGGAAAAAGGAACACAGCGATGCGACGCTAGACACTGGCAATAATGATAATAATTTGGGAGAGAGGTATGACTAGAATAGAATAGAATAAATAAAAATATGTTAGTTACATTTTTAGTTGGGTTTTTCACAGAGCAAGAACAAAACGCTTCGCCTCCAAGTGTAATTTTTTCAAAGCTCTGTGGGGGTCTGATCCAAAGTTAAAGTAACCATAACTAATGGTATAAACTCTAAACAAATGACCATTGGTTAGAATGTGTTAAAGTTTGTAAACCATGTGAATTAAAACACTTACGCTTGGCCACCGCCTCTTTCGGGAGTTTCCGATGTTTATATGGTGAACTTACCACCGTCACAACATGACACCACCATCATCATCGACTACTTCAAAACTTTCACTGGTAAACATAGGCCTCTCCCATGGAACGCCAGCTTATGGGGCTGCTCGCCTCCTGCATCCGTCGGCTCCCCGCGGTTTCCACCAGATCCTCGGTCCACCTAGTGGGGGCCTTCGCTGCGTCTTCCGGTTCGTGGTCGCCACTCGAGAACCTTTCTCTCCCATCGGTTGTTAGTTCTACGAGCGATGTGGCCTGCCCATTGCCATTTCAACTCGCTAACTTTACCAGCTAGGTATTATATATCAGTCACTTTAATTCCCCTAATACATCCTCTCTGTGTCTAAAAAAAACATTTGTATGCCACAGTTCGTCGTCCACGCGTGGTTGCGTGGGCGTGGGCATAGTGGGCCGCGCGTGGGCTTGCCTTAAATGCGGACGTCGTTTCCGGGTCCGGTCTGAGCTACGGAATCACACGCGCACGAAACATCCGCAACATGTATCTGTTATAGAGGTCAGTCATGCATACAGCGACATTATACTAGGTCTATGGTCATGACCATGGTAATATCCTTGGCCTGTTGTCATGACCATGGAAATATTCTTGGCATGTAGTCATGACTATGTAAATATTCTTGGCATGTGGTCATGACCATGGAATATTCTTGGCATGAAGTCATGACTATGTAAATATTCTTGGCATGTAGTCATGACTATGTAAATATTCTTGGCATGTAGTCATGACTATGTAAATATTCTTGGCATGTAGTCATAACTATGTAAATATTCTTGGCATTCTCGTCATTGACTTGACGAAAAGAGAATTTGGCAAAAATTGTAATTTGTCAAAAAAGGACTTGACGTAATAACAACTTGACTTACAGCGAGTTTGACCTAAGGAGTCGAACCCGTCATGACCATGGAAATATTCATGTCCTGTAGTCATCATCATCTGCCTGCCCTTATCTTATTTAAGTGGGGTCGGTGCAGCATGTTTTTTTCTTCCACTTTCTTCTGCCAGACGTCATCTCAACATTCACTCCCTTAGCACACATATAATTTTTAACACAGTCCAACCACACTGTTTTCGGCCTTTCTTTGCCTTTTATACTATCGACATTCATACTGTGGTCATGACCATGGAAATATTCTGGCCGGTGGTCATGACCGTGAAAATATTTTTGGTTAGTGGTCATGACCACGCAAATATTTCACATATATTATTGGTTTACCGTTATGAGCATGAAACTGCACTTGTACAGTAGAAATCAGTGTCTGGTTCCCATAGTATCTACTTTGCTTAGTTTGGGGCTAGATGGCGCTGTATGAAGGGACCACAAATATTTATTTCAAATACATTTTGATTGCCAAAATCGTCGTTGTTTCTTAAACTTTCAGATACAAGGTGTAAACCCTAGTACAGAAGAAGTTATGCACATACTAAGCATGAACAGCATCGCACAAGATCGCGTTATTGAAATCAATTTGATGTCTTTTCCAAAGGTATATCATCATCATCATCATCATCATCATCATTATCATCAACAACAGCCTGAAGACGTCTACTACTGAACAAAAACCTCCAGGGAGCTCCACTTTGATGGGCTTCTCGCCTCCTGCATCCATCGGCTCCCCGCAGCTTTCACCAGATCGTCGGTCCACCTAGTGGAGGGCTCGTTACGCAACTTTGATTTTACTAATGAAGGTAACAGTAAGAGACCACGGCTCAATGTCATCACAGGTAACACGCACTGATTGAAAACCTTTGTTTTCAGGCTCTGCGGTTTAAGTCATAAATTGTGGTCAAATACATACCATTAGAATCATGTATTGTATAGTTTTGTTTTTCAGGGCACAAAGAATATAGTTCCCAACTGCACTCGCGCATTGTCAATGCTGAGTAACATTCCAAAAACTGTGGTGAAATGCTTCCCATCTCAGCCACAACCAATAGGTACCTTTTTTATTTATTGCAATAATACACGACATGACGTAACGCAATGCAACACAATACAATCTAACGCTGCATAGCACAGCACAACACAAACTAACGCTGCATAGCACAGCACAGCACAACACAATACAATCTAACGCTGCATAGCACAATACAACACATTACAACCTAACGCTGCATAGCATAGCACAACACAACACAATGCAACCATACACTGCATAGCATAGCACAACACAACACAGTGCAACCGTACGCTGCATAGCATAGCACAACACAACACAGTGCAACCGTACGCTGCATAGAACAGCACAACACAACACAGTGCAACCATACACTGCATAGCATAGCACAACACAACACAATGCAACCGTACGCTGCATAGAATACCACAACACAACACAGTGCAACCATACACTGCATAGCATAGCACAACACAACACAATGTACCACAACGTAGCACAGTAAACACATAGCAAATCAACGAAACGCCAGTACCTATTTAATATTCAATTATTTTCCAGTGAATCCAGTAAGGGAATTCCCGCTACGTTCCGCTTTGCACAAGATCCGTCGACCTTCCATACTGCAGCGAACTGATACTCATAATCAGATAATAGATGCCACTACACAGGTAAGTTAACCAACAAACATTATAAAGCCCGTTGATAGCTCGTGAACATCATTTCTTCTCTTCTCGACTCGGCAGGGAGCGAAGTAACAAAACGAGACAAAGTCATACGAAATTACAAAGGACAGAGCAGGATGGAACAAAAGACCCATTGGGTGTCCCGCACCCTCTTATCGGATTAGCGGTTGAAATTAAACACTGAACCGCTAATCCGATAAGATTTTCGTATGAGGGGAAGTTGTATCATTGAGGCCCGATTTTACCAAAGTATAAAAACGGTATTTCGAAGTATACCGTTCCGAGAATAACCGAGTTACACGAATATAACGATTATACCAACAATTTTGAAGCTCTTTCCTTGGATATGCGGGTGCCGGTGGCAGTCCCGGTTGTCTGTTGAACTGGATCTTGATACCTATCGGTTTGCAGGGTGCGGGCTCTCACAATGAAATCACTGTAGAGTATATTAAAGTAGATATATTGTCTATTGTCCGCAAACGTTATACAGCACCGGTAATTCACGTAACAAAGATGGTACGTAAGTAGTGAGTTAACTTCGTTGCCGGAGCAAAAGCTGAGATCGTTCTCGCGGGAAAATTTCTTGCCGTTAGCCGAATTGGCGCGCGAACCGATCTGTCATGGTGTCACGTCAAACGTCAAAGTCGTGCGTTCAGATAGCACAGTAAAGTTGCGTTCCGAACGCCACAGATACAACCAGGACAGGGTCCTTTTAATCCTCATTTCATTTGTCAATCAGCTGTGTCCGAGGGTAACAATTAATTAGCGTTATACTTGGAATAAAACTTATTCTACTTTGGTAAAATCCAGCCTGAGTAAGAAAAGTACACAAGATGAGGAACTAGTTGTTTTTTGTCCCCGCGGCACGCCCATGATATGGGTAGCGATTGAAAGGATTTGTTGAGAAGTATAATTTTATAATGAATAAATAAAATGACTTCCAAAATCTTCTTTCTAAATCCAAGATGGCGGAATAGCTATATAAACTAATCATTATCAGCCTGAAGACGTCCACTGCTGAACATAGGCCTCCCCCACAGAACGCTACCTTGACCGGCTGCTCTCCTCTTGCATCCATCAGCACCAGATCGTCAGTTCACCTAGTGGGGGGCCTACGCTGCATCTTCCAGTTCGTGGTCGCCACTCGAGAACCTCTTTTCCCCATCGGTTGTCAGTTCTACGAGCGATGTTGCCTGCCCATTGCCATTTCAACTTGCCAATTCCAGCTACATAGAATTACCATTTAATATTTCTTGTATTTTATTATTTCAGAACGTGCAAGACTTGAACATAATACTTCAAGATGGCGTTACAATGAACAATCAGACTTTACAACTTAACCACTCTGTAATAATAGAATAGAATACAAAACTAAAATAATAAAACTAAATTAAAAAAATACAATTTTTGTTTTATCACTTTACTCGTGAAAATTTACGTAAAATCGAGTTCATCGCTTCAAATATCCATTTAATAATTTTGCACTGTTCTTGCTTGAAAGTATTGCATATTGTACATTATGCTCCGAAGCGTTAGCAGCCATTTCGGGAAGTCATTATACAAAGATTAAATAAAACCCACATTGTATTTTGAGACTATATTCACTAAAACAAATGCCACTCCACCGCACACTACCAAACTTACAATACGTACACAGTACACTCAAACACGTATAATTTTAGTTCCCGGCTCCCATCTGTAGCTCCGCACCTTCTTTACAAAGGAATCGACCAACGACGGCTTCCTTAGGGATTCCATTGATGTGTAATATACTGAAAAGAAAAAATATCTTAGGCACATATAATAAGTGCCAACAGAAAGTAAGTTTCCAAACAAACGCCCACTCAAAACGTAGGCTACTTTTGTGGTATTTTAGACGATTTGCAATAAAATTAGTAGATTGCCAGTGGCAAATCACACGGCCATTATTCCGTATCGATTCCTTACTTCGAAACCACGTGAATTCCTTGTCTTACATAAGAAATCTGCGAAACTGTATTCTCTATGAAACGAAAACAAAACCGCGCGAAATGAATTTGGAATTGGCGCGATTTGAACTGTCAAAAATAGTATGTTTTACCGTTCCGAAACATCAACACATCAAAGGATATGACCACTTATGTCAATATATTTTATTCAAAATAAAGATAACTTTAATGTAAAGTGAAGGTATATCTAACATTGTGACACGATTTGAACAAGACACGATAACGACGTGGTTTCGTATCGTGTGGAATCTGTGTTTCCATAGAGAATAACCGC
Source organism: Ennomos erosarius (assembly GCA_963580505.1). Classification (NCBI taxonomy): domain Eukaryota; kingdom Metazoa; phylum Arthropoda; class Insecta; order Lepidoptera; family Geometridae; genus Ennomos; species Ennomos erosarius. The sequence goes on from OY757004.1 coordinate 6,242,331, forward strand.
CCTGATCGGCTGTAGCACGATTTTACCGCGGAATTATTAGGTACTGAAAATAGCATATATAGCATCAAAAAACGTCTTAAATTTCGCGAAAGTATTGGGATTCTAATGGTAATTATTCTATGCTTAGGTAAGTACTTACTTAATTAAATCCTTAGATCTGTTAAAAGATTTGGTGTTGCAATATTACGTACCTACCTACATTTTAAAAGACTTACCACCTACCACCAGTTTTTCGTACGTTTGTCATACTACATGCCAACCTAACACTCCAAATACGTAGGTACTAGCGATGGCAATTAATGCGATTTTGCGTAAATATCATAAACATGCTAATTCACAAGTCTTAGCAAGCTAATTGCTATTGCTATGCTATTTGCTAAAATGAAATTAAAAATGAAATGTAACATGAAATGAAACATTACATTTAAAATAGAATTCAATATGAACTAAATTAATTGAAATGAAATTTCATATATCACAGAATTTCGCAACTACATTTCATTTGCGAAATGCTAATTGAGGTTTCACACGCTACAAATGAATGCAAATGCTAATTAATCCATCACTAGTAGGTACGCTCATAGATTGAGGACAGACAAATTATCAAAGGCGATGATGAGTTATTTTTCTTGAAGTTACGTGCGGAATTCGCACTCGCTCTTACAATGGTGAAAGAAGACATCGCGAGGGAACCGGCATGTTCAAGTATCATTCGAGAACATGTGACATCCACCAACCCGCACTTGGCCAGTAGTGGATTATGGCCTACACTCTCCCTGTGAGAAGGCGCGTGTCCCAGCTGTGGGAACGGTCTACACTCTCCCTGTGAGAGAAGGCGCGTGTCCCAGCTGTGGGAACGTATTGGCTGATTATTTTGACGGCTCGCCACCATTCGACATGTACCTCGTGTTCTTTGTTCCATGGTAGGTACTTACCTTCTAATGATAACCGATGGGGAAGAAAGGTTCTCGAGTGGAGACTAGGTACAAACCGGAAGACGCAGCGCAAGCCCCCACTAGGTGGACCGACGATCTGGTAAAAATGGCTGGGCGCCGATGGATGCAGGAGGTGAGCAGCTGCCCAAAGTGGCGCTCCCTAGGGGAGGCCTATGTTCAGCACTCTTCAGGCTGTTAATAATGATGATGAGGTACTTACTAATATTAGTAGACGGGTCGCAAGAAAGATTTTCATCAGACTTGCGACGCGAGACCGTATTCGCGGTCATAGTAGATGGTGTGTTAACTCGTTTCAAAGAATCCGTGTCAGATATGCATTGGTCGACGCTGTGGACGTTGATGCTGCCATCTTCGGAAACCATGCCGACATGTGGTGAAATGATACCAGCACAGCTGTGGCATTTGGAGTATTTGTCGCGCATTCTGTGTTCTAAATCCACGTGAAGGCTGAGCTGGCGTCTGAAAGATTTCATCACCATCATCATCATCATCATCACCATCGTCATCATCATCATCATCATTGGCTCCACTTTGGATGGCTATCGTAGGAGTTTTCCCATAATCCCCACGGCTGGCAGGCGGCTTGGTGATCACAGATTTTAATGTACCGAGGGGAATGCTGCTGCCCATTCCCTGGATATTCCCTCAGCCGGCTCTTACGGCACCCACGGGAAGATAACAAAAAACTAAGCGGTTTGTAATATATTTATTTTGGACAACTGCCACGGAACGGTCAAGGAATGGAATGCTCTTCTAGCTCCAGCATTTCCTCCTGGGAAACCTGGGACCTGGGTCTTTTCAATGCAAGAGTGAATGGACATCTCATTGACAAACCTGCTCCACGTGTGATGTCAAAAATATGCCCAATTTAGCATTAAAAAAAATATGTTTGAGCAATATTTTGGAGTACCTACAAGAGGTACAATCACACAGTCGTCGTAAGGTACTGAGGTCTACCTCGACTTCTTGTTATGTCCTACACACACTACTTCTTTTCGAGACAAACTCATTTAGAAAGTGAGACCACCAGTTATTCTGCCGCCAAGCAATAGTGTGCAAGCACTACTGTGTTCCGGTTTGAACGGCATTGTAGCTAGTGAAATTACTGGGCTAATGAGACCATATGACCTGATTACACAGTGTCGTTATCTGATTACTAGACTGCGTGATGTCTCAGGATGACGTGCGCAGTGCAGTGTCACGCGGAACTTTGTTATTTTAAACTTTTTAAAGTTCCGAGTGACACTGCAACTGTTATGGGCGGCCGTGTCGCTTAACATCAGGTGAACGTCTAGCTCGCCACGCCATTCATTCTCATAAAGAAAAAAAAAATAGAAAATATATTCGTTTGTATCAGAAAAAAAATTTGAAATATGGCTCAAAAGGATGTCGGTTTTAATAATCGGTCAGAAGTTGGCCCCAAATCAGCATGGAGCTAGTTCTTACGAACAGACTCTGGTTTTCCGATTTAGGATTATTAGTACGCCTCTGGAATAAAATTATCTATCTACTCACCTATACCGGAAGTTCTCGCCGCAGTAGTGGCAAGCGAGTGGCAGGGCCGACCGCCGTGAGTTCACTTCCGTTTCCACTGACGAAGACATACCATTCGACCGTTCACCCTTCCGGCCTATGTTGCAGCAGCTGATCGTTCTCGTCTTGTCGGACTTGTCAGAGCCGCTGCTACTCGCTATTTCCATTTTAGATCTGTTAATGCAAACCATCATCATCATCATCATCTGCTGGAAAACGTCCACTGCTAAACTTATGCATCCTACACATACCAACACATTGAGTGGCTGCTTGCATCCAGCGACTTCGGCTTATCAGTTCGTCGGTCCACTTGTGTGGGGGGTTATGTCACTAATATAGGTACTTACATGATAAATGAGAATACAGTAAAAGCTCTTTATTCGCGGGGTATATGTTCCATAAATAGGTATGCCGCGAATACAGAAACCGTGAATGCGGAATGGTAATTTGTATGGGATTATAGGGGATACGTTACTAGGTGACAATTAAAAAAAACAAATGTATAAAAAATCAATTGATTAATAATCAATGATTTGAAGAATTTTGTAGCATTTCTATTTTCACTTTAAGCGGTAACACAGATTTTTTTCGTGTCGAAACTCGTTTCTCATATTTTTTAGTTGACATTATAAATTAGTTAAAGAGCGATGGAGACGTGTCACTCGATCAAAATTATTGTAACGAATGTGAAAGACGAGACAATAAAACACAAAGCGGCTCTTACCATAGAACGGAACTGCAACATTAACGTTGCGGGTTAACATTCTCAACGTCACCGATCGCGGCGAAGGCGGCTTATATTAAAGTCCTCGGCGATATCATTTAACAACATACTTTAGGCGAAGTTGTAATAAGATTTATTTTACTATTTTTATTATTCCATTTGACGGCATTTACAAAGGATATTGGGTTGGATTTGAATACCTATTGAAATCCTTTCATAATTATTTATTGTACTTATTAGATCCGCAAATAAAGAAATTTTTAGTCGCGAATAGAGTAATTGGGTCGCATTTTTTTAATCCGCGATTTGTGAAAACGCGAATGAAGGAAGCGCGAATAAGGAGCTTTTACTGTATATCAGGGGATTAAAATAGGTCTAGCTACTTAAAAGGCTCATCTCAGTTGTATTTACTAACTTAGCAAGTACGTAACTCAGTGGTAGCTCAAGTGACTTTAAAGCCATTAAAGCTTAGTGCAAAATACCGTCATACAAAAGACTTCAACGCGCGCACACAAACACCAACAATTATTTAATATAATAGGCGTGATGACTAGTATTAAAAATGAAGAAGTAAATAATACTTTCATAAAGAAGATTAAAAATGAATGTAATAATTGAAAAAATATGTAAAATCGGTAAATAAATCACTGAGTAATAATAAGCTTTTAAAGTTTCTACAGGAGGCATCTCCTGTCCCTTTCTCGGGAAACAGAGCACCCCCACAGTTACTATGAAAAATCTACTCGTGACGTCACATGCCAAAGAGATTGTATAAAAAGCTACCACAGCTTAGTAATGAGGTACGATGATACATGATTGCTTTGACGTCACTGGCCGTTTGAGCTATCTCTTTCTATTCCGGTTTTTAAAATGCTTCTAACTTTGTCGTTTTTTGAGATATTTTATTTATGTTTTCACAAATGTTTATCTTTTGAAAAATATTTTTGTTTATGCAAAAAAATTTTAGTCATCATGCCTAATATTATTATTTTAGCTACCTAAATAAATTAAAGAACAAAAATAAAAAAATTAGGTATATTTAATTTGCATTTTAACAATTCAAAGAGTGTAGGTTTACACTCTTTTGAATTGTTAAAATTTGTAGACACAGTAGGTACCTACTGTGTATGAGTAGGTACTCGTATTCCGGAAATAAATAAAGTTTAAAGGAAAACTTGCGCTAAATTCGTTTCAGAACTCCTATTCTTCTTAATCTCAGACAGAATCTGATCAGGATCGGAGATTTTATCGAAGAAAGAGACAATCTTCTTCAGTTTCTCTTCTTGAATCTTGTTCTCTGGCTCGGTCTGCGTGTTGCTGGCAACCTAAAGAAAACGTGAGACCATTTTCGTGAAACTAGGTGGTAAGTAGGACATTTCTGCAAAGTTCGTCTAGATAGTAGCGGTGGCAATTAATGCTATTTTGCGTAAATTTCATACACATGCTAATTCACGAGTCTTAGCATGCTAATTGCTATTGCTATGCTATTTGCTAAAATGAAATGAAATAAAAATGAAAAATGAAATGAAAAATGAAATGAAACATGTAATGAAACTTTATATTAAAAATTAAATTCAAAGTGAACTAAATTAATTGAAATGAAATTTCATATTTCGTAGAATTTTGCAACTACATTTCATTTGCGAAGTGCTAATTGAGATTTCACATGCTAAAAATTAATGCGAATGCTAATTAATCCTTCACTACTAGATAGGTACCACCGATTTGCCAGTTAGCCGCTAAGCAATAGTGTGCAACTTGAGCAAGCACTGTCTTAGTGCTTTGTAGCGTGACAAGCTAGTCATTCACCTGATGTTAAGCGTAATGGTCACCCAATTAACAGTCGGAGTGTCAAGTTTGTTTCAATTCTCTGTGGATCTACCTATAGCGTCACGTTACTCAGTATCATAAAAATTGGAATTCTTGCTGATACCATTCAAGAAAGATAATTAAGAATGGACAGCAACCACCCACGCTCGTGGTACAACTGACAGCCAATGGGGAAGAAAGGTTCTTGAGTGGCGAACACAAACCGGATTTATAACGTAGCGAAGGCCCCCCACAAGAAGAGGTGGTTGCGTATCACCAACATCAGCCTGAAGACTACACCAGACTACTACATGCCTCACTTCCACGCAGTTGGTAGGAGGCGAGCAGCCGCTCAAAGTGGCGCTGTCTTAGGAAGGCCTATGATCAGCAGTGGACGTCTTCAGGCTGATGTTGATGTTATTGATGATGTTAATCAATCATCCCCAATGGGCCGCTCTGAATATAGGTTATGGAGACCATTGGAAAAGATTAATTATTATCGGTCACCTTTGAAGATTGCCGCCCTGTTGAAAGGTTAGACAAGTCAGCACTAAGTTTAGAGATGCCGATGTGCTCATTTTCATGTACAGCTTTGTCGTTATCCCTCTCGAAACCTTCGTGGCAGTAATGGCAGATGAACTTTCTGTCCTTGAAGTGCGAAATGTTCAGGTGGTCATTGTAGTTTATTATTCCTAAAAATAGAAGAATAAATCTCGTAAAACGATAGATTGAAACATTTCATTAGAAAGAGGGTAGGATGCACGTCCTTACGCCATTTATGCCCGTCGTCACTAATTTTGACTGATCTTAATTCCGCACTTATCTCGATCCAGAACGCACCTAAACGCGTTGAAGTAGGTTTATTTTGTAACGGAATAGCTAGGCCCGCTTTGATTGCAATCTCACTTGATGGAACGTGGCGACGCGGTCTACGTTGATACATGCATGCCGAGAAGATATATTAGGGACCGGCCAAATACGAGTCGGATCGCGGACGAAGGGTTCCTTATCATTAACTATAAAACGAGCAAAAAATCACGTTTGTTGTATGGGGATAGGTGGTGACCGATGGGCAGACAGACGGACGGACAGCGGAGCCTTAGTATTAGCAGGCTCCACTTTGTGTATGGAACCCTTAAATAACGAAAGAAATTGAAGACAAGGTATTACCATAAGAAATCTTTTTACACCCGACTATTGGACACTGCCTGGGCGTCGTATCCATCAAGCAGCTCCTCTGCACAGACTGCACAAAGGAAAGTATTCCCGGGCTCTTCAAATCTCTCAACGCACCGTCAGATCTAACCTTCTTAGGCCTTCTTATCCTGCGAAATCTCATCCCGCGCCTTCTGCGCTTTTCTCTAAACGAAATTATCGGGTCGCTTAGTGCGTGCATGTTTTGCTCATTCGGCAAAATGTACGAATCGCGTCTAATGCCGAATAATCGTTGAACGAAACATTGAAATCGAGTTAGTTTTTGTCTTTGACCCATGTAATACGGAATATGCGGGTAGGGTGCCATATGGGGGCATTGTGGAATGAATTTGAGTTCTTCTGTATCGTGTTCTATCGATAAATTCTTTTCACTCATATCGTTGGATATTGTCTCTGCATATTTATCGATTTTGGAATCGATTTGAGTTGAGATGCAAGATTGATCGATTTGTACCTCGCGAATGATTGCTGTGCCGACGGATGTGTTGTCGCAGTCGGAGTATGTGTTGTCCTTGTCGGTTATTTCGGTGGTGCCGGCGCAAGCGTCTGTTTTAGTTCGGTGCGAGCGTTTCCGTCTTCGATTCGGTTTCGTTTCGTCTGTAGTTTCGGGATTCGGTTCGGGGAGAATGCCTGCAAAGACAGCATTGTATTTCATTATATTCTTTCTAACAACACACTCCCCTATATTGTGTCTCACAAAGCTATATCTACTTATTTTTGCCGTTTTCTTATCATTACTTTGAAACTTGCTGCTGCCGACAACATGCGCGTTGCAAGAACTCGGCATAGGCATAGGTAACATTAGGCGGGCCCGATAGCTCAGTTGGTAGTATACCTGCCTTCTGAACTGAGGGCTGTGGGTTCGATTCCTACCCGGGACAAACATTTGTGTGATGAACATAGATGTTTGTTCTGCGTCTGGGTGTTATATTGTATTCTATGTATGTATTTACAAACATAAAAGTATATAAGTATTGTATCAGTTATCTGGTTCTCATAATACAAGCTATGCTTAGTTTGGGGCTAGATGGCGCTGTGTGAAACGTCCACAGATATTTATTTATTTATTATCCTGGCTCATCCTCAATCACAGGAAGCCAGGATGATATATAAACTTGTAAAACTACCTATTAAGCGTAGATAAGCAGAGAGTGGAAGTGCCTATTAGGGTGGCATGATCATGTCTGATCAAACCCTCTATAATTAAATAAATTAAAAAAAAATCATCATCATCATCATCAGCCTGAAGCCACTGCTGAAAATCTGCATCCATCGTCTCCCCGGGGTTTTGACCAAGCTGTCGGTTCACCTAGTAGAGGGCCATCCAAAGACTTTAGGGAGAATTCTGAGGGACCATCCTACGCTGCGTCTTCCGGTATGATTAAGGATAAAAGTATTAATTAAGTAAGTGTAATATTTCAGGATCAAAACTTAATTATAAATAAAAAAGCGTGTAGCCATTTAACTAACCAATAACGCTGGCATCGTAAATCTGGAACAGTTTCTTCAAGCACTTATACTTAGCTTTCAGCACTTCGTGTTTTTTTTTCGGCACCCAACTTCGGTCCATCTCTTCTTCGGCTTCTATCTCTGGGATGCTCGTCAACGTACTTTGCTTTAACATTTTGTGGTTCACGTAAACAAAACAAACAAATTTAGACACTAAATAAAAAATCACACTACCGATTACTTCGTAATTTTGATATGGTATCATTACGCGGAATGATGTGCCTTTTTTTATCATAAAAAATAATAAACTCGTAATCGACAATGGAGTGCATAGTGTAGTGACATTTTTGACAGTGACGTTTGATTTTGAATAAGGAGTTCTTTTTGTTCTTTGCTTTTTACGGCAAAGAGGTTTTACGTGCTTTCAAAAATCAGAATTTAACCATTCTAACCTCCTTTCAAAATACAATACCCGTAAAAGTCTGAAATCAACGTTTAGGGAAGAATTTGTACTTTTACCATCATCATTCCATTTTACCATCGGTACCTCTCGCCACCGTGAAAAAGATCATCCGCACATTATTGAGTCGAGGAAATCGCATACGACTCGGTTTATGCGCACTTTCTTACCGTACACCTGTAAGATGTGGAATGAGCTTCCACCAGCGGTCTTTCCCCAGAGCTACAACATGCAGCAATTTAAAAGGAGGGTCAAAAGAGTATTATCACAGGGTAAGCAACGCATCAGTGGCACGTCTAGTGTTACAGATGTCCATAGGCTACGGTGACCTCTTCCCATCAGGAGGGCCGTATGCTTGTTTGCTACCTATAGCATGAAAAAAAAATCATCAGTTCTTCATCTTTCATCACAGCAAATCTTAGCAGAAAAACATACAATTTAACGAAGCTTTGTACTTAAATAAATAATAAATATGTATGGACATTTCACACAGCGCCATCTAGCCCCAAACTAAGCATAGCTTGTAGGTACTATGGGAACCAGATAACGAATATATGGAATACAATATAACACCCAGACACCGAACAAACATCTATGTTCATCAGACAAATGTTTGTCCTGTGTAGGAATCGAACCCACAGCCCTCAGTTCAGAAGGCAGGGCTACTACCAACTGAGCTATCAGGCCCAAAGCTAAGTACCATGATTATTTAAGTGGGGAAAAAGTATTTCGTATTTTTGCACGGTGGTAGGCGAATTCGCGCTATAGGTACGTACTTCTTCCAAAATGTAAGTGAGTTAAGTTCCGAAGTGAATGTATTTTTGGAAATAAATGTTTCAAAGTTTAAAAAAAAACTATTTTCACTCATTTTAAATCACGGTTAAAGTATAAGTAAGACGGATAATATTTTTCGTTTATTTACTAAGTTGTATTAATTTAAATTGCTTTCTAACTAATGGTATTACAAACCAGTCAGGTACAAGTAGTACAACCAAAGTAATTCGATCTCAAATTCGTACGTACAAAATACGAATAGAGATTTTCCCCACCCCAATACACACCATGTGAGCCCGGGATTCCCCCGCGATCGAGCACAGTTTGCTAATACGACCGAGCTCGAACGGTAAACGACGACAACCAATCACAATCGAATCTTTCTAATACGTTACACATCTAAATTCTTCAAAATAATGAATGAAACACATGAAATTAATGCAACCAATCGATAGCTATCACCATAAAAACCACATTAAAGTTATCTTCGCATGACATCACATTACGTCATAATTGCGACACTAAACCCTGATCCTGCATCGCGCAAATGATATTTTCGCATCCTTTCAACATGTATAGTGCGAGTCGCGCTACATGATCGGTCCATCTCTGGCTTCCCTCATTGACTGACCCGCTCGTTGCAGTCTCTGACTGGTACGGTCGTGTCGTCCTCGGCCGCCAAATGAATGTTAAACTCCTTGGGTTAGTTTGGCGACCGGGGCGCGGCATTGACCCCCAATTCGGGGTTACATTGTCACAACAGAACAGACAGTCTGTTGTGGGCGACAAGCGGAGGCCCAAATGCGAACCGTGGCAGCACAGAGCTATGAAACAAATGACGTTTCGCCTATAGATAGAGACGAAATTAATCATATTATTGCTGCCAAACTTCGGTACAAGGGTACTCCTCTGTGTCAGTTTGATATTATAGGGTAATTTCGCTAGTTTCCGACCACTTAGTGGAGTTGTCAAGTTTAGGTTGCATAATAAAATGTACCAGTATCATTTTTTGACTTGATGCTACTAAGCTACGTTTCAAATATTATACTCTATATTTTTATCAGATTATCAATCATTTTTTATAATAACCGACCCTTTTATAAATATCTAAACCAAAGGCTAATAGTAACTATTTTGCTAGTTTTCGATCACTAAATTATGTTTACGACCACTTTTTCGCTAGTTTCCTACCACTATAAATTGAAAGACGTAGGTGCCTGTGGTAAATAAATGATAGAAACAATGATCAGAAAGGCTTCTTTAGATCCTCTGTCTTGTATTTTCATGATTTCTCCAGCTTTGAGGCACTTACTTATATAAAAAAGCATGATCTTTTTTCTTACTGAGACCGCCAAAAATTATTTAAGGATATGGCTAAATTATCAGCTATAACAAAAAAAAATTGGCTAACGTAGTTTATAAACATAGTTATGTTTACAAACTAAATACGCTACTTTTTTTGTAATAAAGCCAGCCCACATTAGACCCTGGGCGAGAAATATTCAATGATGGTTCGATCAGTTGGTCACGCCTATTTTGCGACCACCAGCATTAATCGTTTTTTTTAAATCGTGTCTGGTCTAATTAGTTAAACTTACAAAGTAATCGACTATTTATGTACTTTTATATGTAAATAAATACGGATTTATAATGTTTTTGATATAGTTTGCTTTTGCGGTCGAATAGCATTTTTCTGCAGCTGGATTAGTTTTCGACCACGAGCGATTTTGGGTATCTGTAGTTTTTATACCAGATGGTGGATAAACGTGGTCGAAAACTGGCAGTTAAAATGAATGTGCTTTTAAGTTTCAAAGCTTTAAAATAGAATTGGGGATTTCTCGTATAATATTTGTTACAAAACTGAACCTATTTGGACATAAGATGTGTTCACCGCAAGCTTTTTATTTTTTGTATTTTTTCATCAAATGTACATTAAACGGTCGGATAGCGGTAGTGGTCGCAAAACCGGCGAACTTACCCTATGGCAGAAGTACCGATAGTGATGTAATGCGTTGGTTAACCTTATAATTATCGACACATCGATAGTTTCTATTATGCCATCCGGAAATTTGTTACAATAAGTTTAAAATGTTTTCAATTTATTTTGTGGTTAGATTGACTTCTACTAATTAAACTTTTAATATCTTTTATGTTTATTAGGTTTCCTACAGATCCTAATATAAAAGATAAATAGATATTCGCAACTGGACAGTGCAATTGGTTTCCTCAAAAACATGATACGGTTTGCTCTCAGCATTTTGAAGCTGAATGTTTTATGAAAATGTCTAATCATATACGTTTATATTTTGACGCTATTTCCACATTGAAACTCTAACCTATTTTTAACGAGGTATTCTAATTTCTCCCCACTAGGTGGACCGATCACCTGGCGAAAACCGCGGGGAGCCGATGGATGCAGGAGGCGAGCAGCCGTTCAAAGTGGCGCTTTCTGGGGGAGGCTTATGTTCAGCTGTGGACATCTACGGGCTGATGATGATGACTATAATTTCTCTTATCCGCATTTATTATTTGATGAGGACATTATAATGATGTGGCGTGCTCGCCCATGAAAGAGTTTTCATGTAGCCTCCATGGAGCTATTAAAAAAAGAAGGAGGGAATCCCGTCTGATCCGAAACTGAAGCTCCCTTAGGAAGCCGGTCGCCCTACTTTCAGCTGATACACATATGTAATATGTCCGCCATTTTAGGCTTCAGTTCGATGTCAATCAAAACTCAATCCTTCTTTTTTTTATTTCATCCATGGTAGCCTCATAGAAAACTATTGCTCTTGGTTGCTAAAGACAACTGATCTCGTTGATTCTACGTAAGAATCTACGTCTTAGTCGATATTGAGTGAAAAAATTCACTTTCTTTTTATTTTGTAAACAGCTGTAAATTAAAATATACATCGCACGGTGAGCTGAAAAATTACCTTTATTTACTGCCAAACTAAGGACCTCCTTCTATTAAATAAGTGTTTACCTACAACACCTCAATGATACTCAATATTATTATTATTTTTCCTAAAAATTCATCTGAAAATTGTATTTTCAGATGAATTCTATCAAAAAGAAACATGACGCAACAATACTGATAAATCATCAGCAAAACGTGTTACCTATGTATTTGGAGTTTTAATATATTTTTTCGTTTTATAACTTGTTATGTTTCTTCTATTTCAAACTTTAGTTTATAGATATAATAATACTATCACACATCATCAGCCGGCAGACGTCTACTGCTAAACACTGCCTCCCCCATAAAACCTCACTTTGGACGCCTATCGGATTTGCTTATAAACTTAATCTTTATAACCATAAACTGACGATAAACTACCTCTATACTTACACACATTACATTTGCCATAAAATAGGTGAGGTGGACTGTATATCCGTGACGCGAACATGACGTACCTACCAATACCAATACATTCAATTTTATTTATTTTAGATTTATACCGGTATGTTTATCGGCTGGCCATTGTCGACCCAGAATAGAGTATAATAGAATAAAATAACACTATTACACATAGAAATACGCACAAAAGGCACAAAAGATATAGGTAGGTACTAAAGTGTACCTAATGATACAATCAGGTAAGAGGTACCTTACCGCGTACTTAACTCATATCAAACTATCGATAAAAATATATCGACTCAACCCACAGCACGTTTTGCTGACAGCAGTGGCACTAATGACAAGACAATTGCTATATATGTCATCTGCGCAGGTAAACCATAGAGGTTTCATTGTAATACCTGACACGCTTGAATTGTATGAGAAGTGTCGAAAAGGCGCCTCTATGTAGAGGGAAGCGTTTTTTTTTTTTTGCTCTGTGCGTGGCAGCCTGTGAAGGCGCCAGCTTGCTCAGGCTCCTTGCTTAGAAGGTGAGGGACCCCACGCAGCGATATGAATGTGTAATGGATAAATAACTCTCCCACTGGTATTGAATGCTGCACTACGTAAGCAGTATAGTATTCAATACATTTTGCATTTTTTAAACGGGGCATCTGCCTTTGTTCATTTAAACGAACAACAAGGTACTATATACCTGCATACCTAGCTATACTACAAAAAAGTAATTTAGTAAACAAATTTTAAACAATTACAAAAAAATTGGTCGATGTAGTTAGCTTTGTCTTCTGAACTGTAGATTATTGTGGGTTCGATTCCCGCTCAGGACCAAATATATTGTGTGATAAACATCAATGTTTGTATTGTGAGTGTTTTAAGTTGTTATGAATGTATTTTCAAAACAACAAAAAAGTATTATATTAGTGCAACATCATCCATTCAAAACAGTTAGAAAAATTGAGCACTTAAAATAGTTATTAAATGAGTAGGTCCTTGTTTATTATATAGATATTTTATTCTAATTTGCAATAAGTTTAATATAAAATATGTAAGTTATTAAAAAGTATGTATTATTTGTTTAAAACCTTATCTATCTAAACTCATATTATTATCTATTGCTACTTCTTATGATTATTTTATTTGGGTAATTCTTTTTCTTATTCTTTTTCAACCAGCACTACAACTCGTTCCACACTACACAAAGGTTAACTGGAAGAAAATGCTACTTATCATTAAGTTCGCCTATGTACTTGATTTACTCTTGTGCAATAAAGCATTTTCTATCTATCTATCTATCTACAATATCCATAATTATTATAGCTAAGTGATTAAACTGCAAACTTGGGTATCTACTCCGTTTAATTTTAAAAGTCCTAAATTAACTTTGATTATTCCACATAGGTACATAAATAAATAAATATTTTAATAATAACGCCCAACAATCACACACTTGTACTGCCACATAGTAATTTCTAAGTTACACCCAGATTAAGTAAAGGTGGTACGAGTCGCTCAGCGCGCCAATCTTGCGTTTTAGCTAATTACAGCTTAATTACTCAACGAAATTATACGATAACTAGTTTTTCGCAAATAAATAGAATGTATCAACAAATCAGGATAAAAGCATCACCTAAATATCATTGGTTTAGCAACCAATTGGGAATAGACTGGAACGCTAAGATAAAATTAGTTTTCTGCGATTTGTTGCTACATTCTATTTATTTGCGGAAAACTAGTTTTCATGTAATTGCGTTGAGTAATTAAGCCATTATTAGCAAAACAAGCAACACAATTTGAATTTGGCGCGCTGAGCGTGACGTACCACCTTAACTGGAAGATAATGCTCTCTAGCATTAAGTTCACCTATGTACCTAAATTTTAGTTGGTTGTGCAATAAATCATTATCTATCTATAGATCCTGGACCCTAACTAGGATTCCCTGTATCTAGGGACCAAGGAACTACGAGGACCATGCTCCCACAACACCCAGACATCGAAATACGCCATCTAACGTTGTTGACGGCGCAGGTATATTATGTTCTACATTTACGGCGTAGTTTTATGCTCTGCGCCTTCAGCGTTAGACAGCGTATTCTACATCGTATTCATCATATATGTCACCGTCTTTTTATATGAACCGTTTGTTTATAAAAAAACGCGGTAATTTATAAACTGTCGATTTATTGCAAACGGGCGATGTGTCTCACAATAAAACGGTCGATATTTCGGTTATTTATAATTAATCGGCATCACTTCTTTCTTCCTACGTATACGGTGTAGCTTTATATTCTACGCTTCCAGCGTTAGACGGCGTAGGTCTATTTCCTACGTCTACGGCGTAGCTTTACGTTCTACGCTTCCCGCGTTAGACGGCGTAGGTCTATTTCCTACGTCTACGGCGTAGCCCCATACTTCAATAAGTGTATAATAATATGTCATGTGTTTAGTTCATAGTTATGTTAAGCAAGTATTGAATAAATCTTTTTCTATTCTATTCTATTCTAATCTAATCTATTCCATATACTACATGTAACGGCTAGCACGAACTACGTCGGTCTAACACTGGAATTCATAGTCAAGGTGGGGGCTCCTCTAGAGGATGAATCAGGCGCTGTGCGGCAAATTCAAGCTTTATGCATTTCATAAACAAAAGCAGCCCCCAATTCGGCATGATCAGAGGGTGGACGCTGATCGTCCGAATTTCGTCAACCAAACGGTCTCCTTGCTTTCAAATCGTGTTATTTTATTATTTTATGAAGTTCATGATATTTAAAATACGAATGAGTGAGAGATGGGTGACATTTTGGCGTGACTTTTGATAGTTCAAAAGTCGTGTCAAAATGACACTCGACTGAATTTTCAAAGACAACTTTATTGAAATCGTAGAGTATTTAATTAAAATGCATTTCAGTGAGAGGTTTCTCCAGCGTTTGTTTATGAAAGTGAAAGAAGAATGATTCAGCATTTCACCTCTAGCTAAAAGTGGAATGATAGATTTTGGGGGTTTGTTCAACCTTTGTTTATGAATACCACTGTAAGATAGGTAAGTTATGACAGCTTCTGAGGGGTCTGGTTTAGGACATTTCGTGAGTCGTGACAGTTCATTATTTTTGTCGTTTTTGTAGAAATATGTTCCCAAAGACTTCTATGTATGCACAGTACATATATCTCTATGTTCCTCGTTTTTCCTGGATCCTTTAGATACTTTTTTTAAGCGGGCAATGTGCCTTATTTATTCAAACTAACTTCTAGACTAACTAGAACTATTACTACACTACCTACAAATAACATTTGAACTGTAAACTAGACAGGATGGTCTATAGACACTTATTAAATCTTCAGATTATTTTGTAAAGGAAAAAATTGCCTATATGTTAGCAGGCGATACTGCTATATATAAAATCATAAATAAATTCTTGTTAAAGTCCAAAGCATGTGGTGGTTAGGAGTTTTTAATGATCACGCCAAAAAGCCTCTCCCCTATTTTAAATCTCTCTATACCACACACTAGTTGCAAGACTCAAAAATCCAATATAACTTAACACCATAGAAAAAACACAGTTACGCCCAAACGGGAAAAACAATATGGCGCCTCCGAAAGTACCGAAAAAGCCGCTTAAATCCATGGAAAAACCAATCGAGAAGCCTATAATGAAAATAAAGAAAAAGAAGAAGAACTACCAGAGTTTCTCCATTTACATCTACAAACTCCTCCGGACAATTACCACAGACCAACAAAATATAGGAATTTCAAGAAACGCGATGTCCATAATGAATAATTTCGTTAGCGATATGTTGGAGAAAATCGCCGCAGATGCAGGGAGATTGGTTGCACATGGCAAGAAAACGACCATGGGTAGCCAGGATATACAGACTGCTATCAAGCTGCTTATACCTGGAGAGCTGGCAACGCACGCCAATATCGAAGGCTTGAAAGCCGTCAGGATGTACTACAGAAGCCAAGAGCAAGACGGACAACGCTCACATGAGACGTGAATTTGACCACGAAAGTAAATTAATTATTTGTAAATTATTATGTTGATTATAAAATTATTATGTTATTTTGAAAAAGGCCCTTTTCAGGGCCAAAATCATTCAACGTTTCACACAACTCACACAAGACAATTCATGACTACTTTTCCGACTCCAAAAACAGGGTTGTTATTTTATTGTTAATTAATACACCTAGAACTCTTTCATAAACGAAATACAAAAATATCTATTTCATTTTATTTTCAAAGAAAAAGTTACAGATAGGGATTATACTAAAAGAGAAATATACTTAGGTACGGTTTTCTCAAGCGACGAAAGTCACGTTCTCCTTTATAAGATTTTAATTATAGAACGTTACCGTTGTGGCTTTTTAATATGACGAGTGGTGACCACCCCATCTCTTCCTGTGGGTGCCGTAAGATCCGGCTAAGGGAATATCCAGGGAATGAGGAGCAGTATTTTCCTCGACATATTATACCAATTGAATGGATGGATTATAAATCACAAGCTACTTGCCTAATATTACCAAAATGACTTTTAATTTACCAAAAAATCAGTTTTGTTATTGTTTTTTATTTTATTTTTTATTAAACGTCCTATTCCTAATTGCATATATTTTGTTTTTTATTTTAACTTGTGACATTTCTTAGATTTTTTCTGTTGTTTTATGATAAAGAATGGCGTGACGAGCTAGTCGTTCACCTGATGTTAAGTGAGACGGCCGCCCATAACAGGTGCCCATAAGGTTTTAGAATTTTTAGGTCAACGGAATACCTATATGACACGTAAATTTTGCGTATCGTAGGTGCATTATGCTCCGAAGTAACACCTAATTACGAACAAATGACAGCCTCCGTGGTGTGGTGGTTGACAGGTCGGCCCATAACCCGGAGGTGGCGGGTTCGATTCCCGCAACAGGGCAAGTAGGTATTTGTGCACGAAAAAAGCGCAAATACTTGTTCTGTGTCTGGGTGTTGTGGGACCATGGTCCTCGTAGTTCCTGGGTCCCTAGATACAGGGAATCATAGTTAGGGTCCAGGTTCTATTATGTGGTCGTTGGGCGTTATTAATTTATTTTTATTATTATTTATAAATACACCAAACATTTTTGATTTTTAATTACTTTGTACATTTTATTGTATTTTGTTTTGTTTAGATGCTTGATTTTTATTTTACAGGATAAAGAAGGCGTAGACTTAATTGTTTGATATTAGTTTCAAATTAAATTTTGTCTTATATAACAAAAAGCACTAAAAACATAACAGCCTTTACGGACAGACGGACAAAAAATCTCTACTTTTAATGGTTCCGTTTTTCTAACTGGCACTGAACCCTAAAAATTATAACACAAACATTCTATAATTAGAATGTTTGTGTTATACAAAACGTTTAAACGCAGAAAAACAAATCACTACACTTTTATTCATAACTACCCTCAAAATTTAAGATTAGGCGATCTGCGATCGTCAAGCGCCTATATAAGCAGTAAACCTTTCTGCACTAAATTAGTCTTGAGTCGGCGGTTAAGAAAATTACAATGGCGCGCACAAAGCAGACCGCTCGAAAATCTACCGGTGGCAAAGCGCCAAGGAAGCAGATAGCGACTAAAGCGGCTAGAAAAAGTGCTCCCGCTACTGGAGGAGTGAAAAAACCCCATAGATACCGCCCCGGCACCGTCGCTTTACGAGAAATAAGACGTTACCAGAAAAGCACGGAGCTACTGATCAGAAAATTGCCGTTCCAGCGACTCGTGCGAGAAATAGCGCAGGATTTCAAGACTGAGCTGCGCTTCCAGAGCTCGGCGGTTATGGCGCTCCAAGAGGCAAGTGAGGCGTACCTTGTAGGCCTTTTTGAAGACACGAATCTTTGCGCCATACATGCGAAGAGAGTCACCATCATGCCTAAAGATATACAGCTCGCCAGGAGAGTGAGAGGCGAACGTTCGTGAAAACTCAAGACTCAAATTTTGTTAAAGTATTTTTGGTTATTGGTTTTGGTTTTTGGTTTGGGTTGAATTATTTATACATATATCATATATTGACTAAGCCCTTTTCAGGGCTGCAAGCAATTCTAAGTTTCTTGACAATACTGCAAATGGAAAACCCTACAAAATTGTTTCTTTGTTAATGTTTTGTTTGATTGAGTTTTATTTATGGAAATTTCTGGTGTCGAATATTAAATAAATAACCCGGGATTATTTATTTACCTACTCACAACGTTCAATATACTGATTAAAAAAATATTTGTCACAAATATAATATTGCGACCAACTTCTGGTTGGTACCCAGGAGGTCCTTCTTGAGTTTGAATAAGTTAACTTTGTCCCAGAAACAACCGAACGTATGCAGTCCCTATAGGGACTTTGTCAAATTCACTCAATCTATGAACTAAGACTGCGATGAGTCCTCCGCTTTTGCAGTCTTCTTAGGCAGCAAGGGCGCCTGAATAGACGGCAGCACCCCACCTTGCGCTATCGTGGCTCCGTGCAGCATTCTGTCCAACTCCTCGTCGTTCCTGATAGCGAGGAGTATATGCCTTGGAGTAATCCTGGTCTTCTTATTATCTGAAGCCGCTTTGCCAGCCAATTCCAGCACTTCAGCAGCCAAGTATTCCACGGCTGCTGCTAAGAAAATGGCCGCTCCATTCCCAACTCTAGGCGAGTAGTTTCCTTTCCTAAGAAATTTGTGGATTCTTCCGACTGGCAAGCAAAGACCGGCGCGGGAAGAACGCGACTTGTTCTTCTTTGTTACTCTCGACGTCATTTTATTTTTTGCGGTTTTTGGTTCAGTTTGAGCGTGAATGTTTTCGGGTTAGAATTTTGCGGATGATAGAGGATTTTTTAGTCGGCAACTAGTGGGTAGGTGCCACAGCGTAAATTGATTTGACGTATCGGTAAGAAATTCGTGTAGCTACAAAATCTAACGACAACAGTTCTAGTACGTAATTTTTAGACCTCTTTGTGTATTAATTATTTCTGTCTCATGTCCGTAATTTTTACTAACAAAATATATTATTAATTTATTACCTACCTATGTGTGACTTTCATGAGACTATGAGAAACCGTAGGCAACATAAATAGCCGGGCAGTTATTTATTGACCGATGTGCATGAGAAATGAGCTCATCTACTCATCATTACTGTTGGTAATAAGCACAGAGCCAGTGTTGCCATATATACAGATTTATCTGTATCGGTACAGGTTTTAGGGTACCAATACAGATGACAGATTTAACTCTACTTTTATACAGATTTTTTCATTTGAAGGTTTTTAGACATTTTAATTATGGATTCTTCTTTTTACACTGAGTAAGTACTCGTTTTAGTTTCGGATGCATGACTTTTTCATACTAGGCTGGGCATTATATTAGTTTTGTATAAGATTGAAGAATATCTTGCTCATTATATAGAACGAAAGCGATTAAGGCTTTGATACTATTTACCTACTTTTAGTTGAGGAGTTTCTATAGGGTAGATGCCAACTGTTAGTTTCCTAAAGACCATAAAGTTGTTTCCTAATATAAATATTTTGTAATATAAAAAAAAACACTAACAGTATCCTGTGACCGACTGAACATTTTTTGCAATCTTTTTATCTAGTTTGTAGGTAGGTACTCTATCATCAGAATATGGGATCTGCCTAGAAACAAAATTGTTAAAATTGGTTCACAAGACAATATAAAATGGTTTGATGGTACATACGGATTTTGGTTTATTAATCTAATACAGATTTATACAGATTTCTAGACTTTTCAGTCCAGATTTTTAGGTTTGGGAGGTGGCAGCACTGCACAGAGCTATGAAACAAATGACACTTCGCTATTTTTTTTTTGCTCTGTGGTAATAAGGAAAAAGGCAAATAATTGAGGGTGAGGGGTATGAGGGGGTGAGGGTCTATATCACAAGACTTATCCTAAGTATGCTAAGTAGGTAAAAACTCGACCACCAAACCAACCATAACCAAATGATGATTGGTCCATGCATGGTCGTAGTATATCATTTTGATTAGTCTAATACAAAAAAGTTCTTGCCCAATAAATAGCGCCATGTATTGACAAATATCTATCTTACATCTTTGATAGAATGTTATGTTGTTGGAGTGTTTAAATTAGTGAAATTCGAATTAAAACTACTAGTATGTTAGCTACTCGATCATAGATGGCGCTGTTATAAATTATAAAAATTGTATTGTTTTCCCAGACCTAGAAACTTTTCGTTTTGGTTTTCCCTCCCTGCGAAATTTCAAATGGCATAGAAATCGTTGCAGTTTTACTACATAAAAATATTCTTATTTGCTACAATCACCATAAAGCGTTGATTGATCTAAGACACAACGTACACCTGATCAATTTATAAGTACTTAATTTAAATTGCTTAATACTTAATTGCTGAAGTAGTAACCAATTTTTTGTAATTCTTGTAGATCGAACCCCACCGCCTGTATAGAACATCAGCCAGTCGTCATTTCACAGCTGAAGTCAGAAAACTAAATGAAACATAGTTTATGGCAGTGTAAAAAACAGATTTATTTTTTACAATTAATCTTAAATCTAATTTATATATTATCATTATTATTATACATATTAACAATAATTACATGACGCTACAGGAATTTTTGGTAACTAATGCGAATGTGGCTAATTTCTAAGAATAGTAAGTCAGTATAAATAAAAAAACGAGGAACAGCTTAGAAAATGTCGCGTAGGTTTACGTAAAAATGAATGAAGCCATTTAGATTGGCGGGCCGTCTGCTTGTTTGTCTGTCCATGTTATAAAAAAAAAAAAAAAGATGAAATTTTGCTTCAATATTGTTTACTAAAAATTTTAGCACCCAGCGGGGTTTAAGCACGCGCCCTATAACTCACCGGATCATACAGCGGTCATGTGACCATAGCTCAGTTTGTAAAGCGTCCAATCCGGTGAGTAGGGGGGCGCGGGCTCAAATTCACCTTTTTGCTAAAATTTTAAGGAATATGTTATATTATCTTTACGGAGGGACAGATATCAAAATTTGGGGAAGTTATAGATAACCGAGAAAACGCATAAATTGTAGGCGTTGAAATATTTAATGAACAACATTTCAGTTATTTAATGTATTTTTAGATTTTTTTAGTATTTCCCTAAAAGCACGCTAAATATTACCTAACAGTAAATAAAATAACAATTTAACAATTGACTTACTTAACTAGCTGCTTAATTATATAGACTATAATTATTATTAATATTATCATATAGACTTATCAATAATTAATAATTATTAACTAATGTAATGTATGGGTGGTTATATAGATATAAATAATAATTTTATTAATTGTGTAAATGCATTATTATTTAGTACTGTCATTTTGTTTAGAGATTTGTTTATTCTAATTAAACAATTAAAAAAAAACTATTACATTATTTAATCAAAGCACTATTATCTATTTTGATTAGATTTTATAATTCTCAAATGTTAAAGAGAATTAATATATTGTTATAAATTATAAGTTTAATATTTGATTTCTATTTAAAAACAAAAAAATATATAAATTTCAGAACTAAATTAAGCGAATATTAGAAAAACGAAATTATTTATTTATCAATATCACTAGTAATTCATTTTAACATTACTGACGTAAATTCATTTGCCAGTCATAAAAAAATTACAGTTATAAATGAAATTATAATAGGTAGGTACTACTTATACATTTTTATATTAATAGGTAGGTTTTTAATTTTTTTTTCTATCCAATAAAAAAATTATAGGTACAATAATATGTAGGTCGATTTTATCAGTTTTGGATAAACCCTAAATAATAAAATGAGATAAAACCATTTTTATATATTTTTTGTTTTAATGTTTTACATGACTAAATTAAGATACACAGGGTGTCCTATCAATCATATGTTATTAATAAATAAGTATAATATCATCAATCAAACATCCTGTATACAGATGCACTACGGTTTATCACAGGCAAAGCCAGATGACGCCACTAGTTCTTAAAGATACCCTCTTATTCATAAAAAAAACCAGCCAAGTGCGAGTTGGGTTCGCGCACGAATGGTTCCGTACCAATAACTATAAAAACGAGCAAACAATACGTTTGTTGTATGGGAGCCACCTTAAATATTTATTTAATCCTGTTTTTTAGTGTTTGTTGTAATAGCGGCAACAGAACTACAACATCTGTAAATTACTGATTTCGTATGGAAATCAATAATAAAATAATTATTTAAATTATTTGATTTAATTACACACGAAATCAAT
Organism: Ennomos erosarius; assembly: GCA_963580505.1. NCBI lineage: Eukaryota > Metazoa > Arthropoda > Insecta > Lepidoptera > Geometridae > Ennomos > Ennomos erosarius. Next base: position 6,264,846 of record OY757004.1, read on the forward strand.
AATATATAATTATATATGTTATAAATAAAATACGAAACCATTACACACATAACCACATATTTATAAATATAATTTTACATGAATAAGAGTGATGTTTTTTTTAAATATTATTTTGATTATAAAAAAGCGCAGACCTAAGTCAGTCTTATTTTGTACATGGGGTAGGTATTCAAAAATGCAATAATGTACTTGGTTTTACAGTGCTTTATCAATAAAACGGCCCATAGATTAATAAAAGGTTTGTTTTCTGTCAGATAGAATATAATTTTATTATTTTTACGAAATAAAAAATAAAAAAGAATTTTTTTTTAATTTTTAAAACTCCATAATAATTTTAAGAATTTTTTAACGACGAAAATCGATTCTTTGCAACTCCATGACTATTGCGAGTTTATAGATGTAGTAATAGGTAGTAGAAATAGTATAGAAGTAGTACTCGCTATCTAGTATTCACGGGGTCTTATCAGGTACAAACGAAACATGAAAAAATGTAGTAATCGTGTCTAGAGAGTTACTAGTTAGTGTCCAATGTATTCATTTGGCCCGATACTTCGCCAACACGCAATAAATGTCGCTTGATAATCTTGCGTTATGCAGAAATAAAATAATTCGTAAAACAGCCCGCGTTATTCCGTTGTATGGGATGAAGCATCAAGGCCCGAAGTCTGCTTTTTGTGTCATGTGTAATTATGTCATAATGTTTCATGAATGGTACCATACTGACAGATTTTGACACTAATGGTAGTCTACAAACCATGAGTAGACTACCGTTAGTGTCAAAATCTATCATGAGCACAGATTTTGACACTAATGGTAGTCTACAAACCATAAGTAGACTACCGTTAGTGTCAAAATCTATCATGATCACAGATTTTGACACTAATGGTAGTCTACAAACCATAAGTAGACTACCGTTAGTGTCAAAATCTATCATGATCACAGATTTTGACACTAATGGTAGTCTACAAACCATAAGTAGACTACCGTTAGTGTCAAAATCTATCATGATCACAGATTTTGACACTTATGGTAGTCTACAAACCATAAGTAGTGGTAGTCTACTCATGGTTTGTTTAGTGTCAAAATCTGTCATTATGGCACCATTCATGATCCATTATGACACGATTGAAATAGAAGACTTCGGTCCCTGTACTGTAGGTATTATAATTATTATCTGTGTGTGTACTAGAATATTTGTATGAAATCCAACACAGCTCCCCCTAGCGGTAAAAAACGTAAATAACGGTTTAAAAAAAAAACAGTACTCGTTAGCGTAAATATTTAAATAAACTCGTAACATTATATTCTATATAACAGTTAGGATGGGTCTTTTAACCCGTAGTTAACGAACAAATTTTGACCATTGCTTAGTACTAGGTGGTAGGAGTTTTCTGCATAGTTCGTCTAGGTAGGTACCATCGCTTTGCCAGTTATTCTGCCGCCAAGCAGTAGTGTGCAAGCACTACTGTGTTCCGGTTTGAAGGACAATGTAGGTAGTAAAATTACTGGGCTAATGAGACTTTATGAACCGATATCACATCACAGTCTAGTCTCATTACTTGAGACAGTGTGATGTCTCGGGATGACATGCGCAGTGCAGTGTCACGCGAAACTTTAAAGTTCCGAGCGACACTGCAACTATTATGGGCGGCCGTGGCGCTTAACATCAGGTGAACGAACCGCTCATAACGTCATTCGTTTACATAAAAAAAATGTTAGTATTTATAACCATCGGTTAACCTTAACTTCGGATTAAAAACCTACCCCTAGTCGGATAGCCCAGCCTTTGAGAACTTGTACCTTAAAATCTATTTTGTGCTCTTGAATCCGCGACGAATTTCCTGACATATTTAATGTAATCCAACATCACAGTTGCAAACGCAGCGTCCAAAATGAACTGCGGGATTTTACCTGAAAAAAAAAACTTACTTTTAATGTAATGAACTTATTGAACGGTACCACAGAGCATGAAAAAAATGCTTAAGCGTGTTTTTGAAAAAAAAAGACTTAGGCGTCATTTTGAAAAATAACCCGCTTGAGTTTTATTTGGAAAAAATACGCTTAAGCGAAATATTTTAATGCTCTGTGGATAGTCTGTTCGAAAATTGTAAATTCTCAGGTTCTATCATTCATAACATGTAAATTAATATTTATTTTAATTATTTTATTTATATTGTCTTGCGGGTAGGCTGCTCGCGGCGTAACACTTAGCTTCCGTACATATTTTTGATTCTATTTATTTCCTGGACGGAAATCCTGCTTTTTTAAGTTTCTTTCGAAGTTCCGGCCCCGATTGGCTAGTACGTGTGTAGTCATGTAGTAATTTTACGACCTAAGTGCATAAGAGTGCAAAATCCGATACCTTCCACCTTTGGATATTTCGAACAGTACTGGTCAGTTGAATATGCAAGAGATGCGGAAAAATGCCTTGGAGTGATCGTCGTAGTGTTGGACCAGTCGGAAGTGAAAACATATCGGAAAATGTATATTTTCATCCATAAAATTATGCGTCGCCCAAATCCTGCGGTACAGCGCCATCTTTGCACTTATCGGAGGAACATCGACAACACACTCAATACGCCACCGCCGTCGCCGTCAAAGCTTTTGGGGCAGGCCGCACGTTACCGATCAGTGATCGATTCTATAGGGGAACTATCAAGGTAGCACCGCGTAAAACACAGAGGGCGGGACCCGCCCAAGCCATTGACAGCTGGGAGCAGGCAGGCTCAACAACCGACAACAACCGCCACGTTGCAATAATATTTATATACAATAATTAATAATTTTACTGTTAACAGCCTATTCATTCGCTTTTGTTTTCTCTTAATTAGAATTATTTTTAAATATTTATTTGATTAATTTGACATTACTCATTATTTTATTTATTAATTGTAATTATTTACCGTACGTGTTTATTTTGTCTACGATCAGATAAGTACCTTTGACTTCCATTTCGGGGCTACCAAAAGGTACATACTTAAGTACCTGGGTCCATCTCCATATTGTGTACCGGCCTAATAAAATTATTAAGCTGTAATTAATTGACATTCACCTTTGTAGGCCTATATTTAAATATTTACCTATGTGTTTTTAATCGGTAAGGACCATATAATAAGTTTTGTGAATGTAGAATACCTATTTGTCTAATAGTCGAATTTGAGGTTATATTAACCTGAGATTGCTACTAGGTAACTTAATAATTACCTACATAAACATAGTCATGGATTGTTCTGGCTTGGATAGTTTGCGCCCTGAGCACCTCCAAGAACTGGTTCCTCCCTCAGCCGGCGACAACGGGCCTAGATTGCTGGAGTCTTTGACACGCCTATGTAACTTTCTTTTGCGTGGGCACCTCAAACCTGAGATAACTCCCTTCCTTTACGGCGGTTCTCTATGTGCTCTCCAAAAAAAGGATGGAGGTGCCAATCGCCATAGGCAATACTTTTCGCCGTCTTGTTGCCAAGATTTGTTGCCGCGCAGTGAAAATCCCTATGACATTGTATTTGCAACCCCATCAACTAGGTTTTGGCACGCCGCTTGGCTGTGTGGGAGCTATACACGCTACTCGGACATTTGCAATGCGGGAGAACAGCGACGATGTCCTCATAAAATTGGACATTCGCAACGCGTTCAACACCGTTGAGAGGGACGCTTTTCTATCTGAGGTCAAAGCTTTGACGCCAGCTATATATCCCTTTCTGTACCAGTGTTACGCGACACCGAGCAATCTCTCATATGATAGCACGTGCATCGTCTCTCAGGTAGGGGCTCAGCAGGGTGACCCGCTGGGTCCACTTATCTTCAGTTTAGCAATCCATAAGGCCATCACATGACTTGAAGCTCCTCTAAACATATGGTACTTAGACGATGGTACTATCGGTGGGAGTGCGGACTCGGTGGAGAGGGATGTGAAGATTCTTTTCCCGGCCCTAAAAAAGATGGGTTTGGAAGTTAACACCACCATGTGCGAGTTCTTTCCCTGCAGCGCAGTTGCCTTGGAATCAGGTGCTAGGTTCCAGTCCTTCATACCTGGAATCAAAATCGTGAACCGGGGTTCCCTCAGTCTGCTGGGTGCTCCCATTTTCACTGAGAGTGTGGGTGTTAGCCTGCAGGCAAAAACGCAGTTTCTGGCCTCCCTTGCGGTTCACCTGAGGCACCTTCCTGCACATGTGGCTGTAACACTTCTAAGGACTTGCTTTGCGATGCCAAAATTGACATACGTTATAAGAACAGCTCCAACGTGGAAGCTCCCAGGTGAAGTGTTACACTTTGACAGCACTCTGAAGCAAATCCTGGAAGGACCCTCAATGTGCAGCTTAGTGAATCGCAGTGGTGTCAAGCCACTTTGCCTATCCGGTATGGTGGTCTGGGCATCCGACGGTTGCAGGAGACTGGCCCCATAGCTTTCATTGCCTCTTCGCACAGGGTCGCGGAGCTCGTTACTCGCATTTTGTCTTGTAATGGTGACTTGCTACGCGTCCCTTATGCTGAGGAGGCTCTTGGCGTGTGGTCTGTCTTATGCCCAGCCACAGATTTGCCGGAAAAGCCAGATCTTCAGAGAAGCTGGGACGACTTGCTATGCAGACGGATCCTCGCCCAGCTGAGGGAGGAAAGTAACGGGGTTGAACGAGCCCGTCTGCATGCTGCAGCAAGGCCAGAGTCTGGTGCCTGGTTGCATGCCGTGCCTTCCCCACATGTGGGCACGCTTATGGATGATGACTCCTTGAGAGTGGCAGTGACCCTGCGGCTCGGATGCACCGTTTGCGAACCCCACATCTGTATTTGCGGGGCAAGAGTTGAAGCAAACGGTCATCACGGCTTGAGCTGCACGCGCTGCGCTGGCCGAAGACCCCGCCACCACGCCATCAACGATATCCTAAAGCGCGCTCTCATGGCGGCTGAGGTTTCTTGTTCTTTGGAGTCTTTCGCGCTCAGACGGTAAGCGACCGGACGGTCTCACGCTGGTTCCATGGCAGAAAGGGCGCTGCCTCGTATGGGATGCTACTTGTGTTAGCACGTTTGCATCCTGCCACCTACCCGCTACCCAGCAGGCAGCGGGGGCGGGAGCGGAGGCAGCAGCTAGAGGCAAACGTCTCAAATACGCCTGCTTGGAGTCAGCATACGACTTTGTTCCGTTTGCGGTCGAGACTGCGGGACCATGGGGCTCCGAAGCATCGAGGTTTGTGCTGGACCTAGGCCGTCGCTTGAGGGAGAAAGGGCGGGATCCCCGGTCGGGCTAGTTTGTGGTCCAGCAAATATCTTTGGCCATCCAGCAGCGAGGTAACGCCGCGAGTGTTCAAGGGACATTTGGGCAAGGAACAGTGCGAGGTGGACTTTTTAGTTAGTTTTAGTTGTGTTATTTAAGTGTGTTTTACGTGATTTCTAAATTGTGACGCTAAATAAATTTTATAATGTAATTATGTATTTTGAATTAATAGTATAACAAACATTATATTATATTTTTAATGATATAAAACCACGAAGCTCTTCTAAGTTATGATGGCTAACTCCGACTTTGACCTAATCCTAAATTACGGCAATTTTCACGCCCATGGGGCAGATGGGGAATTCAAGTTCTCACCTACCCCACCCTAAGTCTAAGCTACGCCAATGGGGTAGATAGTACTTTGACGGGATGTTAATGGGGCAGTTGGGAATAAACGGAAAAATGCAATACCTTTTAAATCGCAACACATGAGCCATTGGAACGTGGTCTGTTCCTCTATCTTCCCACCTGGTGTCGTCACAGTCTTCGGTTTCAGTAACCAGCATCCCACTTTATTGTGACCTCTGAAAAATTAAATTAAGATTTTAATTAAGGAGAGGGGTAGGGCAAAGAATGTGTATTTTATGTGTTTTCTGACGTAATGAGAGCCTTTGGAGCTTTGAATTTAATATATTATGTATGTAGCTCATTTCATTAACTGATTTGACTGTGATGTCAACATAAATAAATTGACCTGCTTGCTTATCGGGCCCTACTCTTCTTCTTAATAGGCATGATGACTGACATTTTTTTTGGATAAATTATTTTCTTCAATTGATAAACATTTGTGAAAACAAAAATTAAATATCTCAAAAAATGACCAAGTTACAAGCATTTTAAAAACCGTAATAGAAAGAGATAGCTCAAACGGCCAGTGACGTCAGAGGAAGGTCGTTATAGTACCTCATTACTAAGCTGTGGTAGCTTTTCATACAATCTCTTTGGCATGTGACGTCACGAGTAGATTTTTCATACTAACTGTGGAGGCGCTCTGTTTCGCGAGAAAAGGACATGAGATGCCTCCTGTAGAAACCTTAAAAGCTTATTAACTCCGTGATTTATTTACCGATTTTGCTTATTTTTGCAATTATTGCATTCATTTTTAATCTTCTTTATGAAAGTAATATTTACTTGTTCATTTTTAATAGTAGTCATTATGATTGTCTTTATTTAAATTGAATAAATTTTCTCTTTCTTTTTAAGATAAGGTTAAATTATTTGACTTTCGAGTATCTTCTTCAACTCGCTTTCATCTATCCGGATGTATGTACTTGCGTACAGATCGCATCTTTAGGGTTCCGTACCCAAAGAATGAAGTGAATCCTATTGCAAAGGCTTCGCTGTCCGTCTGTCTGTCTGTTTGTCTGTCCGTCTATCCATCTGCCCCCAGCCTGTATCTCATGAATCATAATAGTTCAAAATTGGTTGGAATATGGCGCCATAGAAAACCTGAGGTGAGGTGGTGTATTTCCTCCCTATTTTGGAAACAACTCCAACGAAAATCGCCGACGAATGGTCTATGAAATTGTTGAACCTGTATAGTTTCGTCAAATACGAGTCGAACTCGCGCAGGAAGGGTTCCGTACCAGTATATATAAAAACGAGCAAAAAATCGTTTGTTGTATGAGAGTCCTCTTAAATATTTATTTTGTTGTTTTTTAGTATTTGTTGTTATAGCGGCAACAGAAATACATCATCTTTGTAAACTTCCACTGTCTAACTATTACGGTTCATGAGATACAAGCCTAGTGACAAATGGACAGACATATAGACCGACAGACAGACAGACCGACAGAAAGACAGACAGACAGACGAAAGGCAAAGCCTTAGTAATAGGGTTCGCCGCGTACCATCTAGTACTTTTTGAAATCATTATCGTAATTAATAGGTTAGCAACTATCTTTAATTAAGAAATCACGTTTATTCTTCACGTAGTTACGATAGTGTGTATTCTTATATAATGTGATGATAAGTAGTCATAACCTAGTCACGGGGCCTGATGACTAAAATTTTTTTTTGGATAAATTAATTTTATTCCTCGAAAGATAAACATTTGTGAAAACAAAAATTAAATATCTCAAAAAATGACCAAGTTACAAGCATTTTAAAAACCGGAATAGAAAGAGATAGCTCAAACGGCCAGTGACGTCAGAGGAAGGTCGTTATAGTACCTCATTACTAAGCTGTGGTAGCTTTTCATACAATATCTTTGGCATGTGACGTCACGAGTAGATCTTTCAAAGTAACTATGGGGCTCTCTGTTTCGCGAGAAAGGGACAGGAGATGCCTCCTGTAGAAACTTTAACAGCTTATTACTCCGTGATTTATTTACCGATTTTGCTTATTTTTTCAATTATTGCATTCATTTTTAATCTTCTTTATGAAAATAATATTCACTTGTTCATTTTTAATAGTAGTCATCATGCCTATTGGTATGTTGTCTTGACCGAACCTTGTTCCTTAAACGAGATCGTCGTCCTGCGTTTAGAAATGAGTTCGTTTATTAATTTTCGTATTTTGTTAGCTCTCGTAGTGATTGCCCGTGCATTTTTATGTCTCTAGCTCTTTCGTGGATTAGGTTGTGCGTTATTGGGTTACTACGCGCAGCGCTAGGTTAGTGGATTCATATTTTAGTATGGAGGTTCGGAAACACGCAGTTTCAAGTAAGGCTCTCTCAGCTTGTGGGATATCATGGTCCCAGTCCTACCCCTTCGGGATAACATGAATTCAAGTTCAGGTTGTATAATGTAATATCTTATTAATATTATTAACTGGGACCTTGGTAATCTTTATCGTAAAAATCCGATTGCGTTTGATGGATTTAGATTAATTGATGATTAATTATTACAAAGTTGCTTGATTATTTTGTCACAATTTATTGTAATCTATACAAATACGATTAGAAACTAGCTGATACAATATTTTCATTATAAAAACTAGCTGATAAATATAATTAGGAATTAGCTGACCTACCATAACTTGGCATGGATTAATTTTTACGCATTAATTGCCGCCTGCGCTTAAGTTTGGCAGCTCAGAAGTTAGCGCTTATCTCTGTATGAAGTACCTACTTGTTAATAGTATTAGTAACTCATTTGTTAATCTCTAACCCATCTACAGTTATAATCCCTGACTTATCCCATCTTTGTTATAATTCCCGACTCACGTGAGCAAATCTCTAACCAACCAATCATTATAATCCCCGACTCATTTGACCAACTTTCTAACCCCATAAATAATTTTATAATATCAGACTCACCTTCACCACTTTGTAATTTAAATTTGGTCAGATTATTCATAATCCCCGACTCATCTGATCAAAACTCTTACCTAACCATATAATTATAATCCCTGACTCACCTGACCAAATCTCAAAATAATTTATTGCAAACAGCCTATGTTTAAACTTGTATACTTGTAAAATGTTTAACACTTTTAAGTCAGAATTTGATTACTTATATATTTAAAAAAATTAAAATTAAACGATTGTACATACAAGCATAATTACAGGCAGCCTTACAAGGTGCTTAAAGTCAAAATATTATACAGCAAGCCTATTAATAAACATAAATAAATTAGCAATAATGAATTTGAAAAAAGAAGTCCCCTTTCCCACTGGAGGTGCAAGCAATCCGGCACAATATAGAATATAACCTAACCCACCTATAAACACTATAATCCCCGACTCACCTGACCAATTCTCTAACGGGTGGGTATCCAGGCACGGTGACGCTGACACCGCTACTAATGTAAGCGTACGGCGCTTGCGACACGTCGCACAACGCCGCACCGTCGCGCGACAGCGGCGTCGTGCGACGCAGGATTATGAAGTCGCGCGGCGCTATGATACCGCGACCGCCGCCCGCCGTCACTTGGTAGGACAGATCCGTGCCGCTGTCTATTTGCTGCAATACAATAAATATATTTTAAACTAGCTGACCCGCTTCGGATTCGCATGGGTTTATTAGTTTTACGCCTTATCTCAGTCTAAAGGAAGACAGAAGGAAGAGGGAAAACGGTGAATGGATAAAACAGCGAATGGAGGCAGGTGCGCCTTTCATCTCCCTTCCCTTCTCTCTTTCCCATAGTACGGGATAGAAGTGACCACGTAGGTGATACTGTGGTCAAATGCTATGCCTATAAATGTCCCCATTTTGATTATTATTAAACGATTTTTATGGAAGATTTTTTTATATTTAAATATATATATGATTTAAAAAATAATAAAAAAAATAAAGATGGTATAAAATATTTTCAGTGTGATGAATATAGATGTTTGTTCTGCGTCTGGGTGTTATATTGTATTCTATGTATGTATTTACAAACAAAAAAAGTATTTAAGTATTATATCAGTTATCTGGTTCCCATAGTACAAGCTATGCTTAGTTTGGGGCTAGATGGCGCTGTGTGAAATGTCCACACATATTTATTTATTTATTTTTATTTATTTCAATATCTTGAAAAATGTTCAGTAGTGGACGTCTTTACGCTGTTGATGTGTGATGTGTGAACGAATACCTTGATAAGTTCGCTCTTCAATATGGTGGGATTCCACTCGGGCAGTCTTGTGAGATGGTCTTTGAATTCTTGGTATATGAACTTAGCTGGACACTCTACCGTACCCTGCAATAAAAGTCAAGTTTCATTTTTATTCGTCCAGATGTAGGAAACATCTCCCTTCTCGTATTGGCAAGTGGTCAAATTGGCGTAAAACTATTGCAAGCCACCTTCGGACTTAACGGCTGTCAGCATAAGATGCGTATCTTCTACGTACTGCAAATGAGTCAGCTAAGTGAGTTACTAGAAGCGAATCTCACATCTCTCCTCTTTTATTTATATGTAGACTAAAGTACAAAATAATAATTATCAACCAACTTATAATTGGTGACCCCCACATACAGAGTTATTGACACATGTACTTAATTATTGACTTCAATACATAATCGCTGACTCAAATACAGTGACAAACAGTGTGAGTGGTCTTATGCTATTCCTATAAATTACAAAGAGAATATACAGTTACCGTTTCATATACATCATAACTGACATAAATACACAATAGGCATGATGACCAAAATTACTTTTTTACATAAATTAAAAATATTCCTCAAAAGAAAAACATTTGTGAAAACAAAAATAACATGTCTCAAAAATGACAAAGTTACAAGCATTTTAAAAACAGGAACAGAAAGAGATAGCTCAAACGGCCAGTGACGTCAGAGCAATGTCGTCATAGTACCTCATTACTAAGCTGTGGTAGCTTTACATACAATATTTTTGGCATGTGATGTCACAGGTGGATTTTTCATAGTAACTGTGGAGGCACTCTGTTTCGCGAGAAAGGGACATGAGATGCCTCCTGTAGCAACTTTAAAAGCTTATTACTCCGTGATTTATTTACCGATTTTACTTATTTTTTTCAATTATTGCGTTCATTTTTAATCTCCTTTATGAAAGTAATGTTTACTTGTTCATTTTTAATAGTAGTCATGATGCCTATTACCAACTCACATACATAATTATTGACTCACAAACATAATTATTAACTCACAAACATAATTGTTGACTCACATACATAATTATTGACTCGCAAACATAATCATTGACTCACATACAAAACAACAAACCTAAACACATTACTAAGTCAGTACTCACCGTAAATCTATAGACCTTCCCGTATTCAGTCTGTTTGGACTCCACAATGTCCCCTTTCTGTGATCCCCGTTTCTCCACGGACCAGTTGGAAAGTGTGATGATCCGCCAAGCGTTATGCATGCTCTCATCCGCCATCGTCTTGTATTCGTCTATCTGTTGACAAGAGTACTAGTATAGGACACAGTAGCAATAAATAAATAACGCCCAACGAGCACATACATAGATCCTGGACCCTAACTAGGATTCCCTGTATCTAGGGACTCAGGAACTACGAGGACCATGCTCCCACAACACCCAGACACAGAACAAGTATTTGCGGTTTTTTCCTGTGCACAAATACGTGTCCTGTCGCGGGAATCGAACCCGCCGCCTCCGGGTTATGAGCCGACCTGCTCAACCACCGCACCACAGAGGCAGTCTAAAAAAAAATTAATAAATTAATAATCGTGAATCACGGGTTTGGTCGACGGTAACTATGCACCTATACCATTGTATCTTAAAATAAATAAATAAATGTGTGTGGATATTTTACACAGCGCCATCTAGCCCGAAACTAAGAAAAGCTTGCAGCTATAATTAGCATTCGCATTAATTTTTAGTTTGTGAAAACTCAATTAGCATTTCGCAAAATAAATGTAAACCGTGCTAACTTCTGTGAAACATGAAATTTCATTTAGTTCAATTTGAATTAAACTTTTAATATAAAGTTGCATTTCATTTCTTTTTCATTTCATTTTTCATAATATCATTTTTCATTTTCATTTTCATTTTCATTTTAGCAAATATCATAGGAATAGCAATTAGCATGCTAAGACTCGTGAATTAGCATGTTTATGAAATTTATGCAAAGTCGCATTAATTTCCATCGCTAATAGCTTGTACTATGGGAACCAGATAACTGATAGAATACTTAGATACATTTTTGTTTGTAAACACATACATAGAATACAATATATAACACCCCGACACAGAACAAACATCTATGTTCATCACACAAATGTTTGTCCTGGGTAGGAATCGAACACACAACCTACAATTCAGAAGGCAGAGGTACTACCAACTGAGCTATCAGGCCATTATATTTATTTAGTACATACTTGCTTATAACCTTGTCACGGTCGATCAATCAATTACCTATATCTTATCGTAATTAATTTCGATTTGGAGCGAGTGTGGCACATCGGTTACCAGTGTGACTTTCAAACGGACGTACCAAGGTTGAAATCCCTCTCGGTCCTGCACCAATGAAAACGGGCAATGTGTCTCACAATAAAACGGTCGATTTTTTGGTTTTTTATAATTAATCGATATCACTTCGTTTTATTGTATTGTGTACTTCTATCTGTGGTCAAAACTAACCTAACACTCCTCCTCGCTTCGCTCATCGTCGTAACCTACTGGTTATATTATATACCCACTAGTGACTAAATAAAACAATAAATTACAGCAAACATTTGTACTGTTCGTACGGGTTAGTTCACAAATCATGACTGGCGCCCCGCGTTTATTCTTATAAAAGAAATTAAACGCTTATACAAACCATTATTTATAAATAGCCGTATTTATAACTAATCGAATAATCACCCGTTTTAATGTAAGACAATTTTTGAGTTTACAATAAATCGACGGTTTATAAATAACCGCGTTATTTTGTAAACAATCGGTTCTTACAAAAAACGGTGACATATATATAAGAGTAGGAAGCACATATTTGGTTTATATTATATGTACTTACATGTAGTCCAGCTTACTATAATATAATAAGACTCATTGTATTGGGCTCAAAGACTTGACCTATGTAATAGCATGTAATAGGGCGAATTCTGTGATTGGGCTATAATATAATTTCATTAAATAATAAACAAAGAGTATGTTAAATATACAAAGAATTCAATTATAACCATAAATATCAAATACAAAGAAGTATTTGTGTTAAATGCAGCTGCTATCGTATAGAGGTTGGAGTTCAGACATTGAGAGTAACTATATAATTATTCATTATTATCTTATTGACCGAAAGCGAAATGTAATATTGACTGTTGCTATCCCTAGCAGGGTCACTATGTAACGCATACGCTAATGGTGGGTTTTTAGGGTTCCGTGCCGAAAGGGTAAAGCGAACCTAAGGCTCCGTCTATCTGTCTGTCTGTCCGTCTGTCACCAGGCTGTATCTCATGAACCGTGATAGTTAGACAGTCGAAATTTTCACAGATGTATTTCTGTTGCCGCTATAACAACAAATACTAAAACATAGGATAAAATAAATATTTAAGAGGGCTCCCATACAATACCATAAACGTGATTTTTTTCCTCGTTTTTATAGATAATAGTACGGAACCCTTCGTGCGACTGACATGCTAACAAACTCTAACCAATGGTAAATTATTTTTTGTTTTTAACGCCACCTCGAGATCACACATCTCCGACTAGCCTTAACTATGTAAACCTTGTACTACAGGACCCAATAAAGTTATAAGCTTCTTGATGGGGCGATTACTGATACTGATAGAAAACTGATTATCCTATTTTGTAAATAGGTATATATTGTATATACTTTTTTTTCTTTTTTTTATGGGCAATATGCCTTTATTACTCAAGCTAACTACTACAATAACTACACTACACACTAACTAGCTACACTATACCTACTACAAAGAACATATGAACTGTATAATAGACCGCGATGACCTATAGACAGTCCAAATTCTCCAGCCCACTGCCGGTAGGTAGCATACCCAACATGCTGGCAGCATTGCTGAGTTGAATTGCAATGCTGATGCGTTGAGCCAAATAAGTGCCAGCATTTTGGTCACGCGTCGCATCGACCAGCCGCTCTGATACTTTGGAAAACGCGGTGAGCTGTCGGTCCCCACGGACCCATGTATATAATTGTAAATAATAATAGAATTCAGTGGTTCAGGCAATGGGCTGGCCACATCGCTCGCAGAAAACACTACGTAGGCCCCCACTAGGTGGACCGACGGTCGGTCGAAACTAGTCCTGTGTCGATCGTGATTGACCAAATCAAAATGATCGAATCATGCCTTCTCATGACCGACCGAGTCATTCAATGGTTGAAGACCCGGGTCCTCCTTGGAACCGACCGACTGACTGCGCGGAGACCGACCCGTGACCGACCGAACGGCACAACCGCGGTATCAACCTTAAGCGCTGGTATATAAAGTATTATTCCGCACTGCATTGGTTCTTGAGACCGATGACGTAGATCACGTGACCGAATCTTTTGACTCGGTTAAATACCAAATATTGTGAAATCAACTTTAAGAGCTTATATATAAAGTGCTCTTTCGCACTGCATTGGTTCTCAAGACCGATGACCGACGTTTTGATCGGATCTTTTGACTCGGTCACATGGCTAGTCAATCACGAACGACCGAGATTTCCGAAAACGAACGACCGACACAGGACTAGTCGAAACCGTGAGGAGCCGATGGATGCAAGAGAGAATCAACCGCTCAAAGCGGCGCTCTGTGGGGTCCTACATTCAGCAGTGGGCGTCATCAGGCTGTTGACGATGATGATGAATTTGAAATCATCACCATCATCATTAACAGCGCCACTTAGAGCGGCTGCTCGCCTCCTGCATCCATCGGCTCCCCGCGGCTTTCACCAGGTCGTCGGTCCACCTAGTGGGGGGCGGCCTACGCTGCGTCTTCCAGTTCGTGGTCGCCACTCGAGAACCTAAATAGAGAATTTGAAATACCGATTATCTATTTTAACCTTTTTCGAAATTTTAGACACAAGAACTGCACTTTAGTGATGATAGAAAATAATCGATTATTAATATTCGATTATTATTAATCAAAATTTATTAATCTTCTTCTTTACAGGTGTAATTGAAGCTACGGATCGGAGTTGTCTATTCTGTATTGTGCCGAATTGCTTGCACCTGTCGTGGAAGAGAGAACTTCTCTTTTTTCAAACAGTTATTGTAATATGCTTGCTATAAATTGTTATAATATTTGACATTGTGCACTTTGTGATTTTTTCTGCTCAGTAATTAGAATAATTTAATTTAAGTACCTATCGACATTTGACTTGTAAAAGTGCTATGAATAGCCTATTTGCAATTAAACATTTTGATTTTGATTTTTAAAAAATCGATTTAATTATTTTGTTTTCGATTTTTTTTCTACTGATATTAAAAATAATACACCACTATCGAATTCCTGTAACGGCCGTTCCGTTCAGACAAAAAAAACTAAAATAAAGTTTAAAAAGTCGATTATTTTTCTAAATCGATTTTTGGATAATCTGGATAATTTTTGGATAGCCCAAATAAAAAACGATTTAAAAAAAATGGATTTTCCTAACCAATTGTCACATCCCCACAACACTTCGTTACTTACAGTCAACCATTCTGCCTTGGGTTCTTTGACATTATCTCGGTTGAAGACAAACTTCATCCATTTAGCAACTGTAGAACCAATCCCATTCAGTATGGTCTCATATTCATCTTCCGTCTTCGCTTCTTCTATCTCTTTTATCTGCTTCTGGAGAGCGTCTTCGTTGAAGGTCTCCTCTTTTTGGTCGGTTGACGGCAGCGCTTGGGTTGACGACGCCATTTTGGCACTTTTTTGTGAGGGTTTAGCACGTTTTTTGTTTTTGCACGTTTTTTGTGGTTTTAGCACGTTTTTTTAGTTTAGCACTGTTTGTATTGTTGGCACTTTGTTTTGTTTAATGTTAGCTTTTTTGGTTCGTTTTTCGTGAATGTGATACAACTGGTTTTGAGTCGGGAACGTAGCTGTATTAGTCACTAACCAAGATTTTTCCTTTTACCTCAGAATTATTGAATTTTTATATCACTTATATTTTTCCCTAAGACTATTTTGTTTTTGATCACTTTATTGTTTAATTAGTATTAATAATATCCTAACAAGGATCATTTAATATATTTAATTGGATTGGACAAACATGAAACATCAACAAAGAAAGTTGCAATTATTTAATTGCACTTGATACTATAAAAATGTGCCTTATGTGTCGGTTCTCTTCATACCCCAGCGGCTGAACGGATTTCAATTACATTTTTAATGGAGATAGCTTATAAACTGAATGAACATATAGCTACTATTATAATATCTGTGATATAGCATATATTTAATTTGCAGACTGAAACGCGGGGCGCACTTACAATTTTTTAAATCTGTCGAATATGCCACACATTCCTTGTGATTATGTCTCAATTTACGACTACCAAATCGACTTCTATGTAGTTTTTACCGTCAAATATAGATATTTATCGCACTTTAGACATTAAAAAGGACATGGTTTTCAAATCTGTAGTTTTTAGCCCCCGGTCAAACAGAGGGATGTTATATGTTTAACTTGCGTCTGAGTAGAGAAGCAAGTTGGGAATGAGAATAATTTTCGTCTTTAAGAAAAACATAAGCAAGTAATAAAATTGATAATATTCCAATTTTACCAGTTAGTTTTTCACCGAGTTGTAATTGCAAATAATTTCCTTTAAAAGTAGGGTTAACCCGACTTTATTTAACTTAATTTCATTACTGAGAGATACTTAGCAAATATTATCAAATACATATTTTTTCCAGTTATTTTGACTTAAAAAAAAGTTAAACACTTAAACCGCTATTGAAAAATAACTATAGGACAAATCTGAAAGCATATACCAACTTTCATATAAAAAAAATCAAATCAGTCTATAAATGACTTAATAAATATAAAAAGCCGAATCGAGAACCTCTTCGGAGAAGTTAGTTTAAATAGCATAGTTTCGAAATCAATTCACAATCGTAATGTAAATAATTTAATCCGGAACAAAGGAAACTGTATAACTTATTACTTAATCTAATTAAGTAATACACGAAGTTAACTTTACTTTAGCAATTAAAATTATTAACACTCCCACTGTAACTCGGTCTTATTTCGAAACGTCTAACCAAGTTACTTTAAACAAAATTTAATGATGTCTCGATAAAATATATCTTTTAAATAATGCTCGATGTTTTTAAAACATTATTTCTTACGACAAACACGTGCGCACTCGGTACGTTTCAGTGAACGACTGGCTGCGCATTTGCGCAATCATTACGGTTCAAGGATTTAGCAGATATTCCCAATTTTTTGTTATGGCGGGTCGTAAAAAGTGTGGTTTTTGTGGGCCGCATCCGATAATTATGAACCAATTAAAGTCGCGATGGACTTGAATTTGACACAATAAAATATTAAAAACTGCTGCAGAATTACAATAATGAAGTTGTTTTTGGGTTTTATATAAATTACGACTTTGTTATGGAAAAGTCCATTAAAGTCACCTGAACAAGGGTTCGTAACATAACGATGTTCTAACTAAAAACTTAACAATACATAGTACAACTACTATAAAAACACAATATTAGTACGTGGTAAACTACGTAACTAATTTTAACTTTAAATGTATTGCAATCGAAAAAAAATTGAAAGAATTCCTTAGCTTTCAGATATAGCCCAGATAATCATTAATACCTAAAGTACAGATGCCTCATCCCATGCAACGGAATAACGCGGGCTATTTAACGAATTATTTTATTTCTGCCTAACGCAAGATTATCAATCGACTTTTATTGCGTGTTGGCAAAGTATTGGGCCAAATGAATACACTGGACACTAACTAGTAGCGTTCACGAAACGATCACTAAATTTTTTTCACGTTCGGGCTATTTTTCGTTTATACCTGATGGGACCCCTTGGGTATAGCATCAACTTTATTGACATTACGATGAAAATCAAAGGAACAATACTAAAACCAGACAGGTAAAACGGGAGGAATGATTCTTAGAAACAGTCAGACTTGAGTATACTTTAAAGAATATTATATTGCAGAGAAATTATATTTATAATATGCAACAACATACGACAATAAACCAATATTTAACCAATAAAAAGGAAGATATTATAGTCCTCAAAATTTTATCTCTTTTGTATCTGTTTTTGTTTTTTTTTATCGTTATAGATATACCTTAAGTGTGGTTTACACTTTAAAATCATTCCCATCAATAAAAAGGATTCGTGAAAAATGTAGGGCAACAAAACACGGATGCGATCCCATAAGCTACAGTTTGAAAACCTTTGATTTAGTATTTTTAATCTATTCGTAGTCGTGCGTGTGTGGTAACAGATACATGGTTTAAAGCGGTTTATTTTTTTATGTGTGTTTAACGGTTCATTCATATTATTATGTTAAGTAAACGACAGTGCATTTATAAACACAACTATTTTATTACAACTGGAATAATCTAATTAAGCAAATCCATAATGTTAATGATTATTTATAGAAGATAATTTATCGACTAAATAAATAAAACTATATCGACACAAAGTTATTTCGCAGCTGTCTCACTCGCGCGAGGATATGAAATTGTGAACGCGACACCACACAATACATTATACCACCCTAAATACACACACAGTTGCATTTGTACGTACACAAACAACATTTATCTATGTTGTCTCACACACAATGCGTTTGTATGGATTTTTAATTCGGACTAGTCTGGGGCCACGGTAAAGCAGGGTTACAGGGTCAGATAGGGTGAGCACGAAAAAAACGTTTCCCTACTAGAGCGTCATTTGTTTCATAGCTGTGTGTGTTAGGGTGATATTAAAAATTTTAAGTAGGTATTTATAAAATAAAAACAAACAAAGCTATATAAATATCCCATAAGTTTTATCTGGTTCCCCGCTTTGCTTAACAAACAAAAACTGCTTAGTGCGGTGTACACAAAAATTCCCTATTTTCTTTTTTTATATCAACGATAGGCTATCATTTGACACGGCCTTTAGCAATGGAAAGTGACGACACGGTCGACGATGGAGCTCGCTAGCCTTGAAGATACCTACCAGTTAACCCTAGCCTTAAAAATGGATTTATAGTCAATGCTTGGTAAGGTGTTCCATTCCTTCGCTGTCCGAATTATAAACGGTCTTATTATTGAGTACCTAGGTTCTAGATTTATTATCTAGGTTATTGCACTTATCAAGGTTATTGATGTTATTCTAGCACACATTTGTTTGATAAACTCGATGTGTTTTAATCGTTTGTTTGTTTTATATATCTAAAGATACGATTCGGTTTTTCAGTGGACGGGCCCGATAGCTCAGTTGGTAGTAGCCCTGCCTTCTGAACTAAGGGCTGTGGCTTTGATTCCTACCCGGGACAAACATTTGTGTGATGAACATAGATGTTTGTTCTGTGTCTGGGTGTTCTAATGTATTCTATGTATGTATTTACAAACAAAAACTATGTAAGTATTATATCAGTTATCTGGTTCCCATAGTACAAGCTATGCTTAGTTTGGGGCTAGATGGCGCTGTGTGAAATGTCCACACATATTTTTATTATATTTATTTATTATTTTGAAATGTGGCCCGCGGTTGAGCACCTATTAACTAATATGAGAGAAGTTGAAAGATTGTAATGTTTATGTTTAGCAAATACTAATTTAATGACTGTGTTATGTTATTAATTATTTATGTTTATTTTTAATATAAAGACAGCAAAATGAATCTAAAAGCTATAGGTATAAGATAGAATAGATAACTTTAGAGTTTTAGACGGTTTCTACATTGGCACTGGATATCAACCAATATTCATAAAAAATAGGGATGCGCCAAACATGGATTTTGGAACCGAGCCGAATAACGAACATTATTCGGTTGAGAGCTTACCGAACCGAATATTCGGCCGAACTATTCGGTTCATTATACACGAATTTTTCCGTACATTCAGTCGCTATAAAACTTCAACAAAAGTTCCACTGCTATGGAGACAATTTTTATTCTACAATTTTTTGTATAAAATCTCTATTTCTTTTATTTTTATGAAAATTACCTATGAAGTGAATTATGAATAATTGATTTTAATAATAAAAAACAAACAAAAAAGCATATAATGATAACAGAATTCTTAGAACAAGCGAAACGTTGTATTTAGCCCTTACCTAAAAAAATTATTCAAATTAGATATTGAACCAAATCGCACGCTCTATAAGTCAATAGTGCCCGTTAGACCCAAAATGTCATAGTTTTCAGGTGACCAAGCGTTTAGGGCCTAGATACAGCATGTTATCAATATCTAGAAAACGATTAAAAAGTACTAAGTGTTCTGATTATCATAGAATGAGTTCCCATAAAAGATAATTTTGGAAGTATTTAACGGAAAATATTCGGTAATTACTCGGCGCTTTAACCGAATATTCGGCCGAATACCGAACATGGAAAAACATGCCGAATATTCGGTATACCGAATAATTACCGAATATTCGGCGCATCCCTAATAAAAAACTTATAACATAGTGTTGCATTTATTTATCATAAATTCCAAATGCTAATAAGGTACGGTTTGAATATTTTTTAAAAGAAATACTATAAATAAATAAATAAATGAATATGTGCAGACATTTCACACAGCGCCATCTAGCCCCAAACTAAGCAAAGTTTGTACTATGGGAACCAGATAACTGATACAATACTTATATACTTTTTTGTTTGTAAATACATACATAGAATACAATATAACACCCAGACGCAGAACAAACATCTATGTTCATCACACAAATGTTTGTCCCGGGTAGGAATCGAACCCACAGCCCTCAGTTCAGAAGGCAGGGATACTACCAACTGAGCTATCGGGCCCGTCGATGACTATGCGATGAATACGATCACCCCATCTCTTCCCGTGGGTGCCATAAGAGACGGCTAAGGGAATATCCAGGGAATGAGGAGCAGCATGCTCCTCGGTACTAAAATCTGTGATCACCAAGCCGCCTGCCAAGCGTGGGGATTATGGCAAACCCGTATGATAAGCGTCCAAAGTGGCGTGGTAGAGGCCTGTGTTCAGCAGTGGACGTAGACCGGCTGTTTGAATGTGGCTTATCTGACCCTGTGACCCTGCAAGTGCAAGTTCGTGAAGTTGGGAGCAGCACACGACTATAACACGCGTCTTCTTCTTCTTCTTATTCTTATTCTACATGGGGGCGCTAAGTCCTACACTGACGTCCCGCTTGGGGTGTATTGTGCATTTCCCCATGCCAGCATCTACCCAAGCCAGCCCAGCTCCTTGAAATAACGGAGTATGGCTCTAGGCTGCTGGCACAGCTGCTCCAGTGGCACTGATGTTGGGTGTGGGAGTGATGATGATGATATGGCATTCGAAATATCTTGAATAGAATGTTGTGTGTCTACTCGTGTTAAGATTCCTGATTTGTATCGGGCTTCCTCTGTAGCTGTGCAGTTCAGCACGTATAACACGCGGCATAAAAATAAGTATAGAACACCAGCCCACAGCCTCACAAAGTCAGAATCTGTGTACATTAAAGGTGCTAAAGTTTATAATCATTTACCAGAACAAGTAACAAATGCTACTTCAGACAATATATTTAATACAATATATTTAAAAACAAGCTCAAGATGCTGTTGATCGGTAAGGCTTACTACTCAGTCAATGAGTTTTTTATGGACAAATTGACTGTATAATATTTAGTACCTATACGAATAATCTTTTAGATTTATCTAAAATAATATTATTACCTATTATGTTATTGACCTGTAAATTATTTTTTACCAATAAATTCTGTATTCTGTATTCAAGTGTTGTGTGTGATACGGTGCGGGCGCATTTGGGTCACTCACACTCACACCCAGTTGCATAATGGATGATTAAGTTTTAAAGTCGACTTTAAACCTTAATCTTCCATTAAACTGTTGTCCTCGCTACAGTTTAAGGACTCTATTATCGTTAATGCCGCCATTAAGATTAATGATCGTTTCTGCATCTGGTTGTCAAAGATTTTATAGCCAATGGGGTCACTATAAGGGCGAGAATTAATTTAATTGTTAATTATGAATAAATATTATCATTATCAGAACGTAATTTTATTCATGCGTTGTGCTAAAAATATCACCTTTAAGACGCTGACAGGACCCAAAGCGAGCATGTTTATTACAGCAGTCGAACATAAAACGTATTGTGTATTGAATAGGGTCGCTTTATGCTTAGCACAAATATGGCGATTACGTTGCGTTGCACTTCGACTTTTCCATTTTGCGGTACAAATAAATCGTTATAAAAGAAACGCTTATTGTTATGAAAAAAAATAGTCTACAGATGCATTGAAACGTAACTCACCACTGTGATTTATTTCAATGGGGTGTCTTATTATAATATAACATTTTAGGGCGTTTGAATGATTTTTTAAAGGTCATTTCACGTTTTTTTTTCTATCAAGAAAACTTTTCTTAACCGCGTTTTGATTTCGGCAGATGGAAAGAAGATATAACCAGTATTAACATGCATTTTTTTCAATCCTGTAAATGGAATACACTTTGAGAAAATTACGTTCGAAATAGTCGATTTGGGAGCATTCAGCGCTTTAATGCCTTTTCTGTAGCTAATTACTACCAAATTATCTGAAAATTGATATCTTAAAAAAATAAATTCATTATGCAGTCGCTTTTAGGGTTCCGTACCCAAAGGGTAAAGCGAACCTTATTACTAAGGTTGCGCTGTTCATTTGTCTGTCTGTCCATCTTTCACCACGCCGTATATGAACCGTGATAGTTAGACAGTTGTAATTTTCACAGATGATGTATTTCTGTTGCCGGTATAACAACAAATTCACTATCAAAAAGAATACTAAAAATAGTAAAAAACATATAAAATAAATATTTAAGGGACTCCCATACAACAAACGTGATTTGACTTGACGGCCCGATAGCTCAGTTGGTAGTATCCCTGCCTTCTGAACTGAGGGCTGTGGGTTCGATTCCTACCCAGGACAAACATTTGTGTGATGAACATAGATGTTTGTTCTGCGTCTGGGTGTTATATTGTATTCTATGTATGTATTTACAAACAAAAAAGTATATAAGTATTGTATCAGTTATCTGGTTCCCATAGTACAAGCTATGCTTAGTTTGGGGCTAGATGGCGCTGTGTGAAATGTCCACACATATTTATTATTATTATTTCCTCTATATCATGAGACTCTCGGGTCTAGCCCGGACATTTGGAAGGCATTGGTGGGGCCGAGGCTAACACCAAGAGGCCCCTTTGAATATAATATTAATTGTTTTAACTGATAAGGAATGGTGTGGCATATTATAAACTATTTTTTGTAAATACAGGTAAAAAAGAACTGGGCTATTGTCGTGAACTTAGATGAATGGTGACATTGGATTATGGAATGAGAAAACGGCACCTGCCAATTCTGTCTCATATCAAAATGTTTGAGGCAGGTGATGACTTGCCACCCACTAAATGGGCCTCCTGGGCGGTTATTCTGTATCGATTCTTTACTTCGAAACCACGCGAATTTTTCGTCTTACATAAAAAATCTGCAAAAGTCTATTCTCTATAAAACAAAAACCAAACCGCGCGAAATGAATTTGGAATTGGCGCGATTTGAACTGTCAAAAATTATATGTTTTACCGAGACGCGTTCCGAAACATCAACACATCAAAATATATGACCCCTTATGTCAATATATTTTAATTAAAATAATGATAACTTTAATGTAAAGTGAAGGTATATCAAACGCTGTGACACGATTTGAACAAGACACGATAACGACGTGGTTTCGTATCGTGTGGAATTTATGTTTCCATAGAGAATAACCGCCCTGTAGTGGGTACGGAACCCTTCGTGCGCGAGTCCGACTCGACCTTGGCCGGTTATTTTTCATGCACTGTGTTATGGTATTACAATACTTTAATCACGTAAGCATTTTATTATCAAAAAAATATCACTTTACCTAATTATCGATTTCCAGATAATCCAAAAATGCACCTGTTTTTTGCAAAGATCTTTCTAGACGTTTCGAGGCAAAACGTGATCAAATCGAGGCTGTAGACGACATTAGTCGACTTTTATGGTGTGGTGGTTGAATAGGTCGGCTCATAACCCGGAGGCGGCCGGTTCGATTCCCGCGACAGGACAAGTATTTGTGCACAGAAAAAAAGCGCAAATACTTGTTCTGTGTGGGTGTTGTGGGAGCATGGTCCTCGTAGTTCCTGGGTCCCTAGATACAGGGAATACTAGGGTCCAGGAGCTATACAAGGTGACCTTGAATTAGTATGTTATCCCGAAATCTACACACCAAGGTACACAATGTTACTTCCACGACTTTACTAAATTAATAGTTTTTCATTGAAGAAATACCATGTAAAGCTTACGTTCGAAAATAGCCTTAGCGCAGCTGGGTGCTTCAACTTTGTCCTTGACCGAGTGCACATAAATGAGTTTAATGACCTGTGCTTAGAAACAATTTATGGTATCTTGTTAACTCTCGTTAACTCTCGATCGCACGTGCAATTTTGCGAGTGGAGTTATTATTTACTATGGAGGTTTTGAAACACCCAGTTTCAAGTAAGACTCTCACAACTTGTGGGGTATCATGGTCCCCTTATTTCGGAATAACATACCAATTCAAGGTCACCTTGTATATGTGATCATTAGGCGTGTAAAAAAATATAAATTATGGTCATTTCATGCCATTCAATGTGGCAGCTGCCAGCATTTTGGGCACGTTGCCTATTGGTAGTTTGTTACGTTTGTATTATACAGTTCATTTATATAATTATTTTATACTAGGTGTTTACTAGGTTTTATATATTTTATACTAAGTGGTAGGACTTTTCTGCAAAGTTCATCTAGGTACCACCGCTCTGCCAGTTATTCTGCCGCCAAGCAGTAGTGTGCAAGCACTACAGTGTTCCGGTTTGAAGGGCATTGTAGCTAGTGAAATTACTGGGCAAATGAGACCTTATGACCTGATCACAGTCTAGTAATCTGATTACTAAACTGTGTAATGTCTCAGGATGACGTGCGCAGTGCAGTGTCACGCGAAAATTTATTATTTTATAGTTTAACTGCAACTTATATGGGCGGCTGTGTCGCATAACATCAGGTGAACGACTAGCTAGACCAAAAGGTAGGTACATCCGCGTATCCCGACCGTCAATAATGGTAGTAATCTATCATCATCATCATCATCATCAACAATAGCCTGAAGACGTCCACTGCTGAACATAGGCCTCCCCAGAGCGCCACTTTAAGCGGCTGCATCGCCTCCTGCATCCATCGCCTCCCCGTGGGTTTTTACCAGGTCATTGGTCCATCTAGGGGGGGGGCCTACGCTGCGTCTTCCGGTTCGTGGTCGCCACTCAAGAACCTTTCTTCCCCATCGGTTGTCAGTTCTACGAGCGATGTGGCCTGCTTATTGCCATTTCAACTTGCTAATTCTAAGAGCTATATCGGTCACTATAGTCCTTCTGCGGTAGTATTTAAGTTCCATTAATCCATAAGATCTTCGATTAGACCAATGCACCGGTTTAACCCCAATTGGGACAATTGATCCCTTTTATTGGTTGTTAATTGTATAGACAGGCGTCATAGCTCAGTTGGTAGTATATCTTCCTTCTGAACTGCAGGTTGTGGGCTTGATTCCCATTTGGGACAAACATTTGTGTGATGAACATCGATTGTTGTGTGTTATATTGTATTAAAAGTATGTCTGATTCCCATAGTACAAGCTATGCTTAGTTTGGGGCTAGACGAAACTTTGGGGATGTAGATGGTAGATGGAGGTCGCCGATGGTTGGTTAAATGAAACGCTATTTAGTGCGGAGTAGTTGAATTAGCGTATGTGAATATGCGAAATAATTTATTAAAGAAAAATGCCTATATTTATACTAAACTTAATCTACGGTTTGTCCAATAGGAATAAAGTTAGATATTATAATTAGTAAATTAGACTAAGAAATTTGCGTAATTAGATAGCCAATTACAGAACGTTTTTCTGCGCACGATGTTTTGTTTATGCCGTCGGTCTTGCTATCTTGTTCCCTCCTAGGGCAGGTAAGCATTGCGCGCCATTCCTCTTAAATATAGGTGACATCGTGCTTGCTCTTTCATAACGCCGGAAGTATTGAAGTGTGCGGACGTCTCCGTGCTGGTGATCAGTGATGCTGGATGCTGTGCTGATACCGGTGATGGTGCTCGGTTCTGTGGTGAAGTGCTGGTGATGAAATCGCTCTTTTCAGAGCGAGTGTCTGTTCCTTTGGGACCGTCCTTTTCAGGACGACATCTTAGTTTCATGTCTTAGTTTCAGTGATAATAATCTTCATTGTTTCATAGTGGCGAGAAACAAATAGATTCGATCTCCAATAAATGATGATTTGAGTGTGTCTTCTTGTTTCCTTTCTTCTCCTGGTAATCCTGGTGTTTCTGGTATTGGTGGTAATGGTGTTGAGGTATGTGTGTGCATCAGGTAACCGGTAAGTATGAAGGTACTGTGGTGCGACGCAGGCGCTACAAAACCGTGTGAAATGTCTACCCATATTTATTTATTTATGATAGTTAGACAGTTGAAATTTTCACAGATGATATATTTCGGTTGCCGCTATAACAACAAACACTAAAAACGGAATAAAATAAATATTTAAGGGGGCTCCAATAACAAACGTAATTTTTTTTCTTTTAGATAATGGTATGGAACCCTTCGTGCGCGAGTTCGACTCGCACTTGGCGTTATTTTAATCTGTTAAAAAGAACTTACCAGCTCCTGTGTAAGGATCAAAGTCTTCGGCGGTCTGGGGCTAGATTCTGGTGTTTCTACAGGAGAGAACCACTTTACTGTGGACTCTGCGTACGTTGAATGTGGTCTCGCTTGGGGATCAAGTAATGGTGTTCGTTCGGTCGTACCAGTGCTGTGTTGGACTGTTGAAGAAATTGACGTAGTTCAGGAATTAGTTTAGAGATGGCGTTAAATTCAATATTTAGACCTAGATCTAAAATAACCTAAGAGATGAGGTTAAATTCAATTTTTAGGCCTAGACCTAAAATTACTTTATAGATGGCGTTTAATTCAATTTTTAGACCTGGGACAGGACTCAATTAATCAATCAATCAAATAATTCTCGACTCTAGTTTCTACAGGAGAGAACCACTTTACTGTGAACTGTGCGTAGGTTGAATGTGGTCCCGCTTGAGGATCAAGTAATGGTGTTCGCACCACTGCTGTGTTGGACTGTTGAAGAAACAACGAAAGAAACAAACGACGCAGTTCATTAATTAATCGCAAGATGGCACTAAATTCAATTATTGAACGTTTTTTTTTTCTATTTTTATTTATATTTAGGGGCTTGTTTTTACGTGTACATACCTAATTGTTATTTTAGTTATAAACATATCTAATTTATAAAATCTATGTAAAATAAATAGATATTTTACCAACTTTTTGTGGCAAATATTCGCAATGCACGCAAAGGCATGTTTAGTCAAAAAAATACTTTTAATTTAAATAAATAAATACCGAGATGAAGCTCAAACTATTTTGTTTATATGCTACTTTACTTAATTTGGGACTAGATGGCGATGGCGCTGTGTCAAACACATACAATCATTTATTTCTATTGAAATTAACGTTAATAACGCTAAGCAGGTGATACCGCTGTAAATCTTTTGCATTTTTAGGGTTCCGTATGTAAAGAGTAAAGCGAACTTTATTACTAAGGCTCCGCTGTCCGTCTGTCTGTCTGACCGTGTTCCGGTTTGAAGGGCATTGTAGCTAGTGAAATTACTGGGCAAATGAGACTTTACGATCAGATCTCACAGCCTAGTAATCTTAATCTGTGTGATGTCTCAGGATGACGTGCGCAGTGCAGTATGACGTGAAACTTTATACTTTAGAGTTCCGAGTGTCCACCATGACGATTAACGTTAAGCGGACGACCTGACCCCCTATTACGAAGGAGCTAGCAGCGCTGCTGACGCGCGTTTGCCGCTCAACTGCTGTCAAAATACGTCTGCCGCTCAACTGCTGTCAAAATACGTCTGCCGCTCAACTGCTGTCAAAATACGTCTGCCGCTCAACTGCTGTCAAAATTGTATTTTGACAGCAGTTGAGCGGCAAACGCGCGTCAGCAGCGCTGCTAGCTCCTTCGTATTAGGGGGGCAGTTCATAGCGTCATTCATTAATATAAAATATACACTGATTTATACCGTTTTTTTTAATAACAAGTCAAAATCACGTACCAATAGAGTCCAATATCCTCTTAGCTTGTAATTCTTGAGGCAATACCCTGAAGTCCAAGAACCAGGCCTCGCCCCAAGCCAACACGAAAGAAGTTAGAATTAGGAACACTTGGTAAACAGGCTGCGCCGCGTTTGGCCACTGAAATAAAAAAAAAACATATAAAAACTTAAAAAACATACAATACACAGTACCCACAGTACTGATTACACAGTGTAGTAATCTGATTACTAGACTGTGTGATGTCTCAGGATGACGTGCGCAGTGCAGTGTCACGCGAAACTTTATTATCTTAAAGTTCCGAGTGACACTGCAACTGTTATGGGCGGCCGTATTGCTTAACATCAGGTGAACGACCAGCTCGTCACGTCATTCATTCTCATAAAAAAAAAAAAAAAAAAAATAGCAAACGAATGAATCGTTCTGTCGGTGAACCATTGGTAATCGAAATGCTCTGTCGGTGAACTACCCATGAACGAAACATTCTGTCGGCGGCTCATCCGGCAGAGAAACATTTGTCGGAGATATGTTTCAGAATCGAAAAATCAAACTACATTTTTGGGGTGTGGTTAAAAACGGAACAGTACTATGTACTAAGCTTCCAGTGTCTTCGCTGACACTACTGACTACTTGTGTGTGTGAAAAGTGGTATTTGTAACTGAACGCTACTATGCCACGGAGAGCCGTCGGCCCCAGCTGTTCTCGTAAGACAATAGTCGTTAAGCCAAGTCAGAAGCCTTCGGGCTGCCTAAACAAATTCTGAGTATTCTGATATCAGGGCTGACCATTTGCCTACACGAGAAGAAGAAGTGTCTGTCTGTCTGTCCGACTTATAAACAGCTGTATTTCTTGAACCATGACAGGTAGCTGGCTGAAATTTTGCACAGAATATGCATTATTGTCTAGGTACTAGGTGGAACGACGACCTGTAGAGCGATTATGTAAAGCTGTTACAAACACTGGGTTGATCGAAACACATTTGAAATAGCTACATGTGTGTATCGATAATTTGCGATTACGTAAGGGTTTTTATTTCTATTTCAATCGGGTTTTATCGATAACAACCAAAGTGAAGTTGCAGCCAACCCGACCAATTTAAAAAGCAAGGTTTATATAGAAAACGTGTTGAACTGACTATCATTTTATGGCTGCATTATACGGTTCTTTGGCCTATGTTTTTGTTGAAACAGAAAATGTCATTGTCATTGTCAATGAAAAAATAGAGTTATAATAATTGTGACCATTTGTGGCAGATTTCTGCCGTTTGGCAGAACTAGCTCTCAAGTTTACTGTTTTAAAAACGTGGCATCTTTCGGCAGATATGGGGGTTATTGATATTTTGAAGTAAAAATCGGAGGTCTCATAGCTGCAGCTCTTTATTAGTTTTAATAACTTAATAATATTAATTTGTAACTCATTCATCAGACTTCCTCACTGAAACTAGAAGAAACTAAATACCATACCTGCCGTGCGGACTAGAGGTAGCGCCTCACTAGCAACCATGTAACTAAGATAGTTTTCATCCGATCAATATCCTACTACCGGTAAACTGGCGCGCTAATTGACTGTTATTTGTCTTTTAAGATATAAATAAAAATTGCATATGATTATTTTTTTATTCATTGGTCAGCCCCCAAAGGGCTGAAACATTAACATAAACGTTTTGGACCCTGTCGGGCACGCAAAAATTAGAAGAGAGGAGGATACATAACTATTGATAATCGCGTACAGCCAACGACGTTTTTGCGCGCCAACGTAACACGAACAATCGATCAATATTGAAGCCGCTTAAACAGGGTTAGGTAAGACGTAAAAATTATTAACCCGCGCGGACGTTTTTGCGCGCCAACGTAACACGAACAATCGATCAATATTGAAGCCGCTTAAACAGGGTTAGGTAAGACGTAAAAATTATTAACCCGCGCGAGCCGGGTTGGGTCAACTAGCAATATATTATAAAATACTTGAGGCATATTTCTTTGTTGAGGAAGATTTCTAGCCTATTTAGGGCAGAATCTGCAATTTAGATGGTCACACTGGATATAGTAAGTATTTTATGATTTACTACTTATGCGTTTATATTGCTTGAAGATGTCCAATGTGAAGAAAAACAACAATAAAAGTTCGCAAGAAACAACCTCTAGCCTGTTTCTATGGAGAATGTAATTTCTGCCGTCATTTCGGCTGAAATCTATGTACGTAATCGCAAATGTTCATATCGATGAAATTTTTGTTCTGTCAAATCCTTTTCTGTAGCAAACTTGTTGCAATCGAACTTTTATTGACTTTGATTGATACAGAATGTCGTACATAATCGCAAAACTATAATAAATACATATTTCTTAATGAAACTGATTGAAATAAAAGTTACATAATCGCCCTACTGGTGAAAACCGATGCCGATAGATGCAGGAGGAGAGCAGCCACTCAAAGTGGCACTCTCTGGGGAGACCTATGTTCAGCAGTGGACGTCTCCAGACTGGTGATGATGATGATGCATTATTACAGTGGATTACCCTAACATATAAAAAAAATTACAACTTGTTAACATCATCATCATATCATCAGCCAGAAGACGTGCACTGCTGAACATAGGCCTCCTCCATTTCTCACTTTGGGCGCTTATCATGGAGGGTTTCCCATAATCCCCACGCTTGGCAGGCGGCTTGGTGATCGCAGATTATAATGTACCGAGGAGCATGCTGCTCCCATTCCCTGGATATTCCCTTAGCCGGCTCTTACGGCACCCACGGGAAGAGATGGGGTGGTCTTATTCGCAAATCGGGACCATGGAGGTTCTCTTTAACGGGTTTTGTACTTTTTATTTAAATTTCAGAAACGCTCTTGTGAAAGTTGTCATACTTAATTTTGTAACGCGGTCCTTATTTTGAATTCTTAAACTATCGCAGTCCTTGTTACTTTAATTTAGATGAAAGAGACGGCAATATGGTTTTTTGTTTGCACAACAGATACTTACGTCGTACACGAAGACTTTGCCAATTAACAATGCACAAGTACCTCCTGTTGAGAGCTGAAACCAAAAAAAATCTTAATTACTATCCTGTTTTATTTGAATAAAAATGTTTTATATTTAATTTACATTTAATTTTATATTTTTTTACATTTAATATATTTATTATATTCTTTGATCAATGGTTCCATTGCTTTTTAGCGATAGTCCTGCCAAGTTCAAGCGGTAATAACCACCACTATTACATTAAAATTCAAAAATACTCAGGTTTTGGTAAAAAATTCACAACCATCATCATCATCATCAACAGCCTGAAGACGTCCACTGCTGAACATAGGCCTCCCCCAGGGAGCGCCACTTAGAGCGGCTGCTCGCCTCCTGCATCCATCGGCTCCCCGCGGCTTTCACCAGCTAGGCGATTATGTAACTTGATTGCAACCAATAGAAACACAAAAATGTATGGATTTGACAGTTTCAATACGCAGTTTATGTGAATAGTTACTATGAAAATTTTCATATTCGGAATGAAATTTATCCTGTTGCATTACTGTCAAAGTTACGTAATCACCCCACAGGTCGTCGGTCCACCTAGTGGGGGCCTACGCTGTGTCTTCCGGTTCGTGGTCGCCACTCCCTTTCCCTTCCCTTTCTTCCCTATTGGTTGTCAGTTCTACGAGCGATGTGGCCTGCCCATTGCCACCCCACCACCACCATCATTGTCATTTTATTATTTATTTATTTGTATTTATCACATTTTTTTCAAGGACCACTGTGTTCGAACGTTTCTCAAGTGGCAAACACGAACCAGAAGACGCAGCGTAGGCCCCCCACTAGGTGGACCGGCAACCTGGTCAGAACCGATGGATGCAAGAGGCAAGCAGCCGCTCAAAGTGGCGCGCTTTGGGGGAGGCCTATGTTCAGCAGTGGACGTCTTCAGGCTGATGACGATGACTGTACTTGATATCGAGCATTGTAAAATATCTAAATGAAGCTCAGCACAGCGCCATCTAGCGGTAACTATACGTAACTGAGGATTTCATACTAATATTTACGAACTCAATCGACTTACTGTATATATACCATTCTCATAAATTCGTACTAAGGGTACTGAATACTGATAGGAATAACTAGTTATACTTACAGCTATAATGGTCCAGTTATTTATATACAGTAACGCGTAAAATAATAACAGCACAGTAAACCTTAGAATAGCTAGCAGCACTATATCAAATAACGACACTTTGACGTCGTAGTGAACTATTTCTCTGTTGAATATCTGTTCTAGGGTCTCGCCTCGCATCTGAAATAATGGAAAAGGATTTAGAATCTCATATTGATATACGCGCCATCTACTGTTAAATGAATGTTATTAGTTTTTGAAATGATAACGAAAATTTCCTAGCATAGAGAAAATATCCTAAATTATTATTATTATTATTATTTATGTCTAGGTTTTGAGAGTGTATTTTTGGGAAAGAGACTTTAAGAGTCAGCTTCTACATATTTAACCGACGCGTCGTTGAGACACGTCGTTGCGGCGCAGGGATCCTCTAGTTGGGCGTGGAGAGCAATGCAATGCATACACTGCGATATGAGAAGCGAACGTTTATTCCTGGCTTGCGCAAACAGTCATATCAGTTTGGCAGCTCGTCAAAGACTAATCTACTTAATAATTACAAACTAAAACTACACAGATACGGCCAGTCAATCCCAAGCAAAAGGGTACTGCTGCTACCTGCTTACGAGAGACAAAGGCCGCCTCGTTTTCCCGTTACGGGTTCCATGAATACTAGGTACAGTTGTTTAGGTTGCGTCAGTTGCGTGATATTTAAAGACATTATTATTACTACATATTATCGCTAACAAATTAACCATAATATAAACACTTACATCTAATTATATTTATGGTATGCGTAGAGCTCGTGGTGCGCCCGTAACAACAAAACTATGATAGATGGCGCTGAATATAAAAAAATAGTTTACTCATGGAGGTCTATGGAGAGAGCCAAAATCTGCCAATGCGGCGTTGCCGCTCCGCATCCTTCGTGTAAACATACTATCTTGTATCTCTGTCTAATACACGAATCGTCGCATAGAGTATGCGAGAAAGCGACTGTAGGAACGGCAACCTCGCCTTACGTAGCCACCGCGTGTCATGTCTTGACAGTTTGGTGTGTCAAGAAATTAAATGCGAGAGCATAAAACTTGAAAATATAGTGATTATATTGTTATTAGGGCTAAATATTGTGTCAATAGTGAAATTGTGTCGTGTTGTGCTGTGTTTTGTGCATCAAGAGTAACCCGAGGAGTCGAAGGAAAACCAGAATCATCATTTTATACGTTAAAGTTTACTGGCTATTTTTATGTTAAACATCGAAGTTTCGAAGTAAATATACATTTCACATTAAGAATATACATTTTTTCCATCGTATAATTACCATGCGATTGCAATTACTAAAAGAATTTAATGCTTTAATTGATATTTTTGGGATGGGCGATTTTATACCTCTCGAATAGTGATGTGACCTACACTGTCCATTACATTTTGTCGATATTCGTAAATCTTCAAACATTTGCACAACATTACTTTGGTTTTGGGGAGATTAAAAAGTATAAGATCTCTTTTCCTAAAAGTGGCTGAATGGATTTAGATCAAAGTGCAAACAGAATGAAAAAGTAGGTGCAAATCTGGCAATTTAAAAATAGGCACCTAAACTACTTTTATAAAATACAGTAGGACAGCCAGTGTCGTCTGGCTTCAATATGAGTTATGAAATTTATAATAAACTAGCTGATCCGCCCCGGTTTCGCACGGGTTTATTAGTTTTATGCCCTTACCCTTTATGGGTAAGAGAAAAGCAAAAGTGAAAAATATAGGGGAAAAGGATGAATAGATGGGACGGTGAAGGGAGACAGGCGCAGCCGTCTCATCCATTCATCCTTTTCCCCTATATTTTTCCCTAAAATAAAATATAGGGGGCTTCAATACAACAAACGTGATTTTTTGCTCGTTTTTATAGATAATGGTACGGAACACTTTTTACAAATTTAACCATCATTTTAATGAATAGAATAAGAAAAGGCGAATGTAAAATAAAAACTAACTATTATGGAACAATGTTATTTGAACAGCCTGAAGACGTCCACTGCTGATCATAGGCCTCCCCCAGGGAGCGCCACTTAGAGCGGCTGCTCGCCTCCTGCATCCATCGGCTCCCCGCGGCTTTCACCAGGTCGTCGGTCCACCTAGGGGGGGGGGCGGCCTACGCTGCGTCTTCCAGTTCATGGTCGCCACTCGAGAACCTTTCTTCCCCATCGGTTGTCAGTTCTACGAGCGACGTGGCCTGCCCATTGCCTTTTCAACTTGTTAATCCTAAGAGCTACATCGGTCACTTTAGTTCTCCTGCGGATCTCCTCATTTCGGATCTTATCTCGCAGGGAAACACCGAGCATTGCTCTCTCCATAGCGCTCTCTTTGCGCGACTTTGAGCTTAGTAATGAGGCCAACAGTTAGAGACCACGTCTCAGTTCCATAAGTCATCACTCATATAAAAATGTTGCTTACAAACGTTATTTCATATAATGAGTTTCTATATACTTTTACTAGGATGGGTCATCATCATCATCATTATCATTAACAGCCCGAAGACGTCAACTGCTGAACATAGGCCTTCCCCATAGAGTGCCACCTTGAGCGGTCACTCGCCTTCTGCATCCATCAGCTCCCCGTGGTTTTCACTAGATCGTCGGTCCACCAAGTGGGGGCCGGCCTAAGCTGCGGTTCTGGTTCTATGAATATCTAATTTTCTTTATTGTATTAAAACTAAAAAGTATCGAAATTCTGCAGCACTGTTTGGTTAGGTTTATTATATATCGATATATTGTGTAATAGGAGTCTCTTCCCTACTCACGCATACTAATGCATATTTAAATACTCACACCAACAGAAAATGGACAGGCATTTTGTGAATGGCCGCCGTCCATATAATTCTATGTTGATGAGTTTACTTTTCACACAGCGCCATCTACAGACACAGAACAAACATCTATGTGCATCACACAAATGTTTGTCCCGGGTGGGTATCGAACCCACAAATGTAGGCACATTTCAAAAGGCAGAGCTACTACCAACTGAGCTATAAGGCACATCAAAAATATATTTTATTTGTAATTATTTATCATATTGTCCACTTACCATAACACATATAAGCCACATTAAGCTTGTAAACAGTAAGTCGAATGTGACAAACAGACAAAAGAATCGTCTCACAGTAGACATCCGTCCGTAGGGCCTGTGTCCCGCTATCAAATCCTCTGTCATCAAGTTTACTGACTGCGAGTGTGCTGAAAATTAACAATAACAATAATTAAGACGCCGGCAGGACCCAATGCGAGCACGTTTATTACAGCAGTCGAACGTGAAACGTATTCTTGGCATCTAGGACACAGATTGTCTAGTCAACACTAGCGATGGCAATTAATGCGATTTTGCGTAAATTTCATAAACATGCTAATTCACGAGTCTTAGCATGCTAATTGCTATTGCTATGCTATTTGCTAAAATGATAAAAATGGAAATGAAAAATGAAATGAAAATTGAAATGAAAAATGAATTGAAAAATGAAATAACGAAATGAAAATTGAAAAAAAAAAAACTTGAATTGAAACTTTATATTAAAAATTAAATTCAAAATAAACTAAATTAATTGATATGAATTTTCATATTTCGCAGAATTTAGCAACTACATTTCATTTGTGAAATGCTAATTGAGTTTTCACATGCTAAAAATGAATGTGAATGCTAATTAATCCATCACTAGTCAACACACCATATTGTTAAGATTCGTTCATTTGTAGTCACTCTTCTTTCTTGTATTGTACGTAACTATAACCAACTCACTTGTGTAATATTAAAATTAATTAAAATTAATCTTAATCTTAAAATTTTTAGCGCACATATTAAAATTGATTTTTCTGTTTATTTTATAAATATTTAAATTAATTTGATACTGTGCTGAATACAGGATACAGATATTCTGAACTGGAAGCCAGTACAGTTTACTAATGTTATCTTGATTTATTGTTTTTTTTTTTTGCATACAACTTGTTATTTTTACTAATAACATAGTTAATAGTTATAGGTATAGTTAATAGTTAACATTGTTAATGATACGTCCCTAGTGATCTATCGTACGATTTGTAGTAAACCCAAACAAATATTTGAAATATTTGAAATTCTGTACTAGATAGCGTCGCTTTATGGCAATTAGTTATAAAAGAAATGCTTATTGTTATAAAAAAAGTAAGCTTACAGATGCATTGAAACATTGGGGTTGGTGAGGCCTGCACTGACATCCCGCATGGGGTGTATTGTGCATTTCTAATTCTATTCTAATTGAAACATTACTTATCACTGTGATTTTTATTTCAATGGCATGTCTTATTATAATCAGAGATATTAAAATAGTAGTTTTATAATGTAACATTTTAGGGTGATTTTTTAGAGGTCACTTCACAAGTTTTTTCTATCTAGAAAACTTTTTGTAAACGTGTTGTTTCTGCAGATGGAAAGAAGATACGACCAGTATTAACATACATTTTTTTCAATCCTGTCACAGAATAGCTCTGAGAGTGAAACAAAGAGGGGAAGCGTTTTTTTTTGCTCTGTGAATCCTGTAAATTGTATACATTTTTGAGACAATTACATTCAAAATAGTCTATTTGGTATCAAAATAGTATATTTCAGCGCTTTAAGCGCTACATCAGCGCTGGAAAATTTGGAACAGAGATAGCAAAAGAAACTCCTTATTTCCACAGCTAGTGTAATATTGAAAAAACTGAGCAAATACTTACAAATTTGCCTATAAGGTGGACTTGTCATGCTGCTCAGTAAGGATTCGGCCGCTTCCCTTATGTGTGGGTCTGGCATCCTGAACTCTGGAACCATTAGTTAATTGATTGCTTAATGCATGATAAATGTACAGTCAATATCTTAATTTACCTTTTTTTTAATGAGGATGAGTGACGTGATGAGCTAGTCGTTCACCTGATGTTAAGCGACACGGCTGCACATAACAGTTGCAGGAACTTTAAAATAATAAAGTTTTGCGTGACACTGCACTGCACACTTTATCACACACTCTAGTAATCAGATTACTACACTGGTCATACAGTCTCATTTGCCCAGTAATTTCAGTAGCTATAATGCTCATCAATCCGGAACACAGTAGTGCATGCACACTGGACCACCCAAGGAATGGCAAGCAGCATTCTTTCTATACATTAAAATCTCCGATCACCTAAATGCCTCCTTAGCATGGTGATTATGATATCCCTATGATAAGCGCAGAAAGTTATGTTTTATAGGGAGGCCAAGGTTCAGCAGTAGACATGTGGTGATTCTATGAGTGATGGTGAGATTACATAAATCAATATTTGTTTCTGACTATACTGTACAGTGATAGGATAAGCAAAGAGGTCACAAGTATTTCTTGTTATAAGTAGTCTGTGACCCATATTACAGAAATATGCGAATCAGAGCTCAACAAATATTGCATTCAAATATAGAATGTTTTTCGATTGAAATGTAAGCTAAGTCATTAGCATAGCTTGACCACCAAGTTCTGAGTGTGTATGAACCATGTTAATCTATGAAAAAAGAAAATGAATTTATTTATAACTAGGTAGATATATTTTTTGTGTAAATAGAGGTGCCAGATAAAGGAATATTCAGGGAATGGGTGGCAGCAATTGCCTGATGTGTGTGATGTGATAATTGTAATAGATGTTTGTAATTAATCTATATAAATTAGCTCTTGTTCTTGAATAAAGTGTATATAAAGCATATCCCTAGCATGTTAACTATTAATAATATGTACCTACATGAATCATACATGCATAACCAGATTTTGTGTAGGTATTTTATTTCAATTTCTCCTCTCTATTTTGCATCTATTCAATAGAAAGTTTTGCATATCATTATGTTGACAAAACATTTCAGCGTCACTCATTTATATATAATAATTTATGGTAATCAGGTGTTGTAACAACCATAAAAATAATTCAAGGAGAGATGGAGAAGTTTTTAGAAGAAATGAATTAGGAGGAATCTACCCCCATATGGGTGGTAATTAAACATATTCTAGGGTACATAATACAATAAAAAAGTTAATAGAAGAAACAAAAGACTTACGTTTTGAAATTTATATCAAAACAAAATCAAAGTAAACAAATGCGAAAGACTAGTTATCATTGAACATTATTCATTATTTTTTGGAATGTACGTCTTGTTAAGTAGGTACACTGTATTAATGATTAATTGTATCACTAACAACTCAATCTGTTATCAATCAAATTAACACAATGAGAAAATTGGAATGAAAAATACGAACAAAAACTACGAACAGCTTGTACTAGGAGCGAGAAGGGGCTGGGGCGGGGGGGAGGCTAAGGGGAGGTGTCAGTCAGTCAGCACTGTCAAGTTGACATTAGTAATCAACTTTCAACGTCACTGTCAAGTTCATCTGACATTTAAATGTATGTTTCTATAAACGCAGAAAAGTATGATTTCTGTAGTTTTATAACAATTTATGTTTATAGGGCAAATTCTGTGATAAAATATAATACAAGGTAGTAAAAAGAAATCTACCTAATCAGAATAAAACTATTTCTAAAATGATAAAATTTAATTTGAAATATACTATAACGAATACAGTTCATGCACTATTACTTATAGTTAAGGCATGGATGAAATAATCCATGGTTAAAGGATAGGTACAACATTAAATTATATTTTATTAAATTGCTATTTGCTTTGGTAATAGTACCTAATAAGTAGATACCTACCTATTTAAAGTACTCAATCAATACCTACTGGGTACGCTAGGTACATTTAATTATATTAAGGTACTTAATCTGTGTAGAATTATATTAAAAAAAAACATTCGGTGCTACAGTTTATTGACTCTTCTGTGATTTCCGCCAGCTAAACATTTACAAATAACGGCTAATTGCAAGTCGGACTCGCGCATGGAGGGTTCCGTACCATTATTTGTTCCTGCCACCTAGTGTTGAGTAGCAGTACTATTTAAAGCAGCACCATCTATGACCCATCTGGTAAACGAGCAAAAAATCACGTTTGTTGTATGAGAACCCCCTTAAATATTTATTTTATTCTATTTTTAGTATTTCTTGTTATAGCAGCAACTAAATACATCATCTGTGAAAATTTTAACTGTCTAGCTATCACGGTTCATGACCTGCAAGCCATAACGAAATATGCTATTCTTAGGCGGATATAATAACTAATATACTTAGTTTTATTACAATGTCAATGTTTTGCGATTTATACATAAATACTTAGGTACTAATAATAATAACACGCGCGTTTATCAATAAGGCCGAACAGTACTTACCTAACCTAACCTAACGTAAAAATAATGCAATCTTTACATGTTTTTGATGGAATGGAAACCCACGAGTACAGAAGCATAGCGCGATAACTTTACAGTAAGGTGACGTTATAATTAACAGTAGATTCCACCTGGCAGTACCAACTGAGCCCACTAGTACCACCTGGCAGTACCAACTGAGCTCACTAGTACCACCTGGCAGTACCAACTGAGCTCACTAGTACCACCTGGCAGTACCAACTGAGCTCACTAGTACTACCTGGCGGTACCAAATGAGCCCACTAGTACCACCTGGCAGTACCAACTGAGCTCACTAGTACTACCTGGCAGTACCAACTGAGCTCACTAGTACCACCTGGCAGTACCAACTGAGCCCACTAGTACCACCTGGCAGTACCAACTGAGCTCACTAGTACTACCTGGCAGTACCAACTGAGCCCACTAGTACCACCTGGCAGTACCAACTGAGCCCACTAGTACCACCTGGCAGTACCAACTGAGCTCACTAGTACTACCTGGCGGTACCAACTGAGCCCACTAGTACCACCTGGCAGTACCAACTGAGCTCACTAGTACTACCTGGCGGTACCAACTGAGCCCACTAGTACCACCTGGTAGAACCATATGAGCCCACTAGTACCACCTGGTAGAACCAACAGATCCCACTCTATTATCTGGCGGGTCTTTAACACAGCAGTAAGACGCTAAGACTCCAACAGTCGCCAAGCACAATGACAATATGCCGACGCCGCAGACAGCTCCTGAAGTTATGTCGTTT
This sequence comes from Ennomos erosarius, assembly GCA_963580505.1. Lineage (NCBI taxonomy): Eukaryota > Metazoa > Arthropoda > Insecta > Lepidoptera > Geometridae > Ennomos > Ennomos erosarius. The sequence goes on from OY757004.1 coordinate 6,304,982, forward strand.
AGAGCTGTTCCTGGTAAAGGCTGGATGGAGAGCAAGATGAGAAGACCAAGCGCGCTGAGCAGGGCGAAGGATGAAAGGACTATGTACCCTGGAAATAGGGAGAAATACTTTGTTAGAGTTTGAAGCTATACCCACAGAATAGGCTTGTGTCGGCTATTTTTTTATTGCACGAATTAATAATATTCCATAAAACATAAACAGTCGTGAAAACAAAAATTAAATTTCTCAAAAAATGACAAAGTTACAAGCATTTTAAAATACAGGAATAGAAAGAGACAGTTCAAACGCGCAGTGACGTCAGTTCTTCCACTTTCATAGTACCTCATTACTAAGCTGTGGTAGAATTACATACAATTTCCTTGGCATGTGACGTCATATCCCACAGTTGCATAGTAACTGTAGGGGATGCTCTGTTCTGCGAGAAAGGGACAGGCGATGAAACTTTAAAAGCTTATTAATCCGTGATTTATTTTCCGATTTTACTAATTCTTTCTATTATTGCATTAATTTTTAAGCTACTTTATGAAAATAATATTAACTTGGGAGTTTTGGCCGGAACGCGGAAAAGTTCACGTCGTTGCTTTGTGTTATTGCTCAAAACTTGTGGTTTTTCCAGTGTTAATGTTTAAAATTGGTGGCGTTTTACGCGTTAAGTGCTGAATTACGAGCATGAGTGAGGGCAAGTGATATAACGTGGTGAAACGTGATTTTCCGTGTTGCTTCCCAAATTCCATAGAAGCTTCTAGTAAAGTTGCCACCACTTTACTGGAGCATGACTGAGACTGGAATATGACTACCTGACTTAGACTGGACTATGACTATAACTAAGACTTGACTTCACGTAAAATATTCTATTAACATTGATGAAAAATTACAATACTTGACACTGGCTAAATACACTATGTGTATTTTGCGAGTGTCAAGTATTGCAAGTTGAGGTGCCAAAATATAAGAAAAAAATCAACTTGTTAACTTTTAATAGCAGGACACAAGCCTATTTACCTTATTTACATTATAAAGTCTACGTACATAACCAACTTTTTTTAAAAATTGTTTTGTTTTAAAAAAAACGAAAATCAAACCGGCTGGAAATAGAAAAATCGACCGTTTTATTGTGAGACACATTGCCCGTTTGCAACAAGTCGACTGTTTATAAATAACCGCGTTTTTTTATAGACAAAAGACTGTGACTCAAAGTGGCGCTCTCTGGGGGAGGCTTATGTTCAGCAGTGGACTTCTTCAGGCTGATGATGATGATGATGATAAGCGTTCACATACCAGATATGTAATTCCTATTAGGCAGAAGCTGGTGCCTCCTGGACCGAAGACCCAGTAGACCGAGCAGGAAGCAAGTGAAACCGGACATGACGCCAAAGTCTAGGTAATAGCGGCGACCCATCTAAAATGATAAAGGAGTACAAAAGTCAATAAATAACGGCCAACGATCACATACATAGATCCTGAACCCTAATTAGGATTCCTGTATCGAGGGTTCAGGGATTACGAGGACCCCACAGTACCTTTACTAGGTGGTAGGACTTTTCTGCATAGTTCGTCTAGGTAGATACCACCGCTCTGCCAGTTATTCTGCCACCAAGCAGTAGTGTGCAAGCACTACTGTGTTCCGGTTTGAAGGGCATTGTAGCTAGTGAAATTACTGGGCAAATGAGACTTAATGACCTGATTACACAGTGTAGTAATCTGATTACTAGACTGTGTGATGTCTCATGATGACGTGCGCAGTGCACTGTCACACAAAACTTTATTATTTTAAAGTTCCGAGTAACACTGCAACTGTTATGGGCGGCCGTGTCGCTTAACATCAGGTGAACGACTAGCACGGCACGTCATTCACATAAAAAAAAATTACCCTCAAAGAACTATAAGTACTTATTTGCGCTTTTTACCTGTGCACAAATAGGTACTGGTCCTGTCGTGGGAATCGAACCCGCCGCCTCCGGGTTACGAGTCGACCCGCGGGGTTATTACGTAACTCAGTTACGTAAATCAGTTTGCAACAGGCGCAAACTGCGCAATCACTGCTGTCAAACGTCACTTTGACAGAGCAAAAAGAGATTGAGCGCTAAATTTCCGACTGTCGGACAATCGATGAACTAAAACTTACATTATCTTGTTTCCATCTACTGCTGTTCTGTTGCTAGTGGCGCTAGTGTCTAAGGCCAAAGTACATTCAGCGACAGGTGTGCAAACGGTGGATATCTTGCCACCGATTGCTAGGTGTTTGGTGTCACATTGCTACTGCTGTTGCAATTTTTACGTAAAACAGTTGCGGCTCAACCACCACACCACGGAGTTGTGTGAATATCATCCAACTTCTAAGTACCTATATGTATGCTCTGAAGATTATTCGATCATGTAGACGTAAGTAACTTACAGCATACATCATGTAGAAACTCAGCCCAGTGCTGAGCCCTCCACAGAGCGTCAGAAGCAAGGCAGCAATGGTTAGTGAAGCGATGCCAGCAGACGATTTCCATGTTGAGATGGACTTGTACGTATCTTCGGAGTAGGTGGATGGTGGTGGTGCAACTCTAAAAATTATTGAAGAATTTATATTACGTCTTCCTTGGGAAGCTAAATCTAGCTCATACAGGCTGCAAAGTTAGCCTGATAGAGATTTCTTCTTTGTGTTATGATTGACCTTTTCAATCGGTAATATCGGTATCATAAAACCGGCCAAGTATCAGACTCGCGCGCGAAGGGTTCTGTACCATTATCCTATAAGAACGAGCAAAAAAATCATGTTTGTTGTATGGGAGCTCTCTTAATTTTTTTTTTCTGTTTTTAAGTATTTGCTATAGCGGCTACAAATACATCATTTGACAGCCTCCATGGTGGGGTGGTTGAGCAGGTCGGCTCATAACCCGGAGGTGGCGGGTTCGATTTCCGTGATAGGACAAGTATTTGAGCCCGAAAAAAAAAGCGCAAATAGTTGTTCTGTGTCTGGGTGTTGTGGGAACATGGCCCTCGTAGTTCCTGGGTCCCTAGATACAGGGAATCCTAGTTAGGGTCCAGAATCTATGTATGTTATCGTTATGCGTTATTTATTTATTTATTTGTGATAATTTCAACTCCCAAACTATCACGGTTCATGAGATACAGCCTGGTGACAGACGAACAGACAGACGGACAGCGGAGCCTTAGTAATAGGGTTCGCTTTACCCTTTGGGTACGGAACCCTAAAAATATAGGGCGTTTATTTTCTATACATATAGCGTGTTTGACTCCCAGTTCAGGCATGGGACTTATAAAAAATCTACAATGCAGTTATTTTTATTTTCCAAAAGAAGAGAATTGGTTCTTTTGGGGAAATTTGGCTAGCTTCATTACCTAGCTAACCTACTATACTATACTATTATAATATCTGTGGTTTGGTCTAACCCATAGACCTAGAATTTTTTCGTTACCTACACTCAAGCCCAATAAACGTTGGTTTGCGATCTTTGGGTCATGGGTTCGAGGTCGAACCTAGCAGCTTTTGGTGTATGAAAATATTGTGGTAATAAACATTGCCTACCACCGCATAGTGACAAGTATTAACCGTAAGTTTATTGATTAGCCTCCTCGGACGTTTGTTTTTGACCTTACTTACAAATGCTGAAAGCTCATTGGTTGAAGAGAGCCGATGATCAACAGGCAACCAATGAGCGTTCCGTGTTTTTAAGTTGACATGAGTTTAACTTAAACAATTGTAAGAAAAACCAGGTAAGAAAATCAACTCACCTAGGAACAATAACAGCCGTATTTTTATCTTTCCTAACGCTGTTCCTCCTCTCAAAACCTCTCCGACTCTCCCGACTCCCATCTCTGTCAAGATCCAGGCTTCGATGTTCCCTTACGCTGGTTACGAAAACATCAGGCCTTTCAAAGTCCTCGAACCCATAGCTAAGCTTCTGCTGTGCTTTTGGAGATATTGGAGAAGTAGCCGCACTTCTACTCAGTGTCAGATTCGCACAAGACTTTGAGGGAGTAACGCTTTTCGTAGGGGTACTTGATACCAATTTCCTTGGAGTGCCAACGTACCGAGGGCTCTCTTTGCTTGGCGTCATACGCACAGAAGGCTGGCTCGCATAGCTCTTCAACTTCCTAGGAGTAGAAAGGAGTTCGTGTAGCTTCTGAGTTGCGATTAGATTTTTTTGAGACATCCCATGAGCTGATGTGAACGTTACGTTAGTTCTTCTAATCGGTTCTTCGTCTTCTGAAGGCACGATCGCATACCGCAGCGTCTTTCCGTTGACAGTTTTCACTATTTCTGTTGGCATTTCTTTCAGTTCATTCTTATCTGGCCCATCGACGTTGTATTCTTCTATTTCACTCGCATTGGCTTCTACTATCCTCTTTTTCGTTGGAGAATAATCAGCAATATCTTCCAAGTCTTGTATGATTTCGTACCTGTGTTTGACACGGCTGTTTTCCAGTCCATCATCGCTTTCAGCGTGTCTATCGTATCTGGATTTCTTTTCCTGTTTAAATTGTGCCATTTCTAAATCTTCACTTCTCGTTCTACATCGTACTTGTCTAGTTGGCTTGTGGATTAGGGAGGACTGCCTTGTAAACTGCCTTTGGAATTTCGCTGGTTTTGGAGGCAGTTCCGGAGGTTCATCCCTATTCCTGGCTGCTCCAGTAGGGGACATCCTTAACGGATTGTCCGATATGTCTGTCCTTAATATCCTATTGCTCAATTCGATGTGTTTCCTTGGAGAAGAGCCCAAAGGCGGCATCCTCTTCCTTTCTGGTGAGATTATTTTTGTTATACATTGCTGTGCGAAGACCGCTTCGCTCTGCCCACAGAATGCTGGGTTTGAGTAGTATTTGTACACGATTTTTGGCGAATCCATGGTGTTCGTTTATGTTGTAAGCGTATTATTTTCCTGGGTTCTGCAAGCGTGCGTCAGACCATGATTCCTTGAAAGGGTGCTTCTTGACCGGAACGGACGACTTATAGCTTCATTATAGCTAAACTTAAAGCTAAAGTTTCACTGTAAGTAATTCTTAAGATTGCTAAGTTTATTTTTTGTATCACTTAGTATTTTTATTTGTATTGAAATCTCACTGACACTTATAAACAGTATTTAAATAACTAAAACCACACACTCTTGGATAACTATGATATTAGTGTCACCGAAAAATTTGTCTTCACTTTAAAAAATATTCTTATCACTATTACTATTATTAATTCTAACGGTTTTGTAAGTACGTGTGCTTACTTCAACGGTCACCTTTCAACTGCGATAATAATATTCCATAATCGAAAAAAATCGGAAACGGCGTCCGCGCACCCCATGGCACGCGCTATGAATTACAAACAAAACTTGCTATGACAATGTAGAACTTAACTCTTTAGAAATATGGTTGTATATCGTAAAGTGATGGACAAGAAAGGGCTTTTATAGCTCAGCGCGAAAAGGTTGTAAGTAAGAACGTTTTAAATGAGTTTGAAGTTTCTGTGGAGTGAGTTAAGGTTGAAAATCAATTGGATTAGAATAATAAAACATGATATTTTGCACAATAATTGAATGAGCTTCCACAATAGGGCTTTTCGAAGGGTGAGTATGAAAGTTCCGTTGGCACTTTAATAATAATAAGGTACTTTCATTGATGGATTGTTTATACATTTTGCAGTGTCACGGCCAGAACTGCTCCATGACTTTTATACTGACCTATAAGGCAAGGCCCCCCACTAGGTGGACCGACGATCTGGTGAAAGCTGCAGGGAGCCGATGGATGCAGGAGGCAAGCAGCTGCTCAAGGTGGCGCTCTATGGGGGAGGCCTATGTTCACCAGTGGACGTCTTCTGGCTGTTATTGATGATGATGATGAGGATAAGGCAAGAAGTTTCTTGAAGAAGAAACTTCTTGCCTTAGATCTAACTATATTAGAGAAAAAGAAAGAATGAAAGAAAGAAAAGACTATTAAGTATTCTACCAAAACATCGCACAACCCAATAGGGCAATGGCTAATGGAAATGCTGCTAGCATGTTGGGTATACTATATGCTAGCTACAGGCAGTATCCCTGGTCCTAGGGCTCATTGCAGTGGCTTACTTATGGTGACCGATATAGCCCTTAAAACTAGCAAATTAAAATAGCAATGGGCAGGCCACATCGCTCGCAGTACTGAGAACCGATTGGGAAGAAAGGTTCTTGAGCGGCGACCACGAACCAGAAGGCGCAGCTTAGGCTGACCCCCCACTTGGTGGACTGACGATCTGGTGAAAACCACGGGGAGTCAATGGATGCAGGAGGCGAGCAGCCGCTCAAATTGGCGCTCTCTGGGGTAGGCCTATGTTCAGCAGTGGACGTCTTCAGGCTGTTAATGACGATGATTATCTATAGGTAGGTACATCGTTAGAGACCTATGATGACCTCAATATCCTTAGCTTACGACGCATAGCGTTTTTACCTGGACAGGTGAGTCAGTATGTTCCTATTCCTAGACTTAGTTAGGTATTGCATTGGTATTTCAATACCACTAAGGTGCAAAATGACCCCTAAGCAGGGGTCGGGGCACGTGCTGCGTAACGGTTACGCGCAGCTGCCTGCCAGCTGCGATCAGGGGTGCGCAACCTTGCGGAGGGTGACAGAATGTATAAGACCACCCCATCTCTTCTCATGGGTACCGTAAGAGCGAGGCTAAGGTAATGTATCCAGGGATAAGATAGCAGCATTCTTCTAAGTCTACATTATAATTACGATCTGGGGCCAACCACAACGTCACTTCAATCATACATTGACAAATGACATAAAAGTAAGAATAAACTCCGTCTCACGTAATGTCCCGCGGCCGCGTCGCCTCATTCACGCTATGGAATGTTGCTGACATTGAGATATGATAATACAGAGTCACAATCTCGAAGTGGAAACAGTCAAAAAGGTGTCCGAGCGCTGTTGTACGTACCTATAATATCAAATTATATAGCTTGCGGTGTCACATTTGTACGAATTTAGACGTTATGTCGCTTTATCAGTGCACAAAATCACTTGTACGCAAGGTCGGCGATCGTCACATCTCACTTCAGCTACGTCATGCGAACGAACACGGAATAAGGCAATGAATGGAGACGCTATCAGAAATAAAACAATCAAATATTTATTGGCACTTTATACCATTTTGAAAACTTAAAATCAACTTGTATTCTAATCGCCTTTAAACAATGGTAATATTATATTGTAACGTTGTCGTTCACTTAGAGGTTTATTTTTTCTGTACATTTCTTTGCAATGTAGCGAAATCTAATATTTCAATGATTCATCATCATCATTAACAGCCTGAAAACGTCTACTGCTGAACATAGGCTTCGCCCAGGGAGTACCACTTTGAGCGGCTGCTTGCTTCCTGCATTCATCGCCTCCCCGCAGCTTATTGCTCTCATTAAAATAGTTGTATGGTTTGAAAATTCAAATGCATATTGAATAAGATCTTCCATAACTACTGTATCTATGAATAAATTTAGAACAACAGAAATATTTTTTTAGTGTTCCTAACATTGACAAATATCTTATAATTTGTCCGTTATTTGCACAAATTAAACACGTATTTGGTAGATTCGTAACTTAGTGCCTAATAATTATCAATAATAATTATCTTTCTAACCTTTTGTTTGTAAAACTGAATTTATATAATTTGTGGTGTATATTGACAATAAATAACATATCTATCTATGTAAACCTTAAAATGAAAGCATACAAAAAGTATGGTTAATTAGTTAATTACTATGTATCTTATTGCACATAATTATTTAAAATGTTATCGACTCCATAGCTTTCCATTAGAACACGCTTGCCGCGTCACTCTTCGTAACCACGGAAACTGAGGAGCTGAGCGCGAGGCTATGTCTCTTTTACTCGTCCGCATTTGAAGAACGTGTGAAAGAGATACGCTACTGAGGGGCCGCAGTCGGGCCATGACCATTATATTGTGCAAAAATATGAAGAAATAGAAATTTAAATAGAAAAATGGACTGTGGGTACATAAATTCTATAAATTGTTGTAATACGTACCTAAAATATGAAACACCGTCTTTTTACCCACATGTCTGCTGTTATTTGGGCAGTTTGGCACCGAGCTCTTTGGCATCGTGCAGGTGCGAGTCGGATTGTGGTTGCCTTACAACTAAACGAAAGCTCTGCGCACTGCGCGGCGTGCGCAGAGTTTTGGAGCGGACATTTTTTTCAAGCGTTTGTGACTCTTTATGTATCCTATCTCAATGGTTGCTGACCTATATTTTAGACTCACCAAAATTTCAATATAAAGTAATTTGTGAATATCGATTTTATTTACTAAATAAAGCATTGTATAGGTACATATATTATGTGTTGATGTGAGTTACTGACTTACAAAATTAGTTCCACTTTTTGCCGCGGGATAACATACGTGAGACGAAGTTTACTATAATGTTGTTGACGCAGAGCAGTTTTGATGACGTCACCTTAATCATTCACTCAAATACATCATGTTGACACTGACGTGCGACAGTGATAACGTCATATAAAAATGTAGACGTCTCGTTCACACGCAGGAATACTTTATAAGTTCATGGTACGAATTCGAACAATATTATTGTAAACTTGAAATACTAATGCCATGAAACATGATGGTTTTGTGTTAGTTTGTAGTAAGCCTTATGGTTGTCTGGAAGAGATCGTCTGAGCAATAAGACCACCCATTACACACTTCAGTTCAGTTTGTTCATCATCAAACTGCCTGACATCCACTGCTGATGCTGAACATAGGATTTCCCCAGGGAGCGCCACTTTGAGCAGCTGCTCGCCTCCTTCTTCCATCGGCTCCCCACGGCTTTCACTAGATCGTCAGTCCACCTTGTGAGGGCCTACGGTGCGTCTTCGTAACAGAACTAGTAGGTAGTTAAATAATAGCCCAGTTTCTTTTCTGTGGTGAAACTGTGTAACATAGAGCATAGAGAAACTGTGGTGTAGGTACCTACTAATATCACATATTTATTTAAGTATAGTTTACTTAAGCTTACATTTTTTACAATATTTCTATAAAACTAAGTACATTACAAAAATATTATAAAATCTACTATACTTTTTATTACTTATTTATGGAAATGCAAAGCGGAAAAATTGTTGCCAACCCCTGGCTTTTATTCACTCGCTTCGCCGCGGCTCCCGTATCGTCTATTGACATCGTGAACGTAAAAAATAATGATAATAACAACCTTGGCCATTGGTTATCTTAGTATTTGAACTATTTGTAGTAAAGTGCACACTATAATATATTAACCTATAACCAAGGTAGGTACTTCTATACTGCTTTGATGCCTATCGCGTTCAATCTTTAGCTGAGTAACTCCTGAGATCGACCTTAGGCGGCCGCCTACAAAAGTGGGGGGCAACTAGCTCAAGGGCACCCCTGGGGTGCGAGCCTCGGCTTGGGCTGATGCCGGGATAAGAGGATCGAGAAGGCTACATCCGCTGGAGGAGTGGACCCTATGGAAAGTCACGACCATTCTAGTTAACCTACGGGGGGTACGTTGACCTCGCTGGTAGGGTTGGTATCTGATTGTGTTACGCTGGTATCCTATATCGGTACCTGAGCCAGAAGGGCCTGGAGGTCAAGCAAAGATACCAACCGCTAACGCTAACGCCAAGCGCTAACTCCAAAATGTACCGAAATTACATTTCAGAAATCGCTAACTTTTCCGTAGCGAATGTCATTTCGATACATTTTTGGAGTTAGCGTGAGGCGATTGTGATCTTTGGTAGACCCCCTGGTCCGGTGATCCTAGCGCAGCCGTAACAACGGCTGCTATAGAATCTTCCGGGTCGCTCAAGACGTGTCTTGGGCGGCGACCACGGGGTGGTGGGTCTGTCATGTCTGTAGAGTAGCTTGATGCTTGGACTACGAGAGGGTTGGGGTGATGGGGGGCCGCGTCAGAATAGCGGCGGGATGCATCCTTTATAAACTGACGGATGGATGGGAGTTCGAGATCGCAATGGAGGAAGACACAGCGTATGCCGGCGCTCCTCTATGTGGACCGACGACCTGGCCGCGGGGAGTTGATGGATGTAAGAGGCGAGTGGCCGCTCAAGGTGCAGCTCCCTGGGGGAGGCCTATGTTCAGCAGTAGATGATGATTAAAATGTCATTGGTAAAAACGGGCATAACTCACTAAAATATCATAAAAAACATTGTTTAAAAATATTGAAAGATATCAAATTATAGTCCATTATGTATATCAGATAATTATCGATAATTTTATTATCAATTACAGATAAAATCGATAAAACTTCAATTCGCTACAGTGATTTGCTTGTGCTGACATACGGAGAGTGGGTCGGAAAACATTGGAATTTTATCATACTTATTTATTGATAAATTTATTATTATTTTGGTAAGTTAATTTATGTATTTATTTTGTTATTTTACTAGGTGATAGAACTTTTCTGCAAAGTTCGTCTAGGTAGGTACCACCGCTTTGCCAGTTATTCTGTCGCCGAGCAGTAGTGTGCAAGCACTACTGTGTTCCGGTTTGAAGGGTATTGTAGATAGTGAAATTACTGGGCAAATGAAACTTTATGACCTGATCTCATAGTCTAGTATCTGTGTGAAGTCTCAGGATGACGTGCGCAGTTCAGTGTCACGCGAAACTTTTATTTTAAAGGTCCGAGTGACACTGCAGCTGTTATGGGCAGCCGTGTCGCTTAACATCAGGTGAACGACTAGCTCGTCATGTCATTCATTCTCATAAAATAAGATTACTAATAAGGCATATTGCCAGTTTAAAAAAATTATGTACAAAACAAAAAAAATTACTTATTTGAACTTTAAGAAGTAGTAAAATACAAAGAAAAAATGTGTCAATGAATGAATCGGTTTGTGTATTAGTGTAATTTTAATTTTAGTTGTAATTTTTTGTCTGTCTGTCCCTTTGAACACGGATCACGCTGGAACTACTGAACGGATTTGGCTGAGGTATGGTTATAGCTGATTATGCAGAATAACATTAAGGATACTTTTTGTTTTCTAAAACGGCCAAGTGCGGGTTGCTCAAGCAATAAGGATGTGATTTTTATTCAAGATTTTTTGTTGGTATATTATAATTATATTTGTTTATCAATTTTAATTTCAATAAAAAAAAAAACAAAACTAAAAGAAAAATCAATAACAAAATATACTTACCCTTTGGTAGGGAAGATAGAAGAGAAAGGTAAAAAAGATAGGGGAAAAGGATGAATGGATGGGACTGCCGCCTGCCTTTCTTGGGCGTCCCATCCATTCACCCTTTTCCCCTATTTTTTACCGTTCCCTTCTCCCTTACCCATAAACAGAGTTAAGACTTAAAACTAATTAACCCCTGCGAAGCCGGAGCGGGTCAGCTAGTGCCAAATACGTGTTAATTTTGGTCACGCGTAACGATGGCAATTAATGTGATTTTGCGTAAATTTCATAAACTTGCTAATTCACGAGTCTTAGCATGCTAATTGCTATTGCTATGCTATTTGCTAAAGTGAAATGAAATGGAAATTAAAAATGAAATTAAAAATGAAATGAAAATTGAAACGAAAAATGAAATAAAAAAATATATGAAAAGTAATGAAAAATAAAATGAAACATGAAATGAAGCTTTATATTAAAAATTAAATTCTAAATACATGTCAACTTACTATCAACTAAAATGAACTAAATGAACTTTATGAATTGAAATGAAATTTCACAATTCATAGAATTTTGCAACTAAGTATATTTCATTTGCGAAATGCTAATTGAGTTTTCACATGCTAAAAATAAATGCGAATGCTAATTAATCCATCACTAGTCACGCGTCGCACCGACCATGCGCTGATAAACTTTGGAAAACGCGATGAGCTCCCGGTCCCCACGGGCCCAGGATCTCAACGCCAAATGGCTGTTTTTTTTGTAGCAACTGCTGAAATTAAGCAATTTTTCAACCATCTTCAAAAAGAGGAAATTCTCATTCTTAATTCAGCTGTATTATTTGTAAATAATAAATAAATAAATATATGTGGACATTTCACATAGCGCCATCTAGCCCCAAACTAAGCATGGCTTGTACTATGGGAACCAGATAACTGATACAATACTTTTTTTTGTTTGTAAATACATACATAGAATACAATATAACACCCAGACGCAGAACAAACATCTATGTTCATCACACAAAATGTTTGTCCTGGGTAGGAATCGAACCCACAGCCCTCAGTTCAGAAGGCAGGGATACTACCAACTGAGCTATCGGGCCCGTCGCAATAAAACAAACAAAATGCAACAAACCATCCCACAACACCCACACACAAACCAAGTATTTATGCTTTTTCCTGTGCACTAATACTTGTCCTGTCGCGGGAATCGAACCCGCCACCTCCGGGCTTAGAGCCTGTGGCCTACTTACATATAAATAACATAATTATATACCTACATATTTATAATAATAGTATATTACATACTTACATAAATATTGTACACATTATATTATCTATACTAATACTACAGTACGGTTTATATATAAATACATAAACATAAATACTATTAAGTATATAACATGCAATAATATTATAAATACAAACATAATATAAAATACAACAACAAATATAAATATAGCCGACAGAGTGCATGATATCGCACCTGCGTCACCACAAGTCGCAGCAGCATCCAGTTCCAGACCAGATTCTATGATGAAGACTATGGCGCAGCAGATCACCGATTTGACCAGGCAGGTTTGCGCACTCACCCCAGCAGTCTACGGCCGATCCCGTCCGCGTGATCGACAGCAGCAACATCAACGTAGCCGTACGCCTTCCCGCAGATCCCAGTCAAACTATAGGAAGTTCCCACAGTGTTGGTACCACTATAAGTTCGGCAGTGAAGCGAAGAAGTGCATAAAGCCCTGCGATCACAAGTCGTCGGAAAACCAGCAGGGCAGTTGATAATGGCGGCTGAAGATTGCCCTTCCACTACTGGTCGCCTGTTTGTAACAGACCGCAGATCGAGAATGCAGCTATTAGTTGACACCGGAAGTGACTTATGTGTCTTTCCCCGATCTCCGCTCCAACAACGACGTGCGAAGACGGAATACCAGCTGTGTGCAGCCAACGGTTCTGCAATTGACACGTACGGTTACGTCGAGCTCAATCTGAACCTTGGACTTAGGCGCGATTTTGTATGGCGATTTATTGTAGCGGACGTAACAAAAGCCATAATAGGAGTAGATTTTCTGTCTCACTTTAATTTGATTGTCGATGTTCGCAATAAAAAACTTATTGATGGCACAACTAACATGTCAGCTGTTGCCAGTATTGCTGTACCTGATAGCGCAATGTTGAGTGTTAAGGTCGTGACTGGTAGTTCTAAGTACCATAATTTACTTTCTGAATTCCCAGATATCACACGGCCAGCGGGCACTCAACGCACACCGAAACACAACACCGTACATCATATCCGTACCGTCCCAGGTCCTCCAGTATCATGCTCACCGCGACGTCTTGCACCAGACAAACTCAAAATAGCCAAGTCTGAGTTTGAGGCGATGTTGGCGAATGGTACCGCTCGACCATCTGAGAGTCCTTGGTCATCACCACTGCACCTAGCACCAAAAAAGGATAACGGTTGGCGTCCTTGTGGTGATTATAGGCTGCTGAACGCAAGGACTATCCCAGATAAGTACCCAATACGGCATATCCATGACTTCGCTCACAGTCTATCTGGTTGTAAGGTCTTTTCGACAATAGACCTTGTCAAGGCCTATAACCAGATACCCTTGTTCGAGCCGGATATACCCAAAACCGCCATTACTACTCCTTTCGGACTCTTCGAGTTTCCGTTTGTGACGTTTGGTTTGAGGAACGCAGGTCAAACTTTCCAAAGGTTTGTTGATGAGATGACGCGTGGCCTAGACTTCTGCTACTGTTTACTCGACGATTTCTTGGTGTTCTCAGAGAATGAGCTCCAGCATGAGCAGCACCTTCGCCAGCTCTTCACCAGGATGAAGGATTATGGCATGCTCATAAACACCGCGAAATGCGTCTTTGGAGAACCAGAAGTCACATTTTTGGGATACCGCATCTCTCAACACGGAACTAAGCCTTTGGAAAGCAAGGTACAAGCTATCAAGGAATTCCCTGTACCCAAGACAGCAAAGCAGCTCAGACGGTTTCTGGGTATGATCAATTTTTATAGGCGATTCATACCGCAAGCTGCCCAGATCCAAGCTCCTTTGAATGCCTTACTGACCGGTTCCATCAAAGCGTCTCACCCAGTTGTCATAGACGGAGACTCATTAAGAGCTTTTGATAAGTGTAAGGAGAGTCTGTGTAAAGCAGCACTGTTAGCACACCCTGACTCTAACGCAAAGTTAGGTCTAGTTACAGATGCGTCCGATCTGGCTATTGGTGGAGTGCTGCAACAGTTGAAAGATGGTCACTGGCAGCCACTGGCGTTTTTCTCCCGCAAGTTGAGCGCAACTCAACAAAAGTACTCACCGTACGACAGAGAGCTCCTTGCGGTATATGAGAGTATTATCGACAATAGACCTTGTCAAGGCCTATAACCAGATACCCTTTTGATACTTTCGCCATTGGCTGGAAGCAACCACTTTCACCATCTACACAGACCACAAACCTCTGTGCTATGCGTTTCATGAGCGTAAAACTAAGTGTTCTCCTCGGCAATACAGACACCTAGACTACATCTCACAGTTCTCGACCGACATCCAGTATATCGCTGGTGATAAAAACGTTGTCGCGGATACACTCTCCCGCATCGAAGAACTGGCGAGACCCGTAGATCTAGAAGTGTTAGCCCAGGCCCAGTACTCCGATCCTGAATTGAAACACTTGCTCAGCCATGAAACTGCATTGCGCATCAAAAGGTTGAGTATACCTGGCAGTCGCATGCAATTGTACTGCGATGTCAGCACCCCGGCTGCCAGGCCCTTTGTACCAACCTCTTTGCGCAAACAAATTTTCGATAGTTTGCACTCTTTGAAGCACCCAGGTGCAAACGCCAGCAGCAAACTCGTAGCAGAACGTTACGTCTGGCCACAGATGAGGAAAGATTGCCGCGAGTGGTCTCGGACATGTTTGGCTTGCCAGCGCACCAAGGTAAATCGGCATGTATCGACACCCTCGGGCACCCTCGATTTACCTACGGCGCGTTTCAAATATGTCCACGTAGACCTCATCGGCCCAATGCCTCCGTCTTGTGGATATCGGTACTGTTTGACAGCGGTCGATCGCTTTACGCGATGGGCCGAGGCTGTCCCCCTCACCGATATCACAGCGGAATCTGTGGCCAAGGCATTTCTGCTAGGGTGGGTTGCTCGGTTTGGCTGTCCGACCAATGTCGTTACAGACCGAGGTGCACAGTTCCAATCCGCACTGTTCAAGGAGCTGTCAAAAACCATCGACTTTAGGCACCGCATGACGACCGCTTACCATCCTCAATGCAATGGACTCGTTGAGAGGTTCCATCGTCAATTGAAAACAGCGATCGTGTGCCATGCTGATAACACCTGGTCGGAAGCACTACCTCTTGTGCTACTCGGCATACGAAGTTCTTTCAAGGAAGATCTTCAAGCTTCCTCTGCCGAGTTAGTATATGGGGAGCCTTTGAGACTACCGGGTGAATTTTTCGGCCATAAAGTTGACAAATGCACGACTGATATTACCGAATTTTCGGCACGTATCAGAACATTTGCCAACACCTTACAGCCAGTCCCAACATCGCACCACGCTAGCAGCAAAACCTTTATTTATAAAGATTTGTCGTCCTGCTCGCACGTTTTTCTCCAGGAGGACGCATTGAGAGGCTCATTGCAGCCAGCGTATACTGGTCCCCATGAAGTGATCGAAAGAGGTGCCAAAGTTTTTAAAATCCGTGTGAAAGGATAAGTAGTGACAGTATCAGTAGACAGACTTAAAACGGCCTACATACTGTCACACCCATCCAATGACGTCACTTTACACCCTTCCAATACCGCCACTTCACGGAATCCTAATGACGTCACTCCACGATACGTCCAAAAAAGACCATCCCCACCACCTCCTCCAGTACCCGCTATGAGAACCACGCGATCCGGACGTCAAGTACGTTTTTCGGACTATTATCACCCATAGCATGGTCTCTGGAGGGGAGTGATGTGGCCTACTTACATATAAAGAACATAATTATATACCTACATATTTATAATAATAGTATATTACATACTTACATAAATATTGTACACATTATATTATCTATACTAATACTACAGTACGGTTTATATATAAATACATAAACATAAATACTATTAAGTATATAACATGTAATAATATTATAAATACAAACATAATATAAAATACAACAACAAATATAAATACTGCACTACATACACAACTATAATTATAAGTATATTTAAATATTTATTATCTATGTGCCCGCCGGTGACGCGACCAAATGGAAACTTTTGTTTACATTCCACGTCTCCGGCCCGGCAGGCCAAACTCGTGTACGCGCGGGGAGTACCCCACCGCACCGCGCGCGGCCCGCCACTCCAACCAGTCCAGCCACGACGCTCACGCGCAGCATACGTTATTGCCTTTCTATCTCCGCTCTGTTTACGCGACTCTCAAAATTCTGTTTTCATTCTTACTTTCTTTCATCTTTAATATCTACTCATTCTCGCTTCTTATGTACTTGTGACTTCTAAACTTTATAACTATGTGTATGTGGTGTGTGGATTAAACCGAACTGAACCTACTGTGAAGTTGTTGTTTTCGTTCTTCACAAACATTGGAACCATCATCTAATCCAGCTGGCAAGTACTTACACCTACCTACCGCACCACACCACCGTAACTGGTGACTACCGAAGAACACGGAAATAGCACATAATTAACACCAAAGATGAGTAGCGACAAAAATGACACGGCGCAATCGAAAACCGGAAGGCGCGTGACCATTGACTCGGACGGCACGTCATCCGAGATTTTTAGAGTCGGAGTAAGAATTCCACCTTTTTGGCCGGAGAAACCTCAGATATGGTTTTCACAAATAGAAGGACAGTTTTGCATGGCGCGCATAACAGATGACCTCACCAAGTTCCACTATGTACTTTCTCACCTGGACAGACAGTATTCGGTCGAAGTGGAGGATATTATTACCGATCCTCCCACCACAGGAAAGTACAATAAACTCAAAAGTGAGCTAATTAAGCGTCTCTCCGTCTCCAAAGAGAAGAAGGTGAAACAGCTGTTATTATCAGAGGAGTTAGGCGATCGCAAACCCTCGCAGTTCCTGCGGCATCTACAGCATCTGGCGGGATACAACATACCGGACGATTTTCTGCGGACGATTTGGACCAGCCGTCTGCCGAATAATCTCCAGACAGTCATCGCATCCCAGATGAGCCTAAGCCTGACCGAACTTGCAGACTTAGCCGACAGAGTGCATGATACCGCACCACACCACCATAAGCCGACCTGCTCAACCATCACACCACGGAGGCTCTGAGAGATGTTTTTCTTTTTTCTTGTTTGTTATCTCAGATCTCCCAAATGTATGAATTATTTACAATTTTATTTGAAAGCCTATCTTTAGACAACATAGAATTTTTCAGCAAAATCGATTGTAGTTTATAATAAGTATTTAGTTTTTAGGGTTCTGTACCCAAAGGGTAAAGCAAACCCTATTACTGAGGCTCCACTGTCCGTCTGTCCAGGCCAGGCTGTATCTCATGCACCGTGAATAACTTACTAAAAAAAAATTTTTCGAAGAATCCTCAGTGCGCGAGTCCGACTCGCACTTAGCGGTTATTTTTTTAATAATAATAAAGTATTCCTCAATATGAAGTTAAAGCAATTTAAGTTGGTTTATACTTAGTAAATTTTTTTTTATCTATCATCAATAAACATATTTTATGTTTTTTATAATCATTAATGAACGGTTTTGCAGAAAAGATTAAAGTAAATGCATTTTATGAACGTTGCGAAGTTCGTATCTATTAGCAGAACTATTATGATTTTGATTTTATGATTCACTGATAAATGATATCTATTTTCTATTAATTCTGATAAAGGTAATAAAACAATAATAAAGTAGGTATATAAGTATCTAATAATACGGGTAACCAACTTTAAAAAGGAGGGTTTACACTTCGGTTGTAGGCACCTACGTACCTATTTTTTTTAATTTTTGCATACAACTGTGTTTAAAAAAAACAATTTTTTAATACGAAACAATGTACCTATCATTCAAACACCAAGTCATTGATAAAAAAATATACTTTTTTTTTTCTTCTTACATTATGGCTCCACACATAGTGTATTTAGCCAGTGTCAAGTATTGTAATTTTTCATCGTTATAGAATATTTAACGCAGTCATGTCCTAGTCATAGTCCATTCTAAGTCAGGTAGTCAAAGTCCAGTCTAAATCATCTTCTAGTAAAGTGGTGGAAACTTTACTAGAAGCTTCTATGGAATTTTGGAAGCAACACGAAAAACCACGTTTCACCACATTATATCACTTGCCCACACTCATGCTCGTAATTCAGCACTTAATGCGTAAAACGCCACCAATTTTAAACATTAACACTGGAAAAACCACAAGTTTTGATATATAATACAATGCAACAAAGTGAACTTTTCCGCGTTCCCGCCAAAACTCAAATATACTTTCAGACATGGATGAAATAAAAAAAGAAGGATTGAGTTCAAATGCACAAGACGTGCGGCGCCATCCTTTCCTCGGCAGAGGAAAGAAGAGAGAAAAAAAAAAGGATTGAGTTTTGATTGACATCGAACTGAAGCCCAAAATGGCGGACATATTACATATGTGTCAGATGAAAGGTTTTTCATCAAAATTGGTCGTAATTTTGATTTTAGAACCAAATAATAATGACCTACTAATTATTTGGTTTATTCCGTCATATTCCGTCCCTTAGGACGCTTTGGCTGAAAAAGAATGTCCCTGAACTCGTTTTCTTAATACTTTTAGTAGAAAAATAGAATAATAAAGAAAAAACACTACGTAGGTTTTTTTTCTTATATTTTGGCTCCACACATAGTGTATTTAGCCAGTGTCAAGTATTGTATAATTTCATACAGTTTTAGAATATTTTACGTAGTCAAGACGTAGTCATAGTCATAGTCCAGTCTAAGTCGGGTCATAGTCCAGTCCAAGTCCAAGTCATGCTCTAGTAAAGTGGTGGCAACTTTACAAGAAGCTTCTATGGAATTTTGGAAGCAACACGAAAAATCACTTTTTTTTTTTAAATCTGCTTTATTTATTTATTTATTAAGGTGATCCAACAGCGTTAACAATACAATATACAGTAACAAATTTACAAACTTAAAAGAAGGCCAAACAGGATTACACAAATTAACCGCTATTAATAATTAACAAAAAGTGTGTTTACTAGCTTGTAATACAAATTACATGAAAGCTATGTGTGTAGGGGTGTGTATGTGTGTGTGTGTGTGTTGTGTAGGTATGTTTGTATGGGGCATGTGCAATTGTGCACTCAGCAAGGTGCGTGTGAGATTGTGAATGTGAATATTTGACGTATATTATATTTAAATTTTATGACGGGCCCGATAGCTCAGTTGGTAGTATCCCTGCCTTCTGAACTGAGGGCCGTGGGTTCGATTCCTACCCGGGACAAACATTTGTGTGATGAACATAGATGTTTGTTCTGCGTCTGGGTGTTATATTGTATTCTATGTATGTATTTACAAACAAAAAGTATATAAGTATTATATCAGTTATCTGGTTCCCATAGTACAAGCTATGCTTAGTTTGGGGCTAGACGGCGCTGTGTGAAATGTCCACACATATTTATTATTATTTATTATTATTATTATTTATTTGTTAATAAAAATAATAATAAATAAGTATCCTATTTAAATAAATTAGTGTATATTTTTACGATGTAATCAAATATAGGTAGTAAATTTTTTGTAAATATCATAGAGAAAAAAAAATCAACTAGAGCGGTGAAACTTTTTTATTTCAAATTTAAGGGCTGTTTTAGATAAATAAAATAGGTCTAAGCCGGAATAATGTTTATTATATGTGCGGGCTGCCCGACAAAGAACCGAATTTTGAGCGTAGTTCGTGCTAGCGTGAGGGACGTGGAGTAGGGGTGTGTGTCTCGTTCGGTAAGATGGTACTGCTAGCGAGACGTTGCTCAAGAGTTCAGTACAATCTATTTTCCCTGCTAATATGTCATGTAACAGAACAATATCATATTGCCTCCGCCTCCGCTCCAATGAATCTAAATCAAAATAACGACAGGCTTCAGAGTATGTATCAAATGATCTATGGTCTTTAAAGCTTAAGAATTTAACGAATTTATTTTGTAATGATTCTATCCTATTAATGTGAACAATATAACATGGTGACCAGATGCTACAGGCGTACTCCAAAACACTTCGCACGTAGGTAAAGTACAAAACTTTCATGCAATCTATGTGGGTAAAAGAGTTGCACACACGCTTTATGAACCCTAGCTGCTTGTAAGCTTTATCCAGTGGCGGATTTATAGATTTGCCGCCCGTAGGCTATTCAAATAAAGCCTTTATCAACAATAGTATCTATGTGTTCAACTGGCATCATCTTTGAATCTAATGTGACCCGTGATGTGAATTAACTTTTTTAATGGATGAATTGTTTATGTAATATGTGTAATTGATAGGTTTAGATTTTCTCGTAAATGTAATTTGAAGACACTTGGTTGAGTTAACGGAAATTCTGTTTTTGACATAATATTCACTAAGCTTATTCAAATCAGTCTGAATTTTAATACAGTCTTGCATATTATTGATAGTTAAATAAACTTTTTTGTCATCAGCAAACATGCTGTACTTAGAGTTGGTGAACATACTATTAATATCAAAAAGATACGCGTTATATAGCAAAGGACCCAATATAGAACCTTGTGGGACTCCAGAGCTAATAGTAACGTAATCGCTACGCGCGCTACCGATTGCTACCGCTTGCCTTCTGTTAGTGATGTACGAGCTGAACCATCTGTGAAGATCACCACGAATTCCCAACGCTTGAAGCTTGTGAAGAAGGATGATGTGATCCACTCTATCGAAAGCCTTCTCAAAATCAGTGTAGATCACATCAACCTGCCTCCCATCGTCCATACTTCGAAGGACATAGTTTGTAAAAACTGTTAGATTAGTAACTGTGGAGCGTTTATTCATGAAGCCGTGCTGCTCATCAGGGATTGATTTGAAAATAGTGGTACTAACAGTTTGATATATAATTTTTTCCAGAACCTTACCAAATACATTCAAAATTGATATGGGACGATAATGTTCAATACGGCTCCGTGAACCATTTTTGTGAATCGGCACAATTTTAGCCTCTTTCCAATCTCAGGAAAAGTAGCAAAAACGTAGACAGATAGCATAAAAATCCTGTGTAACGGGTAACGCATAGATATTGCACATTTACTAATAAAGATTGGAGGAATACCGTCTGTACCTGGACCTTTATTGACATCTAACGAATTCAGTTGTTTAAGAACAGCAGTGCTTGGAATATTAAAATTAGAAACTGTATCGTTAGGATCATTATATGACTGCAAACAGTGGTTATATGAAGCAGCAGGCTTCTGAAACACGCTCTCGAAAAATTCATTAAAACCTGTGCAGGCATCGGATTCATTTCTGAACGTTTGGTCACCTAACGTGAGTGTATTTGGATAGCCCGAATTGGTACCTCGTAGAGACTTTAAATACGACCATAAATGTTTTGGGTCTTTTTTAAGCTGTTTACCACAGACACCTGGGTCCGTGCTCTTTGTTAATTTATCATTTATTTTTTTTATTTTATTTTTATTTTATTGAACTAATATCAAACACGAGAGGGCAATTAAATACTTAACCTATTTTTTTTTGTTTTTTTTTTGTATTTCGATTTGTGCATACGCCGCGAGCAGACCAGCTCCCGCAAGCAGCGAGGGAAGAGGACAACCCGACGCACGACGCCGCCGCAAGAAGAAGCTTTTTAGTGAGCGTGAGTGCTCCCGGTGTACACACAATAATCATTAACATTCTACTACTATTTTGTTCATACGAGCGGGATAATTGACAGGCTCTTTTGAGTCCGTCAATGATCCCGCCCGTAAAAAACCACGTTACACCACATTATATCACTTGCCCACACTCATGCTCATAATTCAGCATTTAATGCGTAAAACGCCACCAATTTTAAACATTAACACTGGAAAAAGCACAAGTTTTGAGAAATAATACAATGCAACGACGTGATCTTTTTCACGTTCCTGCCAAAACTCACTGCGTAGGTTACCGCGCAAATAAGAAAAATGATTTTGACAGGACGCGTGACATAGACTAGGGTGAGTTTAGTTTTTTGTTTTATGGCTCTATGGAGGCTCTAAAGTTGCGTTTTGGGTTCCAGCAAATAGGAATGCTGCATGTTAAAAGTTATATATCTTCGAACGAATGCACGATGTACAATAGTAATACCTATAGCTCTGTGGCAGACGCCTATTATGTTCAGCGATGCAGGAGGCAGTCGCCGAAAGGGGCTCGCTGCGGGAGGCCTTTCAGCAGTGGACGTCTTCAGGCTTTTGATGATGCAATAAAGAGGCTTTCTGATTTTACCAAAGTAGAATAAATTATTCCATGTAGGTATAGGAGCCAAGGGGTATATACCGCTACTTTGTTACTCTCGGATACAGCTGATTGAGAAATGAAATGGCAATTAAAAAGACGCCATCCTGATTGTATCTGTCACCGTCTTTTTGTAAGAACCGCAGTTGCGTCCTGACACTCGCAGTTACGTTCTAACGCTCGCGAAGCCACAGCTGCACTGAGTGTATATGTCACCGTCTTATTGTAAGAACCGTTAGTTTATAGAAAACCGCGGTTATTTATAAACTGACGATTTATTACAAACGGGCAATGTATCTCGCAATCACGGTCGATTTTTAGGTTATTTATCCTACGGTTATTAGGTCAAAACTAACCTAACACTCCTCCTCGCTTCGCTCAACATCGTAACCTACTGGCTAGCCACTAGTGACAAAAACAGTAAATTACAGCAACAAATGGTGCACTAATACGGGTTTGTTCACAATTAAACGCTAGTTGCCAGATTGCAATAAATCGACAGTTTATAAATATTTTCGTCTTTTTTATAAACATTCGGTTATTACAAAACGACGGTGATATATCCAAGGAATAAGCTTCAAAATTTGTGGCACATGTGTTATATTCGTGTAACTCGGTTATTATCGAAAAGATATACTTGGAATAACGTTATTCTACTTTGGTAAAATCGGCCCTAAGGTAGGTAAGTATCTTTTTTATTTTCAGGTAGTGATCTAAGAGTGAAATGCGTCTGATACCATGTATGAAGCCTAGTGATGAGGACGAAGATCATTCCAAGCAAATAGATCGGGAAATAAAGCAATGGATCAAATCTTATAATGAGGTGGGTATACAACCTGAACTTGAATTCATATGTTATCCTGAAGGGGTGGAACTGGGACCATGATACCCCACAAGTTGTGAGAGCCTTACTTAAAACTGCGTGTTTACGAACCTCCATACTAAAAAATGAATCCACTAACCTAGCGCTGCGCGTAGTAACCCAATAACGCACAACCTAATCCAAGAAAGAGCTAGACATAAAAATGCACGTGCAATCACTATGAGAGCTAACATAATACGAAAATAAATAAACGAACTCATTTCTAAACGCAGGACGATGAACTCGTTTAAGGAATTCGGTTGAGGACGAAGTTCATTTACACCCAGCTGCTAGAGCTGTATTCGATGCGTTTTGGTAATATTATTACGTAAACTTTACATGGAATTTCTTCAATGAAAATCTTTTAATTTAGAAAGGTCGTAGAATCCACGTAGTCAACCTTGGGCAGTAGATACACCCGCTTCCAGGATAACATATATACCAATTCAAGGTCAGGTTGTATAATATAGGGATATTATTTATTTATTTATTTATAGACCTTCAACAGGATCGCCAATTTTTAAGGTTCCGTACCCAAAGGGCAACTCTATTATTAAGGCTCCGCTGTTTGTCTGTTTGTCCGTCTGTCACCAGGTTATAGACAGTTGAAATTTTCACAGATGATGTAGGTACCTATTTCTGTTACCGCTATAACAGCAAATACAAAAAATCAGAATAAAATAAATATTTAAGGGGGCTCCCATACAACAAACTTGATTTTAGCTCGTTTTTATAGATAATGGTACGGAACCCTTCGTGCGCGAGTCCGACTCTCACTTGGGCGGTTTTTTTTATTTTTACAGGCGATTAAGCTGCTGCTTCTTGGAACCGGGGAGAGTGGGAAGACGACCATCATTAAGCAAATGAAGATATTGCACGTGCAGGGGTTCTCCACAGGGTAGGTACTAGCATGGGGTCCCATCAGGTACAAACGAAAAATAGCCCGAACTTGAAAAAAAAAGTAGTAATCGTGTCTAGAGAGATTTTTTTTTTTCTTATATTTTCGCTCCACACATAGTGTATTTAGCCAGTGTCAAGTATTATATTTTCATCGTGTTATAAAATATTTCACGCAAAGTCATGTCCTAGTCATAGTCATAGTCCAGTCTAAGTCATGCTCCAGCAAAGTGGTGGCAACTTTACTAGAAGCTTCTATGGAGTTTTGGAAGCAATACGAAAAATCACGTTTCCCCACATTATATCACTTGCCCTCACTCATGCTCGTAATTCAGCACTTAATGCGTAAAACGTCACCAATTTTAAACATTAACACTGGAAAAAGCATAAGTTTTGAAAAATAATATAATGCAACGACGTGAACTTCTCCGCGTTCCCGCCAAAACTCGTCTAGAGAGTTACTAGTTAGTGTCCAGTGTATTTGTCACCGTCATTTTGTAAAAACCGTTTGTTTATAGAAAACGAAATTAAAACCGGTTATTTATAAACTGTCGATTTATTGCATACTGTTAATCTGTCTTACAATAACACGGATGATATTTCGATTATTTATAAACAGTCGGTACCTAGTGGTGAGTTTATAAAAGAACGGGTTTTAGTAGCGTTTAATTGTGAACAATGCACCAATTTTTGCTGTAATTTATTGTTTTTTAGAGTCACTAGTGGCTAACCAGTAGGTTACGACGACGAGCGAAGCGAGGAGGAGTGTTAGGTTAGTTGTGACGACACTAGAAGTACACAATTGCAATAAAACGAAGTGATGCTGATTAATTATAAATAACCGAAAATTCGAGTTGATGACTGTTGGTGTTCCAATAAATAAATAAATATTAGACACAGAGCCATGTAGCTCAATATGTTTAGGGTTCCGTACCCAAAGGGTAAAGTGAACCCTAGTATTACTAACACTCCGCAGTCCGTCTGTCTGTCTGTCTGTCTGTCTGTCCGTCAGTCACCAGACTGTATCTCATGAACCGTGATAGTTTCACGTTTGAAATTATCACAGATGATGTATTTCTGTTGCCGCTATAACAACAAATAAGTACTAAAAAATAGTATTAGATATTTAAAGGCTCCCATCCAACAAACGTGATAATTTACTCGTTTTTATAGATAATGGTGCGGAACCCTCCATGCGCGCTTGGCTCGCATTTGGCCGGTTTTTTACTAACTTTTTGTTGTTTTCAGTGAACGAGTAGAAAAGATTAAGCACATAAGGCACAATGTACACGAGTCTATCTACGATATAGTCCACAACATGTCTGCGCTCAGCATCGCGTTACAACACCCGAAGAATGTGCAATCCCAGCAATACGTCCTGAAGTTTGGCCCGAGTGGGCCTATTGAATACTCGGAGGTAAATAAATAATAAATAATTAACGCCCAACGATCATGTATGATCCTGGACCCTGACTAGGATCCCCTGTATCTACCCAGGAACTACGAGGACCATGCTCCCACAACACCCCACACAGAACAAGACAAATACTTGTCCTGTCGCGGGAGTCGAACCCGTCGCCTCCAGGCTGTGAGCCATTTTTTTCCTGTGCACAATTACTTGTCCTGTCGCGGGTATCGAACCCGCCACCCGTTATGAGCTAGCCGACCTACTCAACCACCGTACCACATTATGCCGTCGAAAGCTAAATCACAGAGTACCATTCATGTAGGTAGTAGGGTGATTAATTACATCCATGCACAATTTTTCAATTATGGTGGCGCTTAATTACGTATTTATTCTATTTCAGGAATATTTTGATCATGTTCGTGCTTTGTGGCGAGATGGTGGAGTTAGAGAAAGTTTTAAAAGATCTAACGAGTATCAACTTATTGATAGCGCAGAATAGTAAGTAGTAATAGCAAAAATGAACCATGATTAAATTATTATATTTAATCAATGATTGATTAACAGCGCCATCTATGACAGAGTAGCTAACGTACTAGGCGTTTACTGAATTGCCTGTATTTTTACATTCCAACTACATACGCTAGCGCCACCTAGCAACCTTAGCGAGAATCATTTAAACTATCTATTTGTCGATAGATGGCTTTAAACTTAAATAACAAACGTTTACGAGTTCTTTACAAATCCAGTTGCAATGTTTTTCAGCTTTTTAGATAGGATAGACTTACTAGAAAAGCCTGATTACATGCCATCAGACGCAGACATACTGAGGTGTCGTCAAAAAACCACCGGCATTCAGAAAATTGAGTTTAAAGTAAAGGTAAGAAAAGTGCAACCACTCAAACAAATTAATTTAGGAATTATGACAAATTGAGCGATTTTTCGTATAAAATGTGCTTAAAATAGCTTTTATACTCCACGTAGGACCTTCAGTACTAAAAAAATTGTATTTTTAGGTACCTAAATCCATGCACGGTGGTGTCCAAGACTTTTGGATGTTCGACGTCGGTGGACAAAGAGGCGAAAGAAAGAAATGGATACAGGTAAATAATTCTTCAAGTTTTTTCACATCCAATTATTACACATGATATTCGTTAAACTGTCGTAATAAATAAATAAATAAATAAATACATACACGTTCATACATCATACTGGTCCTATAGCGCCTGACCTGACTACATTTACACTCTTAATGTTTGCTATAAGTATTCTCGCAGGAACTCTGAGTAACATTAACGAATAGAAATAATGTAAAATGTATCCTATAACTTACAAGGTTACAAGTAGGTATAGCCTAGGTCTGTGTGAAAGTATCTAGAAAGTATAGGTAATAGGCAGTCTTTATGCTATAGAAATTTCATCGAAAACTAATGGCGAAGGTCGTGACAAGAATGATATCTCTCTATATATTTATGATTTTATAGCAGTAGGTACCTATCGCCTGCGGAACGGAATCAATCCGTTAGTTCTTGAGTGAAAATTTTCCTTTAAAATCAAATCTTTAGCAGGTGGTAGGACTTTTCTGCATAGTTCGTCTAGGTAGGTATACCACCGCTTTGCCAGTTATTGGGCAAATGAGACTTGATGACCTGATTACACAGTCTAGTGATCTTATTACTGGACTGACGTGCGCGGTGCAGTGACACGCGAAACTTTATTTATTATTCATTTATTTATGATTTTGAATTTCCGAGTGACACTGCATCTGTTATGGGCGGCCGTGTCGCTTAACATCAGCACGTGAACGACTTGCTCGTCACGTCATTCATTCTCATAAAAAATCTATACTTATTTCTCTATTTAATATTACCAGGTATTTGAAGGTATCCACGCGATTTGGTTCCTGGTGGCGTGCAGCGACTATGACCAAACGCTGAGGGAAGACATCTCTCAGAACAGACTGAAAGAGGCTTTAGCTCTTTTCGAGGACGTATGGCAGAGCAGGTAATTTCAATCTACAAACAAATTCATAACAAACAAACAATACTTCTTAGGATGAAATAGCCCGATAGCGCAGTTATAAGAGTTAGGACCTAACCTGAATTAACTCAGTCGTAGGTTCGGTTCCCGCCCAGAACAAACATTTGTGTGATGAACAATTGAACATCGATGTTTGTTCTGTCTGAGTGTTATATTGCATTTCAAGTACGGTTATGTATTTACACAGATTGTATAATACTTATCTAGTACTTATAGGTACTACGTCTAGGTAAGGTATCAACCACCGCTTTGCCAGTTATTTTGCCACCAAGTAGTAGTGTGCAATCACTACTGTGTTCCGGTTTGAAGAGCATTGTAACTAGTGAAATTACTGGGCAAATGAGACTTTGTGACCTGGTTTCACAATGCGTTAATCTCATTACAAGGCTGTGCTGATATCTCAAAATGACGTGCGCAGTGCAGTGTCACGCAAAACTTTAAAGTTCCAAGTGTTATGGGCGGCTGTGACCCTCAACACTAGGCGAACGGCTAGCTTGTTGATTTATTTTTCAAAAAAATTCTTCTATTAACAACGTAACAACATTTTCTCCCCTCAGATTCCTGCTAGAAGCGGGTGTAATACTCTTCCTGAACAAACAAGACATCCTACAGCACAAAGTGGAGTCTGGTCGTGGTATCGGACACAACTTCCCCGCGTACCACCAGTTCCAGGACGGACAGGATGAGTACACCAGGACGAGACTGTTTATTCGGAGCTTGTTTGCTGTAAGATTTGTAACTACTAAATAATATTTAATAACCAGCCAAGTGCGAGTCGGACTCGCGCGCAAAGGGTTCCGTATATATCTATAAAAACGAACATAAAACTCACGTTTGTTGCATGGAAGCCGAGATTTTTTTATTAGTGTTTTTTATAGCGGCCACAGAAATACAGCATCTGAGAAATTTCAACTGTCCAACTGCAGTTGCTTACAGACTAGGCCAAAACGCTGGAGAACACCAATGGGTCAAAATATCATTATCAAATACATCTTCAATTGGAGCGTAGATCATGTACATTACATTAGTTTTTATTTCATTTCAATACAGACAGTATTTCCAAAGTTATAATAACGACGAGAAGTTTAAGCTCTTTTTTGAATTTCCGAGATTTGCCGCCCTTATAATGCCGCCCGCGCTCGGGCGTCACCCGCGGCGCGCTATTCGTGCAAACGAGAGCGCGACTATCGAATGACAACGGGGTTGACGTCATCTCCTGTTCGCGTTTTTAAAAACCTTCGGGCGGAAATATGTACTTTGATCGTAAATATCGCAGCCATTTTTTAAGATATAATTAAACACAGTTTTTCTCGTAATTTTTTTGTAGATTTATTTGGCATGTAAATTAAAAAACGTTTGTATATTTACAATATTATACCAATATTTACCTACATAAAAAAAAAGGTAAATTGTAATGGTTAATGGTAAATGTTTACGGAACCCCCGGTGCGCGAGTCCGACTGACACTTAGCCGGTTTTATTTTATACATAAACTCCGTCTCACGAAAGAAGTCCCGCGGCCGCGTCGTCACGTTCGCGCTACGGAATGTTGCTGACCTCTAAATTTTAGACTCCTCAAAATTTCAATATAATGTAATTTTTGAATATCGATTTTATTTAGTAAATAAAGCACTGTATACTATACAGTGCTTGACGTAAATTAGGTACTTACTTTCAAAATTAGTTCCATTTATTGCCGCAGCATTTATTGAAGCTTTTGTTTCTACATGTTTTCTTTGTTCCCAGGATATAACAAAAAAGAAACGTGACAAGAAAAGTATGACAGGTTCGACAGAACGTTTCGGGATCCTCGAAGCGACGAGACCCCGCGAGTGTTACTTCCACTTCACGACCGCCACTGACACTGACAATGTCAGAACGGTGTTCCGAGACGTGCACCAAATGATACTAACTCACATCCTGACCAATATCGGGGTTTATTGACTTCAAGCTAATATTTAATATAATAAACTATGGTTAACCATGTAGCTTATATTTTTTTAAACCTTTTTAGTGCCCTTCTAACCGTTAGGTACCACAGATATTATAATAGTAGCCTGTATACAGTAGTGCTGCACACTAATATAATATTTTTAGTAATTTACACATAATATAAGCGGTGGTAGGTACTTATCTAGACGAACTTTGCAGAAAAGTCCTACCACCTACTTAGCGCCTTATAAGACGTAACTTGTAAAATTATGCTGCTACGCCTACCTGCTAGTTGCGGACTGAAAAACACCATATCGTCCGCACAACTTCTAACCTCAAAGATTTATAACTCAAACTCTGAATATGAATAAAGAATTAAAGGTTCACAAGGCTAATAAAATGGTGAAGAAGAGCAAGAAGAGCAAGTCGAGGTCTTCTCGTGCCGGCCTTAACTTCCCGGTCGTCAGGATCCACAAGCTTTTAAAGAAAGGCAACTTTGCGCCGAGAATTGGGATTGCGGCGGCCATTTTCATAGCAGCAGCTGTAGAGTATTTAGCAGCGGAGATCCTCGAGCTGGCTGGCAAAGCGGCTTCAGACTTCAAGAAGACCAGGATCAGTCCAAGGCATATACTCCTCGCTATCAGAAATGACGAGGAGTTGGACAGAATGCTGCAAGGAGCGACGATCGCGCAAGGTGGCGTGCTGCCCACTATTCCAGCGCACCTGCTGCCTAAAAAGACTGCGACCGAAGACACCTTTTCGCAGGATTATTAGTCTATGGAGCTTGTAGACTGGTGAATTTGATAAAGTCCTTTTCGGGACTGCATTGTTTGTTTCTTTGTAACTTTTATAAAGGCATTTGGGTACACCAGCGACGCATTGAAGATAGCCAGTATCGGATGTTCAGATGGCCTGCTGTAATTACGAACATAAAAAACAATGTAACGGGTACCTAAATACTACAGTTGGAAAAATACACCAGGAGCAGGACTCCTACTACTTATAAACTAATGAAGCTGCATACTTAGTAATCTGGTTAGAAATAACTTTTATTATTAAACCTTGTTCATATATCTATTATCTTTTATTTCTCTTCCCCAATAAAAATACTATCTTTACTTTCTTGTTCCCACTGCTGGGACACGGATGAGTCTCGCGCAGGGCAGAAGTAATTAATTTTCTTAATAATCAAAATGCCTTTCATAGGGTTCCGTACCCAACGGGTAAAGTCAAGGATTATAAAGCCCGTTGGTAGCTCGTGAACATAATTTCTTGTACAAACAGTACTCAGCTACGGGGGCAGGGGGCGAGGTAACAAAACGATACAATGTCATATGAAATTACAAATGACAGAGCAGGATGGAACAAAAGACACATTGGGTGTCCCGCTTCCTCTCGTAGGATTAGCAGTTGAAATAAACTTCTAATTTTCGAACGAGGGGAAGTTGTCGTTGGTCAACTGGATTTATAGTCAATGGGTAAAACGAACCCTATTACTAAAGCTCCGCTGTCCGTCTGTCTGTCTGTCTGTCTGTCACCAGGCTGTACCTCATGAACCGTGATAGTTAGACAGTTGAAATTTTCACACATAAAGTATTTCTGTAGCCGCTACTTACAACAACAAATACTAATAAACAGAATAGAATAAATATTTAACTCCCATACAACAAACGTGATTTTATATTGCTCGGGTTTTTTCATAATGGTACGGAACCCTTCATGCGCGAGTCCGACTCGGTCTTGGCCGGTTATTCTTTTTACTAACTACCGTAAATCTTTAATACCTACTGTTAGTATGGATATCGTGCTGATAGACCGGTCCCAATACGGGCAGTTGACATCACCATTCCGCATGATGAGAACCTCGTGAAGGCCGAGAAGGACAAACTCTGCAAGTACCTTGACTTAGCTCACGAGGTAACCGCCATGTGGAATGTTGACTCAACAAGCATTGTCCCGATAGTCGATTCGGCGAACGGTCTTATAGCGAAGAGTCTCGACCAACACTTCGAGAGGCTCTCGCTAGACGGTTGGATCAAGGGTCAGATCCAGAAGGCAGTAGGTACCTACTTACTCCTTGACACGGCACGTATTGTCAGGAGGTTCCTCACTCTGCAGCCCAGGGGCATACTGTGAGATACGCGATTCAAAACAGAGCCTATATTGGATCGCTTTTTCGTATGAGAATTATGACAAGCGATATCGAATATTATAAAGGGTCTGCTTTGAATCGCGCTAAGAGTTCACAGTACGGCCCTTGACCACCAATAGCTTGGGCCCTGCCCCGCTAACGGCGGCCAGCACTCTCGATAAAGTTTTTTTTATCATCATCATCATCATCATTAGCCCGTAGATGTCCACTGCTGAACATAGGCCTCCCCCAGAGAGCGCCACTTTGAGCGGCTGCTCGCCTTTGCATCCATCGGCTCCCCGCGGTTTTCACGAGGTCGGGCCACCTAGTGGGGGTCTGCCTACGCTGCGCCTTCCGGTTCGTGGTCGCCACTCGAGAACCTTTCTTCCCCATCGGTTGTCAGTTCTACGAGCGATGTGGCCTGCCCATTGCCATTTCAACTTGCTCACTTTAAGGGCTATATCGGTCACTTTAGTCCTTCTGCGGATTTTTTTTATACTTTGTAGGTATTTATATGGTAAAAAAAACTTAAAATTATGAAAAATCGAAAAATGGTTGAATAAATTCAATTGCAATTGAAGTTCGATAGGTACACATTCTAAAAAAAGATTTCGTAGGTAGTCAAGTGGTCTTAAAGGAATGAACGTAGGGTCATTCTGGGCCTGAAGTCTGCAATTTCAATTCTGTCATAATGGTTCATGAATGATACCATAATGACAGATTTTGACACTAATGGTAGTTCTACTTATGGTTTGTAGACTAACATTAGTGTCAAAATCTGTCATTATGGTACCATTCATGAATCATTATGACACAATTAAACATGACCTACATACTTATTCAAATTGGTTTTCCAAAACAAGTTTCTTAATAGGCAATTTCATTAATTGTCTAAGCCATTATGTGTCCCGTTGAAGGCTTTTGTATGAAGTTAGCGTAAACGTAATATTAGGTATATTCAAAGGGGCCTCTTGGTGTTAGCCTCGGCCCCACCAATGCCTTCCAAATGTCCGGGCTAGACCCGAGAGTCTCAAGATATAGAGGAAATAATAATAATAAATATGTGTGGACATTTCACACAGCGCCATCTAGCCCCAAACTAAGCATAGCTTGTACTATGGGAACCAGATAACTGGTACAATACTTATATACTTTTTTTTTGTTACATAGGTGGACCGACGAGCTGGTGAAAGCCGCGGGGAACCGATGGATGCAGGAGGCGAGCAGCCGCTCTGAGTGGCGCTCCTGGGGGGAGGCCTATGTTCAGCAGTGGACGTCTTCGGTCTGTTAATGATGATGATGATGATGACATACATAGAATACAATATAACACCCAGACGCAGAACAAACATCTATGTTCATCACACAAATGTTTGTCCTGGGTAGGAGTCGAACCCACAGCCCTCAGTTTAGAAGGCAGGGATACTACCAACTGAGCTATCGGGCCCGTTAATTTAGCTCTTACGCATATAATCGGTTAGTTGAACTAGCTCAGTGGTGGAACCAGCTCAATGTTTAAACCAGCTCAATCGTTAAACCAGCTCAATCATTGACCATAAATCCCAAGCTCAATGGTTCCATGAACTTCGTTCCATTACCAGCGTATTTGTTTCCCGATAAGTACAATCAGGAGCTCTTCAAGTCGCGAGTGAAATCTTCAAATCTTCTAAGTTCTAGGCTATGTACCATCGTAGACCGCATCGTCACTTTCCATCAGATGAGATTACGGATAAATGCGGGCCTATGCAGTAATAAAAAAACTAGGTTTTTTGGTGGGAACGCGGAAAAGTTCAAGTCGTTGCGTTGTATTATTTTTGAAAACTTGTGCTTTGTCCAGTGTTAATGTTTAAAATTGGTTTCGTTTTACGCATTAAGTGCTGAATTACGAGCATGAGTGAGGGCAAGTGATATAATGTGGTGAAACGTGAGTTTTCGTGTTGCTTCCAAAACTCCATAGAAGCTTCTAGTAAAGTTGCCACCACTTTGCTGGAGCATGACTTAGACTGGACTATGACTACCTGACTTAGACTGGACTATGACTATGACTAGGACATGACTTTGCGTGAAATATTTTATAACACGATGAAAATATAATACTTGACACTGGCTAAATACACTATGTGTGGAGCCAAAATATAGGAAAAAAAAACTAAGTATTTAATGAACTATCCAAACATGGTCTTCATGCAACATTCGATACTTCTCATAACTAAGGAAAACTAAGTTTAAGCCCTAGTACTTAGGTACTATACATATATGTACCTACTGTTATCTACAAAAAAAACATAGTTATATTCATTTTCCCGCCCCGCGCTCAAAGTGGTGCTCTCTGGAGGAGGCCTATGTTCAGCAGTGGAAGTCTTCAGGCTGTTGGTGATGATGATGATTTTTGACCAAGTACATCGTTCGTAGAACTGACAACCGATGGGGAAGAAAGGTTCTCGAGTGGCGACCACGAACCGGAAGACGCCACGTAGGCCCAGACAGGTGGACCGACGCCGACGATCGAGGGGTGTTAACATGCTCCAAACGTAAATGCGGGCTTTAACGCGCCACGACATGCAATTAACATGGAATCAAAAAATTGTATTCTGGGCCCTTATTCCGTATGACCATTCACGCACGTAACGCGGCGCGTTACGATATCTTCGTGGAATGGTTTTGGGTTTGAAATGCTATTCTGTATGCCGTTGTCAAATTTGACAAACACGACGACACACGTTACACGCATGTCAAAAAAACAGAAAACACTGGGCACAAACAATCTAACGCGTGGCATACAGAATACAATTTTTTGATTCCATGTTAATTCCATGTCGTGGCGCGATAAAGCCCGCATTTACGTTTGGAGCATGTTACAAATCACGCGTTATTGGCAAGGAATCTCATGTGCCATACCGAATAACCCCCCAGAATAGCATTTTAATCCCAAAACCACTCCACGAAGATATCGTAACGTGCCGCGTTACGTGTCGGAATGGTCATACGGAGTAAGGGCCCTGGTGAAACCCGCGGGGGACCGATGAATGCGGGAGGCGAGCAGCTGCTCAAAGTGGCGGTCTCTGGGGGGGGGCTATGTTCAGCAGTGGACGTCTTCAGGCTGTCAATGATGATGAACTGGAAAAATGTATGAAAATAAAGCCTAAAATGTGTAAAAATGATACCTGATACCTAATACCTGACCTTAGGTACCTACTTACCAACCAAGCGTAATAAAAGATTATCTAGGATTGGGTTATTTTGAGGTAGGTAGGTATGCTAAGTTAAGTAGGTACAGATAGGTAAGTAAGTATAAGTCAATATATAAAATTTTTGAAACCCCTTGCTGCCTAGATAATCGACATCCATTTACGCTACCAGTACTTATGCTTTCCTCTTTAAAGCAATATACTTTTGCTTATAATTATTGATATTTTGTAGGTACCTAGTACCTACACGGATTCAATCAAAGACCTAGCATAAATTTGTTATTCTGATTCAATATTTGATTGAAGTTTGAACTTAAGATCGTAGTCACAGAAACAAAGTTATTCGGCCCTGAAAAGGGCCTTGTCTTATTCTATCAAAATCAACACAATTATATTAATTATATTTATTATTTTTTTTGCCAAATTATAAGAAAAAAAAAATTTTTTTTTAATCTATAAATCACCCGCCGAAGCCATAAAGCGTCCTTCCTTGCCTCTTCAAAGCATAGACAACATCCATAGCTGTTACTGTTTTTCTTTTTGCATGTTCTGTGTACGTTACTGCATCACGAATCACGTTTTCTAGGAACACTTTGAGGACTCCACGCGTTTCTTCGTAAATTAAGCCAGAAATTCGCTTAACGCCTCCTCTTCTTGCCAATCTTCTAATCGCTGGTTTTGTAATTCCCTGGATGTTGTCACGCAAAACTTTCCTGTGGCGTTTGGCGCCGTTTTTGCCGAGGCCTTTCCCGCCTTTACCGCGACCTGTCATTTTCTTTTTTTATTTGGTGTAGGTCGCACGGAGGTCTGTTGCGTTATGCTAAGGTTTGCTAGCGGCTGTATTTATAAGATGTGTATGATTGCATGTTTTTATTATGAGGGTAGATGTGTTTTTAATCATACGTTCTAGTGATTTCTTTTACTCTTATAATAGGTAGTATGGTTTTACTCTTATTGTTATATGAATGAATAACGTGACGAGCTAGTCGTTCACTTGATGTTAAGCAACACGGCTGCCTATAACAGTTGCAGTGTCACTCAGAACTTTAAAATAAAGTTTCGCGTAAAGTTGCACTGCGCACGTCATCCTGAGACATTGCACAGTCTCAGTCTAGTAATCAGATTACTAGACTGTGAGATTAGGTCATAAATTCTCATTTGCCTAATAATTTACCTAGCGAACCGGAACACTGTACCTAGTGCTTGCAAACTAATGCTTGGCGGCAGAATAACTGGCATAGCAGTGGTACCTACAAGACGCACTTTGCAAGTCGTACCACCTAGTAAGTAAGTTATCATCATCATCATTATCATTGACAGCCTGAAGACGTCCACTGCTGAACATAGGCCTCCCCCCGGGAGCGCCACTTAGAGCGGCTGCTCGCCTTCTGCATCTATTGGCTCCCCGCGGCTTTCACGAGATCGTTGAGTAAGTATGATATAGGTATTTTACGATTACGACATCCCAATACGTTCCCACTGCTGGGACACGTGCCTTCTCTCACGTGGAGAGTGTATACCATACTCCACCATGCTGGCGGAACGCTTCCCGGTAAAACATATGATTTTTGAATTTCGCGCGGTTTTATTATCGTTTCATAGAGAATAGACTTTTAAAGATTTCTTATGTAAGACAGGAATTCGCGTGGTTTCGAAGTAAGGAATCGATACGGAATAAGGGCCCTGGGGGTCTAGCAAAGACACAAACCACTAACGCTAACGCCTCACACTAGCTCCAAAAAGTACTGAAATGACATTTCGGAAATCGCTGACTTTTCCGCAGCGAATGTCATTTCAATACATTTTTGGAGTTA
Source organism: Ennomos erosarius (assembly GCA_963580505.1). NCBI lineage: Eukaryota > Metazoa > Arthropoda > Insecta > Lepidoptera > Geometridae > Ennomos > Ennomos erosarius. Next base: position 6,341,878 of record OY757004.1, read on the forward strand.
GCGTGAGGCGTTAGCTTTAATGGTTGGTATCTTTGCTAGACCCCCTGATGGTTAATAGCGCTTGACCACATTCCGATTGTGGTCAAGCGCTAACGCTAGCTAGACTGCCTCTGTGAGTGTAGTGCTTGTTGTGCCTCCTTACCATTTGGACCATTTGGTAGGTACCGTCTTCACGAGGATCAGAGGTGGACAGCTGGTGACTTGGCTTACTTTCTTTACCTATTTCTCACTGAGATCTATTTTTGTGTTGTTCTTGCGTCCCGGGGGCACCACCCCCAAAAACTTAGTTATAAAAGAAATGCTTATTGTTATAAAAATAATGGCTTATTGGCTTCGTAGTGCATATTTTAAGAACTATTATGTAAGAAAAGCTATCGGCCTTCCTAACAATAAATAAATAAAAAAATAAAAAAAATAAGCTTGTAGACGGATGCATTGAAACATAGCTTATCACTATGATTTATTTCAATGGGGTGACTTATTATAATGTAACATTTTAAGACGTTTGAATGATTTTTTAGAGGTCACTTCACGATTTTTTTCTATCGAGAAAACTTTTCGTAAACCTGTTTCGGTTTCGCCAGATGGAAAGAAGATATGACCAGTATTAAGGTGCATTTTATTCAATACTGTAAATGGTATACGTTTTGAGATAATAACGTTCAAAATAGTCGATTTGGGAGCATTCAGCGCCTTAATAACATATCCCCCCCTGCCTTCACCCCCACTCCCATCCACCTTCCATGCGGTGTGTAGAAAGAAGTATACAATAGCATCGGACCCCCACACTACGCATATACTCCTATCCTCCCCACAAAAAATCTATACAGTTATAGCATTATAGCATTGCCCCGTTGAGTTACCTACAATGCTATGAATTTCAAAGCTCATAGCCGTGGGATCGATTCCCGCGACATCGACAGGACAATAGCGCAAATTACTTGTTCTATGACGCCCTTCGTACTTAGTTCCTGGGTCCCTAGATACAGGGAATCCTAGTTAGGGTCCAGGATCTATGTGGTCGTTGGACGTTATTTCTTCATTTATTTAATGCTGATTTGTTGTGCCAAATTTAAGCTTTAGGACTGCTAAAATGATGTTGCCACCAACACGTCATTTGGTGAGCGAGGAGGTGAAGGTGACTTAAAGTGAGAGGTAATTCACTACATTGCATTGCATTGGGCATTGTAGCTAGTGAAATTACTGGGCAAATGAGACTTTATGACCTGATTACACAGTGTAGTAATCTGATTACTAGACTGTGTGATGTCTCAGGATGACGTGCGCAGTGCGTGTCACGCGGAACTTTATTATTTTAAAGTTCCGTGTGACACTGCAACTGTTATGGGCGGCCGTGTCACTTAACATCAGGTGAACGACTTGCTCGTCACGTCATTCGTTCACATAATAAATAAAAATTATAAAACCCACACACATAACATAGATCCTGGACTCTAACTAGGATCCCCTATCCCCTGTATCTAGGGACCCAGGAACTACGAGGGTCATGCTCTCACAACACTCAGACACCGAACAATGCTTTGCACTTTTTTCTGTGCACAAATAGGTACTTGTCCTGTCGCGGGAATCGAACCCGCCGCCTCCGGGTTATGACCCGACTTGCTCAACCACCACACCACGGAGGCTGTCACCATTGTAGACCGCGTCGTCACTTTCCATCACGTGAGATTGCGGTTAAATTCGAGCCTATTCAGGTATGAAACTGGCCAAGTGCGAGTCGGACTCGTGCACGAAGGGTTCCGTACCATTAGGTATGCCTATAAAACGAGCCAAAAACATGTTGCGAGCCGCCTTAAATATTTGTTTTATTCTGGTTTTTAGTATTTGTTGTTATAGGTAGCGGCAACAGAAATAGGTGCCTATATCATCTGTGAAAATTTCAACTGTCTTAATATCACGATTCGTGAGATACAGCCTGGTGACAGACAGACAGACAAATAGACAGACGAACAGCGGAGCCTCAGTACCTAATAGGGTTCGGTTTACCCTTTCGGTGCGGAACCCTAAAAAATGAGCAAAATAACACGTTTGTTGTATGCGAGCCCCCTTAAATATTTATTTTATTCTGGTTTAACATAAGTACTCATTTATTGATTTAATTACAACTAATAGTTATTAAAGAACATGATTATGTGGTACCTATTAGGTTACCTATCTAATTATTTCTAACCGTAAATTCACAGTAAGTATTAACATCACACGAGTAAAGAGAGGAAGAGAATGCAGTTATCAAGAAAGGAAAGAATTAAATAAAGCAATCCTACTCCGACCCAGGCGACCAATCACAGCCAAGAAGAGGCTCTCCATAAAGTAAAGTTGCAGCCTAGCTATTCGATGAAATACAGTTACAAAAATTCCGTCGAACTCTCTAACGCACGAAAACGAAATGTCAACCTCCGCATCTGAGTCTGAGTCAGATATAGAAATTAAATCTGCGCCGTTGCCGAAGAAAAAGGCGAAAACTCAAAAAAGCCCATCCGATGACGTCATCAATAACACAAGAAAAGCAACGACGAAAATGATGATAGTGGACGCCCTCACCGAGTTGAAGACCAGAAAAGGAGTTTCTGTGTACGCCATCAAAAAGTATCTAAGCGAAAAATACCAACTAAACACAGAAAAACTAAATTACTTGATCAAGAAATCCCTAAAAACTGGAGTTGAAGACGGAACCTTCGTGCAGGTGAAAGGAATCGGCGCGTCAGGGTCCTTCAAACTGGCCGTTGTAAAAGAAAAAAGTAAAAAACCGAAAAAGAAAAAAGTTCCGGAAAAGACCGCGAAAGAAGCTAAGAAGAAAAAGTCAGAAGAAAAAGTATTAGAAAACAAAGTAACAAAAAAACCTAAAATGAGGATAAAAGAGATGAAAGTAATGGAAGAAAGTAAGACAAAAAAACCTAAAATGATGATGAAAAACATGAAAGTAACGGAAGAAAGTAAGCCAGTGAAGAAGAAGGTCGAAGTAAAAGTCACAAAGAAAGTTAAAGAAAAGGATAAAAAACAAGAAAAACTACAAAAACCCAAAGGAAAAGCTGCAAAAGAAAAACCTAGCTCAAAAACGCGGGAGACAATGATGAAAAGAAAAAGTATTGGATCGATCATAAAGGCGCCAAAAATGAAGCCCACCCGTTCCTGACTTGACTTGAAGGATTGATATGTGATTATGATTTGTTGATTTGTGAATATTTTAATGGTTTAATTAAAAAAAAGTTAAAGGAAACTTAGTATTATTTCATTTAAACAATCTGCTTCACCCCCAAAAATAAATATGAAACTGGGTCGCTAGATACAAGAAATCACAGAGCAAAAAAAAACAACTCTTCCATAGGAGAAGCGTCATTTGTTTCAAAGCTATGTAGGCCTAGCACGAATATTTACGCGCGCGTAGGTGTAACGTTAACGTAAAACCTATTACGATTGCGTCTGCCGCTCAACTGCTTTCAAAGTTCATACAATTTTGACAGCAGTTGAGCGGCAGACGCGCGTCAGCAGCTAGCTAGCTGCAGCAGCAGTGCTAGCTCAACCGTAATAGGGGGGCAAATCAAATGCCATACAACTGGCTTACGTTAACGTTACACTTACGCGCCCGTAAATATTCGTGCTACTTAGGCCCACTGTGCATCATGATTAAGTAATCTTACTTATTACATAATTATTATTACAATTTCTGACCTGTCTTTTTTGTACCAAATAAATGTTGATAAGTATAAAAAAATGTTGCACAAAACGTCCGCATTTGACTCGGGAGAGAGGAGAGAGGGGTAAATAGGACCTACCTCTTTTATTCGCCTATAAGTAGGTTAGTTGTAATGTAAGTGGAGTGGATACGTTTTCGTCAGTTCATAGTAAGCATTGTATTATTTCTCAAAAGTTGTGCTTTTTCCAGTATTAATGTTTAAAATTGGGGGCGTTTTACGCATTAAGTGCTGAATTACGAGCATGAGTGTGGGCAAGTGATATAATGTGGTGAAACGTGAGTTTTTGTGTTGCTTCCAAAATTCCATAGAAGCTTCTAGTAAAGTTGCCACCACTTTACTGGAGCATGACTTAGACTGGACTATGACTATGACTAACACTTGACTATTCTTTAACGATGAAAAACAACAATACTTGAAACTGGCTAAATACACATGTGTGGAGCCAAAATATAAGAAAAAAAAGTAAATATTTTATTTTACATAATACTTAATAATGTACCTACACATGTCGTTTTTTCATTTATTCATGTGGATAATAGTTCTGATAGTGTTACCGGGTTTTTGAAGATAAGTATAAGTAAGTAGGTATTCAGTGTTCATTGATGACTGTTACTAGACCTTTACATTAATATTAAAAGCACCTTAGTTATTGAAATACTTGACCGATATTATATTATTATCATAATGAAAACATGAAATAACAAATATTTTCGTGTAATTCCAATAACATGTTTGCTTAGGTAAGCATTTTAATTTTATTTTTCTGTTAACGCTTTTTTAACTTTTACGATTTCTTTTTATTTAAAAGAAGGTAGTTAGGTACAAAAATATGATTTATATTTTATGGTCATGACCTTTCCATCTAGATGTAGTTGTAGCTACATCTGAAAATCTATGCAGTAAAATAATGTTTGTTGGGTGTCTTAGTAGGTAATTAAGTAGATCCCTACTTAAGTATCTACTTACTAGATATGCCTCTAGATGCCTTTGAAATTTGCTACTGTTTAGCTAGGTAGGTATTTAGGTAGTGACGTTACAGTTACATGTTAAATGAATAAGTATTGGTATGAAAAAGCGTCTAAGCGTCTAGACCATTCTAGACTAGACATCACGCTATCAAAGACTGTCACATCTGCGTGTTTGTTTTTAGACACTACTCAGTAGGTACCTACTGAGTACCTATCACTTTGATAAACCATGTAAGAGTTAATCATAACAGTTCGTCTATATTTAATTAAATTGCAATGTAAAAAAGATAAGTAAGTAGGTACTTAAGTACCATTTTCATGAACTGCATGTTTTCAAGTTTCCAAGTTTTGACCATGATATACATAAGTACTTAAATAAAAATGTTATGACATGTTTTTTATTCTTTTTCTATCTTCCATTAAACATGAGGTAAAACTAAAAATATTAAATTGTATCAGTCATTAAAATTAATTTATACTTAAAACCTTATTATGACAATTATTATTAAATTTTATTCTCTACACATCTACACAGTAAGTACACACACTTGCTACCTAAAATTTCCTTAATATAAGGAAAAAGAACAAACTGGCTATACGAAAAACAAAAGCATTATCAAAATAACAAATGACAATCAAAACCCGACGGCAAGTTTTGTTTAGAGTTTCAATGCTCATTCTGCATTTAAATGACCTCGTTGGCTCACTGTTTATTAAACAATACATAACTTAGCACAATGGCCACCTACAGTGACAAAACGTTACGACAATACTTGGAAATAGCACAGAATTGTTCATTCCCCTCAGGAAAGGTAGGCCAAAATAATAATGGTTAATTTATTGAATGAGCAGCCATTCTGAATCGATGACATCATAGGCCTGACTGTTTACCTCAATGAGCAAATATCTGCTTTAGGTACCATCCATAAAGTATATAACAACTTGGCCCAAAAATATCCAAGACGTTTACGTCTAGCTGTTCCATTTCTAGACGCAAAAAAATACTATTCCCCTCTCTTTTTAACTTGCGAGTTTTTGCCGCGTACGCAAGAGAGATAAGTAGCTATGTGTCGTGAGTGTACTTAACGGATAGAGGATATTGGGGTCATGGAACGTGTTTGAATTTCGAAACTCGCTTTGTCCAATGCGACGCGTCGTTATTCACTCGGGTATCATTGGTTCTATGTCGCTCGTACCACGTTATCTGGGTCTTATAAAATCAATACTGCGGACGTGGAATTTCCATGCAGCTAGGGCAACACTGTCGCCCGCTCTCTGTCGTTTGAGTTTTCGTGGTACGGGTTGTTGGGACCGTGTTGGGTTCTTTTATGTTATTCGTGCAGCCATTTGCGCTCAAAACATGTCGGAGTGACTGGCGCTCGTGACGTTCTGACGATTTTTTAACGTTTTTGAAGTTACCAACTGTGGATTTGTGGAACGGTGAGTTGATATGACATTTTTTTACAATCTTACGTCTTCGTATCATATTATATTGTGTGTTTAGTGCTCTAGACGCTGAGTAATTGATTCTGTTGAAATTTGATATTCGCTGTGCGTATCTAAGGACTGAAATAACTGTGTTACTGACTGTGACGTCTCTATTGTATATGATGTGAGTCTTTGATAAGCATTGCTATGCTATTTTTGATGTGATTTGCGAATTATATTGACTATGCTGTTTGTTATTTGAATTTCTACTATAGTGGGTGCATGTAATGACATTGTGTCAATTTACCATAACAATTGTGCACATAATACACATGTTGTTGACATAAATATGCCTTTGTGTATGTACTTAATGGTTGATAATTGTGTTATTCTTATTACAAAGCTGTAAGGACTAAAGTTGATTAGTAGAACCATTATTTTAATAAGACGTCATCGGTTGTCCCTTTCTGTCTACGTCTTAAGCAGGGTATTCTTTCTCTTTCACGGCGGGTTTACTTATTTATAGATAGTCAGCGGGGTGTTCGCTCGCCCTACATTTCATATTCATTTCATATTAGTGCTGGGGTAAACAAGATTTATTCTTTTATATCGATAAACTGTTGAAGTGACTACTGTTCATTTAAGAATTTTTATGACTTTGGTGTTATCTCCTGGAAAAATATTTACAATTAAGTAAGTATATACTTACCGTGGGGAGCCGATGGATGCACGTGGTTAGCAGCCGCTCAAAGTGGTGCTCTCTACGGAAGGTAGGTATAATTATGCTCAGCAGTGGACGTCTTCGGGCTGTTGACAATGATGATGATGATGATGATGATTTGCTTAATATTATTTGCGTAAATAGAGGCCATCCCTATATTATACGTCACACGTAAAGGGCGAAGAGGTCCTTAAATTCTTGACGTCACATATTAAAATCTAATAATAGCTGAGTATACAAATCGTATTATTGTTCTGGTAATCTTCAAATCTTTGAAAAAATTAATTAAGTGGAAATAAAAATGATGTCTTAACTGCTATTTTAACTATTTTAATGTAAGTTTTTCTCATAGATTTTTAATACTTACTATGGGTTTACCTGTGTGCAATTATTATAAGTATAATTGGATTTAAGGAAAATTCATGATCCATTAAAAAAATACTCCATCCCCTCTTTAATGTACGGGAGCTATTTTTGTTTTTGCTCAGCGATCACATAACAAGTATCCATGCCGATGTCGGCTACGGCAGCCTTTTTCATATTTTCCTAACGATCACCGTTTTAATAACCGATTTTTTCGACCACATAAATCCTGGATACTAATAGGGTTCCAAGGGCATGTTGTCAAAATCGATGCGCTATGTCACCGTCTTCTAAAAACATGCAAGACTAAAAATTGCATCCTCTCAATGGATTGCTTCTTCTATGGAAGTTAGGTTAGGGATGTTGATAATATCGCCTCCCCCCCTTCTTGTCTCCCCCTTCAACTTTTTTATCACTCATAGGTACTCCTATCCAATTTTTATTTAGGAGCTACTAATTAAGATTATTTTGCCACTCACACTGAAAAACTGAATAGTTGATTCTCTAAATGTTGATTCAATTTCAGTTGAGTTAACATAAAATTATTTTCTAGTAAACATGGTGTGAAGATTGATTTAACAAAAAATAAAATGTTATTTTGAAATAGGTTATTTCAACCACAAAAAGGGGTTAAACGAATCTGAAGGAACAAGGCAGAGTTGAACATACCATTTTAAAAATGTCTTGGAACAACCAAAGTGACAGTTGTTAAATTAACTTTTTTCTAATAACAATTTTCGTTTTGTTGATTCAACAAATCGTCTCGGTAGGTCCTATATTAACCTAAAATTTAGGGTGAAAAAAGGTTGAAACAAGTTCCAACAAAGTGAACAAAGTTCAGTGCGCTATACCTAATTTAGGACTTCTCTATAAGGATACATAATTATACGGTATAAGCTATTTATACTTAATTAGTTTTCTTGCCCCCTTATGCTCATAACTTCATCTAATAATTACTTATAATAAAAAGTCTTACGATAACTAAATGCCATTAAAATTTTACCCCATCACTAGAGCTCACTTCTTTCTTTTGATAACAAAAAATAAAAATGTCTGCCGTCCTGTATAAACGAGGGGCCTTTTATTTGTCCTCAATTTGGGTTTATATACAAATTTCAACCTTATATTATGTACACAATAAAGCTTAGAATCTATTGAACGAACATAATCTTTGTTCGAGCGTGTATCGTCATTGGAAATTCACTCTTATTGTTTATGTCTTAAAAATCATAATACGACGTTAAAGTATTGGATGTGATATCCAATCTTCAACGTATTATTAACTCGTGATTTAAAAGGGCTTTTGATTGATTTACGAACGTTGGCGATAACATGAGGGGTTACAAATAGAAAGACAGACATAACGTAGCACCCTACTGGGTCAAAAAAGTTTTGATGTGACCCTTTTAATATAAAGTCACTATAAACGATATCACTAATACACAAACCATCACTAACCACAGGTAATAAAATAACAAGTTTTACAACAGGGCGGTTATTCTCTATGGAAACATAGATTCCACACGGTACGAAACCACGTCGTTATCGTGTCTTGTTCAAATCGTGTTACAGCGTTAGGAGTAACTTTACTTTACATAAAGTTATTTTTGTTTTGAATAAAATATATTGATGCTAGCTAGATGTAGCTTTTGATGTGGTTGATGTTTCGGAACGCATCTCTGTAAAACATGTGATTTTTGACAGTTTAATTCGCGCCAATTCCAAATTCATTTCGCGCGGTTTTATTTTCGTTTCATTGAGATTAGAGTTTTGCAGATTTCTTATGTAAGACAAGGAATTCGCATGGTTTCGAAGTAAGGAATCGATACAGAATAATGGCCCAGATAAGTAATTATAATAAGTAATTATAAAAAATAAATATGTACCTACATAATAATCAAAATAAAAAACGGTAAAGTAAAACGGTATTATTGATATCTTATACTGAGTCAGGCATTTGGCCATAGGCTTGTTTAGTCACAGATTTGCAAAAGAGATCCCGGTTAGTCTCGCTTTCAAAATAAATCGTACGGATTAATTTTTTTCACAGCCCTATCGGTCGCAATTTTTTTTTCTTATATTTTGGCTCCACACATAGTTTATTTAGCCAGTGTCAAGTATTATAATTATTCATCGCTAAAGAATATATCACGTAAAGTCAAGTCTTAGTCATAGTCCAGTCTAAGTCAGGTAGTCGTAGTCCAGTCTAAGTCATGCTTCATTAAAGTGGTGGCAACTTTACTAGAAGCTTCTATGGAATTTTGGAAGCAACACGAAAACTCACGTTTCACCACATTATATCACTTGCCCACACTCATGCTCGTAATTCAGCACTTAATGCGTAAAACGCCACCAATTTTAAACATAAACTGGAAAAAGCACAAGTTTTGAGAAATAATACAATGCAACGACGTGAACATTTCCGCGTTCCCGCCAAAAACCGTCGCAATTTCTATTCACTTGTTTAAATTTAGTAAATAGGTACTTATAATAGTTCGTGAAACAGTCCTAACACACACACAGTAATCAAGGCTTACATACCTATGTAATTAAATTCAGGAAAATTCTGCATTCGACGTTATCCCCAACAGGACCTACCTACATTTTCATAAAAAAATATAGAAATAATGGAAAATTTAAAACCGTTTCGAACAGTACAAACATCCAACTTTCTAAATAAACGTTTTTAAGTACATGCTTAATACAATTAACCATAATCAGTGATAAAAATAAATACTTAGTCCAACTTTCCCGACATCCCTTTTGCATTTGAGCGCGCCGTTTTCGAACTCGACGTGGACTCAACCATAGAGCTAATAAAAAAGAAGGAGGGAATCCCGTCTAATCTGAAACTGAAGCACCCTTAGGAAGCCGGAACGCTTCGTACGTACGAGCGGGGCACGCACACACTCACATCATATGCAGCCGGTCGCCCTACTTTCATCTGACACACATAAATGTAATATGTCCGCCATTTTGGGCTTCAGTTCTAAGTATGTCAAATAAAACTCAATCCTTCTTTTGTTTATTTCATCCATGGGCTCAACGAAAAATGTCAAACGACACGGTTTCCTACTAATATAATAAAACCATGGACTTTCTTTAATCCTGTTTTTATAATTAAGTCCATGAATAAAAAAATTTAAGAAAAAAACAGTTTGTGTCTATAGCTTTCACGCCAAAACAGCTGCATTGATTTGGTTGAACACGCAGATTGTTCGACTACTGAAACCGACCCTAGTCTGTAGCATATGTGTAAATATTGGTCATTATTACACATATGCCTATAGATCTATATACTTTGAATCCTGGAAAAGCTAAAAATCAAACGAAAGAAAAATGAAAAATGTTTAATAACTGACAACAACGCGTGTGAGTTTTGGCGGGAACGCGGAAAAGTTCACGTCGTTGCATTGTATTATTTTTTAAAACTTGTGCTTTTACCAGTGTTAATGTTTAAAATTGGTGGCGTTTTACGCATTAAGTGCTGAATTACGAGCATGAGTGTGGGCAAGTGATATAATGTGGTGAAACGCGGTTTTTCATGTTGCTTTCAACCATAGAAGCTTCTAGTAAAGTTGCCTCCACTTTACTAGAGCATAACTTAGACTGGATTATGGTTACCTGACTTAGACTGACTATGACTATTAGTATGACTAAGACTAAGACTAAGACTTGACTTTACGTGAAATATTTTTTATCACGATGACAAGTTACAAGACTTGACACTGGCTAAATAAAAGTAAAATGAAAATTATGCGCACAAATATAGAATATTATGAAATTCAATTTTTCAGGCATCTGAACTGAGGGCTCAAGTTATTCGGCCATAACTTTGTTAAATCACGTTTTACAAATTTTTGGATAATTTCATCTAATTTCTACAATGTTGCACTTAATATGCCTATTTTGCATAGACATACCTACATATAAGGACAGGCTTAATGACATTAAAACGTCGCTTCAAAAGAGGGAGCCAAGTTCACAGATTGGCATCCACTAGCGCCCAGTCTGTGTTGGAAGTGAGAAGATATCGGTCGTGTGTCTCAAAGAAAATATGCCAAGTTGTGTTGTGAAGGGTTGCACAAACTATACTCAAAAGTGCAATACAAAGAAAGACAAAGTTTCCTACCACAAGTAAGTCAATATTTTCAATATTACACTCCGTTTTGTACGAAAATAATCGAATTTATATTTGGGATAATCATTGTAAACATAAACATTGACGGACATAATGGGAGCGATAGGGCCGTTTTCATCGTAGTTCCTGAGTAATCTAAGAGATGGCGCTGACTTTTCCCCACACCATTTTGAGTAAATAAAATGTTCCTTCGGGCATATCCTGATATATAGATCTATGCTATTTTGTCTCGAGGATCGAAGATTTGAGCCCTCAGACCAGATGCACACGTGTCCCAGCTGTGGGAACGTATTGGGCTGATGAGGATGACAACAACACGATTTAGTCAAATAGGTACCTACAGTCGCCTGCACTAATAAGTATACATTTTATAATTTTCAAAACATGTCACCGTATTGAATTTCTCAAAAATGTACTCAGTTCAAACTGAAAAGTTATGTAGTATGTGTGTGTTATGTAGTTGGTAGTATCCCTGCCTTCTGAACTGAGGGCTGTGGGTTCGATTCCTACCCAGGACAAACATTTGTGTGATGAACATAGATGTTTGTTCTGCGTCTGGGTGTTATATTGTAATCTATGTATGTATTTACAAAAAAAAAAGTATATAAGTATTGTATCAGTTATCTGGTTCCCATAGTACAAGCTATGCTTAGTTTGGGGCTAGATGGCGCTGTGTGAAATGTCCACACATATTTATTTTATTTTATTTTATTTAACAAGATTGTATGAGAAACTACCACAGCTTAGTAATGAGGTACTATAACGACATTCCTCTGACATCACTGGCCGTTTGAGCTATTTCTATTCCGGTTTTTAAAATGCTTGTAACTTGGTCATTTTTTGAGATATTTAATTTATGTTTTCACAAATCTTTTGAGGAATATAATTAATTTATCTAAAAAAAATTTTAGTTTACATGCCTATTTGTGGCGTAACTATGTAGGTATACATATTCAATAAACAATGTCAACGAGACAATTTTTCAGAAAAATGGTTATAGTATAATCATCAATAATTAGTAACCACACACGGCTTTGATGCAAGAGACGAGCGACACTTTGAGCGGCCGCTCGTCTCTTGCATCCATCAGTAGGCCTAGCACGAATATTTACGCGCGCGTAAGTGTAACGTTAACGTGTTATATAACGTACGCTAACGTTACACTTACGTGCGCGTAAATATTCGTGCTAGGCCTACGGCTCCCCGCGGTTTTAACCAGATCGTCGAATTTATTTATTATCTACCATTTAAAATCATATTGATTAACATCATACTTCTTTCTCTTCCTTTTCAGATGCAGCAGCAGGCAACGCAGCAGGAACAATATGGGTGAGTTCAGTTCCTCATCATCCTCGTCATAAACACAGATTAATTGTTATCATAATAGGCATGATGACTAAAATTTTTTTTGGATAAATTAATTATATGCCTCAAAAGATAAACATTTGTGAAAACAAAAATTAAATATCTCAAAAAGTGACCAGTGATGTCTGAGGAAGGTCGTTATAGCTTACTAAGTTGTGGTTGTTTTAGTTTTTCATACAATCTCTTGCAATCATGGAGTGGCGCTCCCTGGTAGAGGCCTATGTTCAGCAGTGGACGTCTTCAGGCTGTTAATGATGATCTCTTTGGCATGTGACGTCACGAGTAAATTTTTCATAGTAATTGTGGGGCGCTCTGTTTCGCGAGAAAGAGACAGGAGATGCCTCCTGTAGAAACTTCAAAAGCTGATGTTTTATTTACCGATTTTGTTTATTTATTCAATTTTTGCATTCATTTTTAATCTTAATTATGAAAGTAATATTTACTTGTTCATTTTTAATAGTAGGCATCATGCTTATTATCACAGGTCATTATTGTCGTACCTTTAGGATGAAGATTCTTATTTATTTTTAGTAAATTTGGATTTTGAGTAGATATAAGATTATACCAAAAAGTTTGTCAATACATATAATAAATCTGTAACTGGGCTAAATCTGAACATTGAATATTTTTTGAAAATTTTGCCCGCTTCACAATTAAGTCGATATAAAAATTTTAACAATTTTTTTTTTTAATTTTTTGTCTGTCTGTCTGTCCCTTTGAACACGCATCACGCTGGAACTATAACTGGTCGGATTTTGCTGAAATTTGGTATGGTTATAGCTGATTATGCAGAGTAAAATTTTATACATTTTGCTGTCTAAAATGGCCATGTGCGGGTTGCCCAAGCAATAAGGATGTAATTTTTATTCAAGATTTTTTATTGGTATATTATAATTAATATTTGTTTACTTATCAATTTTATATTTCAATAAAAAAATTATACTCACCCCGTCAATGGGAAAATAGAAGAGAAAGGTAAAAAAAATAGGAGGAAAGGATGAATGGCTGGGACGGCGAAGGAGGCGCCTGCCTCCCTTCACCGTCCAGGCGTCCACCCATCCATTCATCTTTTTCCCCTATTTTTTTACCTTTCCCTTCTCTCTTACCCATAAACAGAGTTTAAGACTTAAAGGCCAATTAACCCGTGCGAAGCCGGGGCGGGTCAGCTAGTTTGACTATAAATCCGAAACTATTGTAAAACCTTAAAAATAAGACTCACGAGCATAGATTTATATATCAGGATATGCCCGAAGGAACATTTTATTTTGTCAAAATGGCGTGGGAAAAGTCAGCGCCATCTATTAAATTTCACGTGAACTACGACAAGTTGAGAAAATTAGGTGCCTATCGCTGCCATTATGTCCGTCAATATTTATGTTTACAATGATTATTCCAAATATAAATTCGATTATTTTGTTACAAAACAGAGTGTAATATTGAAAATATTGAATAACTTGAGGTAAGAAACTTGGTCTTTCTTTTTACTGCACTTTTGAGTATAGATTGTGCAACCCTTCACAATACAACTTGGCATATTTTGTTTGTGACATTCGACCGATGCCTTCTAACTTCCATCACAGACTGAGCGCTAGTGGATGCCAATCTGTGAAATTGGCTCCCACTTTGAAGCGACCTATAACCAGTCATTAGGCCTGTCCTTAATATATATGTCTATGCTCACGAGTGTAGTTTTTTAACTGGGTAGAGATCATAATAGAAAAATCATTAATGTCCCATCGGACAACATTCGAGGTGGAAAATCGTTGGCACTTTTTGGCTTGGTTTCATCCTCCGCGGTGGCTCGTCCCCGTTACCGGGGAGTATGAGACAAAAACTTAAAAATCTCGCTTCGCTCGTCGTCGCACCTATTTTATGCGCGCGAATTCATCGATCCGACTATAACGGGGCAGATGACACTGTCTGTTTAATGTGAGCGCCATTGTTGAAGCTAAGTACCTACCGGGGAGGATGACACCCTTTTTTCAGTTTTTGTCTCAGCCCACTCTTTGTTTGGACACAGGGATCTATGCGCTTCTCTTAAGAATATAAAGTTTTCCAATAACTAAAATTATGATAGGTATAGGTACCTACCTCCACCTAGGTATTTTGTGAAAACATATGGCAAGATATATACAGGTGTAATTTAATTCATTAGCATAAATTGAGCCCATGATAGTACATCAGTTATAGATGATTATTAAAGAGTAAAAGTGTGTAAATGGAAATATTTTTATTGAAAATTATGAAGATCGCCGCGGCGCCTAACACAGTTGGCACGGATGATTTTGATACATTTAAACGTTTTTATACCTTGTATGTACTAATTAAAAACAGTACTACATTATTTTAATTAAATTTTGTATTGTAGCATTTGATTAAGTAAGTTATTTCATTTTTTAGAGTTATTATTATTACTAAACCAATTAGTTAGAATTCAAAAATTTTGGTCCACACGTGACCGGTATCAGGAGTTGGTACTTAGTTTCAAAGGATGCTAATTAATTCAATTGCACCCAGTAGATAGATAGATTTAATAAACTCTTTAATGTACACACCAAATGATAAATTTTTACAAAGAATACAATATTTACATAACGTGCTACAATGGGCGACCTTATCGCTAAAAGCGATCTCTTCCAGGCAACCAAACGGTAAACTGTAAGGTTGCCTGCATCGATGGCACTAGAGGGATCATTATTATCATCAACAGCCTGAAGACACCAACAAAGCAAAAGCAAATAGCTAGCAAAGATACCAACCACAAACGCTAACGCCAAACGCTAACGCCAAACGCTAACGCCAAACGCTAACTCCAAAATGTACCTTACTTTTCTGCAGCAAATGTTATTTCAATACAGTTTTGGAGTTAGCGTTTGGCGTTAGCGTTTGGCGTTAGCGTTTGGCGTTGGCGTTAGTGGTTGGTATCTTTGCTAGACTCTCAGGCTTCCTCAGAGAGCGCCACTTGGAGCGGCTGCTCGCCTCCTGTACGAGGGGAGAGGGTTTGCCGTGATCACCACGCTTGGCAGGCGGCTTGGTGATCGCAGTAGATTACAATACTAGGTACCGAGGTGGAATGCTGCTGCCCATTCCCTGGATATTCCCTTAGCCGGCTCTTACGGCACCCACAGGAAGAGATGGGGTGGTCCTATTCTTAACCAGGACCACACGGCTTGTGGAGGGGATAGTTGATGGGTTTTTAAGGCTGGTGAGGATGTTTTTTAAAATGGAGTGCCCGAAAACTGGCGTCAAATCATTATATTTTTTTATTCCAGGCACATCAGTCAGTCTCATATGCCTCAGCAGATAATGATGTGCCCGATCCAGTATGTCTACGAATCGCCGATGCTGATGGCTCAACCCCAAGGTGAGCTCTAAAGGATAACGAACCTTATTACTAAAGCTCTGCGTCCGTTTGTCACCAGGCTATAAGCATCCGAAATGGGAAGGGGGGCTGTGTTCAGCAGTGGACATCTTTTTTTTATTAGAAGTAATGACGGGCCCGATAGCTCAGTTGGTAGTATCCCTGTCTTCTGAACTGAGGGCCGTGGGTTCGATTCCTACCCGGGACAAACATTTGTGTGATGAACATAGATGTTTGTTCTGCGTCTGGGTGTTATATTGTACTGTCCCCCGGTTTTTTCCACCTGTCAGATGAAATAATCCCTCTCTCCACCTTTCTTAACACGGCAACGAGGAAAGGAAAGAAACATTCCCCTTTGACGGCTATCTTAGACATTACCCGCTACTCCTGGCTTCAATGCTGGATTGGGATGGGTAGACGAGTACTAAAAATGACTTTAACCATGTTTCATCTCAATGTTTACTACACCTACACTAAAAGCTTAAGCTCATTCTGAGATTCGGAACCTAAGACCGAGGGATCGCAAGTCAACGTCGACCTTGTGGACATGTAAACGAATGAATGAGTCTTGAATTATTTTTTCATGCTTATTTCCAGATGAGCAGATACAACAAAACCAAAACGTCCTCTTCAGCGTCCAGAATCCACCACCATGGATACAAACCCAGCCCCAGAACCAAATCGTTTACATCCAACAACTAGTGCCAAGCAACTATCAAACCTACCAACCACAGAATATGATACAGAATCCCATATACCAACCCCAGATCAACTATCAAGTACAACAACCAATGATGACACAAGATAACCGACAGTTCATTCAAATACCTAACGTAACGCCATACAATACGGTTCAAAGTCAACCAGCACAAATGATAGCGCAGGTGAACAAAGATGCAGTAACTGATAGAATGCCTGTTCTAACGCAAATGCTCAATCAAAAACCTAACGTTGTTAATAATGCAGGAGCACAAGCCAACTTCAGGCCAGCTCCTCCTGTAAACATTATAAGACCTGTCACCCAAAACCAGCAAGTACAAACGGAGATATCTGCTAATAACAAAGGGAGACCACGAAATAGCCATCCACAGGTTATTACAATAAACCCAATGCAACAGCATCAGTACGTGCCAAAACCTGATGTAGTGATCAATATTCAAAGAACAAAACCTTACATCCGACCTGAAGTCCCACAGCATATCAAAAGCAAAATTCCGAGTAGCATAAGCGTGAAAAGCGTATACAGACCTATTCATCCCAGACCTACAAGACCTTATGATACTGTACCAGTTCAGCAACATTTCTACTACAACCCCAACTTTGTAACTGCACCTAATAATACAGATATAAGAAATAATATGATAAGCAATATGAAACCAGTCGAAAATATCAGCTCTGAAGAAGCCAATAGTATACGGAAATTAGTTGATGCGAGCGTAACACATATTATGAAAAATAATATGGGTATTGATATAAACAACGTTCAAGGAAATCTCGAAGTTGTAGATCCCAATAGTGCTTTTTGTAAAACACTTGATGGTAACACTAGTACAAACACGGATATAAGAAATGGTATGGTAAGTAATGTGAAACAGAGCAACAAAGTCCAAGGGAGCATCGGATCCGTTAATTTAAATAATGCTACTACTAAATTTGTTGATGCATGTGTTAGTACAGATTTAAAAAATTATCCAGTCAAAATGTGCGTAGTTGACAATGATAGAATAAACACTGCGGTGAATTCAGAAAGAAACACAGAAACAGAAGCAGAAACGCTAATCAGAAATACAGTTTACGTTCAAGCACGCGGTCGAGTGATGGATGAAAAAGAAATTCAAATCAAAAACAGGCTTAAAAGAACTATTGATAGTAGAGCTAAAAAAGAAAGTGTGACCAACAACGCAAAAAATTGTGAGGACACTAACGGTAGTAAAATAAAGAAGTTTACAGATAGTTCTTCACAGACAAAATCTTTCATGGATACTTCCTATCGAAAGAATTGCATTGCTCCAACCAGTAAAACGAAATCCTCAACGCAAGCTGATAATAAAAAAAACTCGGCGATCACGCCTCAACTGCATAAAACAGTAGGAACTATAAATGTATTCAATCATACGCCTGAAGAACCAAAACCCGTTCAAGTTGTTACAACAGAATTTGAACAAATAACCGCAACCACTGCTAATAGTATTTCTCAAATCAAAGAAAACAATAATGTTAATGAAGCATTAGATACAGAAGTTAAAGAAAACCATGACAAAGTTTCTGTTTCTGGAAACAGCAATGACTTCAAAGAAGAATCAAATGTGGAAGATGGCGCAAAAGTTAATGAAAATCAAATAGTGCTGACTCATGTTTTAGATGGGTATATTATTCAAGAATCAAACATTGCTTTCCCTGTAAGTAGATAATTGCATGATAACATATTTAGTGGTCTATGAATCTATACTATTATAATTATTGAAAAACGTACAACCATTAACCATGTGCTTTAAATTAAAATAAACTAGAAAAGCAAAAATATTTAAGGTTGTAGATTCACAAATATTTCAAAATGGTGCATAGGCAAAATAAGTTTTCTAGTTTGTTTAATTACTATGAAGCCGCAGCTTTGTTCTAAGCTTCACTAATTTTACAGATATACACACCTACGACGGAAAGTGAAAATTCCCAAAATACTGCTAATGTACAAATTGAAAACATAAGTGAAGATACAACAGCAGCTAAAACAGGTGATGCTAATGAAGATAACAATAAAGACAGTGACCCAACGCCATGGAAATCTTCTAGTGATAGTATCAACCCGAACACTGAAATTGAAATAGCTGTTGCAAACAAAGGTAAGCCTTTATTTCTTTTATAAAATCTCCGCGACATAAATCCCAAGTAACGCATTTATCCAACAAGAATATTAAAATTCCGTTTATCTGAGAAACCATAAACACAACATAAAAACAAGCACAGTATAACTTGGAAGATTCCTTATAGATTCTAAAACTCGTCATAAAAACTATATTTTTGTCTTTTCAGATGGTCCATTTGAAAATATAAAAAAAACTACGGTTGCGTCTTGGACGGTATGTTTATTTTAATTTCAAGAAATTACATTTTTAGAAGTTATCTGTTTAAGACAGTTTTAGATGTAGTCATTTTTAATTGTGGTCCAAACCCTCGAAAATCTTCATCAACCTATGGAAACATTTAGTCACAAGACAGAATTAAACAAAAACCGAGTAGAACAAATCTTTTGACCTCGATCGACTGTACCCAACTCTTAAAACGTTAGTCATGTCCTTTCGAATGCCACACGTCACATTTGTGTTGGTATGTGTGTTGGACCAATTTGCCCATCCTCCTTTATCAAAATAGCTTCTGACAGAGTTTTTACTTTTCAGACTGAAAAACTAATAGCGCATCTTGGAAAATACGAGTGGAGAGAAACAGCAGCCAAGCTCCAAGACGAGGAGATTGATGGAGAGTCTTTACTGCTCGTCAACAAAGAACAGCTGGTTACTATAGGAATCTGTGAACAACACGCCAGTGCTATTGCTGCTTTTGCAGAAACTAGGTAAACCAATACTTGACACTGGCTAAATACAGAACGTGTGGAGCCAAAATATAAGAAAAAAAAACTAGGTAAATTGAGAAAAATAAGGTGGAATTTCAGCAAATATACCACGAGTGTTCATAAGGACTTAAACATGGCGGGCTAGAACGCGCACTGCCACAAAATTTTCTCGACACTTCTCGTGAGTGACCGAGACAAGGCTATGGTAGCACCTAAGTGTGTCTCACTCTAGCAGCGTCGACAAGTTTTCTCGCGGTGCGCATGCTAGGTACATAACTTTTGAGAAGATAATCCGATGTAGCGGATTAAGAGAACGTAAAGAAAGGTGCAATATCACGGATATTAAATTTTGAAATACATTTTTTACATACTAATATAGTTATGTTAAGTCGTCATAATTAAGAAACATTTTATACAAGTCGGAATAATTTTAGAATTTCTATTAGACTTTTAACAGTAGACATGAATAACATAACATGAGAATTTCCAAAGCACTGTTTGAATTTGAATACCCAAGCTTCTTGTTTTGTTTTATTATTGGAATATTGTTCGGTTAAGTCGTAAGATACTATAATATATTCTGTGGTTAGGTGTAGATTCTGGATACCTACGCCAAATTCAAATTCAAGATACTAAAACAGAAGTAAGTAGTTAAATCATTGGTTGGAATAAGTAAGTACATCAAAATTTAAACATTGAGAAGTTACCTAACTATTAAGCATGTATACCTATACTACAAGGTTACCTTGAATTAGTATGTTATCCCGAAAGGGGGGTTAATGTACACCCCAAGGTAGACAATGTTTCATCTATGACTTTACTAAATTAATAGTTTTTCATTGAAGAAATGCCATGTGAAGTTTACGTTCGAAAATAGCCTTAGCGCAGCTGGGTGGTTGAACTTCGTCCTTGACCGAGTGCACATAAATGAGTTTAACGACCTGTGTTTAGAAACGAATTTGTAGTATCTTGTAACTCTCGTAGCGATCGCACGTGCAATTTTGCGAGTGGATTTATTTTTACCATGGAGGTTTTGACATACCCAGTTTCAAGTGCTCCCACAACTTGAAGGGTATCATGGTCCCAGTCCATTTCGGGATAACATACCAAGTCAAGGTCACCTTGTATACTTTATTTTTATTTTAAGTGTAGTTTTTATTAGGTTTTGCGTTTAGCAAGAAAATTTTAAATTTACTGTAAATATCATTAAGACAATTTGGATGTTATCTTATTTTAAGCACATGACGGGAAATAAATTGTTTTTAAATTCATATACTTTTGGTTTTGCTTTTGATAAAAATTACACTCCAAGAATCTGTCCTTTGACGAAAGGGTTAAAAACTCAATTTCAATAGAATTCTTAAAATTATATTCCAATCACGGGGTCCCATCAGGTACAAACGAAAAAAGCCCGAACTTGAAAAAATTTAGTAATCGTGTCTAGAGAGTTACTAGTTAGTGTCCCGTGTATTCATTTGGCCCAATTCATCGCCAACACGCAATAAATGTCGCTTGGATAATCTTGCGTTATGCAGAAATAAAATAACTCGTAAAATAGCCCGCGTTATTCCGTTGTATGGGATGAGGCATCTCTAGGTATTATATTATCTGGGATTCCAATCAAGATTACATTGATGACTTTGTAGAACGCAAATATTATGATTTATTATTATTATGTACTTACAACTACTTGTGGCTCACAAGTGGTCGTAGCACTAAGATAGTAGACTGATGTTGCTTATATCATTACCAGTCAGCAATTCTGGATGACTTTTGAATCCCAAACACATTTGCCAAAACCCATCCTGTACATCGACACCAGTGATCATTAAAATCTGCAGCTACGGAGTAAAGGTACTGATGGTAGGTGTAGGTATCTTGATATTTTTCTTCTCGAAAAGATCTGACTCATTAGGATAATTAAATATTTTTGATTCAGCTATCTGCATTGTATTAGAATCGAATTTAATCTACTTTTGATGGCTATCTGTGTGTGCTTCAACAGCATCCACTACTGGCTTCAACAAATTTCAATATTGGAGTTTCTTTTTTATTTGCGACGTTTTAAGTTGTGACAAAAATAGTGTTAACATACATTTATTTAATTAATACTTCGTAACACATTACAAATACTAAGGTACATACAAAATTTCACATTATTGCCTTATTTTGATACAAGTCATACAACTCAACTAAATAATGTATAGGTACATTTTGTATATTTGGTGTAACATTACATAATCCTCTAACAGATTTTTCAATAAAGAAGAGGTAATAATAAATCGTCATTAAAAGTTAAATGATGCGTAAACAAACAAAAACGATTTAAATAGTATGTGAATAGGCAAAGGAACATATTATAAAAGTTTCCAAACCTTTTCTTGTAGAGAACAGGACATGCCAAAAATATAGAGAAATCATGTTTGAAAAGTAGTTTCGGAAATTCGCCATTTACAATACAATACTAAACTTTAAACTAAGTAATTAATTTCATTTAAGCCCTTCTACCGGATTTGCCCATAAAGTTAACCACCTGCGCAAAGGGTGACAACCTACCCCGTCTGCTTCGCTTTTTCATCCCTAACTCTTGTAAAACGTCATCAGACTCGGCTAATGATGAATCCATGTTTTTTGAAGCAAGCTCTTCTGAATAATCTTCACTCTCATTTTTATCTGTGTCCGTGTCTTCTCTATATTTGCTGTTATAATTTATTTTACTTCTACCAGCCGAGGGGTCTCTGAAAATAACGGTTTTTGCACCATTGATTGTAGCTCGAGCGAAGCGTGCTGAAAAGACTGGCATCAAGCAAGGTGTTCGTTCAGAAATGAAAATATCATTGAGCCAAGAACAGTCTAAAATCTCATATAGTAAGCAAGATGGATAAAATTTTGGAGCGAATCTCATGCATGTAGGTACCAACTGTCACTTAGCAAAGCAAGTGTGATATTTTGTTTAGCGGATGTTACTGTTTAGACTGTTCTAAAAAAGTGGCTACCCGTTTGTATAAATTATTCAGAGTGCAAGGATTTCGATGGGGACTTTACGGCCTTTAAAATCTAAAAATGACATGAGCGAAGCAAGCGCATAAGTATATAAAACACAAATATTACCTTCTCTGCTTCAAAGACTCCGGTGACCCACCAAACTTGGCCTCAGGAGAGCACATCAAGGTCTCGTAGAAATACCTATCAGCTCTGGCTTCAGCCTTAGGCCTGTGCTTATGCTCGTCATCCGAACTTTCGTTTGAGGAGTGGCCTGGTGACGTCTTCTTGTACGGTCGCGGGCTGGAAATGGTACATCGTCATCACTACTATTGTGTTAGGGCACATTGCTTGTAGAACTGGCAGCCGATGGGGAAGATCTCGTGTGGTAACAACGAACTGGAAGACACAGCGTAGACCAGTGCTCCACTAGGTAGACTGACGACCTGGTCAAAACCACGGGGACCAAACGGATGCAGGAGGCAAAAAGCGCTCCAGATTATAGACCTCCAGTCAATGCCACAATTTATTAACTCATCCACCCAAATAAATGTACCTACATATATTAACTATGCATATCTCTTTTTTATGTGAATGAATGACGTGATGAGCTAGTCGTTCACCTGATGTTAAGCGACACAGCCGCCGCAGCTAACAGCTGCAGTATCACTCGCAACTTTAAAATAATAAAGTTATAAAGTTTAACTGCACTGCGCACGTCATTCTGAGACATCACACAGTCTACTAGATTACTAGACTGTGTGATAGGGTCATAAAGTCTCATTTGCCCATTAATTTTACTAGCCACAATGCCCAAACCGGAACACAGTAGTACTTGCTTGCAATCTACTGCTTGGCGGCAGCTACCTAGACGAACTTTGCAGAAGTCCTACCGTCTAGTAAATCTAGCTCTTATTGGCATTACCATCGCTTACTATCGCCAGCCACCATAGCCATGCGAGGGGACTGCGGAGCGAACACTCCAGGTGCTCCCACTTCATCTCCACTCACAGCCTGAAACAAACCATTTTTAGTCACACATAGGTAGTCGTAGACGCTGTTGAGGTCTACATTCTACTAAAAACCATAGTTTTTTTTATTATTATTTTATTTGCCCGCTGCGCTCCGTATGGGGCGAGATGGGGCCCAGCATTTACCATCTCGCCCGGACTGAAAACCATTATCCTGCCTCAACGGTAACGGGTTAGCAACTAGTATTATCCTGATACTGCTGATTGCTAGAGAACAGCTGGCTGGCCAGTAGAACCGGGTTATGTCCACGAAGAATTTGCAATTACTACATCATCATCGTCATAATAAATAGTAGAGGTCTACCTTCTTCTTGGTTAGCATCTTAGACCAAAAATCCTCCATCTGCTACATTGCTTAATTTTGTGTTTGTTTGTTGCTTTGTGTAACTACCAAGCCGAAACGGCTAAGCCAATTTAGATGAAATTTTGCACATTGCTTAACATACTGAAATAAAAATGGGTTTTTTATCCATGAAAAGTGAGGAAAAAATGTGGGCCCGAATAAAAAGCTTTGAAAGAATTCAACATATTTTTCAATATCCATTTCAATTGTTTATTTGCATTCCACAACATGTTGTTTGTTGTAGTTTCTTTTTTTTCTATGAGAATGAATGACGTGATGAGCAAGTCGTTCACCTGATGTTAAGCGACACGGCCGCCCATAACAGTTGCAGTGTCACTCAAAACTTTAAAATAATATAGTTTAGTGTGACACTGCGCACGTTATCCTGAGACATGACACAGTCTAGTAATCTGATTACCTTGCTCACCAAATGGAAGTAGCAATGCGTTACTCTCTCGACGTCTGCCCACGCCACGATATACTTGGCCATCGAGAGCGGGATCTTCGGCAGGAAGTTGGAGTGGAACTTGCCCTGACAATATATCGTGATCACATCTGTGTCTTTGATCTCAAATATTATGCGGAATATTGTGCCTGCGAAAGAATGGTATAATAAAATAGCATACAAGTATCGCCCGTTAACTAATTACTTTTGTTTTAGTACCAATTCGTTTGGAACGTCATTAAAGTTTTGCGCTCGCTTTGCTCACACCTATGAATAATAGGCATAAATCCTTAGGGCATTGTGTGTAAAACAAATTGAGAACGCAGAAAAACGGATACTTAGGACTTATACTGACGACATTTTTAAAACTCCAGTAAAAACATGGGTACCTAATTCAACAAAAATGCTGCCTACATCCTTCACGATATTTATCCTCATCGTTGTCAAAAGTGATGAGTTGGTGAGTGAGCAAATTCACCACACAACTCGGTAGCACCTAATTGGTAGGTAGGTAAACCTACTACCTACTTTAAGCATTTTTCTAGCGGCATTAGAAACCATGTTGTGTAAGATTAAAAGTAGCTCAGCGATAATCACATTAAACATAATTTATGCGCATACGCAAAGCTATGTAATGAGCTCCCACCAGCGGTCTTTCTTCAAAGAGAAAGGTTAAGAGAGTACCTACCAATTAACAAAGGATAAGCATTAGTGGCCCGTCTAGTGTTACAGATGTCCAGAAAACGATGGAACACCTCACCAGCGTCATTGTTTCCTGACAAATCATCGTCATCATCATCAACAGCCTGTAAACGTCCTTTGCTGAACATAGGCCTGACATATATATAATCCGAGACTTTTGAGGCTAGAGTGAACCGAGATCTTCTAGGCAAGGATGCTCCATTGTCGACCGCGTCGTCACTTACCATCACTTTCAGGTGAGAACGTGGTCAATATGTTAGCCTATCGTTTACCATCAGCTACGGTAACCTCTTCCCATCAAGAGGGTCAAAAGCTTTTTGCTGTTTTTTATGCTAAAATGGACATACGTTTGACAACAACTCACCCTGGGCGGTTATTCTGTATGGAAACACAGATTCCACCCGATTCGAAACCACGTCGTTATCGTGTCTTGTTCAAATCGTGTCACAGCGTTAGCGTTAGCTTCACTTTAAATTAAAGTTATCTTTATTTTGAATAAAATATAGTGACTTGTGGTCATATCCTTTGATGTGTTGATGTTTCGGAACGCGTCTCGGTAAAACATATGACTTGACAGTTCAAATCGCGCCAATTCCAAATTCATTTCGCGCGGTTTTGTTTTCGTTTCATAGAGAATAGACTTTTGCAGATTTCTTATGTAAGACGAGGAATTCGCGTGGTTTCGAAGTAAGGAATCGATAGAGAATAACCGCCCAGATAAGTGACGAAGTTGTCCAAGGTGGAGCACGCTTGCCCATGAGATGCCACTTCACAATTTAGTTGAAAAGTCCCAGGTTATACATTGTTCCTGGAAGAGCATTCCATTCCTTGGCCGTTCGGATTATGAATGACTCAGCAAAACGCTTATTGCGAACTAGTGGTACACTAACGAACGACGTAAGGATGTGAAGAATCACTGATACCTTATAGTTCTATGATGGGAAGGGGTTTTTTTATTTCTGAGAATGAATTACGTGACGAGCTAGTCGTTCACCTGGTGTTAAGCGACATGGCCGCCCATAACAGTTGCAGTGTTACTCGAGTCGGAACTTTAAAATAATATAGTTTCCCGTGACAATGCACTGCGCACGTCATCCTGAGACATCACACAGTCTAGTAGCTAGATTTACACTGTGTGGTGTGACCAGGTCGTAAAGTCTCATTTGCCCAGTAATTTCACTAGCCACATCACCGATGGATGACGGAATGCAAGAATTAAAAGAAATTCAAGTCCATACCAGGCACGAACATATTGTAGTTGGTATCGTAATTCCCGCTGCCGATCCAGACCCCATTCTTGCGAGACAGAGATATGATGTTGTCTCTATGGAAGCGGACGTCGAAATGGAGCACCACGTCACGGGGTTCCTCGCCTTCTTGAGCGCAAAGGTTTACTGACATCCTGGATATTTCGAAGAATTAAATTAATTGGGACTGTTGATGATGATGATGATGATGACGACGATGATTTCAAATATGAGTTTACCAACTGACGTCCTACACGCTCGAAATATGTAAGTAGTTAAGAACGGAAGCCACGGACAGACATAGTACCATGTCAGATCAGCCCATGTCAGTTCGGTACATAATACGCTGATTTAAGTCTTGTAATAAGTAGGTGGTTATACTTTTGAACAGCATCATCATCAACAGCCTGAAAACGCCCGCTGCTGAACTCTCACTCTCTTTGTAGGGAGGCCTATGCCTCCCTACAAAGCGACACTTTGAGTGGCTGCTCCTCACCTCCTTACTTTGAGTCCCTGCATCCATTAGCCATTTTCCGGTTCGCAGTCCACCTAGTAGGGGTCCGGCCTACGCTGCGTCTTCCAGTTCGTGGTCGCCACTCGAAAACCTTTCTTTTTATCGGTGGTCAGTTCTACGAGCGATGTGCCCATTGCCAATTTTATGAGCATATCGATCGGTCACATTAGTTCTCCTGCGGATCTCTTCATCTCTGTAGGCGTGGAAGAATTCTGTAGGCACCTAACTACCTAGGTAAATATATAGCATAACTGCATTATCACTTATCATCGGGCAAAGTGTGGTCTAACACAAAATTATGCAGTTAGGTAACGTACGTAGTGTGTCCAGATTTCTTTCTAAATATATTGCCTAGAGTTTTTATTCAGGCGCTAGAGTTGTTTTTCCGTTGATTTAGATTTAGAATAGGTAAAGAATATAAAATTCTAACATACTTCCTTGCGTTTTCTTTGATTTTACCACCTATTTCAATCCTGTCCCCCACTTTGAGAATGCCTGGTATATTTGAGGTAAAGACCGGCATTTTGTTGCTAATCCTTCTTTGAAACTATTTGAATCCGCCCCTATTCTCTTTTTAGCAGGGCCGGTGATATATTTGGACATTTTGGACCAAAAATTTTAACATTACACGAATTTTAAGTTTTGCAAAAGTTTTGTGTTTTTTGACATCTGCCAAAGCGACACAAAACCCACAGACAAAACCATAAAAAATACCTTAAAAATACTCTGGGATAAAATCTGTCTATTTTTAGGGCTCCGTACCCAAAGGGTAAAGCGAACCCTATTACTAAGACTGCTGAAAAATAATACAATGCAACGACGTGAACTTTTTAAAATTTTCACGTTCCCGCCAAAACTCCTGCAGACTTGCACAGTGCTGCCAATAAAAAAAAATCCATTCCCCGCGTCAGTTTCGCCAATTCCCCGAAATTCCCCGCATCTTTATGATTAATTTACCAAAACGACATTTTTAGAACATAAACACTGTACGTTTTATTTTACGTTTTATACATGAATTATTTAATATACTACTATATACAACTTACATCTAGACTAAATCCGTAGTCTTACTATTCACAGATTTGCCCCCCTGCATTATAGTTTCAATTTCAATTAATTAATTGCAATTGATTTTGTTTATTGTTTGTTTGTTTACATACTTGTTACGCAAGCTACCTACATGCAATATGCCGCTATGCACTTTCGCAATGCACAGCAACCGGCCTCGTGGTAACGCGGACCGCTGATGCAGCACCTACATTCTACCTACTGGGGTAAAGGCGGACGCGACCGTTGGACTTGCCGATGCAGCACCCTTGCCTCGTGGAGCCGCCGGCGCCCGCACCGCCGCTTCACTTCGGTACCTACTTCGTCCGAACTTAGTCGTAATTTTGTATTGTAATTTTTATTTTAATTAAAGTATTAAAATCTTTTTCGGTTTTTTTTAAGTCCTTCGGCTGTGACCTCCGTAATTGGCGCAGTCGGTAGGATTTTAAGAAGCAGCGCGCGCGATATAAGGACCTCAAAAATCGAAATCCGGCGATCCCGCATTCCCGCTGCTCGCGCTATCAAGCGTCTTGTCTTGAAGTCCGAACTTTGGTAGGCTCGCGGCCGACGGCAGTCACTCAAACTTCAGTGGACCGAACGAGATGTATAAACTGTAAGTACATTGAAATTATTGTACTAATTGTGTTGCTTCCTTGTACGTTTCCCCATCCAAGATTTTTCGTCCCGATAAATCTCGCAGATCTGTCTCTAGAAGACAGATCAGCCGTAATAAGGAATTAGATTTAAATAGAAATATCGATTTTCTTGAATCAGAAGTAGACTTAGGATTAGATATATTATTTTGTGATAGTTTTATTGTAAAAATGGACCCCGACACTATCTATAAGGCGTTACGCCCTGTGCCGGAGTTCGATGGTAACCCGAATGTACTCACTAGGTTCATTCGCATATGTGATCAGATAGTGATTCAATATCTTAGAAACGAGCCAGGCGCGGAACTGACTAATTTGTGTTTGCTAAATGGAATTTTAAATAAAATTACCGGCAATGCTGCGAGAACAATAAATTCAAACGGAATACCCGAGAGTTGGCAGGGTATTCGTGATGCTTTAATAAATAATTTCTCAGACCAGAGAGACGAGACCGCTCTCTACAATGACCTGTCTTTGCTCACTCAAGGAAACAGCACCCCAATTGAATTTTATGACAAATGCCAGAACCTTTTCAGTACCATAATGACCTATGTCACATTACATGAAGCGGTTGGCACCACTATTGAGGCCAAACGTGACCTGTACAGAAAACTTACAATGCAATCTTTTGTCAGAGGACTTAAAGAGCCTCTGGGGTCTCGAATTCGCTGCATGAGACCTACGACCATCGAAAAGGCACTGGAATTTGTCCAAGAGGAATTAAATGTGATGTGTTTGCAACAACGTAATGAACATGTAGAGAAGCGTACTCCGTACGCCCCCCAGCAGCAGGCCCCCGTGTCGCAAAAGGTTCCCACTTTGGTTCCTTTTGCACCGCCTAAACCATTTAATTTTGTGCAACCCCAATCTAGCTGGCATAGGCCGATGATGATACCACAGCAGCAGCAGAGCACTTTCCATCCACCTGCTTTCCATCAGCCAGGTTATCATCAGCCGCGTATGCTGACCCGTACGCAGCAAATGTTCCGCGCACCACCGCCTAACTATAACCCTCAGAATGCATTTAGATTCACCCCGCGTAACGTACCCCAGGTTTCTGGGCCGAAGCCGATGAGCGGAGTAAGTCCTTTTGTGACTAAAACGCTTCCGCCTGCGTTGACCGGACATGACTGGCGTAAATCCGGGAATCCGCCGCCCACGAACTACTTCAAAACTCGCGAAATGAATTATAATGAGACCTCAGACAATAATGACTTGTACTGCTACCCTGATCCCTACAATGAAATGACTGACTGTCACTATGACTATAATGCGTATTATGACCCGAACCAGACTGTACCGGAGTATTACGATACGACCGCCTATGACAATGGACATTACGTAGACGCGTCAAACGCCTTAGAGGCCCCGCAACCTTCCACTAGCCAACCTAGTCCAAATGAGTCGGATTTTCACAGGGGTCGGTCCAATCCCGAACTAAAATAGAACTTAACTTACAATCTAAACGAGAACTACGTTATATGCAGATATCTGACCCGCCACTAAAATTCTTAGTCGACACTGGTGCAAATCAGTCATTTATCAGCCCTGAAGCCGTGGAGAAATTTTTCTCGCACGTGCCCCTAAATCATGATCCGTTTGAAGTCACGAACTCGCGCGTTACTAGCACCCACGACTTTTCTATCACTATACCGAATTTTACGGAGTTCAACGATCCGAAAAATATTAAATTATTCGTGTATAAATTTCACAATCATTTTGACGGATTATTAGGACTAGATTTGTTGGACGGAGTTCAGATTGACCTGAAACGTAACTTCCTAGTTACAGACCACGCATACATACCACTTTCGTGTTACACGTGTCGTAAAGCTAACTACCAAGAATTAATTCCAGCTAATACGACAAGATTGATTAACGTGCTTATAGACAACCCCGACGGTGACGTATACGTTTGCGAACAAATGATGTGTAATTGCATAATCCATGAATGCGTCACGGCAGTTACTGACCAAACGGGTATTATAGAGATAGAAAATCCCACTGACTCTGACATTACCGTTACCTTTGACCAGACAGTAAAAGTTGACTTATGTAACATCGAGCATGCAAGTAGCGAACAAGACTCTAGTCGCGTTAGGGAGGTACTATCCAGACTACGAACTAGCCATTTGAACGCGGAAGAAAAGACTAACTTAGAGACACTATGCGGACGATATGCAGACGTATTCTATATTGAGGGCGAAGCCTTGACTTTTACTAACAAGATAAAACATCAGATTAAGACTACAGACGAGTTACCAGTTTATACGAAAAGCTACCGCTACCCGTTCATACATCGTCAGGAAGTTAGAGACCAGATCACGAAAATGCTAGACCAAGGCATAATCAGACCATCTGATTCTGCCTGGAGTTCCCCCATATGGGTGGTCCCTAAAAAATCAGATGCATCCGGGAAACAGAAATGGAGGCTAGTAGTGGATTTTCGTAAACTGAATGAAAAGACTATTGATGACAAGTATCCGATTCCAAACATCACAGACGTTCTTGACAAGCTAGGTAGATGCCAGTACTTCACCACCCTTGACCTGGCATCAGGGCTTTACCAGGTAGAAATGAGCCCAGATGACGTACCTAAAACAGCTTTCAACGTGGAGCACGGACACTTCGAGTTCTTGCGTATGCCGATGGGTTTGAAGAATTCTCCATCTACCTTTCAAAGGGTGATGGACAATGTCCTCAGAGGCCTGCAGAATGAGATTTGTCTGGTGTACCTCGATGATATCATTGTCTTTAGCACCTCTTTGCAAGAGCACATGATAAACCTTGAGAAAGTATTCACCAGACTGCGAGAATCCAACTTCAAGATTCAGATGGACAAGTCTGAATTTCTGAAGCTGGAAACTGGCTACTTGGGCCATATTATCGGTAGAGACGGCATAAAACCGAATCCCGACAAGATAGACGCCATAAAAAAATACCCAATACCGAAGACGCCTAAAGAAATAAAACAATTCCTAGGACTATTAGGATACTATAGGAAATTCATCCCCGACTTTGCCCGCATAACCAAAGCGATGACTAAGTGCCTAAAAAAGACTAACAAAATAACGTTTGACCCAGAATACGTAGACTGCTTTGAGAAATGCAAGACTTTACTGACTAATGACCCAATTTTACAATACCCAGACTTTAACGAAGAGTTCATACTGACTACAGACGCTTCCAACCTGGCGATCGGAGCTGTGCTCAGCCAAGGACCAGTTGGATCAGACAAACCCATTTGTTACGCTTCCCGTACGCTCAACGACAGCGAGATCAATTATAGTACCATTGAAAAAGAGCTCTTGGCAATAGTATGGGCTACAAAATACTTTCGCCCCTACTTATTTGGTCGTAAATTTAAAATCATAACCGACCATAAGCCCCTCCAATGGATCATGAACATTAAAGAGCCTAACTCGAGACTGACTAGATGGAGACTTAAATTAAGCGAGTATAACTATACAGTAGTTTACAAAAAAGGTAAATGCAATACAAACGCAGACGCTCTGTCCCGAATCGAGATTAACAACGAAGAGACTGACTCTATGATAGCCAACCCGACAGAACGACCACCATCTGACACAGGTTCATCGACAGACACAGCACACACGAGCAATGAGAATCCCATACTTGAAGTTCCGATCACTGACAAGCCCTTAAATAAATTTCACCGACAGATATGTTTTACAATAGTAGGAGATATTAAAAAACGAACGACGGCAGCTAAGCCCTTTGACACCCACACTCGTACGTTCATTCAAGTATCTGAATCGAACTTAGAACAAGATGTAGTCAATGCGATCAAAGAATACGTTAACCCGAAAGTTAAAACAGCTCTGAAAATCACACCACCTTTAGGTATGTACGCTATAATCCCCATCATCCAAAACAACTTTAGGAGCTCCGCTATGAATTTAGTCTTAGCAAAAACTGAACTAGAGGACGTTAAAGAGTACTTGAGACAACAAGAAATCATTAAACACTATCACGAAGGTATTACAAATCATAGAGGGATAAATGAATGTTACCTAGCCCTCTCACATAAATACTTTTGGCCTAAGATGAAGGAGGAAATAACGAAATACATAAATGAGTGTACCGTATGTGGACAGACAAAGTACGACAGACATCCCATTAGACCCCACTTTAATATTGTACCCCCTGCGACAAAACCTTTTGAGATAGTGCATATGGACTTATTTACTGCGCAAAGCGAGAAGTACCTGACATTCATTGACGTATTCTCCAAATACGGACAAGCCTATCACTTACGTGATGGTACCGCTGTCAGCATCCTGCAAGGGCTACTGAACTACAGTACACATCATGGACTACCCCTGACCATAGTGACTGACAATGGAACGGAGTTTACCAACCAGATGTTTGCTGAGTTTATCAGACTACATAAAATCAATCATCATAAGACCTTAGCTCACGCCCCCAATGACAATGGAATGATTGAAAGATTCCACTCGACCCTATTAGAACATTTACGAATCTTACGACTTACACAAAAAGACGAACCGACAATAAACCTAATGCCCTACGCAGTACTAGCATACAACAGCTCAGTACACAGTTTTACAAAGTGTAGGCCCCACGACATAATCCGAGGCCACTTTGACCCAAGAGACCCCTTTGACATTGACATGACGGGACACTTGATGCAACAATACATACTGACACACAGACAGCAAATGAAGACCGTATACGACAAGATAAATGAATCATCTCTGACAAACCGTACAAATATAATCGAGAACAGAAATAAAGATAGGGAGCCCGAGGTTGAGTACCAGCCAAACCAACAAGTGTTTGTGACCAACCCGTCAGCTAGCCGGAATAAACTCGCTACGAGATACACCCAAGACACCGTTCTAGCCGATTTACCTATTCACATTTACACCTCTAAAAAGAAAGGTCCCATAGCGAAATCGCGGCTTAAACGTGTGCCTAAATCAGCGAAATTGTTACAGAATAATCCTGATGACCGTTCACCTGACACTGGCACACGAGATAAGACTTGAAAGCCTTGACGATGGACCTGGGATTCTCCCATTCAAACTTGGCAACGCTCGACTGATTACACACTACCATTCCTTCCTACAGTTTATAGAACTAACTGACATTAAAGACCGACTCGACTCAGTAGACTTGCAGCTTAAACAATTCGAAGCGAAATTAGCTAATGACACGTACTCATTATACGAATTGCAAATACATTACCTCATAAGCAAAATTGACAAGATTCAGAACCAACTTAACACTTTAGAGCCAAGCAACCTAAGAAATAAAAGAGGTCTTGTAGACGGTCTAGGATCTTTAGTCAAAAGCATCACGGGTAATCTAGATTACACTGATGCAGAAAAATACAATAACGCGATAAAAATCCTAGAACGAAACGAGAATAAAATATCATCTGCACTAAATAACAAAGAATGGATGGCTCAGCACACTAGTTTATTAACTAAAATAGCAGAGAACCAAGATAGAATTAACAGTAGTTTGCAATTAATATTAGATAGTAACGCATATGCTGACAGCAATCTTCTGAAATACGCGAAGTTTGCTCAACTGCCAGCTATCATCAGCGAAAACGCTGAAGATTTATTCATAGAATTAAATAGAATAGAAGATATTTTAGCTTTTATCCGTGCATCGAGCACACATCATAGTATGTTAAGCGTAGAAAACTTAAAAAATATAATTAGTAAGTTAGTAGTAGCATACGGGCAAGATCAGGTGTTAGAGGCAGATCTGAGAGAGTATTACGATGTCATCAAAACCGGCTATTACTATTCAGATAGCAAGATAATCATTATATTCAAATTCCCAATAATCTCACCCAGTCAATTTAATTTTTACAAACTTGCACTTGTTCCTAACAAAGACTTACTAACTTTTATTCCTCCTCACCCCTTCCTAGCAACCAATGGTATAACTTTCATGTACATAGAGGCTGAATGCCCGAAGTTCAACCAGCAGCACCTTTGCGAAGAAAAGATGAACCATCTACCAAGAGGACACCCGGACTGCATACAAAATATCATCACCCGCCAAACCTTGGAGAACTCATGCCGACCTACCAAAGTGACTTTCAACAAAGAAGCAATGGAGCAGCTAGATGACCAACATTACACGCTATTCTTTCCAAAACCGACGAAGACGGAGCTGCAATGCGGAAGACAAGAATTTACCACTCTCCATGGAAGCTACCTTGCCACCATACCACAGAAATGTCTCCTGCGCACTGAAGAATTCACCATCATCAATATTAACGACCGGGTCAAGGGACAACCGCTGCTAATAACCGAGATACCTCATAACTATGACGTCAGCCAGAACAAGGCGGTTTCGCACATCAAACTCAACTCCATCAACCTGAAGGGACTACAATCCGTACAAGACAAAATCTTAATGCAGCAGCCTATCAAGATGGACCAAGTAGACACCTCACTATACCACACGACTATCCCACTCTACAGAGCCCTCCTTGGCGCCACCATTGCCATCGCAGTGATTACCATAAAGCGATACAAGCTGTTTCTAAAGCCAACTGAGAAGAAACCATCGCCAAAAGAGATCACACCCGAGAGCCACGTGTACGAAGATATTGAGAAGCAAGGATGTGCAAGCTCAAAGTCAGCAACATTTGGGCTCAAAGTGCTCAAATAGTCGCTGATCTGAGGGGGGAGGTGTTACGCAAGCTACCTACATGCAATATGCCGCTATGCACTTTCGCAATGCACAGCAACCGGCCTCGTGGTAACGCGGACCGCTGATGCAGCACCTACATTCTACCTACTGGGGTAAAGGCGGACGCGACCGTTGGACTTGCCGATGCAGCACCTTTGCCTCGTGGAGCCGCCGGCGCCCGCACCGCCGCTTCACTTCGGTACCTACTTCGTCCGAACTTAGTCGTAATTTTGTATTGTAATTTTTATTTTAATTAAAGTATTAAAATCTTTTTCGGTTTTTTTTAAGTCCTTCGGCTGTGACCTCCGTAATTTACTCTTTGCCCTCCTTGGGCCAAATCCGGAATTTCTCATGCCGGATCCATCTGATTATTTTTCCCTACAACTACACGACGCGACTTAGAGCCAAGTCCTAACTTAAGACAACTTTTCGGTGGCGCAGCGCTAAGGTAGTATGGCGCCGCCAGCGGTGTTGTGCAAGCAGCAATGACAGTGCAATAAGAAAACTCGAGCGAAGCGAGCGCAAAAAAATCTGCATTTGCCACATTTTATTATTCAGAAAATATGTATGGCCATTTGAGCAATTGATTCCACAGTGCCCATGTGCAATAAAACGCCTTAAGTAATTTGTATTTAAATTTTGGGTAAATCAATAATAATTACCAATTCTCGAATAATATAAATAAAATTCAATAGTTAAGGAATTTAATTTATACTGGAATTTAGGCTGAACAGTGCTGAGCTGCTGGCACCAAACCATAAATAATTTTACAGAATTATTATGTCAGTACAAGTGCGCTGGTTTCAGATTAAAATAATGTATGTATAGAAACAATAAAAGCGCGAGCGAAGCGAGCGCGAAACACTTTTTTATCTTCGGATGACCATCAAAAAAACACATTTTTACCCACCAAAAACAAGGTCTGAATTCCCCAAAATTCCCCGATTTTGGTCGTTCCCCGCGCTCTCCCCGCTGCAACCCTTAATTCCCCGCAAATCGGGGATTTTCCCCGCAATTGGCAGCACTGGACTTGCAGTATAGTATGTTAATGTCAAACAAAACTGTCAAACAGTGTGACCATTTGTCGAAGCATTCTGCCAATTTGGCAGATGCTAATCCAAATTTCGACGACGCGTAGCACAGTGGTCGAAAACTGGACGTTCCATTTCATAGGATTTTCGAAAAATAATTGTGGTTATGAGTGTTTTAGTATGCAGTTTTGTTAAGACCATCAAAACATTAAATAAAATTATGACGACAATCTCTTTTTTTTCAGTATTCATTGTTAAATATCAGTTGGAACATTTCAAATGGAACTTTTTTCTTTACCGTACGGTAAGGCTGGAACTGTTAGTACCTCTTGCCGTGTCTAAGATGAAGCCACATGACCTTTGACCTTGACCTCGGACTGTTCCGTTTAGGAAATATGAATGGATTACAAATGCATATTTTGACGATATTGTTCTACGGGTGATGTGCTTTCATAAATGAGTTTTTTGTACATTATTGTTACTAAATCGATGAAATCTCATATCTATGATCTATTAACATTGAAAATGAGCAATTTCTCAAAAAGTACCTATGTTTTTGGTATTTTTTCACAGTTTTTTTTAAAACCTGCTCCTATGTGAAATGCTTCTTCTTATTATTCAGTTAAAAGTATACAATTTTATTAAAAACTGCAAGTGGTTAAGTGATATAATGTGGGGTAACGTGGTTTTTCGTGTTGCTTCCAAAATTCCATAGAGGCTTCTAGTAAAGTTGCCACCACTTTACTAGAAAATGACCTAGACTGGACTATGACTTGACTCAGACTGGACTATGACTATGGCTTGACTACGTAAAATATTCTAAAACTCGATGAAAATATACAATACTTGACACTGACTAAATACACTATGTGTGGAGCCAAAATGTATGACAAAAAAAAATATTTTATTATGGTTAGTCCACACAGTGCTGCCAACCCTACTGTTTTAACAGTAGATTTGCTGTTTTTTCATTAGTAACACTGTTTTCTGTTTTAGGTACAAATTCTACTGTTTTTCTATAATTTTAGAGCCATCTGATACAATTTGCAATAAACATACAACATAGCGCATACAAAAGTTGCCACTACTTAATTACTTTAATAAAATAAAAGGAGTAGATCCCGTAAATCATTATTTTCATATCTATGTTTTGGGCAAGTTGAAGCAAGAATTTTGTTTATTACGTATTTTCAAAAATGGTCATTTTAGAACAATGAATAGGGATTTATCTATTGAACAAACTCCCCCCCCCCCCCCCTAAAAAGAAAAAAAGGGATTAAATACAAACACAAGTCCAAAAATCATTAGATCCATTCATTGTCATAAAAAAGAAATAAATAAATAAAAAAAAGATACAAAACAAATAGCAAAAAAAGTGAAGTCA
The DNA here is from genome assembly GCA_963580505.1 of Ennomos erosarius. Taxonomy (NCBI): domain Eukaryota; kingdom Metazoa; phylum Arthropoda; class Insecta; order Lepidoptera; family Geometridae; genus Ennomos; species Ennomos erosarius. Next base: position 6,379,590 of record OY757004.1, read on the forward strand.
AAATGGCTTGCTTTATAGCTGAGCATAATCTATCTTTGAATATCACGGCTCACTTTCGGAAGATTAAAAATATAATTAAATTCATTTTTAAATTTCCTTTGGAATACAAAATGATGTATGCACACCGTTTCAATGAATTTTAACGTGTTTTATTCAGACAGTAGATTTATTGTTTTGAAATAACAAGTTTACTGTTTTTTACTGTTTTTTTTTAGGCTGTCATACTGTTTTTGAGGCTGTTAGGGTTGGCAGCACTGAGTCCACAGCACAGAGTACATTGACATGGTAAAAACATAGCAAAGTTCTCTGTGGTAAAAACTGGTTAGTCTGTGGTGTGTTGGACGTCGGCAGATGGGCGATATATAAATTTTTCAGTTGTAATTTACAGTTTTCATTGCATGAGGTTATTCCACGTGATATCCCCCGTCCTACTTCCCTCAAGTGTTTACTATGTCTAGTATTTTCTCCGTTTATAGCTATTTTCATGGAGCTAATAAAAAAGAAGGAGGGAATCCCGTCTGATCCCAAACTGAAGCACCCTTAGGAAGACGGAACGCTTCGTACGTACGAGCGGGCACGCACACACTCGCATCATAGGAAGACAGACGGCCGCCCGCCATTATTGCTCCGGACCTCACCCAAGACGCTGTCAACGTGACGGAAAAAAAATTACAAAAATGCCGTCCTGCGTTGTAAAAATTTGTCGAAATAATAGTAGTTTAATTTAAAAAAAATCAGGGGATCATTTTTCACAAGTCAGCTTGTTATTATTGCACTGATTTCTTTACTTTTTAGTGAAATTATTTTGATGCAATCAATACACAAAACCAACCAGTGCTACCAGCAATCAAACTTGCAAATTACCCGAAAGTGTGGGAGAATGACCAAATTGTGTTCGAATATAACATATTCACATAAGATTGATTATAATTGGGACCTGACTATAATGCCGATGCATTTTGTGATTACGAATGTGCATGTTTTGTCCTTTTCTTGAATGAATATTTTACCGGTAGTGTACCTACTAAGTCGTGCATATTTGGGCAGGTTTCTATAATGTAAAGAATTAAAGTAGATAAAAATACGAATGATGTGTTCATAAAACGTATTAGGCAACATATGGCTAGGCCCTGGCTATGAATCTTTATGCCAAATAGACAGTTGTATTAACATATATTTAGATAGCATTATATAAACGCCTCCCGAAAAAAGAAGGTCAGTAATGGTTTTTATTAGGGATGCGCCGAACATGGATTTTTGAACCGAACCGAATAACGTACATTATTCGGTCCAGAGCTTACCGAACCGAATATTCGGCCGAACAATTCGGTTCATTATATTTTACACAAATTTTCCCGTACATTCAGTCGCTATAAACTTCAACAAAGGTTCCACGGCAATGGAAACAATTTTTATTCCACGATTTTTGGTGAAAAAACTATTTTTATGAAAATTTTCTATGAAATGAATTAAAGTGTATGTATGTAATTAACTTTAATAAAAAAAAAAACCAAACAAAAAAAAAACACATAAATAACAGAATCCTTAGAAACAAGCGAAACGTTGTATTTAGCGCAATTTTGTATTGTAAATGCTTACTTACCTAAAAAAGATTATTCAAATTAGATATTGGACCAAATCGCACGCTCTATAGGTCGGTAGTGCCCGTTAGGCACAAAATATTAGTTTTTTGGTGACCAAGCGTTTAGGGCCTAGATAAAGCATGTTATCAGTAGGTATCTTGAAAAACGATTAGAAAGTGCTAAGTGTTCCGATTATCTTAGAATGAGTTCCCATAAAAGATAATTATGGAAGTATTTAGCGGAAAGTATTAAAAAAATATTCGGTAATTATTCGGCACTTTTACCGAATATTCGGTATACCGAATAATTACCGGATATTCGGCGCATCCCTAGTTTATTATTCATCGTAATATACGGTACCTGAAAGATAAGGGCATAAACTAGTAGTTTTTATAAAAATCAAATGGGACAAATCTTGAGGTATGAAAAATAAATAAGACATGAAAATTTGACTTTGACTTGCTCGTGTAGCTTTACGGCCATATACTTATATAAGGTACAAAACGTCAATCACGCCAACTTCGGAAGTTTTTTTTATCGGATTCGGGTAATTTTCCCCACATGGCAATTATTTAATCTGACACACATATTTATGTGTCCGCCATTTTGTACTTCAGTTCGATGTCAATCAAAACTCAATCCTTCTTTTTTTTATTTCATCCATGGCTATTTTATGTAAATTTATTCAAGTAAATAAAATTAAGTTGTAAATAATTAAATTAGAATTTGCGTACATATGTTACCTATATTGTTCCTTAGTAATAGATTTAGATCAGTTTCACTGTAACCATAATTATTTTTAATTATTGTAAATTTAATATGATATTCTTTTGTTTTGTTTCAGTATTTTAGATTCATCACCACTCGTAGCTCATAGCTGTCTTCATACTCATTACCTACATGTGCCAAAATTTCTCACTGAACAATCTTCGTTTGATGTTCTATCTTAGTCCACGTGACACTGGCAAAATTGTGGTCACCTCTCCACAAAGGCCATTAACCAAGAGTTGAAGTTGATAACCTCTGTTTTGAAGTTTCGCAAATATTTGGTTTTTTATTTTTATCAGTTTAACTACAGTTTTATCTCAACAAAGTAGAAACGTGTGTTGTGTTTATTATCTGCTCTTAATAAACAAGGTACGTTTTTGCATCATAACTTATCATCAAACTTTCATGATGCAATCTAGGTCATTTAAATTGAAAATAGTGTTTCTCGTGGTAAGTTAATAAAGAAATCGACTCGAAGTTCAAAGATTGATTTCTGACCTAAACTAATATATTTCCATTTATTTCAATCCAGGTAAACCATGGTGGTATCAGAAGAACCAGTAGCAACGTTGGAGGGAGACGCAGCTGCCAGTAAGAAGGCTGCCAAGAAAGCCGCCAAGGCTGCTGAGAAGCAGCAGAAAAAGGCTGAGCATAAGGTACTGTTACATACTTGATTTGTCATAAATATGTACTTTTTTGTTGAGAAATGGGGCTAATGTCAAAGGCTTTAGTTAAGAGATTTAAAACTAGAATAAGAATAAGATAATAGTATTTTAAAGACTATCAACTAAACCAAAACCTTCAAAATTAGGCATAAAATTGCCAAAATAAACCCCACCAAGCCATACAATCAACTATTACATACATACTACTATATTGAGTGTATTCCAGGTTGGTGTTATTTTTGTTATTTTCGATCACAAAAGTTGTTTCACTAGCAATAAAAGTGATCACTGAACAATATAGGTATTTTTTAATATAATTACTTAATAGGCACAGTATTTCTCCACTGTCTCAAATAATCAAGGAAGGATTGTTGTAATTCCAGGCATCATCAGCCCAGCCACAAGCGGAGAGTGAGCCTGACATCTCGGAAGGCTGCTATGGAACCCTCAAGCTAATCCAGTCAACAGGGGAGCACAGAGACCGAGTGTACACAGATGTTGGAGACTTGGGAGTCCATCTGGATGGCAAGGATGTGTGGGTTAGAGGTAAAGAGATTGATAACTCCACTGAAACCTCTTTAGTTGGTATTCTTGCTGTCTCTTTCTAGCAATTGGACAGCCTCCGTGATGTGGTAGTTGAGCAGGTCGGCTCAGAACCTGGAGGCGGCGGGTTCGATTCCCACAACAGGACAAGTATTTGTGCACAGAAAAAATACAATACACTACACACTAATACAATAGCAAATACTTGTTCTGTGTGCGGGTGTTGTGGGAGCATGGTCCTCGTAGTTCCTGGGTCCCTAGATACAGGGAATCCTAGTTAGGGTCCAGGATCTATGTATGTGATTGTTGGGCGTTATAATTATAAAAATTATAATTAATTATACTTAATTGCATTTTTTTCGTTGGGGATATCAAACAGTATCACATCAAAATAACCTATAAATAATACTATAAAATGAGGTATGCAGTTATCAATGTAATACCAGCACTGTTTACCACAGAGTGTGAAAATATAGTGAAATAGGTACATGAAAAGGGAACAGGTATTAGGGTTGTTTCACACGTACAACAACAACATGTGGTTGGGAGCTAATTTGTGTGAAAATGAATAGTTGAAATTCTCATGGGCCATGTTTTGCCACCAAAAAAGTAGCTTTCGGTATTTTCGTCGACGACATGGACGCCTTGCACTGAGATGCCTAGTGGTTCGAACCATGACCGCCGCTAGCAATGGGGGTCCTCTTCCGCAGCTCACTACTAGGGGAAGCTTCGCCTTCTTACCCCTGAACTCGACGTCCACATCGGTTTGACCTTTTATTTTTAGCTCATCATTAGTCCAGGTCACTAATTTTTTTTGAACGGTGAGAGTTTTTGAATAAAAGCTTGCGAATGTTGCTCATAGAACCGATGTGGGATAATTGAGCGTGCAGATCCGGAGTCAATTTCCATTTCTAGGGGAATGCCATTTACTTTCACCTCTACCATGATCGGCACACTATGACCATCATATGTTTCATTTGTATTGTCAACACACATTTCGTTGACTAGTTGATCACGTACTCCGTAACTGTATTCATTTGCGTTATTTTCACTCCCCGAAGAACATTCACTGCATTTGTTTACGTTTAAATCCTTTCCCTTATTTTTACAGGCTGCCTTCGTATGCCCTTTTTTGTGACATTTGTAACACGTCGCGTTCCGTAGCCTGCAGAGTGCATTACCATGCATTTTTGCACAATGTACGCACCGTTGTCGTTGTTGTTTTGAGTTGTCGATCGCATTTACCTCCATCGGCTCACTAGCGCCACCTATTATTGGTGTTGCACTTTTTCCTAGAGTGACTTCACAATGGTTCCGTATTACCATACTATTCTTTAATCCGCCTTGAATTGTTTCGTAATTAAGAGCTTGTTGCACCACTGTTGCGTAATCCAATTTGATCTTAAGCAGCTCCTTTTTAAGGTTTATGTCCCTCGCCCCCAATATAACTTGTTCCACTATCCGCCGCTCCATGTCTTTAAAGTCGCAACGGGAACTGATGTCATGTAGAGCTGCAATGAAGCTTGTCACAGACTCGTTTTCTTTTTGTTTTCGTTTGTAAAACTTCTCGACTTCTAGTATTGGGTGCGGTGTCGGTATGAAAAACCTATCGAGTATTTTAATAATGTTCTCGAAGGAAACTGCACTTGGCTTTTGGGGGCTAACAACGCGACTATTAGTCCATATGCTTCTTTCACGCACTGCGACAGGAATAGCGCTCGTTTTTGCACACTTTCCATGGTACCGTAGCCGCCTCCAACGCGAAATAAAGTTGCTCGCGATAATTTTCCCACACATCTCGATTTGGGTTGAATTTTCCGGGTAAAACCAAACTTGTTATGTTTGCGGCTGCCATCCTTAGTTTTCCCGTCGCCACTTTTATGTCCTTTGGCTATTTATATTATTTAAACAACATTTTACAAGGCACAGTAGTATTTATTCTTCTCTTTGCAATCACAACTGAATTATGGAGGGTAATTTGCAATAATCAAATTCTAACCTACCTACATTTTATATTAATCATTATATTACATAACACTAACTATTACGGTTCATGAGATACAAGCCTGGCGAGTGGTGACAGACGGACAGCGGAGCCTTACCTTAGTAATAGGGTTTGCTTTACCCTTGAATTCGGAACCCTAAATAAGCAATAAAAACAACAAACAGATAAATGATGAATTAACATGTAACCGAATTTCACGCAAATCCATTTTGCTATGACGTAGTTGGTTGGTTGTTGGGTTAACACACCTACTCATTGAAATAATTATACCTAAACATACAGATGTATAAACATTAGTATTTATTATACTATTGGAATTCTAGGTATGTGGTGTGTAGTAATTTTTCCATTTTATATTATACACGTTTTCCTTACTCGTAGTTTTAATGCATAACACCATCCCAAATCACCAGTCATTGTGGTCATAGTTAGGGAGCTAGGTGTCGAAATTTCATTGCGATTTCTTTATATGGCAGACATCATCTTATTCAACTATAATTATTATTGCCATTGTTATTATTTAAAATTATGGTAGGCTGTGATAATAGTGTTTACCCCAAATGCGACTTCGAAACTCTTATAGGTTCGTACCCTAGGCCTAGGTACAACTGATTTCTCATGTTTGTACGTGAGTTTAGCTGCCTGTAAACGAAACTTTATGCAATAAACTAATCGAATATTGTATTGAATACTAACTACCCACCCACCTTGTTATTTCCTAACCCTTTTCATGGGAAGAGGTAAGTTGTCGAAGTTTTTCAGTTTCTCAGAATGAGACTGCCAAAGTTGGCAATTTAACGTAAAAATAACGGTTGAAATTCAAGAGGGCTCTTAGTTGACCGAACCATATCGATTTGTGCTGATCTGAACTATCGCATCCGTATCGGTGTTTCTAAACATGAAGAAATCTTATAGCAAAATACCAGTTAGCTCCCTAACTATAAAGCCGATAGCCGGGGCTGTGGTAGAGAGGGACGCAGCTACACATCTACATAGCTGTGTCCTTATCGAGCGTCAAACGAAATCACCGATCAGCCAATCAGGGAACGATCACTCTGCTCGCGGTATTGGTTACAGTAAAGTCTTATGTGGTTGACTTTGTAGGTTGAAATGCACCTAATCTTAAAGGAATAAGGTCGTTTTTACATTGGTATGTAGACGTAAGTAGATACAAATAAAAATAAATATAGTACAACGTTCGTTTGGTCACCAAACTGGGCGATCTTGCTTAGAGTTGTTTTTCTATGGGTATTTTATTTCGATGACAGAGATGAACTTTGGTATTAATGTTCTCATGAGTGATTCTTTTTAAACCCTATTTTCTAATTAGTCGGAGTAAACTTTTGCCGCTTTGCCAGTTATTCTGCCGCCAAGCAGTAGTGTGCAAGCACTACTGTGTTCCGGTTTGAAGGGCATTGTAACTAGTGAAATTACTGGGCAAATGAGACTTTATGACCTGATTACACAGTGTAGTAATCTGATTACTAGACTGTGTGATGTCTCAGGATGACGTGCGCAGTGCAGTGTCACGCGAAACTTTATTATTTTAAAGTTCCGAGTAACACTGCAACTGTTATGGGCGGCCGTATTGCTTAACATCAGGTGAACGACCAGCTCGTCACGTCATTCATTCTCATAAAAAAAAACTGATATTACCGATGTTACCACTTTTTCATGTAAAATAAATAGTGCTGTGGTAAGAGTGATATAGTTCACTGACTCACTGAGTTTAAAGATCTATTTTATGGTTTTGTATTTTTCCAACCACTTAATAAAATCGTAATTACTGCGTAAGTTATGATTCAAATCATTTGTTTGCCCGTAAAAACGATATATTAAAATTAAAATTAGCAACACTCCAGTATATTGTCTTGTATAATACGTGTGTAGAGCAGAGTGACGACAATAACATTATCAAATACCAGGATGGTCCTCTTAATAAAACAATTTACATTTAAATTAAGGTTTTCTAGCCATTTTTATTTAATTTAATATTTTTAGATATAGTTCCTATCTTCTGAACTAAAAAGAGCTGATACAGATCAAGCACTATGATTTAGGAGCTGGCAGCATTAAATAAATAAATAAATAAATAAATAATAAATATGTGTGGACATTTCACACATCGCCATCTAGCCCCAAACTAAGCATAGCTTGTACTATGGGAACCAGATAACGGATATAATACTTATATACTTTTTTGTTTGTAAATACATACATAGAATACAATATAACACCCAGACGCAGAACAAACATCTATGTTCATCACACAAATGTTTGTCCCGGGTAGAAATCGAACCCACAGCCCTCAGTTCAGAAGGCAGGGATACTACCAACTGAGCTATCGGGCCCGTCATTATTTCAACAAGTGACATTACGAGTCAGTTCACTCCGTCTAATTAAAAAATATACTGTAAATATTAACCTCGAAACCTCGTTTCGAAATGTGGTCGAGAAATCGTCATAAACATTCAAGAGATGAACTTGTCTTGCAAGTGAAACCGTGTGGCACTCTAGTATACTGTATAAAACCGCCAAGACACCAAACCATTATCTTCTCTCTCTTTCCAGCTCGCCTACAAACCTCGCGTGCAAAAGGGAAGCAGTGCTTTTGTGTGCTCCGACAAACGTCAAGCACAGTACAACTTTTAGTTAGCGTCAGCGAGGAGAAGAAGATCAGTAAGCAGTTGGTCAAGTTTACTGGCAAGTGAGTACTTATGGCTCAGCGGTAGATCGTGCGACTTTCAATCTGAAACATCCTGGTTCAAATCCCGCTCGGATCCAATGACTTTACAAGTTATGTGTAGAATTTGTACTCTCAAATGGTGAAGGAAAGAATCGAGAAGATTAAAATGAATGTTTCAAGAAACACAAACTTCAAAAACCAAAACTGCACACATTTTCAAAAAAAAAAAAAATTTGCATTATTTTTGTCTGTTAGAGTAGCCAGTAAAATTATTGGGTAAATGAGACTTTATGATCTAGTCTCGCAGTTACTAGACGAGTTAGTTCCGATCAGTCACAGGTTTATAAAAAACTAGTCCTGTCCGGCCACACTTTTCCATAAGTAGGTACCAAAAGTTCTGTGGTTTCTCAGGATGACATGCGCAGAGTAGTGTCATGCGAAAGTTTAATTTTGAGTTCTGAATGACACTGCAACTGTTATGGGCGGCCATGACGCATAACATTAGGGAAACAACTAGCCCGTCACGTCAATCGTTTACGTAAAATAAATTGCTTATTGAATTAATCAGAGAATCATCATAAGCCTGAAGATACCCACTGCTGAACATAGCCCTCCCCTACACCACTTTAAGGGGCTGTTCATCCTCACCTGCATCTATCGGCTAACCGCTTTCACCACACTGTCCGTCGATCTAGGGGGGTCATACGCTGCGTCTTCCGGTTCGTTGTCGCCACTCGAGAACCTTTCTTCCCATCGGTTGTCAGTTCTACGAGCGATGTGGGCTTTTGCTAAATATACCGAGATACAGTTGAAACTAGTTCGGAGGGTAGGGTAAATTATCAGTGGGCAAGCCTTATTCTACTGTTTTACGTAATCAAATGCAAGCGATTTGGGTACGTATAAGTACTATTCATAACTACTACGGGAAAGTAATACTACTGTTAATAGGAACTTGTTCCATGCATTACTAATTTGTTTTGCCATAATTGACACTGCAACTGTTATGGGCGGCCGTATTGCTTAGCATCAGGTGAACGACCAGCTCGTCACGTCATTCATTCTCATAAAAAAAAAATTGAGTGGGTACAAATCACTTTGGTATGGTTTTCTGTTTTAGCTGGGGTTAACGGTGACGGGCCCGATAGCTCAGTTGGTAGTATCCCTGCCTTCTGAACTGAGGGCTGTGGGTTCGATTCCTACCCAGGGCAAACATTTGTGTGATGAACATAGATGTTTGTTCTGCGTCTGGGTGTTATATTGTACTCTATGTATGTATTTACAAACAAAAACGTATCTAAGTATTGTATCAGTTATCTGGTTCCCATAGTACAAGCTATGCTTAGTTTGGGGCTAGATGGCGCTGTGTGAATTGTCCACACATATTTATTTTATTTTATTTAAATATCATTGTTTAGTTGCGTGCCTAAATTGTAACACCTTCACATCTATTAGTTAATGACGTAATCTTTATCCGAGCACTGGGAAGAGAAACCACCCCTAAAGCATTTGCCTGTTATTACCTACCTACTGTGAGCGGATTTTTAGTAAAGTTTTGTTATTGGGTAGGTACTTATTATTAATTTAGAGTAATTGTAAAACAGTGTATTAGGCTAAGTTTTTCGCAAATAAACTCATTCATACTTAGTTTTTTTTATTTGGTCTTCTCTAGCATAACCAAAGAATCTATAATCGATGTCTACGCAACCGTAGTGAAGACCTCGTCTCCAGTGGAAAGCTGCAGCATCAGCTCGGTGGAACTCTCCGGGAGACAAGTTTGGGTTGTGTCGGCTGCGAAGAGTCAACTACCGTTGCAAGTTGAAGATGCAGCCAGACCGGAAACTTCTACTGTAAGTGATTATAGAAATAAATCTAGAAGCCATGTAGTTTTGTGATGCCACTTTGCCGAAAAATTGGCCGCCAAGCAGTAGTGTGCAAGCACTACTGGGTTCCAGTCCGATAGGTATTGTAGCTAGTGAAATTACTGGGCAAATCAGATTTATAAACTGATGTGATAAATATAATCTGGGAGTTTAAGCTTGCTGCATCGTCAACCGCGTCGTCACTTACCATCAGGTGAGACCGCGGTCAAATATTAGCCTATCGTTAAAGAAAAAAAACTCAGTCTAGAAATCTGTTTTATCTGTAATATCTCAGGATGGTGTTCGCAGTGCTCAGTGTCACCGTGCTTCGGAGGGCACGTTAAGCCGTCGGTCCCGGCGGTTGTCGTAAGACAATAGTCGTTAAGCCAAGTTAGAAGCCTTCAGGTGACTTAAAAATTCTGACACCAGGGCTGACCACTTGCCTACACGAGAAGAGGAAGAGAGTGTCACGCAAAACTTTTATTTTGATTTCCGAGTAACACGCAATATACCGGGTGTAATTGTATTCATTAGCATCCTTGTAAACTAGATACCTACTCCTGATACCGGTCACGTGTGGACCAAAATTTTTGAACTCTAACACATTGATTTGTTAATAATAATAACTTCAATAAATGGAATAACTTACTTAATCAAATACTGCAATACAAAATTTAATTAAAATAATGAAGTATGATTTGTTAATAATAATAACTTCAATAAATGGAATAACTTACTTAATCAAATACTGCAATACAAAATTTAATTAAAATAATGAAGTACTGATTTTAATTGGTACACACAAGGTATAAAAGCGTTTAAATGTATCAAAATCATCCGTGCCAACTGCGTTAGGCGCCGCGGCAATCTTCATAATTTTCAATAAGAAATATTTTCATTTACACTCTTTACTCTTTAATAATCATCTATAAATGATGTAGTATTATGGGCTAAATTAATGCTAATGAATTAAATTATATCCTGTATCATCATCATCATCATCAACAGCCTGAAGACGTCCACTGTTAAACATAGGCCTCCCCCAGGGAACGCCACTTAGAGCGGCTGCTCGCCTCCTGCATCCATCGGCTCCCCGCGGCTTTCACCAGGTCGTCGGTCCACCTTGTGGGGGGCCGGCCTACGCTGCGTCTTCCAGTTCGTGGTCGCCACTCGAGAACCTTTCTTCCCCATCGGTTGTCAGTTCTACGAGCGATGTGACCTGCCCATTGCCATTTCAACTTGCTAATCCTAAGAGCTACATCGGTCACTTTAGTTCTCCTGCGGATCTCCTCATTTTGGATCCTATCTCGCAGGGAAACACCGAGCATTGCTCTCTCCATAGCTCGTTGCGCGACTTTGAGCTTAGTAATGAGGCCAACAGTTAGAGACCACGTCTCAGTTCCATAAGTCATCACTGGCAACACACATTGATTGAAAACTTTTGTTTTCAGGCTTTGTGGTATTTTGGACGAAAAGATAGGTCGAAGCTTCCCGAACGCTGCCCAGCCGAGTTGGATTCTTCGGGCGACCTCTTTGTCGAAGTTGGACCTACCCAATTGGACAGTCTGCCCTAGATAGACGTATTTGTCGACAACTTCGAGAGTATCGTTCCCAACAATTACCGGTATAGGTGGAACATGGGCATTTGACATGATTTTCGTCTTGTCCATGTTCATGTTAAGACCAACCTGTCGGGAGACTCTACTGAGGTCGTTGAGCATGGTGCTGAGATCATCGAGCGACTCCGCCATTATGACTATATCATCGGCAAAACGAAGGTTAGTGATTTCGCCATTTATGTTGATGCCAAATCTTTTCCACTCCAAGAGCTTGAAAACTTCCTCCAATGCGTTCGTGAACAGTTTCGGAGAAATAACGTCTCCCTGTCTCACGCCTCTCTGCAATGGGATCTGTTCCGTACTCTGGTCCTGCAGTCGGACTGACATAGTGGCCTTACTGTACAAACACTTCAACACTCACATCCTGTATATGAGCGCTTAACACCAGGTTAACGACTAGCTCGTCGCCTCATTCGTTTACATAAATAAACCTACGCCACCTCCATCGGTAAATCGTCTTCCCACCTATGCGGTTCTCTCCATTCCCATCTCATCAAGAGATTTCCATTAACAAAATTAAATATTCAATACATCACAGGACCCAGAAGCTCTGAAAATCCGAGTGAACCAGGACACTCGTCTTGACAACCGAGTGCTAGACCTACGTACGCCAGCTAACCAAGCCATCTACCGCATCGAAGCTGGAGTCTGTCGGCTATTCCGCGATATACTTACTAAAAAGGGTATGTAGCATTTGTAACACGTTTAAAGTCACCGGCAACTGTGTAGGTAGCCTTGGCGCTTAACATCGGGCTAACGACTAGGTCTTCACTCATCCATTCACTTAGAATGCTCACCCCAATACCAACAGCACTCGCAAACACCTGCAACACTCATCTAAATACTAACAACACTCTGAAACACCAACAACACTCATCCAAATACTAACAACACTCTCAAACACCAACAACACTCATCCAAACACCAAACATCACCCATCCAACCTCAACCACACTCATCCAACCACGAAATTTCAACAGGTTTCGTAGAGATCCACACCCCGAAGATAATATCAGCGACATCAGAAGGCGGCGCCAATGTATTCACCGTGTCATACTTCAAGTTCTCCGCTTACCTCGCACAAAGTCCACAACTTTACAAGCAGATGGCTATCGCGGCTTTCTTGACTCATTAATAACTCAATACTTAATGCTATAGTCATAGTAAAGTATCTATCTTCAATGTACATGTGTTTCTAGCTTTTTCTTTCTTTTCTATACACTTGCAGCAATTTCTAGCCCCATAAGCTTTCAAATTAACAACATATTCCAAACAGGGATAACACCACTCCAAACACTTTCAAACACCAACAACACTCGCCCAAGCTTCGGCAACACTCGCACAAACACAAACAACACTCGTATCAACACTCCAATCACCAACAACAATACTCATCCAAACACCAACAAAACTCATCCAAACAACAATAACACTCATCCATACACCAACAAAACTCATCCAAACACCAACAACACACATCCAAACACCATTAACACTCATCCAAACACCAACTTTCCACAGGTTTCGTAGAGATCCACACCCCGAAGATAATATCAGCGGCATCAGAAGGCGGCGCCAATGTATTCACCGTGTCATACTTCAAGTCCTCCGCTTACCTCGCACAAAGTCCGCAACTTTACAAGCAGATGGCTATCGCGGCTGACTTCGATAAGGTTAGAAAATAACAACAACAAAAGTTCTCTTGATTTGAGACGGTTATAATGGACCCCAATTGACAACACTAAAAATTTTTGACTCCCTATTTTTATTAAGTTTTATTTAAATAAAAGTTAGTTAAAAAAACAGTTTCGTTTTTTCTATTTCGATTTCTATGCAATTTTTAATTTTGTAGACAATTTTTATTTTGGCCTTCGTGGGGCTAATAAATAAATAAATAATAACTAAATATGTGTGGATATTTCACACAGCGCCATCTAGCCCCAAACTAAGCAAAGCTTGTACTATGGGAACCAGATAACAGATACAATACTTATATACTTTTTGTTTGTTTGTAAATACATACATAGAATACAATATAACACCCAGACGTAGAACAAACAACACACAATATTCAATTTTCTATGTTCATCACACAAATGTTTGTCCTGGGTGGGAATCGAACCCACAGCCCTCAGTTCAGAAGGCAAGGATACTACCAACTGAGCTATCGGGCCCGTCAATAATAAAGATTTTAGCAGATTCTTTTTCATGGCAGCCACACAATTTAGGTTTCACACGGCGTCGAATATCGTTTGGCTTCACTCTGTTTTTTAATAATAACTTGAGAAATACTGAATATAAAAAACTGATATTTTTATATGAGTTCTTTGAGGGTAGTCTCGAAACAGTTATTGAATTCCGGTACCTTCAAAAAAAAAATGTTGGCTGTTTTCAACTGACTTCAAAAAAGAAGACTGGAAATAGCAGCATTCGGTACATTAAAATCGTTCGATCACCATCCCGCCTGGCAAGCGTGCTGGGCCCTTATTCCGTATGACCATTCACGCACGTAACGCGGCGCGTTACGATATCTTCGTAGAATGGTTTTGGGTTTAAAATGCTATTCTGTATGCCGTTGTCAAATTTGACAAACACGACAACACACGTTACACGCACGTAAAAAAACAGAAAACACTGGGCACAAGCAATCTAACGCGTGGCATTCAGAATACAATTTTTTGATTGTTAATTCCATGTTAATTCCATGCCGTTATTGGCAAGGATTCTCATGTGTCATAGCGACCCCCCTGATTATAGCAAACCCTATGATAAGCATCCAAACTGGGGGCCTATGTTCAGTAGGCATGATGACTAAAATTTTTTTTTGGCATAAATTAAAAATATTCCTCAAACGATAAACATTTGTGAAAACAAAAATAAAATATCTCAAAAAACGACAAAGTTACAAGCATTTTAAAAACCGGATTAGAAAGAGATAGCTCAAACGGCCAGTGACGTCAGAGCAATGTCGTCATAGTACCTCATTACTAAGCTGTGGTAGCTTTACATACAATATCTTTGGCATGTGACGTCACAGGTGGATTTTTCATAGTAACTGTGGGGGCGCTCTGTTTCGCGAGAAAGGAACAGGAGATGCCTCCTGTAGAAACTTTAAAAGCTTATTACTCCGTGATTTATTTACCGGTTTTTCTTATTTTTTCAATTATTGCATACATTTTTAATCTTCTTTATGAAAGTAATATTTACTTGTTCATTTTTAATAGTAGTCATCATGCCTATTGTTCAACAGTGAACGTCTCCAAGCTGTTATGTGATTAGACAAGTAGTTTTATACCTACCCTCAGGTATTCACAGTGGGCGCAGTATTTCGCGCCGAGGATTCGAACACGCACCGCCATTTGACAGAGTTCGTGGGACTCGATCTCGAGATGTCTTTCAAACACCACTACCACGAGGTTCTGAACACCATCACTGGAACGTTCACTGAAATGTTCAGGGGATTGCGCGATCAGTGAGTATAAGCTTTATAATCTTTCATTTTCTTCTATTCAGGCTCCACGCAAGCCGGTGTCAAGTTTAGTATTTATTTTATATTTCACACATCACACAAAGTCAAGTCGTAGTCACGGTCTAGGTCAAACATTTAAGTCGTAGTCTAGTCTAAGTCATCCAGTAATAAAGTGGTGCCAAGCTTCAATGGAATTTTGGAAACAAAACAAAAAATCACGTTTCACCACATTATATCACTTGCCCACACTCATGCTCGTAATTCAGCATACTCATTTTAAACATTAACACTGGATAAAGCACAAGTTTTGAGAAATAAGGCAATTCTGAACTTTTCCTCGTTCCCGCCAAAAAAAACATCTTCATATCTTAAACTATAGTTAGAAATAAAATAATATTTTTTTCTTATACAAGGTGACCTTGAATTGGTATGTTATACCGAAATGGGGGGATGATGATGGGACCATGATACCCTACAAGTTGTGAGAGCCTTATTTGAATCTGGGTGTTTCAAAACCTCCATGGTAAAAAATAAATCCACTCGCAAAATTGCACGTGCGATCGCTACGAGAGTTAACAAGATGCGATAAATTCATTTCTAAACACAGGTCGGTTAAACTCATTTATGTGAACTCGGTCAAGGACGAAGTTCAACCACCCAGCTGCTCTAAGGCCATTTTCGAACGTAAACTTTACATGGCATTTCTTCTATGAAAAACTAAATTGATTTAGTAAGTCGTAGAAGAAACATTGTCTACCTTGGGGTGTAAGTTTACTCCCTTTCGGGATAATATACCAATTCAAAATCAGGTCAAATCAGATTAGTGTTATTGCTTGCGTGTGTGTAGTATTAGAGTTTGGATGCTGTAACAGACGGCTAAGGGAATATCCAAGGAAAGGGCAGCTGCAGTCTCCATAATACTTATGCGAGTTTCAATTTTTTATTCATCTTCTTCAATTCCTATTTTTATCTCTTTTTTTTATATTTCTTATTTCTTTTCAGATACGCAGCAGAAATAGCGACAGTTGGCCGACAGTACAGAGTGGAACCGTTCAAGTTCTTGGACCCTCCATTACGGTTAGAGTTCCCTCAAGCTATACAAATGTTGAAAGAAGCTGGTGAGTTCTATAGATACCAAATATGCTTTTTTTGTTTTCAACTTTAGGCTGACATTTGACTACGGTCTCATCTGATGGTAAGCGATGACGCGTTCGACGATGGAGCTGGTGAGTTCTACAGATATCGAATAAGAAGATTATTATTAGAGATGCGCCGAATATTCGGTAATTATTCGGTATACCGAATATTCGGCATGTTTTTCCATGTTCGGTATTCGGCCGAATATTCGGTTAAAGTGCCGAATTTATTACCGAATATTTAATTAAATACTTTCCGTTAAATACCTCCAAAATTATCTTTTATGGGAACTCATTCTAAGATAATCAGAACACTTAGCAATTTCTAATCGGTTTTCTAGATACTGATAGCATGCTCTATCTAGGCCCTAAACGCTTGGTCACCAGAAAATTATTATATTTTGTGTCTAAACGGGCACTACCGACCTACAAAGCGTGTGATTTGGTCCAATATCTAATTTGAATTATTTTTTAGGTAAGTAATTGCATTTACAATACAAAAATGCGCATACAAAGTTTCGATTGTTTCTAAGAATTCGGTTATTTATGTGTTTTTTTTTTTGTTAGGTTTTTATCTAAATCAATTATTCACATACATCTTAATAGCAATTTCATAGGAAATTTTCATAAAAATAAAAATAATACACAAAAAATAGTACAATAAAAATTGTTTCCATTGCAGACATTGCAGTGGAACTTTTGTTGAAGTTTTATAGCGACTGAATATACTGGAAAATTCGTGTAAAATGAACCGAATAGTTCGGCCGAATATTTGGTTCGGTAAGCTCTAAATTGAATAATGTCCGTTATTCAGTTTGGTTCAAAAATCCATGTTCGGCGCGTCCCTAATTATTAGGTTGTAACATCTGTTATTATGACCTGCGTATCAGAAAATAAATGATTTGAATTTGAATAAGAATATAAAAATAAATAAATTAACAGTTAAAAAAAATACATGGTTTAAGCTTTCAGATAACCCTTTCGTTCATAATTCATAATTAATAATTCATAATTAATTTATTCAATAACAATTTTTACATTGTGTCTGAAAATTAAAATATCTACCTACATAATTATTATAATTGAAAATTAATAAAACACATGACATAACAAGAAAAATAACACATACCATAACATATTTCTTAATTCCGTCAGTAACTCCGTAAGATCACGAGTAGCTAATATTATGTACCTCTAATACTTATTACTTATAAGAGGTGAAGTTATCAAACATTGCCGTTCTTGTCAATAAATTCCTGTACGGAGTAAAAACACTCTTCCAGCAAAAGTCTTTCCAATTTTGTTTGAAAGATAGAAAGACTATCGATCGATTTCATCTCCATGGGCAAACAATTAAATAGCTTGACAGCTTGATACCTAGAACAGTGTTTCGCAATATTCAATTTTGGTAAAAGAGCACAATTTAAATCTTTTCTTCTTGTTTCTAATCTTATGATTTTCTGTTCCGCTGTCTCGTATTTATGTCTAAATTTAATAACATCTGTGAGCAAAACCATAACATACAAGCTAGGAACCGTCAAGATTTGTAGTTCTCTAAACTTATCTCTGCAGGACTCCCACGGTGGAATGCCTACCATGGTACGAATGGCGCGCTTTTGCAAAATAAACGCCCTTATGATATTATAATCATAACTACTACCCCAACATAAGATGCTATATCTCAACTTGGACTCCACAAGAGCAAAGTAGACTGTTTTAAGTTGTTTGATGTTAACTGCATCGGTTAGGCGTCTGAGAGCGTAACATGCTGAGCTTATATAATTATCAATGGAAGCTAGTTCACTTTTCCAATTCAAAAATTGGTCGATTTGTACTCCAAGGAATTTGACACATTCCACAGTGCTTATATTATCTTTTTGAGGACTATATTCATCGTCTGATGATTGTGTACCGTTGATTTAAAGAGAATAACTTGCGTTTTCTTTATGTTCAATTTTAAGTTGTTAGCAAGGAACCAATCACGAAAGGATGCAAGAGCAAAGTTGACTTTTGTTTCGAATTGCTGGATGTTATTTGCTGATACTATTGCATTCGTGTCATCCGCATAGACAATTACTTGTAAATCAGATACAATGTCACATGCATATTTGATTAGGTCATTCATGAATATTACAAAAAGTATTGGACCCAAAATAGAGCCTTGTGGAACGCCTCGTTTCATGTGCACTAAGTGAGATTTTGTTGCTAGCTCACATCCGTTGACGATACTGTTTATTTCCACATAGTACTTTCTGTTTTTCAAATATGATTCAAACATCTGCATTATCATTATATTAGTGCTAATGCACTAACACCATAGTGCTCCAACTTAGATATTAATATGCCATGATCCACGGTGTCGAACGCGGAGCTCAAGTCAAGAAACACACCTGCGACTTTAAACTTGCTGTTCAGTTTGTCCACTACTTCATTGACCAGAAGGTCAATGGCATCCACGGTTCCAATACATTTTACGTAGCCAAACTGACGCCCATCCAATATATTATTTAGATTGAGATGTGTCACCAATCTATCCTTTAAAATGTTTTCAAATATTTTTGAAACAGACGATAGCAAGGATATGGGCCGATAGTTTTTGGGATCGGTTTTACTACCCTTTTTGAAAATTGGCAAAACTCTCGCGATTTTAAGCTGCTCTGGAAATATGCCAGACGAAATACACTTATTGAAGAACATCGACAAGGGTTCGGCCAACACATCCGCATTATCTTTAATTACTGTGATAGGTATTTCATCAAAACCACACGATTTCTTTGACTTCATTCTGCGTATAATTTTAACTACTTCATTTTTATTTATATATCTAAGTTCCATTCCAGACTTACATCCCGTTACATGATCACGCATAAGTACTAACGCGTCAGTTTTATTCTCGGAGGACCCCGCTTCGCTGTTGTCATGATCGAATTGTTTAGCAACAACGTCATAATATCATCAATCTTTATGATTATGCTGTTATTGCTTACATACTTGCATTTGTTTCTATGTTTATTTACGACCTTCCATATTTCTTCGTTTTATATTAAGGGCGTGCATAAATCAAAGTGTTTTACTGCAAATAGGCTATTCGTAGAACTTTTGAAAACCGGCCAAGTGCGAGTCGGACTCGCGCACGTTAGGTTCCGTACCATTATCTATAAAAACGAGAAAAACACGTTTTTTGTGTGTATAGGAGCCCCTTAATTATTTATTTTATTCGGTTTTTTAGTATTTGTTGTCATAGCGGCAACAGAAATACATTATCTGTGAAAATTTCAACTGTCTAACTATCACGGTTAATGAGGTACAGCCTGGTAACACGCAGAAGGCGATTGAAATGTTTATTATGATTTTCCAGGTGTAACAGTTGGAGAGGAAGATGATCTATCAACTCCCGATGAGAAACTCCTCGGTAGATTGGTTCGCGCGAAATATGATACCGATTTCTATGTCTTAGACAAGTACCCGTTAGCCGTAAGGCCGTTCTACACGATGCCAGACCCTAACAACCCTGTAAGTTGTATGGATAGCTCAGTTGGTATAGTAGCTATGTTTCTAAACTGTAGGTTGTGGGTTCGATTGCAGAAACAAACATTAGTGTGATCAACATAGATGTTTGTTCTGTGTCTGGGTGTTATATTGTGTTCTATGTATGTATTTACAAACTAAGCTAAAGATTCTGTCAGTTATCTGTGGCCTTACCGCGTAAGCCCGGTGGCAATCGTAATCGTGTGCTCTCTCGCACTCAAGGACTTGTACATTGGCGCAAGCAGGATGGCAGGCGATGTTCATTACCAGAATGCTTACGCGGTAGGGCTGCTGGTTCTCCTATGGCAAATAGCTTGTACTATTACAAGCTATGCTTAGTTTGGGGCTAGATGGCGCTGTGGGAAATGTCCATACATATAATATAATTTATTTATTTAACCCAAAAGGTTTTCAATATGGAAAAAACCACAAAATTCCGCCGGGGAACACACGGCACAACTGCAATGGCAAATTGAGTGTATTGCACCTAATTTAGACTGATCTTTCAAGAATCTAATGACTTATCTTCTCTCTTTTATTAAATATCTATGGTTTCATAATTATAATTAAGTTGTATTGTTTGTCTATGTTCAATAAATCTAAAATATACTTAATTAAACATTTAATTTTGTCTTTCAGAAATCGTCTAACTCATACGACATGTTTATGCGCGGGGAAGAGATATTGAGCGGCGCCCAGAGAATACACGATCCAGAGTTTTTGACAGAGAGAGCGAAACATCACGGCATTGGTGAGTTGATTGTCTCACTCTCATCACGGGGTCCCATCGAGCGGTTATTCTCTATGGAAACACAGATTCCACACGATACGAAACCACGTCGTTATCGTGTCTTGTTCAAGACGTGTCACAGCGTTAGATATACCTTCACTTTACATTAAAGTTAACTTTATTTTGAATAAAATATAGTCATATCTTTTGATGTGTTATGTTTCGGAACGCGTCTCGGTAAAACATATGATTTTTGACAGTTCAAATCGCGCCAATTCCAAATTCATTTCGCGCGGTTTTATTTTCGTGTCATAGAGAATAGACTTTTGCAGATTTCTTATGTACGGCAAGGAATTCGCGTGGTTTTGAATTAAGGAATCGATACAGAATAAGGGCCCTGGTACAAATAAAAAATAACCCGAACGTAAAAAAAAAACGTAGTGATCGTGTCATGAGCGTTACTAGTTAGTATCCAGTGTATCATTTGGCCCAATACTTCGCCAATACGCAATAAATGTCGCTTGATAATCTTGCGTTATGCAGAAATAAAATAATTTGTAAAATAGCCTGCGTTATTCCGTTGTATGGGATGAGGCATCTGTATTGTAGGTGTTATATTATCTGAGCTCTCAGTATAATCTGCATCAATATAGTTGCGACTGTCTAGTATAATCCGCGCCAATGTAATAGCAACTATCTAGTATAAACCGCGTTAATGTTGCAGTAACTATCTAGTATAAACCGCGTCAATATAGCAGCAACTATCTAGTATCAACTACTTCAATATTGTAGCAACTATCTAGTATAATCTCCGTCAATGTTGTAGCAACTATCTAGTATAAACCGCTCCAATATAGCAGCAACTATCTAGTATCAACTACTTCAATATAGTAGCAACTATCTAGTTCTAGTATAATCTGCAGCAATGTAATAGCAACTATCTAGTATAATCTCCGTCAATGTTGTAGCAACTATCTAGTATAAACCGCGTCAATATAGCAGCAACTATCTAGTATCAACTACTTCAATATAGTAGCAACTATCTAGTTCTAGTATAATCTGCGGCAATGTAATAGCAACTATCTAGTATAATCTCCGTCAATGTCGTAGCAACTATCTAGTATAAACCGCTCCAATATAACAACACTCTACTCTTGCTAAGCAACTTGAAAAAAGTGCAATGCAGGTCGCACATCACTGCAACAACTCTAAAGTGGTTTGTTAAATTTATATTTGTCTGTTTTCAGACATCAGCAAGATCGCAGCGTACATTGAATCATTCAGGTTGGGCTGTCCACCACATGCAGGTAATAAATTAAGGCGAAAATCTGTATTTTTTTTTACATTATGTTTCATATATCACAATTAATATCTCACAATTCCGTAACAAGCTCAAATGGTTACCAATCCGCCTTCGCCGGAATACTCACATTCTTTCCCTTCTATATAGCATCCTATTTCTCCCCTCCACTCCTCCCTACCTGAAAGAACGTTTCAGGTTTCTTCACCAGTCCCATGCTCGCTCCTTACGTAGTTCCGAGAACCTGCTTTTGAAACCTCCTGTCCACACGTCCCAATTCTACCATAAATCTTTTTCCGTGCAAGCTGTCATGCTCTGGAATGAACTCCCGGTGCCTATCAGGCAAGCAAAGACCTTGTCAGTTTTCAAAACTATGGTAAAGACGCACTACTTATCCAATCTCAGCTAGTATTATATTTTAATTAAGTATATGTATGTTTAATGCGTAGGTATTTATATATATATATATATCTATTTTGTAATAGTATGTATGTATAATATGTGTATGTTTATGTATGTTATGTTGTATTATATGTATTTTAGTAGTTTTAGGATTCGTTTTCATTTCTAATATTTGTATTTACTGTACATCGCCAACCTCCCTAATTCATAATATGTTTCTATCCATCCAAAGGTTGTCTGCAAGAGATCGCTTTAAGCGATAAGACCGCCCATTGTACTACCCTTGTGTATATTTTTTTCGTGTTGTTATGTATCTATGTGTATATTTGGTGTGCAATAAAGCATTCTTCTATTCTATTCTTCTATTCATATAATTATTTGCTTCTACCCCTCAGACACCGATTATTTTTACCCCTTTAGGGGATGAAATTCAAAAATTGTTGACTTTCGTACCTATTTATTTTTTATTAGGGTTTCATACTCAAAGGGTAAAGCGAACCCTATTACTTAATACGGCTCCGCTGTCTGTATGCCTGTCAGTCTTTCACCAGGCTGCATGTCATTAACCGTGATAGGTAGAGAATTGAAATTTTCACAGATGATGTATTTCTGTTGCCGCTATAACAGCAAATACTAAAAAACAATAAAATAAATATTTAAGTTGGCTCCCATACAAAAATCGTGATTTATTGCTCGTTTTTATAGATAACGGTACGGAACCCCTCGCGCGGGATCCGACTCGCACTTGGCCGGTAATTTTTTGTTGTCTTTATCATCATCAGCCTGAAGACGTCCACTGCTGAACATAGGCCTCCCCCAAAGAGCGGCTGGCACTAGGTGGACCGACGACCTGGTCAGAACCGTGGGGAGCCGATGGATGCAAGAGGCAGGCAGCCGCTCAAAGTTCTCTATTGATTATAATATAATATTTCTTTTTTCAGGAGGTGGCATTGGCATGGAGCGAGTAGTGATGCTGTATCTTGGATTGGACAATATTAGAAAGACCTCAATGTTCCCTCGGGACCCGAAAAGATTGACACCTTAACTGTTTTTTTTTTTTAAACGTGACCTTGTAATGAATTTTATAATGTTGGAATATAAATCAGTGTTGTAAGTTTTTGTGTTTTCATCATCATCAACAGCCTGAAGACGCCCACTGCTGAACGTAGACCTCCTTCAGAAAGCGCCACTTTGAGCGGCTGCATGCCTTCTGCATCCATCGAAAGTCATAGTAGCAGAAAAGTTTCAGTGTCCCTGAACTCTTGTTTCACGATGACGATAAATTAATAAAGTTCCACCACCGACGCGACTTAAGCGCAGGCTACATAACTGGCGACGGGCGCTAGCGCACTCCTTATTTCATTCAAATTTCCTACAAAATGCATGGAAATAAAGCTCCAATTAAGACGCACGGTATGTCGTTGCTCGGACGTGGATATGACGCTCCATGAAGGCGCCCGCGCGTCCTAACCTGAGCCTATAGGTTTTTTTACAAATAGCACTTTAGAGAGTGCAATATTGCGCAACTTAAATCCCCATCCCACGTGCACGATGGATGGATGGATAATATGGTAGAAATCCCTCTAATACGTGAAACAAGTTTTACCTAATGCCTCGTACAATTGGGAGAGCAAAGGAATAGAATACCTAGCGTCAGTTTCCTGACAAATATAGTCTGGGAGTTTTCGAGGCTAGTGAATCGGTATCGTCTATGCAAGCACGCCCCATCGTCGAACGCGTCGTCACTTACCATCATGTCAGGCCGTGGTCAAATGTTAGGCTTCTATAATTAAATAAAGGCTGTTTTGCGCTCGTCACCTTATGCCTTGAAAAATTAAAATGGGCACACCCTTTTCAATGTTGGCACAACTGGGGCACGATGCCACAAAAAAAAATTGTAGCAACACCCACCCATCAGTGGGGGCTGTTTTGAGGGGGGCTACTGGGAATAATCCTCCGTAGTGACAACTTTGTATCAAACCCGATAATTATATTCATTGTTTCACTTCACAGTTAAGGGTATAATTAAAACAAATATGAATCAAAACATTTTATTCGAGGCTTCAAAAGTAAATAGAGACTACCGCCCGTTCACAAGAAACTTTACCATCCTAACGAGAAGAAGGGCAAGAAACTCGTTGGGTTTTTACAGTTTTTAACCTATGTATTTACATACATGAAAACATTTAATATAATCACAATAAGCCAAATAAGTTGCTTAAATAATTAATAAACTAACAATAACAGACACCACGCTCAGAGCTAAAAAGTGAAGTCAAAATAAGGAATACCAATAATACGTCGCTACTAGGGGACAGCGAAAAAAAACCTATTATCATCGAATAACATTTGACTACCAAATAAGATCGTGATCGCTGATGTAATAGGTCTGTGGATTGCTGTAGGTAGGTATAATTTCGTAATCTACTATTTTTTTTTTTTTTTTTTTTTTAAATCTGCTTTACCACAGACACCTGGGTCCGTGCTCTTTGTTAGCTTATCACTTATTGTTATATTTTTATTTTATTTTATTGAACAAAATATTATACTAGAGAGGACAATTAAGTACTTAACCTATTTTTTTTTTTATGTTTTTTTTTTTTTCGTTTTGTTTTTTTTTCCGATTTGTGCATACACCGCGAGCAGACCAGCTCCCGCAAGCAGCGCCCGTTCACGAGCTTGACGCATGCGCCAGCCATCGCCCTCCTCAACCATTTTTGAGGGAAGAGGACGACCCGACGCACGACGCCGCCGCAAGAAGAAGCTTTTTAGTGAGCGTGAGTGCTCCCGGTGTACACACAATAATCATTTACATTCTAGTACTATTTTCTTCATACGAGCGGGATAATTGACAGGCTCTTTTGAGTCCGTCAATGATCCCGCTCGTACATGTCGTTGTTAATCCGCCTTCTCCTCCCGGACCAGGACTTCTGTTACCGCCACGTTTCGATCTTTGATGGCCATCTGCAAGTTGTACTCGCGGATGGCCCTCGGTGATGCAGCCATCGCACGCTGCACGAAACGGCTGATGGCGTCTTCCTCATCGTCGGCGTAGTAAACGAAAGTCCCGGTGTGCCGCGAGACTGCAACCACCGCGTGCGGAACGCTCTCGTGCAGTCTCATCTTGCCCTTTGTCTTGATGACGATGACCGACTCGTATGTCAGTCCCTGTGCTTCATGGATGGTGAGGATGCGCGACCCCGTGCCTCCGCCATAACCCTTGTTGGATAGGGTCTCCTTTTCTTCCTGAGTGTGTACTAGGAATAGGGTGTTGGGGAGGGTGCTGGATATTTGCGCACCTGTGTACCTTCTCTGCTCCAGGGACTTGACACGTGGGGCCGAGGAATATATACCAGAGTATATTTCTCTCAGCGCGTA
Organism: Ennomos erosarius; assembly: GCA_963580505.1. NCBI lineage: Eukaryota > Metazoa > Arthropoda > Insecta > Lepidoptera > Geometridae > Ennomos > Ennomos erosarius. Next base: position 6,405,261 of record OY757004.1, read on the forward strand.
AGCGACATCCATGGGATTCCTATGTGTGCATAACAACTCCTGGTTGATGGTGGCCACCAGGTTTGGGCGATTGTATCTTAGCTCGAAGAGGTTCTCTCTGTCGATATAAGGTAACTGGTTGACGTCTCCGATAAGGACTACCTCGCGAGCACCAGCCAGCCGTGCAGCCATTACAATGGCCCCAAAGTGGTTCATAAGAGCTTCGTCTACCATAAGGCGAACGTTGCTCTGACCTCTTCGGATGCCATTTACGAGTACAGAAGCCATGGTGCGCACTTTGAGAGAGCAGCTCCTTTGCGTGGCGCGCGCGCTCCCTCTCTTTTTCTGCGATGTGTCGCTGGCGAGAGTCAGACAAGGAAAGGGTTATCTCGTATAAAGTCAACAGACTCTCTACCGCAGTGAGTTTTATCTCCTTGCGAAGATTGCTCGATGACTCCAACGCATCCTTCCCTCGTTGCAGCACATCGTTTGCCATTTTTGTGGCCTGGTCCATTTCGATCCCAGCCCGCGCCTTGAACATTCCTCCTGCGACCAGCATACTGGTGCGGCCTTGGCGTACGGGAGGGGTCGGCACGGACATATCCGACACGCTGTCTGACTCTTCGTCGTCGACTTCGAATATTTTGGGAGGGGATATACCGCATTGCTCCCATTCCTCTATCTTGTCCACGGCAGCCACGTACGCCGACACCGTGTCGGGGACAGACGATGACTCGACCAAAGAGTGGTCGCTGGCCATCTGCCGTTGTGACTGCTGCGGTGTGTCAAGTGCGGGTGTAGGAGGTGCGAGGCTTCCCACGCTGACCATTGAGAGGGGCGGCACACCCGGGCACGTCTCGATCGCCGGAACTACCGCTGTCGCCCGTGCAAGTTGCGATGGCTTCGCCTTCTCTGACTTGGTCGTCTTGGTCGCTGCCGACATTTTTTTTACTATTCTGTTATGCAGCGACCGTGTTACTGACCTTACTGACCTGGCGTTCTTTGGTCTAGTTGGGGCGGAGATGGAGGCGGAGGTTGAGGCGGTCGAAGAGGTGGAGGCGGATGGCTTAGGGTTCGACATATTCTGCCTATTACAACTTATGAGCTAAAGTGCAGATTTTGCTAGATTTACTTACTGACTAACTTAAGGTTAACTTAAAAATAAACTTATCTAATTGCGCTGGTGTTCTGCGAGCTGGTTGTCCTCTCCTGTATTCGTCGCGTCAGAGGCAAGGTGGACGCCTCTGCGTGGAGCGTGAGTTGGGTTCTGCTCGGTGTCCTGTGGATTCTGGCAGGGCCAGATAGTAGCGCTCGTCCTCCCGATCTCAACGATACCAAACTTGATATGGTTGTCTTGGTTGGTTCCGGAGATAAACTGAGGGGGGGTGAGGTACTAAACTTGAGGGGGGGAGTCACGAGGCTCAAGGTTGAAGGGCGGGGGTAAGCGTAGAGGGGGGGGGGTGTGTTGATGGGAGGGGGGGGGGGTGTTGATGGGAGGGGGGGTGTTGATGGGAGGGGAGGGTGACTGGTCCTGGTGTCCCGATTCGAACGAGTCCAAACACGGGGTCCCTGGGTCCACTGGCTGTGGAGATCCCTCAGGCTTCCTGACGCTGCCGGCTGGTCTGCGGTGGCTGGTCTGCAGCACGCTGGTGTGGAGCCTTATGTTTCTTTGCGGAGCCCTCGGGTCGGCTTCAGAGTCCTCACCGTTGTAAACGCGTGTATAACCGCGTGGTGGCTAGAGGTTAAGTACGTACACGTGGTGTTGGTTCTGCACGTCGTGGTTTCGCCGTCCCTGGTCGGATCTTAGAAGTCGATACGTGGTTAGACAGGGATTTGGCGGGCCTTTCTGGCGTATATTGCGGCACTATTATACGACTAACCTCCTTTGCGTTATTCCACTCTGAAGTCTGGACCTTCCTGCTCTGCAACCCTTACGACTTGGCGGCTGCAAACAGTAATCCTCGCGAGTCGCACACTGTCACTTCACCTTATCACGATAGATCGCGCGTAGCTCAAAGAAATCCTATTTTTAGGATTTTTTTACGCGGAGCCGATGTTCATCAAAGCGAGAAAAAAACAGAAGTCCCTACTAGTAATCTACTATTCCTATTTTTAGCTCTACTAAGCATGGCGTCTGTGTTGAGATTTTTTGGTCTGAGTTACAATTACAAATATTATATAAAAAATAACTTACTTAAATTTTTGTCACTACTAGGCTTAAAAATTATATAGTATAACAGAAAAAATAACAAAATGTTTATAAAAATCTTATCAAAAAATATGAAAATCATGCTTAGTACAATGTCAATATCACAATAAATAACTAATAATTGAATACCACAGCACACAAAATATACTAAAAAGCACATAAATAGCTGGTTAAAGAGGTAATTAATTGATGAGGTAATTCGAAAACGCCAGAAAGATCATTTTGGAGATTTCTAGAAGCTGCTGATATTGGCGGCAAATTAATAGCCTGATTACACTTGCCGCGTAAAACGGCGAGTCAGTGCTTTCGGCCGAGTACTCGGTATTTGTCATGTAAACACACTTCGCGTGCACGGCCGAGCACTGGACCTAGCCACAGGCCGAGAGAGCCATTCGGACCCTGTTCTATTTCCTAGGTTTCCCCACTTCTCCGCACCGTCTCGCTCGCGCACTCGGCGACAACTCGCCACTTTTTCCCGCGCATTTTCACTCGTACGAAACGTAAAACAATGACCGTCTTACCACAAAAGATTTAGACGCACCTTAAACACTTGTTGAACAGTTGTTTCATGAATTCCATACCACAAATCCGCGCCTAACACTCGTTTAAGATAGACGGGCGTTAAACACGTGCTAAAATTTAAACATACTCAACCCTTAGTTTAAGAGGTGTTTAACTGTCGCTGTCACCATAACACACACAGTCAAACTTCACGCTAATAAAGTTTCGTTTTTTCTATGGTCACAGCTATGACGCTAACATGTATTGGATTTACAAAATGAGTACTGCGCGGAATGAAACGTCTCGTATAATGTCACCTTATTTAAAAAATGTGGATCGAGTTAGACAGTGTTTAAGTAAACACGGTATAAACATGGTTTTTTAGTGACAAAAATAAAACATCCGTTTAAGGAGCATTTAACTTTTAGACGCTGTCTAACTAAACATGTATCTAAGCGATGTTTAAAATTATTTTTGTGGTAAGACGGTGATTGTCTCGCCGCAATTTTAAAAATGTGTGTAAACACTTACTCGGCCACATTACTGTCTCGGCCCACTAACATTTTGATGTCTCGCCGTTCTACTCAGTAGGTGTAATCAGGCTATAAGTATACAAATAAATGAAGACACCATATTCTACACAATAATACACAGCATTTTTAATGCCATATGCAGCATTTTAGGCTATAAGGGTAAAGGATTTTCCCAACAGATCCCAATGACAGTTGCCACAAATTCTTAAATATTGGGGTCTGTTGGGAATGAAAATTATACACACAACGCGGGCTGCGATCACGTGGCCTGCGCAATGGCGAAAATGCATTTACATTGTACAGTGCAACCATTAATTCGCACTAAACTTTGAGTAAAACCATCTTTATGAGGATGACTATACAGTATATATACATGCGCGACTTGTTGGGCGACTTTTTTTTTTTTGCTTCTTTGGCCATGGCACGGATTGTGTATTGTGCCAGTTTCATGTTGTTTGGACGCGACTTGTTATACCTACACACTACACAGCATAGACCTATATCCAAGAATAGTCTGTCAGTGATGTTAACGAAGCCACAGAATAAAATAATAGTATTGAGTTACAGGTTTACCCTTTGAAACAATTTTAAGGATATAAACCCTAGGTTTGCCACTCCAGTTAGACTTTCGAACAAGCCACGTATGTACTTATGTACAATTAGGAATGATGACTAAATGTTTTTTGCACAGATTAATAATTTTCCTCAAAAGATAAACATTTGTGAAAACAAAAATAAAATATCTCAAAAATGGAAGTTACAAACATTTTAAAAACCGGAATAGAAAGAGATAGCTCAAACGGCCAGTGACGTCAGAGCAAGGTCGTTCACAGTACCTCATTACTAAGCTGTGGTAGCTTTACATACAATCTCTTTGGCATGGGACGTCACAAGTGGATTTCTCATAGTAACTGTGGGGGTGCTCTGTTTCGCGAGAAAGGGACAGAAGATGCCCGCTACAGAAACTTTAAAAGCTTATTACTCAGGGATTTATTTACCGATTTTACTTATTTTTTTCAATTATTGCATTCATTTTTAATCTTCTTTATGAAAGTATTATTTACTTGTTCATTTTCAATAGTAGTCATCATGCCTATTGTACACTTGCACAGTACAACAAATACGCCTTAATTTATGTAATATACTAATAGTGCCTGTAGTATTTTAACTTATTATAATGATTACATTTGTTTTTATAGACTAGATGATGTGATTACTTAAAGTTATACAATTCAAAAAATATTTTAAGTAAAGTTGTTCCAATAAAATAACAAGCTTTTCACTTTGAGTTTATAATGAAGTGTTTTATGAGATTTATGGTATATTAAATTTATTCCTTTATCTAATAAGCTTAAGACTACCTACGCTATAATAATTTGATATAAATAAATATCTATGGCACTTAATGGTTATACATATGTGTAATACCTATACTATACTATATTTTTGTTTTTGTACAGCAATGTAAAACGTATAATTAATATATAATTTAAAAAATATATTAATACTTATACTACTTATAGGTAGTACTTATTTTTAACTATCAACCCAAAAGACCTTGTCATTTGCTTTGATATAAATTCTTATATGCCAATTATTTATAAATTGGTTGGAGAAAGGTTCTTCATACTTTATAAGTATAATAAAGATATAAGTACCGCTTGTAACCTGATGTATAGGGGAGGCCTGAGTTGGTGGACGTATTCAGACAGATGAATATGATGAATGCTTGTATCATGATTCATTTGATACCATTTAAAGATGGCATATTCCCAATAGGCCCCACCCAAACGGCCTCCACTGGAGCCTGTTGCAACAGCCACTAGTGTTCCCATGCGTCTATATTAATGATTTGTGTAACATCCCTGCGAAACTATTACAATATTACGTTTTTAATAGTACTTACGGGATATATGCTCAACTTGATGCGGTTGAGCAGTGGGGAAGAAGCACAATTTTATAACAGGATGACCTACTGATCAACTTAGTTGAGCAAAATACAGTTGAGCTATAGGGCATAAAATGGTCGGTAATACGAACTATGTCCTACTGCTCAACTGGTTGAGCAATTTAGTTGAGCAGTGGGGAAGTACTGATTTACCGTGATTAGAATCATTTTTGAGTTCCCGATATTTCGGCAGAACCATGTTTACGGGTAGACTGAAGATGCGGGTGGATGATAAAAATTTCGAAATGTTAGGAGCATAACGGTCTACCCTCTAATACTGCGGGTATCATTGGCATTCGAACTTGGTCCGTAAGTACTACTAAAAACGTAGTGAATACCCATGAAAGATTAAAAGTGTTTTTTTTTATAAACATGTTTCCGTCTGTGACAAAATGTGTAAAACTAACAAAAAGATTCAGGAATCGTATATCAATTTTTTTTTACCATTATGAATATAACCTAACCTAAAAAGTTATTGACCATAAGAGTCCCTGTATTGTACAGCCAGGAATGCGCAACCAAATAATGTACAGCCAGTATTGCACGACCTGTATTGTACAACCACGGAATTCGAAGCCATGTACACGGATTCCGGGCTGTACATTCCGGGTTGTGCATTACTGCCTGTACCAGTATTGCGCAACCAATATTGTACGACCCGTATTGCACGGCCACGGAATTCGAAGCCATGTACACGGATTCCGGGCTGTACATTCCAGGCTGTACAATATTGGCTGCGCATTATCGGTACGGGGTGACAATGTACAGCCAGGAATGTACAGCCCGGAATCCGTGTACATGTTACATTCAAATGTCAAAGTCAAAGCCTCGTTTGCATTGTACGAGTTGAACCCAAAACTAATCGAGATACATTATCCATAGAATATAAAAAGTCGATTTGTATTGTGCTGCCAACTTGGGAGTTTTTACCCTAAATTTAAGGTATGAAGTGATTCGGATGATAATAATATAATATAATATACAGGTAATCATTAGCATAATATATTTACTGCATAATAGTACCTACCATTTATTCATAATGACTACAAATAAGTAAATATATTTTTTTGGAAATTATTAGATTAGACGCGGCGCGCGCAGCACCTACCATGGTTGGCTCGATTGATTTTTAGTTTTAAAACATTATAATTTTAAGCATCCTCACTTCGGTAAGACAGTGGTCAAAATGCTATGACCATAAATTAAATTCCAAAAAGTTTTCTTTGTTACCTTATATGTAATAATGTATAATAGAAATTAACTGTTTTAATTTAATTTCGTGCTGTAGCAGTTGATTTAGTAAATTATTTCATATTTTGAGTATCAACATCAAATCGGTGCGTTTGATTTCATAAATGTTGGTCTGTTGGTATGTAATAGGGGAAATTCTGTAGAGTAGGTATAGTTTCAATGGATGCTAATGAGTTCAATTATTACATCGTGTGACCAGGCAACCCCAAGCTAGTAACAGCCAACCAGAGGTGAGTCCGAGTAGGTTGGTTGTTAATAAGGACCAATCACGCGGTGCGGGGAACCAACAAGGCGCGGAGGTGAGCCCGCCGTCAATTTCGCAATGTGAGTCCCAGTCGACCTCGCCCCTTTGCGCGCCGCGACGTTTCCCAAAACGCATTAGGAAGGCCAACGTTCTGTTGAACTTGTGATTAGTCTTTTTCTTATACGGACTTGTGTGAAACTTAAACACTTGAACCTAAATAAATTACCATTTACAGTGAAGTACAGTTCAGTGATTTTTATTTCATCCGTCAACCAACGTCCGGAGGCCTGAACCCAAAGCCCGAGGGCTAAATCTGGCACCCAACAGAAGGGGCCTTCTGGACAGAAGAGTTGGCGGATTTTTTTTTCAAGTCTCCGTATTCTGTTTGTTCCGTTCGCGAGGATGCCACGAACAAAGAAACAAGATGAAAATGAAGCAGAAGAGCCTGCGCAGATCACAATGGGCCAGGATCAGTTTGCGAGCCTGATGCAAACTCTACAGCAATCCCAGGCAGAAATTTTCGCACGGCTCATCAACGAGGTACGCACCTCGACGCCGTTGGCCGAGGTCACTACATCGATGCCGGCCGCGAATTTTACTAAGTGCACCGCGCGATTCAACGGAACGTCCGCCGAGATAGACGGATTTATCGACGCGGTGGAAGTTTATAAAAACTGCCTACAGATTTCCGATGAAAATGCTGTTAAGGGACTTTCTATGCTGTTAACGGACTCAGCCGCTTTATGGTGGCAAGGCATAAAAGCCTCCACCACATCATGGCAAGATGCCATAGTAAAGCTAAGAAGCGCGTTCGGAGAACGCCGCCCTCCGTTCCGGATCTATCAGGAGTTATTCGAACTACGTCAAGGCACAGACCCGACGGATTTGTTTATATCAAAAATTCGCGCGCTTTTGTCAAGGTTGCCCAAGGAAGATCTTAGCGAAAAGGTACAACTTGATATGGTTTACGGGCTCCTTGATCGTAGAATTCGAAAGCGCCTCGAACGCAGCTCCGTCTCATCGTTCGAACAGTTGCTGCATCGTGTTAGATCGATTGAAGAATCGATAGAAGACGGCTCAGGCGAAAAGGCGCCGCTCGCGCCAGTAGCGCTTCCGAGTTCCAGTCGCAGGCCGGACGCCGTCCCCGCCCCCGCCGCCGCTTCAAATTCAGCACCAAGCAAGAACGACAAGGACACTCGTAAACGGTTGTCATGCGGCTACTGCAAGAAGTGGGGACACGTAAAAGCTGAGTGCAAAAAGTTAAATGATAACGATAAGAATGTAAACAAACAAATCCAGTGTTTTGGGTGCGGTACCCCTAATGTTATCAGGTCAAAGTGTGAAAAGTGCAAATCTAGTTCGCAAAATGCTTTTTTCTCGGTTGCAACAAACAGTGTAAATAAATCGAATTCCAACGTCCGCGGTTCTCAACAACGTGATATCAAACGTGAGGAATTCCCGCCGAGCCAGCTGATAACAGCGCCGCCACAGGCGCGGGCGCGGGCCGCCCGGGCCGGTTCTCGTTCGCGCCATTCAATTACGCACACATCGACCCAGCCGTCCGCGCAGAGCCCGCCGCCCGCGCTGCGCCCCGCCGCGCCGCGCCCCGCCGCGCGGCACCTCACCGCGCCGCGCCCGCTATCGCCTGCGCCTCCGTGGCATTCGCAGCTGTGTGCGTGTGCTAGCCATGGACAGGACCTGCCGATCGAGCCCGAGCGCTGTAGTGATACTGATAGCGCTCCGAGCTCTCGGGAATCGCCGACCCCGTACGCCGCAAACGGAATGTCAGGTAACCCCACAAATGCAGTGGGGGGTCACTATAAAAACTTTATTTGTGTCTGTCATAGTGCTACTACCGAACTGAAACCTGAGTTTGATTATTTTCCTAATGTGTTTGATGAAAGATATTGTGTACACTGTAGGGACATTAAGTCAAAGTACGACAGAGAAAATAGTTCTCCACATGTAAATACCGTTTCCATGACAGCGAATGATGATTGTTTACCTATGCATAATAATTATTGTTTATGTCGTAGTGAGGTACATGTTAATGATGTACATTCATGTTTACCTACTTGTGACCGAGACTCGTGTACAAAACGGCAGTTTTTGTGCGCCCGCCATAGTGATGTTTTTATAGACGGAGGGCTGCCGATTATAGTCAAAGAGCCAGTGGACTCTTCTATTACTGATGTAAATAATTTTTTAGGTGTAAATGCTTATAATAAGTATAATAATGTACATAACAGTGTTGTAAATACGAAACGTTTCGCGAGCGCACAGGGTCGTATCCAGGGGGAGCGCATCGACGCTCGACCTTTGTTGCCGATTAATGTTTTGGGGGAAAAAGGGACCGCGTTGTTGGATACTGGTGCTAAAGGTTGTATCGCTGGTCATTCACTCCACCGCGTGTTAGTAGAGAAAGGTCACCCACTGCAAAAGTGCACTCGTAACATCCGATTAGCGGATGGTTGCACGCGCCTTATGGAGGTGCTCGTTGCAGAAATTCAGGTAAACCTTTTCCATAAGATGGTGCCTACTGAATTCATTATTTTCCCCGAGGCGCGAAACAATGAATCACTGTTAGGTATCGATTTTATTAAAAAAGCCGGCCTTGTAATCGATTTTAATCGTAGCTTGTGGCATTTTTCTGAAAATAGTGAACAGAAATATGGACTTCTTTTAGAAACTGATTCAACTCGCCGCCGCACTTCATATGCTACTATGAATATTTTGCGTGAGGATGAGGGGACAGGTTTACAGGAGCAGGAGCGTGATGAACTCGCCCAATTACTTACGGATTTTCAGGAATTATTTGATCCGGTTGGGGAGCCTACACCTTACGGGGTACATCGCATTGATACTGGGAATCATGCACCTGTAGCGACACCTCCTTATCGGTTGACACCTGCCAAGAAGGTTATTATGCAACAAGAATTGGATAAAATGCTAACCGATGATATTGTGGAAGATTGTGAATCCGCTTGGGCTGCCCCGGCGCTATTAGTACCCAAGCGTGATGGAAGCTTTAGATTTTGTGTCGATTATCGCAAATTGAATTCGATCACAAAAACAGACACCTATCCAATGCCTCGCATTGATGAGCTGATCCAATCTACTAAACGAGGATGCTGTCACATGAGTACAATCGATCTCCGATCTGGGTACTGGCAGGTTTCTGTACAGGAAGAGGACAGAGATAAGACGGCATTTGTTACACCGTTCGGAACGTTTCGTTTCAAGAGAATGCCATTTGGTTTAAAAAACGGACCAGCCACTTTTCAACGCCTTATAGATAGAATGCGTTCTAGCTCGGCCCTTAAGGATGTAACAATTTTAGGATACTTGGACGATCTGCTTATAATATCGGACAGTGGCTTTTCCAAGCATTTAGAAGACTTACGCGCCGTTTTCGAGCAACTAAAAAAGTTCAAGTTACGTGCCAACCGTGGGAAATGTGTATTCGTGCGAGAATCAGTAAAATACTTAGGGCACGTGATTTCAAGGGAAGGTGTTTCTGCTGATGAGGATAAGATTCGTGCTATCCTTGACATGGAACCTCCGTCCTCGTTGAAACATTTGAGGACGTTCATACAAACTTGCTCGTGGTTCAGGAAATTCATTCCTGGTTTCTCCCAAGTGGCTGAACCGCTAACTAGACTGACTCGAAAGAACCAAACATGGATATGGGGGCCCCAACAAGTTGACGCTTTCAATACATTAAAAAAGCTTCTGACGTCTACGCCTATTCTCGTTCAAGCTGACTACTCCAAGCCCTTTATTTTGCGCACGGACGCGAGTAATTATGCTTTAGGAGCCGTATTGTTGCAGGGCGAGAAGTATGAAGAGAGACCGATCGAATTTGCTAGCCGTTTGTTGTCCGCAGCTGAAAGAAACTATTCAACTACCGAACGGGAAGCTCTCGCGGTCGTCTGGGCTGTCGACCGTTTTCGAGGTTATATTGATGGGCATCCTGTTGTGGTCAGTAGTGATCACCAGCCGTTAAAATGGCTTTTATCATTGAAGTCACCATCAGGTCGTTTAGTACGATGGGCATTAAAGCTACAAGCTTACGAGCTTCATTTTGAATACACTCCTGGAAAAATCAACGTGGTAGCTGATGCCTTAAGTCGTCCCGTCTGCACAGAAGAATCTCGTGAATCTTGTGGAATATGTTCGGTCATACTAGATTTACCTACACGAGATCTTACAGAGCTGCGTGCAGAACAACAATCGGACCCTGATATTAATAAAATTATCAAAGAATTAGAAGATACAGAAGAAGTGGCGACTCGTCGTTGGACAGAACGAGGGTACATGTTGGAGCGTGGTATCCTGTATCGTTATAATCCAGACACAGACAACGAATCACCACAGTTGGTAATACCAGCAAGCATTCGTGAGGAAATTCTACGTGAATGTCATGATGCTCCGATTGCAGGTCACCCTGGGATAGACAAGACATACCAGAAAGTTGCGCAGAACTATTTCTTTCCTGGCATGAGAAGAATCATTACAGATTATGTAAAAACTTGTACCACGTGCCAGCGTTATAAAGCAACGAACGAGAAACCACAAGGTCTCATTCAAACGCCTATTTTAAACCAACGAAATGAAGTCTTGGCTATTGACCTTTTTGGACCACTACCAGAGGGCGAGAATGGTGAAAAGTGGATATTGTTAGTGGAAGACACCGCAACAAGATGGGTCGAATTATATGCACTTAAAGAAGCTACGTCTGTTGCTTGTGCAAAGGTACTCATAGAAGAGTATTTTATGCGTTACGGCTTATGTCGTCGTGTTGTATCCGACAATGGAGTACAGTTTGTGTCGGCAGTCATGCAGAAGTGCATGTACATGCTAGGTATTACTCAGGACCTGATACCTTTTTATCATCCCGAAGCCAATCCTGCAGAAAGAAAAAACAGGGATATGAAAACAAAATTGGCTCAGTTGGTTGGCACAGACCACCCTTCGTGGCCGAAACAGTTACCCATGGTTCGTTTCAGCATGAATAGTTCAGTGTGTGAAACAACGGGTGCTACTCCTGCATTCCTATCGTTTGCGCGGGAGTTGAGGTCTCCATTAGAAGTTTATGATGATCCAAAGGCTGTCCTGATGAAGCAAAATTTTGTACCACAGATTTCGCCATATCTTACCAAATTCCTACATTCACTGACTGAAGTGCGTGATAGAGTGGAGAAACAGCAAGACAAGAGAAAATCGTTTGGTGATCGTTCCAGAAGGATAGGAAATGAGTTCAAAGAGGGTGATAAAGTGCTATTAGCTACTCACCAGTTAAGTGATGCCAGTAAGATGAAGACTGCAAAGTTTTATCCTAAAAGAGATGGGCCATATGTTGTGCAGAAGAAGGCAAGTCCAACAACATACCTTATCGCTCCTGTTGAGAATCCTAAGGAGGTGTTAGGAAAGTTCCATGTAAGTGAGCTTACTCCATTTAGGGGACGGGGTGATGATCATGCTCAGCCATTAGTTCCTAAAAGAAAGAGAGGCCGTCCTCGCTTGCAGCCTCCTTCAGAGGATCTCAATGGTAGGCTAGACCACGATCGAGGGCGCAATCGTGATCTAGAGAGGGAGTATGTGACCAGGCAACCCCAAGCTAGTAACAGCCAACCAGAGGTGAGTCCGAGTAGGTTGGTTGTTAATAAGGACCAATCACGCGGTGCGGGGAACCAACAAGGCGCGGAGGTGAGCCCGCCGTCAATTTCGCAATGTGAGTCCCAGTCGACCTCGCCCCTTTGCGCGCCGCGACGTTTCCCAAAACGCATTAGGAAGGCCAACGTTCTGTTGAACTTGTGATTAGTCTTTTTCTTATACGGACTTGTGTGAAACTTAAACACTTGAACCTAAATAAATTACCATTTACAGTGAAGTACAGTTCAGTGATTTTTATTTCATCCGTCAACCAACGTCCGGAGGCCTGAACCCAAAGCCCGAGGGCTAAAATCGGATATATTTTAAAAAGGAAGGAATATTAATTCGGACATGACACCACTTGTCACGGTAGCTTAAGTAAAGCATGTCCCGGCTTGAGGGTTGGATGGATGCGGGTTCAATCCCCGCTCGTGATTCTAATTTTTCCTTTACAAATTAATCTGTAGATTACGCGATACTGCTTTAAAAATCATAAATAAGGAATATTAATTGTTTCTTAATCTTTATCGATTAATTTGAATAATCAAACACTACGTTTTACCTTAACATACAATATTATTAACAACATATTTGGGCTTGCGTGAAATAATCTGTCTCTCCGTCTGTCTGTGTGTCTCTCACCAGGGCCAGGCTGTACCTATCTCATGAACCGTGATCGTGAGATGATTGCAATTTTCACAGATCATTCAAAGCAACCGAAAATAAAAAATACTAAAACACAGAAGAGAATAAAATATTTAAGAGGGCTCCCATACAATAAGTGTATGCAATTTTTTTGCTCGTATTTATAGATATATTAGGTACAGAACCCTTCGTGCGCGAGTCCAACTCGTTTTTAGCCGGTCCCATAATAAATAATGATTTTTTTATTATTTATTTTATATTATATGACTTAAAACCATGATACTGTTGATGAAAACAAACAACAGATTTAGGGGATTTATAATTATCTTAAGGGGAAAAAATCCTTAAGAATTGGCAGCACCGGTCATGGATAAGGTCAAGCTCAAGGTTATATACTCTTTGATCAAGGAGAGAAGGAAAAGTGAATATTTTATTTATTATTTATATTATTTTTCTCAATATGGTATAGAATAATTAAATTAACCGCTACCGCTGGCTGAGAGATACTAACGTGATACTAACTGAAGTGGATACGGTCAATATATCTATGGATACGATACAACGCGACGGTACGGCGAAGGTAAATTATAAACACAGAATTCGCCCTATTACATAGGTCTTCTATGATTATAAATATAAATTAACTCTCAGACAGAATTGAAAAGCTTGCAGAAGATATGCACAAGTGGAGTTCTGAAGGTCAAAAGCTTCACCACCAAAGTTGGCTTGCTTCTCTTGTTTCAAAGAGAGCCAAACGGCATTACAACTTACTATCCCTCATCAGAGCATTACAATGATGAAAATCCAGCTGTCGCTACAGCAACACACTTGCACAGAGTATGGTCAAGCTTGCCGCTCCCGTGTTGGCCTATATAATTATTATAAAGTCATCAGAATTCATCGGATTGCATTGCATTGATTGGGCAGGCGATACGGCTATAAAAATCATACATACTATATATTTATAGTCATCAACGGAAGTTTTTCACAGGCAACACACTGCTTATCGTCTGCAAACAGGCAGAAAAGGCCATGTATGTACTCTTTGTGGTACTGTATTGATCGATATAAAAAAAAGAATTTATGGTTTTGTAGTAATAAAATGTAATCAAGATATAAAGAAAAAATGGAAAAAGAAGTTGGGTTGGAAAATCATCTTCATAAAACATAATTATTATTATAGGTTAGAATAAAGTATTCTACTTGCATAAAGTATCATCCACTTGCATTGCTACATGATTATAGAGTAATAACATGATATTGATTTGATTTCAGACCCTCTGCCCTCACAAGCAGCAATACATGTGATGCCATATGTCAGTAGTTCCCAAACTATGGGACCCACCAGTGGGTCGCGAGTGGATACTGAGTGGGCCCTCCCAGTTGCTGATAACTACCCTTGCCTTGTTTCCATTCAGTACCATACTTATGTGAAGCGGGATTTTCAGCTATGATTAATATTAAAACTAAAAACCTTAGTAAATTGGATGTATCAATCTCATTGCGATTAAATGTAACTAAAATTGAAGTTGATGCTATAATGCAAAGAAAATAGAAAACAAATGCATCAAAACTTAAATCTGAACTAAATGCTTTTTTCTTGGTTGAACAGTCTTATTCATAAATACCTAGTTATTCATGCCAATTTCTCTATTTTGAAAACCAACAGGCAAGTCCCCAATTTGGATCTTTTTGTTAGGTGAGTCGCGGTCCAGTCTACTTTGGGAACCACTGCCATAAGTAATAAGAGCTATTTGACATGATGGACAAATAAAATGTGCCTGGAACCATAATATTTAAATCATGGAACTTGAATTGGTGTGAAGTTATAGGCAGTGACAGGATTCCTTCATGAAAAAGAAACAAAAAAGGCCATGATAGTGTCCAGTCAAAAGCAGTTGCAAGCACAACGGTAGGTATACCTAATACTGTTCTGTGCTGTGCTCGCAACTAAGGGTTACTCGGTAGGGTATGTACTCCACCAAGTAACCCTTAGTTGCAAGTGTTTGTTATAGCATAGTGAAGAACTAACCATCAACCATTTCTGTAGAACGGAATTATGATTATTAGTTGGTACCTAGTAGTTTTTCCCTGTTAGTACCTATTATTTACCATCAAATTCTCATGTATCTTGATGGTAATGTGCAGATACAAATCATTTAAATCAGGATGAAGAACTATTAATCTGATCAATTCCAACATTGCACAGGTTGATTAGTTTTACACCAAACATGTCAAAAGAAAGTAGGATTTCAGTCTTTTCCTTTTGTAGAAGCATTTTGTTTTGTATATAGGTTCACCCATACTAGTTAGTTCAAAATGAAACTAGATGGCAGCACAGGAAAAATTAGCACGCGGTGGCGATATTTTCCTGCATGTTTAGGTCTGTAAGAACCATGTATTAATGAATGTCGGGGAAATTTAACACGGTGTTCTCCTAGCGAAGCGTTACATGCTCTTTGGGTGTTCTTATTTCGACACAATCCTTAAATAGTACCTCGCTCGAGCCAAGCGAACTCTAGCCTTCGCGCAGAGTATCGTACACCTTTCTACCTTCCATTTTTATTTTGACAGGATAGTCAGTGGCTTACATACATCACATAATCACACTTGTCATATTTTTTTACTCCATGAAATCACCATGATATTTGTTAACTCTTACCATTGTTGTTTTTTGTTTAATGTATTACAAAGATAAAAATTAAAATTTTTACATAGAAATTGCCTCCTTTTTGCAGCCTGCACCAAACTTTAGCTATAACATTACACAGCAGGTGACCTGCCCCATTTTAATTTTAGCATAGCCACGGACAGAAGCTTGTGTCATATTAAAACCACTACTTCCCCACTGCTCAACTAAATTGCTCAACTGCATCAAGTTGAGCAGTGGGTAATACCGACAGCTCAACTGGTAACTGCTCAACTATCATAGTTGAGCAGTGGGTAATACCCACTGCTCAACTAAAATTCTTACCCACTGCTCAATTAGTTAAGCAGTTGAGCAATAGGACATAGTTTATTACCAAACATTTTACGCCCTATAGCTCAACTGGTGTTTGCTCAACTTAGTTGATCAGTGGGTCGTCCTGTTCTAGAATCGAATTTATAGCCTACTGCTCAACTGCTCTTGCGGCACTGGCTGCTTATAATCTATTGAGACCTTTTAAACCCTATTTTGTAATTGACATTATTATTGTCACTTATTGTAAAAGTTATGTTTATTGATGTAATAAGAATTTCATTGTTGGGTTAATTACTGCGTAAATAAGTAAATATTATACTCGTGCATCAATTTTTCCATTTCCGCAAACTGTTCTAAAATTAAATATATGCAAATGGATGG
Organism: Ennomos erosarius; assembly: GCA_963580505.1. Classification (NCBI taxonomy): domain Eukaryota; kingdom Metazoa; phylum Arthropoda; class Insecta; order Lepidoptera; family Geometridae; genus Ennomos; species Ennomos erosarius. Next base: position 6,421,569 of record OY757004.1, read on the forward strand.
TGAAGATTCGACTCCAACCACTTCGTATAAGTGAAAAATAAATAGATAGGTACTTAGTATTTAAGTATGTGCAGTCATGTGCAGTTAAATATTCAATTTTGTAATATATACCTCTTAATAGTAGTATATTAGCGACTTTACTAATTTATCTTTTACGGTTAAGCACCAAGCAAGGACAACGAGATGAAAATCATCGATCATTCGAGATTCATATTAATGACGGTAAATAAGTAATTATGAGATTTGTAGTTTTATTTCATATGGATACAGAAAAAAATACTTATTTTTTAAAAGATGCGTTGCGGAATTAATAAAAGTAATTAACGGAAGCACTTCAACCATAGAATTTCTAAGAGATATCAAATATAAAAAAATTGTTTTGCTGACGTGGTTTGGTTGATTCAAGTTTTTAAATAATGAAACGTGTCAAACATACGACATATGTCAAAAAAAATCAAATTTGAAATTTTTTCTGAAATGACATCTGCTGTCAAAAGTGACATCTATCAAAAGTGACACCGGTCTAAAGTGACATCTATCAAAATGAAATCTGTCTTCTGTTCTACTTCTTCTTCTTTAATGGCTTTCTATCGCTTGTTTGCAATAATTCTGCCAATGTCAAGTGAGTAAAATTTGTACGGTTATGTCAAGTCAAAGTCATATTTTGTCAGTCAAAACGCCAACAGTAAAATGGAGGATATTTTACTGAAGGCTCTAAAAAGGCCGTTGAAGCAAAAACGAAAATGCATGGTTTTATGACCTTGAAACTATTTGCCAACACTCGTGCACATTCACGAACACTCAACGGATAATAATCCACCCTTATTACACATTAAAGTTCAAGATACACTAGTTTTAAAAAATAAATTCAAAATTCACAACCGCCATTGTCGGATTTTCTTCAAAGACCCATGAAATCTGTCAAAAAAAATTAAAACAAAAAAATGACATCTGTCAAAAGCGACATCTATCAAAAATGGCACCTGTCAAAAGTGACATCTGTCAATGGCATGTCATTTCACAAATTAGACATTCTGGCTACACAGTGATTCTGCGACTACGATATTTTGGACACACAGACGTTTTACAACCCAGACGATATGACCCTAACCCTATTATCCTCCACTGCTGAGAATTACCAGTTGAGCCATCGGTATTACCCACTGCTCAACTTGATGCAGTTGAGCAATTTGGTTGAGCAGTGGGGAAGGAACACAATTTTATAACAGGATGACCTACTGATCAACTTAGTTGAGCAAAATACAGTTGAGCTATAGGGCATAAAATGGTCGGTAATACAAACTATGTCCTACTGCTCAACTGGTTGAGCAATTTAGTTGAGCAGTGGGGAAGTACTGATTAAAACATAGCCTATAAGTAGCTTTGGATTTTTTTAGATTCAGGTTAGTTTAGTTACCTAGAGAAAATAAATATGCGTGAACATTTATTTATTTATTTATTTCACACAACAACATCAAGACCCAAACTAGGCATATTAGCATATAGAGAACCAGATAAAAATAACTGATATAATACTCAGATACCTACTTTGTAATGTTTGTAAATATAATAGGGCGAATTCTGCGACGCAAACATACAATCAACCAGACACAAAACAAACACGATTAACATCAGTGTTAAACACAACTGTTTGTCCTGGGCTGGATGGGAATCGGACCCACAACCTTCAGTTCATAATGCAGAGCTACTAGACTTCTACTAACAGGTAACAGCTATCAGTGGCCTTACCGCGTAAGCCCGGTGGCAATCGTAATCGTGTGCTCTCTTGCTCGCACTCAAGGGCTTGTACATTGGCGTAAGCAGGATGGCAGGCGATGTTCATTACCAGAATGCTTACACGGTAGGGCTGCAGGCCAGTCAAAGTAAGAAATGAGTGGGTGCCTATTATAAGTAGGTTTCCTAGAGATTTATTTTACAATTATAAAATAATACTATTTTAATATCTGTGATAAAACTAAAGCTTTCTGTTACACTGCTGCACTGTGTGCCATCAACATCAAACACGTAACTCAAGTCAAAAGGAATAACTATAAGCGTTGAGTGTGGGAAGTTAGATAATGAATAAGCGCGGTTAGTAATTTCATAATTTGCGTTATGCGCGGCAAAAAACGGCACCAAACCCTAAAGAGTATATAATTTACCAAAGAGAATATAATCACTTGTAATTAGTAGATTTTTTTCTCTGTGCTTGTAATTTACTACTTGATACGTTCCAGGGCAAAGACTTTGTATCTATGTAATAGGGGGAATTCTGTGTTCCAGAAGGTGTAGCAATGATCCCAATCGCTAACGCTAACGCATAGAGAGAAAACTTAAGCTAACGCCTCACGCTAACTCCAAAACTGTATTGAAATGACATTGACTGTGGGAAAAGTAAGCGATTTCCGAAATGTCATTTCATACATTTTTTAGTTAGCGTATGGCGATAGCGTTTAGGATCTTTGCTAGACCCCAAGGGGGTCTAGAAAAGGTATACAGGTAGTTCATCTAAGGACTATACCATTAGTACGGTCTATATTATAATGGGTTATATTCTCTTTTTGCCAACTTTTTTTTATTCATATATTTTTGCTCCACACACAAGCCTAAAGCCGTGCGTGCACTGGGTCGGAATCAGTGCGTACAGAGTGTACGGAGCGTCGGTATTTACAAAATGCCAATAGGGTGCGTCCACTGCATTCGGATTTTGCATCGCCAATATAGTTATTTTCAAAGCAATCGTGTTTGCCTGTGCACGTATTCACATTATGGTGACGAGGATAAATTGTAACCATTAGTTGTTTAGTATCAGCAGATGAAAACAAAAACAAAAGAAAACGAAAAATGTGGGTTCATAGCATAAACTTAAAAAGGCCTACCTTTAGAGAATTTCATATATTATACATATTTTGATTTATTAGAATATGAAAAAAGATTTTTTGGATATGGTGCGAGAGCCCACTGCACAAATACTTACGTCATCGAGTACCTCAATAGGCTATATTATTATGTAGATCGTTAACCGACACTAAAATATGAAAAAAGAATCAACATAGGTATTCCCAACCAAGACGAAAAGTTTTGAATCGATATCTTCATTTTACTTCGAGAGCGGATATGGTTTCGAAGGAGAGTAAAAAACCTAATTCAGAAACCTGTGCGGATTGAACTTCGGAATTCGTCAGCTTCTTCCGATAGAATGGTTTTAATAGAAGCGTTTGCAGAGAATGTTGTGCATATTAACTCTTATTATGGCAAATAAATTACTTATTGTTTCTTATATTAGTACAAAAACCGAATCCCAATATTTGAAATCTTAGTTACTACTCACCAATTAGCAAAACCGTACTATTTTATATTATTCATTTGTTGTTTTATCAACAATCTTAATAAAATTTCATCTAAACGCCATTTTAGATTAACAATTTTTTTAATTTATAATTTCATTAATATGACACACAGCTGACTTCGTAAACTACAACCAAGGCCCTTATTCTGTATGATCATTTAGACACGTAACGCGGCGCGTTACGATATCTTCGTGGAATGGTTTTGAATTTAAAATGCTATTCTGTATGTCGTTGTCAAAGTGCACCAACCTTTTTGGACAGTCAAACGGTCCGCCATTTTGAAACTTAGGTGATTTTTCACAGAACATTTTTGTTCCTTATAATGTTTTCTATCGATTGGCACTAGTTTATCACTGGCCAATGAATTGTATTTTTTTTTAATGTCGGTTCGTGCCAGGCCATACTCCATACAAAAATGTTTGATGCTCTTTGACAAACACGACAGCACACGTTACACGCACGTCAAAAAATAGAAAACACTGGGCACAAAAATCTAACGCGTGGCATACAGATTACAATTTTTTGATTCCATGTTAACTCCATGTCGTGGAGTGTTAAAGCCCGCGTTTACGTCTTGAGGATGTTACACGTTACGCGTAATTGGCATGGAATCTCATGTGTCATAGCGAACAACCCCCCAGCTGGTAAAATTCATGTTTTATTTTTTAAATCGAATATTTGATTTATAGGTTCTTAGCGAATTTATTATTAATTATTAATAATTTGACTATTAAAATAACATCATTATTTTAGGAGGCCGTAAAAAATATTATAAAATGTATGAACTCAAAACCTTCTTTTAAAACAATAATTAAAAATAACAGAGGAGCGCTAAGTAGCATAAACCCGGCTTGAGGGATGGATAGATGCGGTTCAATCCCCGCTCGTCATCCCAATTTAGGTTAGTTGATATTTTTATTGTGTAAGTACGCTTTCATTTTGTGTTTTGTATTTGCTCCGTTTAATTATGAGAATGAGCTTTCTATTTTGATTATATGTATTTTGTAAGAGAACAGCCCTTAAGTCAAGTTAGAAGCCTCAGGGCGGTTTGGGAATGTTGAAATCAGGTAATGTTACCGCAAGAAACATTGCCTCTTTTCAGGGTAATATCCCTTCAAAAATCCTGCAAACAAGTTTTAATTTGTTAAACCCATCAACATAGAATCATATGGACGGCGGACATTCATAAAATGCCTGTCCATTTTCTGTTGGTGGGTAAATATGCATTAGTATGCGTGAGTAGGGATGTGACCCTATTACACAATATATCGATATATAATAAACCTAACCAAACAGTGCTGCAGAATTTCGATACTTTTAAGTTTTAATACAATAAATAAAATTAGATATTTGTAGAACCAGAAGACGCAGCTTAGGCCGGCCCCCACTTGGTGGACCGACGATCTGGTGAAAACCACGGGGAGCTGATGGATGCAGGAGGCGAGTGGCCGCTCAAGGTGGCACTCTATGGGGAAGGCCTATGTTCAGCAGTTGACGTCTTCGGGCTGTTAATGACGATGATGACCCATCCTAGTAAAAGTATATTGAAACACATTATATGAAATAACGTTTGTAAGTAACATTTTTATGTGTGTTGCCAGTGATGACTTATGGAACTGAGACGTGGTCTCTAACTGTTGGCCTCATTACTAAGCTCAAAGTCGCGCAACGAGCTATGGAGAGAACAATGCTCGGTGTTTCCCTGCGAGATAAGATCAGAAATGAGGAGATCCGCAGAAGAACTAAAGTGACCGATGTAGCTCTTAGGATTAACAAGTAGAAATGGCAATGGGCAGGCCACATCGCTCGTAGAACTGACAACCGATGGGGAAGAAAGGTTCTCGAGTGGCGACCACGAACTGGAAGACGCAGCGTAGGCCAGCCTCCCACTAGGTGGACCGACGACCTGGTGAAAGCCGCGGGGAGCCGATGGATGCAGGAGGCGAGCAGCCGCTCGAAGTGGCGCTCCCTAGGGGAGGCCTATGATCAGCAGTGGACGTCTTCAGGCTGTTCAAATAACATTGTTCCATAATAGTTAGTTTTTATTTTACATTCGCCTTATCTTATTCTATTCATTAAAATGATGGTTAAATTTGTAAAAAGTGTTCCGTAACATTATCTATAAAAACGAGCAAAAAAATCACGTTTGTTGTATTGAAGCCCCTATATTTATTTTAGGGAAAAATATAGGGGAAAAGGATGAATGGATGGGACGGCTGCGCCTGTCTCCCTTTGCCGTCCCATCTTTTCATCTTTTTCCCCTATATTTTTCACTTTTGCTTCTCTCTTACCCATAAACAGGGTAAGGGCATAAAACTAATAAACCCGTGCGAAACCGGGGCGGGTCAGCTAGTTTATTATAAATTTTATAACTCATATTGAAGCCAGACGACACTGGCCTACCTACTGTATTTTATAAAAGTAGGTTAGGTGCCTATTTTTAAATTGCCAGATTTGCACCTACTTTTTCATTCTGTTTGCACTTTGATCTAAATCCATTCAGCCACTTTTAGGGAAAGAGATTTTCTACTTTTTAATCTCCCCAAAACCAAAGTAATTTTGAGCAAATGTATGAAGATTTACGAATATCGACAAAATGTAAAGGACAGTGTAGGTACATCACTATACGAGAGGCGTAAAGTCGCCCATCCCAAAAATATCAATTAAAGCATTAAATCTTTCAGTAATTGCAATCGCATGGTAATTATACGCTGGAAAAAACGTATATTCTTAATGTGAAATGCATATTTACTTCAAACCTTCGATGTTTAACATAAAAATAGCCAGTAAACTTTAACGTATAAAATGATGATTCTGGTTTTCCTTCGACTCCTCGGGTTACTCTTGATGCACAAAACACAGCACAACACGACACAATTTCACTATTGACACAATATTTAGCCCTAATAACCATATAATCACTATATTTTCATGTTTTATGCTCTCGCATTTAATTTCTTGACACACCAAACTGTCAAGACATGACACGCGGTGGTAGGTAAGGCGATGTTGCCCGACCTACAGTAGCTTTCTCGCATACTCTATGCGACGATTCGTGTATTAGACAGAGATACAAGATAGTATGTTTACACGAAGGATGTGGAGCGGCAACGCCGCATTGGTAAGCAGTGTATGGAAATGATTCTGCCAGATTTTTGCTGTTGGGATCGATTCGAAGAAAAATCAGCTGGAGTGTCGATTTGGAGAGGCTGGAGTTTCGTTGTCGAACGATCTCGAATTCAGGTTTGGGAATCGCTGCAAAGCAATTCGACATTAGAACACTCCCGTATTCGAACCGAAAAGAATGGGGAATAAGGGTGCTGAACTCAAAGCAATCGGGATTCGAATGGTGCGTACACTTCGGGTGACGTCATCGGCAGAAATACCGATCTCTACTAGCACGGTAATGCCGATCTAGTGCACGCAGTCCCATACAAATCAATCAAAGCAACAAATTCGTACGCTCCGTACGCTCCGATGCCGACCCAGTGGACGCACGGCTTTAGGCATAAAATCACATTTCATATCACTTGCCCACACTCGAGCTTGTAATTCTGCTCTTATTGCGTAAAACGCTACCAATTTTAAACACGAACACTGGAGAGAGCACAATTTTTGAGAATAATACAAATGCAACGACGTGAACTTTTTCTCGTCTCAGCCAAAACTCATTTCGCCTTTCTTTCTGCTATGCAGTTGCAGGATATATATATTTATTATGGATTCAATACGCCAGACCAAAACACGTTTCAACTTGTTACATTTCACCTATGTCGACTCATCTAACATTCAGTAGACATAAGATTCATTTCATACAAAATTTAATTCGACTGTTCATTTGTTCGGTGTACGTTTTTTTCTCCTAAAGGTTATAACAGTTAAATACATTTTACCCAAGCACAAGTATTATACCTACATATTACCGTTTATTGTAAATGATGCTTGATAATCTTGCGGTATCCAGAAAAATTTTTTGTAAAATAACCCGAGTTATTCTGTTGTATGAGATGAGGCATCTGTAGGTACTGTAGGTATTATATTACCTGGGGTTCCGGGATTATAACTTTTTGGCCGTTAGTAACATGCTGCAGCCTCTAATTTAACTTAATTAAATTTAAACTCATTAAGTACTTACGAAGTTAAGTTTTTATTCTTTCCTACGGGAACAGGTGAATTTTCTGGGACAACAAGTACCCTATGTGTTAATCCAGTACATAAGCTATCCTTATTCCAAATTTCATCCCAATTGATCCAGCCGTTTGAGCGTGAAAGAGTAACAAACATGCACACATACACAAAATAACGCCCAACAATCATATACATAGATCTTGGACCCTAACTAGGATTCCCTGTATCTAGGGACCCAGGAACTACGACGACCATGGTCCCACAACACCCAGACACAAAACATGTACTTGCGCTTTTTTTGAGTGCACAAACACTTACAAATAATTATATGTACATTATATATTATATATATTAATATACGAAAGGCACCTAACCCTCATTGCACATCTTTAAAGATCAGGCGAAAAAGTTTTATTTGTCAGCTTGAGTTTTCTCCGTATTCTTGTAATGGTACTTATAGCACTACGTTAAATGTTACCACGTTTCCTTATGTATTTTATGCTGCATACAATTATTTATTTTAATATATCATATCATTTATCATTATACTAGGTACTTGTTTAAGCACAGAGCTATGAATAATGTCACGGCGCGCAAGGCGAAGCAAATTTTTTTTTCTTGCTCTGTGTGTTTAAGTATCCACTTGTTATATATATAAGTAAGTATATGTAGATATAATAATAATAAGGAAGGAGGATCGTTATCGTACCAATTAGTAACGTAGTAAATTATAAATCCTTTGATACATTAGGTATTATAATATTATTATACTCTTTGCCCATCCCGTCTCTTCCCGTGGGTGCCGTAAAAGTCGGCTAAGGGAATATCCAGGGAATGGGCTGCAGGCTGCAGCATTCTCCTTGATCTTCACTATTGTAATCTACTGCCATCACCTAGCCGCCTGCCAAGCGTGGTGATTATGGCATATGGCAGACCCTCCCTCTCTTATGACAAGAACTTAAAGGCGAGCAGCCGCTCAAAGTGGCGCTCTCTGGGGGAGGCCTATGTTCAGCAGTGGACATCTACGGTCTGAGAATGATACTCTTTTTATACAAAGAAAACGCTTGCATGTTAGAACTACAGAACTAGCCCCGTGCTATAATCGCTGACAGCGATCACAGGATTTTGTATTTTTTACCGCTCACGGTCATTCGGAACACAAATTTAGGGCGATAATAGCGTGAATCGGAATATATACCTCCATGGACAGACTAGGTAGAGGATACTACGTATTAAACAGTTCTAGATAAGTATATTAGATCCTCTTTTACTAAAGCTACACGTAGGAAAGCAAGTAAAAGTGCACCTGCGTTGACTCGCAACAAAAGTATGGAGATCCTGGATCTTGCAATGGTAGTACATATAGGTACCTCTTTGATCCTAATATCCCACACTGACCTCTACATATAAATAGCGTTTATATATACTTGTATTATAGAGGTCAGTTTAACAACCACATCAGCAGCTAGTTGTTTTCATATTAGTAGCATTCAACATGCATTCAACAATATCAGCATTAGCGGCAGATCTATATAAGTAAATTAGATTCTCTTTGGCAGTTGGCTAAAGCTACACGCGGGAAAACACACACAGACAAATTCTAGGCCAAATTAGATATTTTCAATATGTGTATACTCTTTGGTTTGCACCGCCTAATCGATCGATTATAACTACTCGCCTGCTATAAACGAGGCATCGCGATGACATATAAAGGTTCTATATTTGTCTATGGTTGGCTTCCAATTCCGGGCTGTACATTCCAGGCCGTACATTATCTGCCCGTGCCGATATTTCGCGGCCAGTATTGTACGACCAGTATTGTACAACCACGGAATTCGAAGCCATGTACATGGATTCCGGGCTGTACATTCCTGGCCGTGCATTACTTCCTGTACCAGTATTGCGCAGCCAATATTGTACGACCCGTATTGCACGGCCACGGAATTCGAAGCCATGTACACGGATTCCGGGCTGTACATTCCGGGCTGTACAATATTGGCTGTACATTACGCTGGCCGTGCATTCCGGTCTCCCGACCATAATATTTATATTATTTTTTGACAGTAAGACTAGCACAAAGTTTTCAGAAATTATTTGGTGTGTAAAATAAAATACAATCATCTTTTCTAGATTTTTCAAAAACCTTTTGCGTAAATAATTCCTTATAATAGGTACTTACATAAATATTATGGGGTTCAGAAACAAAATAGACGTTCACGTTCACAGGACGTTCTCGCCAACCTATTATAAAAAAGTCACAGCCTATTAAGGCTATTACAGGTATCACATTCTTTTCTTTAAAATCACATTTGTTAATATGTAAGTACACATGTAACGTATAAACACTATAGTATAAGTATAATAATATAATTTTATCAAATCAACATACTATCAGTATAATATGATTAGTATAAAAATAGATAAGTATAATATAGCAACTTTATTCTTTCTCTCTTTATTTCTTAAGAAGAATAAGTTTATTTTCCAGAACAGTTAGATACAGTACAGTAGAACATGTTTTATGTATCGCCCCAGATAATATGATACCTACAGTACAGATGCCTCATCCCATACAACGGAATAACTCGGTCTATTTAACAAATATTTTTTTTCTGCATAACGCAAGTTTATCAAGCGACATCTGTTGCGTGTTGGCGAGGTATTGGGCCAAATGGACAAATGAATACACTGGACACTAACTAGTAACGCTCACGACACGATCACTACATTTGTTTCACGTTCGGGCTATTTTTCATTTGTACCTGATGGGACCCCGTTCTAAAAGAGACATTTACAACGGGCCCCAAACTAGGCAAAGCCTGTATCTTGGGTGCCCAATAGCTCACGTTAACAATACATTACTTGCGCCATGTTGTACACATTCCACGTAGGCAAAATTTAGTTATACTGATAGAGAGGAGTATGATAAAAAAAAAGTTTTTATAAGTATTATTATATACACGTAAAATAAAATAATGCATGCATGATTAAATTATCTACATCTTGCTTATAAAAATAACTCAGTAATTATATCTAAACAATAAAATTCTAATAATTAAAATTATACTATTTGAAATTAACATTAACGATCATAATTAGGTATAGGTGTAAATTACGGTAAAATCATCTAATCTTCTCCATTCTTATTCGATTTCATCTAACCATACACCCGTAATAACTTTACTCGTTTAGTATAAAAAGTTATCAAGTAGTAATTAGTTTAGTGTAAGTAAGTTGTAAAGTTTTAATATTAAATTACACATATGATATTAATTTGGTAACAAAGTACTAAGAAGTGAAAGAAAATGCTCATCAAACATCAATACATAATATCAAATTATCAACCCATCACTTCAACATAGTTTTTTTTTAATAATTAAGTCTTGCGATGTCTGCAAGCAAAACTACTTTGTTACGGGTAACGGGTTACCCGTTTTTTATACAGGGTGCAGTTGAATTCATAACATACTTCATACATTCGAGTACATAATTTATTGATGATTATTAAAGAGTAAATAATGCAAATGAAAATGTATTTATTGAAAATTCAAAACTCAAAATATCCAAAAACAATCCAAAAACATCGACAGCGCCTAATGAAGTTGGCACGAATGATTTCGATACTTTTAAAAGATTTTGTTACCTTGTATGTAATAATTATTTTGCACTATCTGGAGTTGTTAGATGCGTTAAATCTTGGTCCTCACCTTACGTACCGGATTACCGGTGTCAGGAATAAATACCTAGTTCAAAGGATGCTAATGAATTCAGTTACACCCAGTACACTGTGCAACTGAAGACTTGTTATTCCCCGGTTGACGTATCCGGCTGCATACTTACCACTGCTGATGGTTTCTTAACTTTGCCATGTTCCATCTTGGACTGCTTGTCCGTTACAGCTTGACAAAAGTTATACAGTCTAAGCTTAACACTGCCCAGGTTGTAAAATAGCTGGAGATTTTCCTTTTCGAGTGAAGGAAAAACTTCTTTCGGAATAGCCAACGCTAGAAACAAGGTTCCATTGTTCAGCATTTTGTGGGTTAGCACTGTCCAAGTATTAACAAACGCCCATTCGTTCTGCCGGTTGAGAACAAGCATGACATCATCTAAAGAGCTATCGCAATCAGGGAGTGAAAGCGTCACACGCACTTTGTTGAGTTCACACTGACGTATTAGTGTCAGTTTTGGACATTCTTTAGTATAATAATGGAGATTTTGAACTGCATTCCTTAACCACTTCACCGTAGAGTCGTCTTTGCACTGCAGCTTCAGAACTCCATCGGAAAGGGTTGGCACCGTTGTGAAGCGAGGCAGGGAAGCACTGTTCGAACAGTCCTTTGCTTCCGTGAGGATCTTGCACTGAAGCAGCTTCTTAATCTTCATGGCTTGTTCTTCGTTAAGCTGATTGCCATCTGCGGTCAATATCGCCACACTGAGCTTATCTTGCCCAGAGCTAGGATCGAATATTTGGCTATTACTTTCCATTTGCTCATTTTTCTCATCATTCTGAGCATTTCTACATCTTGCCACTTTATGTCCTATTTTTTGTTTTGTAGGATTTTTTTTACATAAATCATTTCGTATGTGTTTCCATAACAATTTCTTAGATTTATATTTCTTATTACAAAACGTGCAGACCACTTTTGCTATTTTGACTTTATTGCAGGAGTTATGAGTTGTTCCCTGTGATGGATGATGTTCCCCAACCATTTCATCATCTGATGTGTCTATATGACTCGACATCGGACTATTTATTTCTGTTTCTTGCTCAACTTGGTCACCAGTATGAGCAACACTTTGGCTGGACACTTTTGGGCTGGCACTTTTTTTTTCTTCCCATGGACATTTCTGCAAATAGATATAATGCAGATGTAAAAGTTCTTTAGTTTTAAAATCCGTTTTACAATAGTAGCAGACTCTTGGATCTCGTCTTTTATTTTTATGGCAAGAAGTATAAGGCGTTCCTTCAATTGGCGGCGGATTGTTCCCAACCGCAAGATCAACTAATGTAGTTTTAGGACTGGACATCTGACTATTAATTTCTGTTTCTGCCTCAATTTGCTTATCAATATGATCATCACTTTTTGTATCTTTATCTGCAGTTTCATTAAAATACTCGCGCAACTTTTTCAATCTATATTTATGAAAAGTTCTCAAGTGCAAAGACAAAATGTCTGTTGTTCTATATTCCCTTCTACAAAGTTTGCAGACTGTGCCACTGTTTATATTGCTGTCAGAATTACCAACAACCGATGAGTTTTGTTCCCGTGCTGTATTTTTCTTTAGCTTGTATTTTCTCTTGAGAAAGTACTCATCTAAATCCTTAAGTTTATACTTGTGAATATTCTTCAAGTGCCGTCTTAAGTTGGTTTTAGTTGAATAATGATTCTTACAAATTTGGCATATATTATACAGAGTGAAATTATTAGCAACCTTGCGCCGCTCTGACTGTGCAATTTTTTTATTGCGCTGCTTATAGAGATTCAAACAATCGTCCAATGTGGCGAAGGAGTAACCATGTAACTGGTTCATGTGCCACCGTAAGCTACTTTGGAAAACTCTTCTCTCACAAGCAAAGCAAGTGATTTTCTTCTTCAACGGTTTATTATGAGAATCAGACTTGCTTTTTAATGGCAGTGATTGGCATTGTTCAATATCACTTTCAGAGCCGTGTTGGGCTACGGCGGCGTCACCCTCTTTAGAATCAGTGACCTGTTCAATCTCATTTTCTTCAGGATCACTAACCTGTTCACTGGTGCCATCCTTATCAGTAATTTGATCAGTGGCGATGTTACCCTCATCGGTGATTTCAATGGAATCATCCACATCAGTATTGGTCGGTTTATCAATGGCGGTGTCAGCCTCGTTAGTGATTTGTTTAACCATGCCATCCTCATCAGTGTCAGTAATTTGATCAACCGCAGTGATCTTTTCAATGACGGTGTCATTTGCGATACTGATCTGTTCTACAGTGTCATACTGGTCAGTTTCAGTGATTTCATCAACGGCTATGTCACAATCATCAGTATCGTGATTGCTTTTAGTGTTTTGTTCATTGTTATTAGAGTGGTTTATGTCTGGGGGTTTCTCTATAATAAACCTCACGGATTTTTTTCTTTCTGAAGAGATTGAAACAAATTAAATGAATGTTAACCGTCCGGTACTCATAAGCTTTTTTCATCTATTTCTATTGTTGTGCAAATTAGTGTTAGACGAATTGTGTGCTAAATAAGGTGCTATTCATAAACTCTGGTTTAGAATATGTGAAGCAGAAGCAAAGCACAACACCAAAATAATTAATTACAATAATTTATCCTACTAATATTATAAATATGAAAATTTGCGTATGTGTGACATTTGTTTGTTTTTTTTTTTATCAGCATCTAGGCCACCTTTGACCACAATCTCACCTGATGGGAAAAGACGATGTGGTCTAAGGCACGCTGGTGGTTGTTACCATTAATATTCATAACTACTAAACCTATTTTAATTTTTTCTTATGTGAAAGAATGACTTGACGAGCTAGTCGTTCACCTGATGTTAAGCGACACAGCCGCCGATAACAGTTGTAGTGTCACCCGGAAATTTAAAGTAATAAAGTTTTGCGTGACACTGCCCTGCGCACATCATCCTAAGACATCACACAGTCTAGTAAGCAGATTACTAGACTATGAGATCCAGGTCATAAAGTCTCATTTGCCCAGTAATTTCACTAGCTACAATGCCCGTCAAACTGGAACACAGTAGTGCTTGCACACTACTACTTGGCGGCAGAATAACTGGCAAAGCGGTGGTACCTACCTAGGCGAACTGCAGAAAAGTTCTAACACCTAGTAAAACTTTTTTTTTTTAATTTGAAGGTTGTGGGTTCATTTTCTACCCAAGACAAACATTTGTATGATGAACATAGATGTTTGTTCTGTGTCTGGGTGTTATGTTGTATTCTATGTACATATGTATTTATAAACAAATAAAATATCTAAGTATTGTATCGGTATCTGGTTCCCATAGTACAAGCTATGCTTAGTTTGGGGCTAGATGGCGCTGCGTGAAATGTCCACACATGTTTATTTATTTATTTAATTTATATAAATAAACAGGGCCTGTGATCACAGTTGGTGTAAAACACATTTTGTTAATCCATTGCAATTTATTGACCTTAGGCTGAGTTGCACCGTAATCACAGTTAAAGTTACTTTTACGGTAATTTGTCATAAACAATAAAAACAAAGCAAAGCATGCGTGGTTACAGTTAGCTGTTAAAGTAAGCTGGTGCAACCCACCCTTATCTTTTTACAATGGCTTTTAATACAATTTCACCCTGATATCACCACAATTTCACCAAAGTTATGTACAAAAATAATATACCATCAAACAGATAATGTGCTTGTGCAACAAGTCTGAACCCAAGTTATGTACTCTTTTTATTAGGATAGGAATGATTAATATTGATGTTTTGCCAATGCCATGAGTTAACAGCACAGTGAGAAAGATATAATTAAATCTCGAGACTTCTAGGATTGTGGAAAGTAGATCCACAACAGTGTGTATCGTATTACATCATCAAAGAAACATATTTCCAATCCAGAACAAAACAATCTTAAGACTTTCCTGCATCATTTCGTCTACGTAACCAACATGTACTAGATATCTTGTCAGTGTCTATGCACACTACACTACTGTGTTTCGGTTTGAAGGGCACTGTAGCTAGCAAAATTACAGGGCATTATGAGGCTTTGTGACTTGATCTCACAGTTTAAATACCATATTACTGGACTAGTGCGGTTTCTGATGAGTCAGGAAGTCAGGATGACTGATGATGATAGTGTAGGATTCCACAGGACTTAATATAATTTTGAGTTCAAGGTGGCCTTGCAAGTGTTATGGGCTGCTGTGACAATTAAAAAAAAGAACTAGCTCACGCCATATTCAATCAAAATGGCTTCCAAACGTGAATGGGATTATTCCCAATGGGCCCCAAACAAAGCGCCCACCACTGGTGTTGCAACTCACTCTTAATTATTGTGGCAAGGGGACCCAGTTGGAGCCATTGGGTAAATTGCATTTTTGTGATATTGTGGTTATGTCAGCAATCACTTCATCACAGTTATGAAGATTACAGCAGTACGAGTAACAGACAAAAAATGTATCCCTATTATTTTACAATTCTGGTCTTTGAACTGACAACAAGGAAAGATAGGTTCTCTAGCTGCATCCATGAAACGTTGTACTTAATTTAAGTGGTCCACTTTTGAGAAGTGTTATCCTCCCACTTTTATAGGGTTCCGTACCCAAAGGATAAAGCAAACCCTATTTCTAAGGCTTTCCTGTCCGTCAGTCTGTCCCCAGGTCTGAACCATGATAGTTAGGCAGTTGACATTTTCACAGATGATGTATTTCTGTTGCTGCTATAACAACAGAAACTAAAGGACCAAATAAAATAAATACTGATTGGGGCTCCCATACAACAATTTTAACAAGGTTAATTTACGATGCAAACAATACATACTTTTTACTCTGCCATGTATAGAATCATCACTTTCATCTGAAGTAACTACAGGTGATTCGGAGCTTAGATCAGCCATCGAGTGTGGATCCTTCTGTTTTGCAGTAGTGTTCACTGCTACACCGACTTCGGTAGTTTTGGCGCTGGATATGGATTGCAATTGCATTGCGTGCAGGAACATCCTTTTCAGAGTCTTCGATTTTTCAGCAAACATTACGATTCTATGCACTTACTGCAACCTGCGTAGGACTAGGAATGAAACACAGAATTCCCCCTATTACATAGGTCCAGAACCGAAGTCTTCATACTTAACATTGTTTGAACATGAATCAAACCATAGAGCACATTTTTTTTTTCTTCTAATGTCAGTTCCTCTTTCAATATACCATATAAATAGTATTACCCGATTTAGTCGGGTACCTAAATACAAATCTAGCTAGATGTAAAATTTAATAATAAAAATTATATAACGCCTACATTAAAAAAATATAAAATAATAAAATTAATTACCATCATACTACTATCTATAGACAAGAAAAAGGTATATAGATAGCTCATGCAATCTTTTAATAAAAAGGATTCAAATTAAGTATAACCAGCAGTTTATTCAACATTTCTTTTAATAACTCACGAGTTTTTCAATATTACCAAGTTAAAGGGATTAAAGAACAACAGTTATGTAGGTACAGGGGGTCTAGCAAAGATACCAACCACTAACGCTAACACCAAAAGCTAACTCCAAAATGTACTGAAATGACATTTCGGAAATCGCTAACTTTTCCGTAGCGAATGTCATTTCGATTCATTTTTGGAGTTAGCGTGTGGTGTTAGCGTTAGCGATTGTGATCTTTGCTAGACCCTCTGGGCCTCAACCAAAATAATGTTTCATATTTTAGGATAAAAAAAATAACCTTAAAAATGGGAAAACAGTGGGCACGTGGAACGCCTATAGTTGACAATAAAACTATTATCAGTAATTGCACTTCTGTGTTCTGTGTGTTCTTTACTATAGAAACACGCTAAACATATTATTGAGCGAGTATTAGGTTTCCACCAATCTTCATTTCGACTTTTTCGAACTACTTTTATCCAACGATCAGGGCGGTTATTCTCTATGGAAACATAGATTCTACACGATATGAAACCACGTCGTTATCGTGTCTTGTTCAAATCGTGTCACAGCGTTAGATGTACCTTCGCTTTACATTAAAGTTATCTTTATTTTGAATAAAATATATTGACATATTAAGTGGTCATAATCTTTTGATGTGTTGATGTTTCGGAACGCGTCTCGGAAAACATATTATTTTTGACAGTTCTAATCGCGCCAATTCCAAATTCATTTCGCGCGGTTTTGTTTTAGTTTCATAGAGAGTAGAGTTTTGCAGAATTCTTTTGTAAGACAAGGAATTCGCGTGGTTTCGAAGTAAGGAATCGATACGGAATAAAGGCCCAGCTAGACACGGGTGGATCTGTTGGAAATCTATACAAAAGAAATCGGGTAATTATTCTGTTGTCGTGTGGCAATACTGACTTTGACATGTCAACTTTTTATTGTGAAATGTGAAATACTCTTCGTCAAATAGAAATAATTAAAATAATCTTATAAAAATACATGATTAAGGCCACATACAAGTGAATTGTGATCGTGTGCTTCCGTGATTCGTGCCTTGAGTGATTTCGGCACAGTTTTATCACGCAAGACGGCATTTTTTTGGTATGTATTCAAAAGCACACCCAAGTAACGACTGATTTTGATTTTGACAGCTGGCCTGAGACTCAATCACACCCAAAGTGGTGTGTACGGTTTTGCCCTGCTTTAGTTTCGTATTAGTGGTCTGGATAAAAAGTCTTTGCACATAACATTATTACAATAAATGAGCTAAATGTACAATGAAGACAATAATTGAATATTGTGACATGACTTAATACGACAGTTGTTAAGTGAATATAATTAGTAATTACATATGCCCCGTATTCCGGGACACGCTAAAATCGCTCATAGCGCTCCCAGCGCTCACGTTGATTTTTTAGCGTTCCGATTCAGATATTGCGCTCAAGGACTTTGATCGCTGTCAATGACTCGGGACAACCAATCACGGACGGCGATATCGCAAGATGGCGTCGGTCATGACGTTTACAAGAGATTTCGTTGTCGCGCTCACGGCAATTCGGTACGCGTTTTTAGCGCGATAATATCGATATTATCGATTTTAGCATAAATCGGAATAGGGCCTAAATATGATTACAATTTAATGTTATTTTAGTTTCTTATATTTTGGCTCTACACATAGTAATTTTAGCCAGTATCAACAGAGTACATTGGTAAAAACTGTATAGTGTTCTGTCCAGTGTCCACACAGAGAACTTTGTGGTTCTGTCTGTGATTCTATATCACTTCACATTCACAGATATATCTAATATACTACTAGTCAAGAATTCTATATCGCCATCATAAAATAACAATATTACTGATACTGATTACATACGATACCTGTGAAAATATAATACATGACACTGACTAAATACACTATGTGTGGAGCCAAAATATAAGAAAACAAAAAAAAAGAAAATGCTGCATGTCAATGTCACTTGTCGGTGTAATATTTCATTCATGGAACATATTATATTCTCTTTGCATGGAACATTTTTGTGCTCGGCGCCAGTGTGGTCAACGTAGGCGATAAATCGCCATTTAGGCCACTCAGGACTAGGAAACGGCGACGTAAAAATCTGACTGGTCGCCTTTTAGGCTACCTCAGGGACAAGTTATTTAAATTAGACAAATCGTAAATAACCTTTCATAAAAAATATAGCCACCTTAAGGTCTGACATATTAATAAAGAAGAAAAAAATTTAAGATAGATTGTTGATGTTATGACGTGAACACGACTAAAAAATCGACAAAAAGTAATTTTATGGATTTTGTATTGTAAAAGCTATGTAAATATGGCGAATTTTGTTTAAAAGTAACTTGAACGACTGGCAAAAGTTGGTCGTTCTGTCAACATAATTCACACTATAAATCATATCGCCTTAGCCTACCTATTTTCTGTAAAATGTTAAAATTGAGTAAAAAACTGGCCAAAACTGGCAAAGAATTAAAGAAAATCAACCAAAATTTTCCATTTTGCACTAACACAAAATTTAATAACGTTAACGAAAGCCTTGTCTTTTTATTGCTGGTGCCTTGTCTTGTTATAGAGGTAGCTGGTGGACGAAACATTATTGAACTATATCCCATTCCAGAATCATAGATATTTTTTTGTAAAAAATAAATGTCTCGAAAAGTTACAAGTGACATGCCAGTTGTATAAAACATTTTTCGCTTGTGAAAAATATTTTTTATTTATTTTGATTCTTAACAACTCAGCTGGTTGTTTGTACAGTTATTTTATGTTTATGTTTATTCAAAGACTTCCCACGGCCGCTTTTTTTGACTGCTGACAGATTGTTAGGTTAAGGGCCTTGGTAACAGAGTGGCGCAGTGGGTTTTATGGGAATATGAAGTAAACCACTTTGTAGAAGGCAATAATTAATTTATTTGCGACCGGCACGTACGCCGTATTTTCCTAGACACATTAGACAGCTAATCATAGAGACGTAAAGATTTGTCACAGATAATAGAAACTTTATTGCAAAACTACATACGAAAACTCTAACACGCCCCCTCAATAAAGTTTCCCTTAACTTTAAAATAAATTAAACATTACAGAACCCTTCTGGCATTGCTGTGTGACAGCCCTGATACCTAGCATTCTACACTAGAAACAAAACACTACAATTCCCTACAAATCCTTACTCTATGACGTAACACTGACACTAGACAACAAGTTGATAACAATAGTCCTCTATTTTTAAAACATAAACACGCACTAACAATAAATCATTAAAACAAAAACACACCACAAAAATTATTACAAACTTACGCAAAACTGTTAAACATTTATGAAATTGAACCCTACTAACTGACGTGTTTAACTTGACTCCCTTATTATTTTCAGGACTATTGCTAATAGATACCTGGTTTTCAATGAACAATGAAACTGGACTTCGATCTGCAACACTGCCATTTCTTTGACGTCCAAGCAACTGTACAATCAAATACTTAACTGAAATAAATATCTTGATATTGATATGCGGTCATTTATGTCATCTCCCCAACTTGAAACCACATAACAACACCATAGCAACACAACATTTCAGATTCATTACACAAACACTATTACTTACACAAATCGATTGTGCACTAATATATTCATTAATACAACACAAAACATTACACAAATTCTCATTCTAAAACCTACACAACACAAATATCAATAAATCTGGTCTAATGCATTGTACATCATACATTAACAAAACCTCGTACCTACCTACACTTACTTATACACAGAGTCATTGACCTCGGGCTAATTTATTTTCCATAGTGGTAGATTTCTTTTTAAATTTCTTGTTCCAATACAGCGACTTCTTGAACCCATAATGCGACTTATTTTCACACACTACATTATCTTTGCTAGAACACGCAACTCTTTCTGCCTGCTTCCTTCCATTTTTGGGGCTCTTTAAACTTATTGCTTCCTTGTACGTTGCTGGTTCTGTCGCTATACATAAGAAACTTGTATCATAATCACTATACCATACTGGCCTTCTTATTTCTCTTTTCTTCCTCTGTCTGTTTGCACTAACCACTTTTTCAATATCACTCTGATCTTTACTTGTTACGATTTCTTCTTCTGGTACTTCATATTCATCATCTGATGACTTTTCTGAACATTTTTCCAATTCTTTCTCTTCTACGCTTTCTCTGAAACACTGTCGTAATAGATCTGACAAATTCCCTTGTTCTCTCTTTTCCTCTTTGAAAACTACATCACATGACGTTTGAGAAATTTTCGTTGTACTTTCTCGTACCGGAAATTTATTCATCTTGCCTTTAAGACACGCTTCACACTGTTCCTTTTCATCTTCATATTTTTCATTATTTTTATCCAATACACTCTTCACATATTTATAATTCTGGAGGCCTAATCTCTGATGCCAAACGTTCAGCCTTTCTTTTTCAACACTTACTGCAGCTATATCTCTTGCTGCAAACTTCATCAGATATAATTTTCCTTTGCGAAAACCCACCGATCTAACTTTATTTTCTTTCAAAATCTCGCAATTTTTTTTTACAGATAAGCATTTGATAACCTTTATCTGTGACACTTCTGACAGAAAACAAATTCATTGTCAGTTTTGGCACAAACAATGCATTTGACAATGAGGTATTAATCCATTTCTTCCCATCGTGTGATAAAACCTCTACAGTGCCTTCACCTTCGACACTCAATTGATTACCATCACTGATCACTACACTCCGTGATTTCTTTACTTCTCTGTACTCGGTAAACAGCTTTCTCCTATAGCACATGTGCTCACTGGCACCTGTGTCTACCACCCACTGGTCATTCTCGCACATCGAAGCTACATAAGCATTTGAATGACTTTCTGTGTTTTCATTACTTCTCTCTTTACTGATACGCACTCTGCACTCTTTAATGAAGTGCCCTGCCTTCTTGCAATAATGACACATTTTGTTTCTCTTGCAATTATTTCTAAAGTGGCCCATCTTTCCACATTCAAAACACTTCTTATCCTTCTGAGTAGTATTAACAGCCAGCGCAACCGAAGAACATTGACCTGCTGCGCCTCTCACTCTCTCTTCTTCTACCAATAATCGAGCTGTTATCTCATCTAGAGTCTGTTTATCTTCTGGGACTGACTCCCACGCCGCAACGAAATGCTTATATTTTTCAGGAAATGACAACAACATCTTCGTAAAGAATTGTCACAGACAATAGAAACTTTATTGCAAACCTACATACGAAAACTCTAACACAGATTTTCTGTTCTTGACAACGACAAGGTCCTTGTGGTTGACAGACTGGCTGTGGACCCATTTAGCAAACGAATTTCAGGATGAAATTACTGAAATTTGATTGATATAGATTGTCAAAGAGCGCGGTTGTTTCGGCAATCTTTTAATTAAAAATATCTTATATGTAGAGTTTTTTGTGTAAAATATTAGTGTAAATCTTGTAGATTAGGTTTTCATCATTCCTTGGTAAGTTTTTGTAAATTCCTTAGTTCTCATTTTTTCGCATAGCCTTCATTTGTTTTAGTCTCGTTTCTTCCGGGGGTTGATGGAAACGGATCCCGGAGGAGGGGCTGGTTGGGGCCCGAATAATACCCAACCAACTCATCAAAATGGTATCATCTTTGCAGATGATTATTCTATTCCTTCGCCAGTAGAATTCGTTTCGATCGCGTCGGATTCCTCGGATGTTATAGAACGCACTCTCCAAGAAAATGCCAATACCACTAAACGCAAGAAGCATTCAAAAAAACATTTTAAAAAAAGCAGAGAGGAAAAACAATCTCAAGACTCACACATTCCTCTAGGTCAAGCTGTGCCAGCATCAAACTCAAATCAGGATTCACAAATTACTGATTCTTTTGCATCTCCATCCGCTACAGTTTCACAAACTCCGTCGATTCCCCCTTACATCCCCTCGGGGAGACAATCGTATAAACCAACAGATAAAGGCCCATTTGTGGTGCATGTTCAAAAAATAGAGACTTCTCCGACATCAGGAATTGTACTTCACCCGGTGAATTTTGGGCGGTTTTTGGCGAAAAATCGATTCTGCAGTATTATAGATGGTAGTGTCCAAAGAATAGGGCGAAACAGAATTTCTTTGTCATTCAATGATGCAAACTCGGCGAACAATTTTGTAACAAGCGATGTCTTAACAAAAAATGATTACAAGGCATTCATCCCTTCGTTTAGCACTATTCGTTTGGGTCTTGTGAAGGGAATTCCAATTGAATGGTCAGAGGAGGAAATCATAGAATGTATTAATGTTCCAGTTGATGGTTGCCCGATAATAAAAGTGCGTCGATTAAATTATAAAGTGGTTGTCGATGGGGTTCCTGTTTATAAACCATCTCAGTCATGTGTTCTTTCTTTTGATGGTCAAGTGCTTCCTCCGCGGGTATTTATGTGTTTCAACTCCCTTGCTGTCGAACGGTATTATTATCCTACAGTACAGTGTTTCCAATGCTGTCGGTATGGTCATACAAAGAACAACTGTAGGTCAAAGCTACGTTGCTATAAGTGTGGAGAAGGCCACACTGGCGACTCGTGTAATGTTGAAGAAGGCACTTCCCCCTGTTTATCCTGTTCGGGTCTTCACTATTCCACGAATAAGAGTTGTTCTGAATTCAGTAGACAAAAAGAAATTAAAATCACAATGGCAGAGAAAAGTATGTCATACTCTGAAGCCTCTAAATTGCATTCGCCTATAAGAGGCAAGAGCTACAGCTACAGATATACGTTTGCTTACCTCATGCGTAAAGTGAATTCGCCATTATGCAACGCGTGCAGCCTAGAGGAGGACGCATACCATATTTTAATGGAGTGTGTCCGAAATGAAGGACCTAGACGGCTTATTTTCGACGATGATGACAGTTCCATTGGATTGTGTAACTCCTACTTGGCCTATCCCATGTCGGAAAAAATCAAAGCAATTTTATATATAGTTAAGTTTGGGCTAAAAAACCGACAGTGAGTGAGTTATTATTGTATTTACTTATAAATTGTACCTCACAGAGCGGCATATTCGATTGCGAAAAAGCTCTTTAAATAAAGAAAAAAAAAAAAAAAAAGAGCTACAGTGATGCAGCCAAAACATCTTATGCCAGTGTTTCCTCTGTTCCTTTATCCTCTTCCAATAAATCTTTTAATCCACCCTCCCAATCTTATAGGAAAACAATCTTCCTCAAACCTAGACCTCCTCCATTACAAAAACAAGGCTATGATCGTTATGCTCATCAGGCTATAACTAACAATCCAGTTATGCCCTGTAATAATGGTGTTGCTTTTAATCGTCCCAATAATGACTCTTCTCCCTCCTCCAGTAGCATTTTGGAGCTTATTCAGGCTCTCACTAGGCTACTTAACTCTCCTGCTCTTGTACCGTCCAACGCTGCCCAAGATCCTTCCACTTCTGTTTTACAATCCTTCCATGATGGTACCCTCTCTAGGGCTGCAATGGAATTGTCAAAGTCTTAATAGTAAAAAATCTGATCTATCGTACATTATTAATAAATATGATCCATCTATTATTGCCATCTCTGAAACTTCAAGCCTGGTTCTTTTTTTAAGGTTCCTCGCTATCTTTGTTTCAGGGATGACAAAGCTGATGGGTATGGTGGTTCAGCCATACTTGTCAGAAACTCTGTAAATTCTCATCTTGTAAATATTCCTTCTCAGTTTGTTATTGACAACTTTTCAGTAGTTGCTGTCAGGTTAAAAAATATAACATTCATTTCATTATATATCCCCAGACCTTCTTTTGATATACTAAATAAAATTCTTAATATCTTTTCATGTATGCGAGGCCCATTTGTCATAATGGGTGATTTTAACATTCATCATCCTGCCTGGGGCTGTCAGGTTTCTGATCCTCGTGCCAATTACATATTTAATATTATGGATAGTTTAGGGTTGTGCTTATTGAATACTGGTTCTGCCACACGTCGTACAAAGCCGAATGAACGGGTTAGTGCTATTGACCTGACTATGGTGTCAGCATGTCTAGCTCCTTCAATGACCTGGAAAGTCTTATCTTCATCCTTCGGTAGTGATCATTTCCCAATTTTACTTGACCTCCCTTTTTCAAAAATCAAACCACTTCCATTCAAACCATTATTAGAATATAATTTAAACAGTAAAACTCAGTCTGATGAATGGTCAAAATATTCATCATTACTTGAACAATCTGCTTCTGATCTTCCTGTCATCCTTCCTGATTCTTTGAACAATTGTCTTAGAGCATTGATAAATTTTATTCATTCTGCTGCTAAATCCTCATTCCCAACAAAGGTGCAAAATTTAAAGTACAGGTCTCCTCCGTGGTGGGATCAAGACTGTAAGGCTGCTATTGCAGATAGGATAACAGCGGAAATTATATATTGTAATAACATGACAAACGAAAACTATGACAATTTAATGACAATTATGTCTAATTCCAAGCAAATACTTCACTCTAAGAAGTCTGAGGGATGGGAAAATTTCTGCTCTTCTATTTCTCCTAATGTTAATTCCTCTTTTGTTTGGAAATCAATTCAAAAGTTCCGTGGTTCATATAGAGAACCATCTCCTCCATATCCTAGTAATGAAAATTGGTTTGAACAATTTATGGATAGACTGGCTCCCCCCTTTTCCCCTGTTCCTAATTGTGTCAATACTATAGTTTCTAGTTCTTCTGTTTATGATGCAAGTTTTACTCCTTTTTCGATGCAGGAGTTACGCCTTGTCCTATCGGCTCTTAAGGATACCTCTCCTGGTCCAGATGGGATCCCATATTCATTTTTGGTCAAAGCTGGAGAAAAGGTTTTAAGCTATTACCTTGAAATGATTAATTTGATGCTAGAGTTAGGGTGCGCTCCAGGTGCAATGAAAACTCAAATAATTGTTCCAGTTTTAAAGCCTGGTAAAGATCCAGAAAATCCTGATAGCTATCGTCCAATAGCTATGTCTTCTGTACTGACAAAGATTGTGGAGCACCTTATAAAAAATCGTCTTGAATGGCTTATCGAATCTAAAAATATTTTGCCTGAATCCCAATATGGGTTTCGAAAAGGTAGAGGAACTTTGGATAGCTTATCCATTTTTGTTGCAGATATTAGGCTCTCTTTTTCTAGAAATGAGTCTATTGTTGCTGCATTCCTCGATATATGCTCTGCTTATGATAATGTTAATCTGTCAATCCTCAAAAATAAGATAGAACATCTGTGTCTTCCAAGGAAAATTATTAACTTCATACTTAATCTTTTTCTGGATCGTACTGCTCAGCTCAGAGTTGATGGTGAGATAAAATGCTCAAGATCGGTACATAAGGGTCTGCCTCAAGGCTCTGTTGTAGGCCCTAAGAATGCTATGCAAGTGGAATGTGATGACCCACCTTTAGATCTGAGGCGTCAATATCTTTCGGATATGTTTTTATTTCGTTTGTTTCAGTATTCCTCTCATCCTCTATTACCAAAACTGCAGCTTTTGTACAATTATATTTCTCTGCCTTACTGAAGTAATAAAAAAACTTCTTGCTTAGTTACAAGCTATGCAAAAATTATCAACCTTAGATTCTCTACTCATAGAACTCTTAAACTTCCTGTATTTGAATTTGATTATCAAACTATCTTATATCAACCCTCTTTACATCTTAATTTGGATTTGATGAAAGGGGATTCCTTCGCCAATAAACACTTTCTTCGGATCAAAGATAATCTATGGCGTGGTTGGCATTGCATTTTTACAGATGCATCTAAGCTAGATCAAAATGGCTGTGTTGGTGTTGGTTTATTTCATCAAAACTATAATATTGTGCAAAAGATTAAGTGCCCTCCGGAGACATCAGTCTTTGTTGGTGAATGTAGGGGTATTATGGAAGCGATCAACTATATACTGTTGTTCAAATTAAATAAAACTGTTGCATTCTCTGATTCATTGAGTGCTCTTCAAGCCTTTCAGAGTAATCCTTTTAAAATAGGCGCCAAAAACTGGATCATATTTAAATCTAAAGACTTGCTTTTGAGATGCTCTAATTTGGGTTATTCTGTGCACTTAGCTTGGATCCCTAGTCATAGCAATATTTCTGGCAACGAAAAGGCCGATGAGATTGCCAAGCAAGCAGTAATATGTGGAGATAAAGTTCCTTTTAAAAATTATCCCCAAGACCTTCTGCTTTTACCTACCCGTGACTTAAAATCTAGATGGCTGAATAGATGGTTGGTAACTAGCAGACGGACAGGTTCAAATTATGCCAAGTACCAACCTGACATTCAAATTAAACTATGGTTCTTTAAATTTAAGTACAATAGAAGAGTGTGTTCTATAATATCTAGATTAAGATTCGGCCACTGCTGCTCTGGTGTTTATTTAAAAAAACTGAGGATAAGAGACTCATCTATCTGCGAATGTGGTATGGATGAAGCTGATTTGAACCACATTTTCTTCTCATGTCCTAAATTTGATCATAATTCATTATTCAACTCACTAATCCATTATAAATTTCCATTCCCAGTTTACATAGATAATATTTTGTGTAAAATAGACCCTACTTCAATAGCTATTTTATCATCTTTTATTATTGAAAATAACATTAAATTGTAATCATATCTTATGTAATTATATTCACTTTAACAACTGTCCTAGTAAGTCATGCCACAATATTCAATTATTGTCTTCATTGTACATTTTGCTCATTTATTGTAATAATGTTGTGTAGTTGGTAGTTATAGGATATTTTTGTTTTGTTTCAGATACCCTAAATTCAAAATTTTGTTTTTATTTCTCTTTTGACATGACACTGGCAAAAATGTGCTAAACAATAAAAAAAAACTGAAATTTAACAAAAATGAACCAAAAATAAAATAGTACAAATGCAGAAGAACATTCGCGTTCGAGAGAGAAAGGGGATAGATATGGGAACAGGATGAATGGGTGAAGGTGAAGGTGAATTCATCGATTCATCCTTTTCCCTTATCTTCTTCCCCTGTTCCTTCTTTCTCATATTGAGATAAGGCATAAAACTAATAAAGCCGTGCCAAGACGGGCGGGACAGCTATTAAAAAAAGATCGTCGAAAACTACTATTTTACTTCATTTTAACATTATTACACGATATTTTAACGTTTGAGGCTTGGGCTACTTTTTTAGGCGACAGGACCTAAAATTCAGCTACTTTAGGCTACTAAAGCGGTGGCGCTGCGCGCGCTATCACGTACTCGTAAACAAAATAAAGTAAAAAATAATAAAAGCAATCCAATAGTGTTAAAAAGTGGTCTAAGTGTTTCTTAGGGCATTCAGAACGGTGTGTGCATTAGATCTTCATCTATTTGCCGCGTAATCAAGCTAAATCGCCACTTACGTGTTAGGTTATGGCAGAGTGACTTGCAGTTCATTTGAGAAAAACAGTGATGATTTAGTGCAGTGTGGTGGCCAGTAGTCGTGCTCACTAGCTTGAAAGCTTTCCTTAGGTTTGCTTTAGGGTTTTGTTTAATTTCATTGACCTAACCTAACCTACAATCGGTAAACAGAGGTCGTACTTCTGGCACAAAAATACTGCTAGCGCCATCTGTTATCAGTGTACCCGAAAGTTATCGGCTCTTTATATAAAATGGCTTCAAACGCTTTAAACGCATGTGCGGCTTGCCTAAAGGCACTACCAAAACGTGAGTTTCTACAATGCTCGTCTTGCAAGCACAGGTATGACCTCGAATGCGTCCATATTACCTGCAAAGTCTTTGCTTCGATGGACCCTGTGAAAAAGAGTACTTGGAAATGTCCTGCATGTCTAAGCAAACGGCCGAAAAATGGCAATACTAATACACCAGTGCGCCCATACATGGCCAGCCCGTCACGTGACCTAAAAGCAGGTTCTAACAGTTCGTCTCCCGAAGCATCTAATGTCACAATGAGACAAAAACCGGTGCAATATTCTGCAAATGCTCATGAGTTGAATGATTATGTTACTGAGGCCAGGTTTCGCGAGATATTAAAACAGGAGTTGACTGCGGCTCTCAAAGCTAACAAAGCGCAAGTTGCCAGTGAGCTGAAAAACATCAACCATGAGATAGTATGCTTCCGGGAATCCTTGTCATTCATTAGCAATCAATTTGAGGGCCTGAAAACTAGTGTGGACGAAAAGAATACAATGATAGAAGAACTCAAGGCGGAGAATGAGGACCTCAAAAGCACCATCAAGGACATGTCAGGGAGGATGAACTCTGTTGAGCTGCACATGAGAGAAAGCAACATCGAGATTAACGGAATCCCAGAGAACCGGTCTGAAAACTTGTTTGAAACAGTTATCCAGCTAACAAAAGCCGTCGATCATCCACTCGCCATCGACGATATCCAGCATGTGACAAGAATCGCCAAACTGGATCGGGACAATGACAGACCTCGCGGCATAATTGCAAAACTACGATCTCCCAGACATCGTGATGGAGTTCTCGCTGCTGTGACGCAATTTAATAAAAAACATCCCAGCGAGAAATTGAACTCTGCCCATGTGGGCATAGGAGGCACCCGGAGGCCAGTCTTCGTCTCCGAGCATTTAACTCCTGCTAATAAGTCGCTGCACGCTGCAGCTCGAAAGAAGGCAAAAGAACTGTCTTATAAATTCGTGTGGACCCGCAATGGGCGCGTTTATGTCCGGTAGGACGAATATAATCAAGCTTTATTGATCAAAAATCTTGAGGGACTCGATCAAATAAAGTAGTTCAACATTCATCTTTAGTTACCAAACTTTTTCGTATTTTTTATTATAATTAAGTATACTTACTTATTTTTTTAAACTTTTTTAACTTCATTTTTGGAATAAATGTTGGACATTTACTATCAAAATGTAAGAGGACTGCGTACCAAAACTAACGACGTGTCAATGAACATATTACAATCTAAAAATCTAACTATAAGATTATTGTTTTTACTGAAACATGGTTGAATTCTAGTGTGTCTGATAATGAAATATTTGATTCCCGTTATGTTGTATATCGTAAGGATAGAATTTGCTCTAGAGGTTCCAAAAAGGATGGTGGCGGAGTATTAATAGCAGTTTCAAGCGACATTTGTTCAACTCGTGTACCATTATGGGAAACTGACGGTGAAAATCTGTGGGTACTTCTGCACGTGAAAGTTGATAACATTATCAAAAAAATAGCTCTCTGCGTTGTCTATCTCCCACCGCCTGCCAAATTGGAGCCTCTCAACTATTTTTTAGATTCTGTAGACCTTGTCCTCCATCAAACTAAGGAAGTCATAATTTTAGGCGATTTTAATCTTGGCTTTATTCAATGGTCCAATCAAAGTAATAGTTCTCATATGTCCCCTAATAATTATGACACTAAGCTTGGTCAAACTCTTATTGACTTCATCGCATCAAATAATATGTACCAAGTAAATTGTATCAATAACGCAGATGGGAAAATGTTAGACCTAGTTTTAACTAACATACCTAACATGTTTGTCACAGAATCTAATGATATCTTAACCAAATTGGACGAAAAACATCCTAGCCTACTGTTAAATGTATCTTTCGGGCATATAATCTTAAATCGTCCAAAAGACCGAAATGACTATAACTTTTTCAAAGCTAACTATGATGCTATAATACCCGAACTGATTAATGTGGATTGGCAACAGGAACTATGTGCTTGCGAAAATATTGACGATATGGTTACACAGTTTTACACAATTCTGAATAGGACCATTGAAAAATCCGTTCCTAAACGTAACTTTAGAAAATCTAAGTACCCACCTTGGTTCAGTAGTTCATTAATTAAAATTTTGGCAGAAAAAGAAAAAATCCGCAAGAGACTCTTAATCTATGGCAACCCTCGTGATAATTTGGAATATCAAATTCTTCGGCGTCGTTGTCACGATCTTTACGAAATATGCCATAGTAAATACAAAAACACAATAGAAACAAATATATCAAAGAACCCTAAAGCTTTCTGGAGCTATCTTAAAAATAAAAGAGGTGGTCAAACTACGCTACCTGCTTCGATGGAACTTGGTGACACTAAAGCTAATTCTAACTTTGAAGTTGCTAACCTATTTGCTAAACATTTTGCTTCAGTCTACACCCCATCTGTTACATGCATCACTTCGTCATCCATTCCACTAACCATTCCTCAACAATGTATTAATTTCAATACTAATCTTCCTAATTTATATGTTACAGAAAATGACATCAAAACACTTATTAAAAAAATTGACCCATTAAAAGGTCCAGGTCCAGACAACATACCTCCCATATTCGTCAAACAATGTGTATCTGCCATTTCCTTTCCACTAAGCATAATTTTTAATAAATCATTCAACGACGGTATATTTCCTACCGAATGGAAAAAGGCCCGTATTGTACCCGTATTCAAAAAAGGTGAACAACATTGCGTAAAAAACTATCGACCTATTTCCATTCTGAGTTGTTTTTCAAAATTATTTGAAACATTTGTCTGCCCTATTCTATACCAACACGTCGATAGTGCGCTTACGGAATTTCAACATGGGTTCAGGCACGGTCGTTCAACAGAGACAAATCTTGTATCCTTTGTTTCTGATTTATCAGCAATTATTGATAAGGGAGGGCAAGTTGATGCAATATACCTAGACTTTTCTAGCGCATTTGACAAGGTTGATCATTCCATATTACTAGAAAAGTTGTTAAGTTACGGAATTGAAGGATCTCTTCACAACTGGTTTGCATCATACCTCGCTAAAAGACAACAAGTTGTTGCTGTTAATAGTATTGAATCAGATATGTATTTTGCAGAATCTGGTGTTCCTCAAGGTTCCCATTTAGGTCCTATCCTGTTCTTAATATTTATAAATAACATTTCTGATAACATACATCACTGTAAAATGTCTCTTTTCGCCGATGATATAAAAATTTATAAAGCAATTAATAGCACTGCCGATTCCGTTCTTATACAAAATGATCTTAACAATATCCTAAACTGGTGCTCATTATACCGTATGATTCTAAACGTAAACAAATGTTTTTATGTCAAATACACAAGAAAAAAAATTCGCTTTGATTCTACATACTTGCTAAATTCAACACCTCTACAAGAAGTTCAAGAAATCCGTGATCTTGGTGTGCTTATCGACAGTAAACTTAACTTCACTCAACACACGGATAAAATAGTAACGAAAGGTGCACAAATGTTGGGTTTTCTCAAACGTAATGCTACAGAATTTAAACCGTGCACCAAAATAATATTGTATAACGCACTAGTACGTAGTCAGGTAGAATATGCGTCTACTGTCTGGAGTCCTTTCTACACTAAACACTCGCAACGCATTGAAAGTCTTCAGCGCTCCTTTACAAGACACTTAGCATTTCACACTTCAAAATTTTCTCACAGACGTCCATACAATCAGCGCCTAGAAAAATTCAAAATGATAACACTCCGCGACCGTCGTAAAATGATGGATATGACATTTTTACATAAAATCATCAACGGTAAAATCTTATGCAGCCATTTACTAGAACGTTTTGCCCTATCAGTTCCATTTAACTACCCACGTCACGCAATCCATAGAATCTTCCATACCCCTAACTCACGCACTAATCTTGGTCTTCAAAGTCCCACCTCACGAATATCTGCCGAATACAACGACTATAACACAAAAATAAGTGACATAGATATCTTTAGTAACTCTCTTGCAGTATTTAAACGTAAAATATTCATTTATTCACAAACGCATAGTTCTCCGTGTAAATTGTAATTTTCTTTATTTTTCAATTTTGTATCTGATTATTTTTTTTTAATATGTTTTTATGTTTTGTTTCATGAGTACATGTGGCCAAAGCTATGCACGCCGTACTTGTCACATATATCAGTCCTATTTGTATTAATTTTGTATGTGTAGTTTTAAGTTAATATATGTGATGTGGCTGTGCTATTTATAAATAAATAAATAAATAAATAAATAAATAAATAAAGCTGGGAAAAATGGCGATATTAGTCCCGTCGCCGTTGGCAGCACTGCTCGGCGCTCGCTTGTATCGTAAATATCGTAACGTAATGTCGTTTTAATTTTACTCCGTCGTACTCGTCGTAGAAAATGGAGTTTAGTTAGAACCTAAACTTTAGACACAGGCCACAGAAACTATTATTCAGACAGCGTTGTTTTTGTGAACATTATCATTTTCAAGAAGTTGCTTTCGTTTCCTGACCCTCATAAGGCTGGGACTTTGAGACAGAATCATCGCTAGCTGCCGGTGGTCACCTTCTGTCAGAATCCTTCATCGTTAGCCGCTAACGCTAATATGGACAACAGCGCATTGAGTATGTACTCCCTACTGTTTGAACTAGCTAGCTAGTGGAAAGAAATAGAATTAGTTAAACAAGGCAAAGAAGTAAATGCGTACTGGGCACGGAATAAGGAGGCCTATGCCGTAGTCCCCTTATTTAAAGTCCCTATAAGCTTTTGGTAGTTAAAGACAGCAGCTAAAATGTGTGATATTTCTTGTAAGAGAGAAGCTGATATTTTATAACCTATATTAGCTATTGACAGTGTTTTGATGGTGGTTATTAAGTATTTTGTTAATTATAATAAAACCACTTAAACTTTCGCGACATAAACTCATATTTTAAAATTAAATTGGTTCTGTTTGCAAAGTGACCCAATTTAATGTTATAATATGAGTAATTATAATGTACATGGTTTAAACGTTTTATTCCAAACTGGAGGCACCAGGCTACAGTGTGAGACTGAGCCTAAGGGGCCCGGATGGCATGACTGGGGCCTGCCACTCAGGTTGATCAATGAAGGAAATGTTTATTAAAAAATAACTGCAGAATCTGGTATACTCATCATCCTTAATAAGACAATGTTGACCTCCTTTTACCACCAAATTATACAAAAAGGTCACTTATTGAAATGAAATTCCAGTGGTAGACATCCTGGCTCTATGGCCAGTCTGATTCTGCCAGGCTATATCACCTGCAATTTTCCTATTTTCATCTCCTCTATCTTTATATTGATCTTGAATTTCCACTGTCTATGATTGTGGAGCCATCGGTTTGGCAGTTTTGCTGTCAATAATCATAACGTCACACAAACAAATGACTCATGTGCTTCAGCAATCTTTATTTATGATAAGAAATGTGGTTGGATAATAGAATTGTTCATAATTATTATCATGTACTAAGTAAATCATGTTGTTTGAAATACATTTTCTATGTGTACCTGTAAAATAAAATAAATTTTACAAATGGGTGAACCAATAGGGATATGCACACTACCAATACCAACAGATACTTTTAGTCTGTCTGGAAGGCACAGTGTTCCCGAAAATGGCTACATCTGCTATGCACCTAGTTACATATCATTAGTAGTATGTTTAAACTAGTGGTGATGAATTTTTCGCAGCGTAGGCCGGCCCCCCACAAGGTGGACCGACAACCTGGTGAAAGCCGCGGGGAGCCGATGGATGCAGGAGGCGAGCAGCCGCTCTAAGTGGCGTTCCCTGGGGGAGGCCTATGTTCAACAGTGGACGTCTTCAGGCTGTTGATGATGATGATGATGATGAATTTTTAATGAATTGTTTTCTCATTGTTTCCTTAGATAGTAGGAAAGAAGTTCGGTTCTCCGATAACACCAGTTGTTCAAGTACCGATTCAACATCTACTGTGATCTACTGCCCAACAGACGGTAGCATTATTTCCGATTCCCATCTCAAAGAAAGAAATGGCTTTCATGAACAGTCACATGTACCACCACGTTCATCTCGAAAACAAAGACTTAAGAAAGTTCTCTGTGAAGAGTGTGACAAAAGAGTATCTATAAAAGATATAAAAACGCACTTAAAAAGCCACCTTTATACTCTTGAACAAATAAAAGATTTTATGAAAACTCGGTGCAAGATTTCTGCGGAACGCAAAAAAAACAACCCCAAAATTTGGAAACGACAGCTACCATCCAATAAACCCACAAACGGCACCACAACAAATCTGATTTGCAAGATGTGTAACAAAACATTTTCATCGGAAGAACCTTTAAAAAAGCACCTGTCATCCAAGCATCTGTACACATTTAAGATGGCAGACACTTATTTGATAACAGGGGAATGCCAGCATGTAGAGACTCAACATATGGTTCGTAATAACCGAGAGATACATGCGAAAGTTCCAACTGACACTGCTAGTTGCAAAACAAATCCACAGATGCTTTCAGTTGCCATTATGGGGGTAAATAACTATCAGCTAAATGAAGAACAAGCTATGAAAGTGAAGCTGTACCTTCAGACCAAGATCAACCAAGAAGCCAGCACTAAAACAATACAACCTTGTTTTACAGCCGATTCAATGTTTGCAGACGGAGCATTAAAGTTGTGGTGCAAAGACGCGTCTACATGGAATTGGCTGTCGAAAGCAATTGAAAATCTTAGTATTGACAGGTGTCCTAAGCTGATTTTGAAACTCCAATGTGAACTCAAAGCAAAGCTTGTAAAAGCTACCATCATCTTGCACGACATAAATACATCACAAAACAAAGTTATTCTCAATCTGGCAAATCAAAATGAATGGGCCAAAATTAACACGTGGATTATTTTTAGCCAAAACACAATTTCCAATACGAGTCTTTTTTTGGTGTTCGGAATTCCTGAAAATTTGATTCCTTTGATTCAGAGGAATAATATGTGTTTAACCTATAATCAGAACACTGTTATCTTAAAACCTTATGGAAATTGAAAAGCATAGATAATGCAAAATTACTTGATTGCAACTTCATATACATACAAAAACTAAAGACTTCCCAACCAATATATAGATTACATTCTTTCTTGTTAGTCAAATAGATATTACATAAATAAGATAAAGCCACATGTAAGTTGCATCTACCCACTGACCTCTATCATACTAGTATGCTGGACTTCATAAAGAAAAGCCCAATATAGACTGAAGGCATTTGGTTTTCGCCATTATGGCGCTGATTGCTCTGAGTGACATAGTGAGCGAGCATCCTCGGAACTAAATAAGCCAACCAATCAATGAGATTCAGTCTTTGATGAGGGAAGTAAGAGGATGTGAAACATAGTCACGTGACGTGCGGCAGTTTTTCACCACAATATGGTGCCGACTCCGCCCCACTCCGCCCCATTGTTTACTGCGTTTGACAGTTGACGCTAGTTGACGACTAACGTACTAGCTCAAAATACCACTAGAACATGGCGGATTTTTTGCCGCAGCGCAGTCTCAAGTGGCGTGACAAATTATTATCAAAAATGAAAGTTGAAACGGAATACTTGTCTCTTTTTAGCACGTTCAAATTGGTATTGGCTAAAATGAAATGCGACTATTTTTGTCCATTCTTTAACGAAGTTGACCCCATAACTATAACATATTCTGTGTAGTTAGCTTTATGCCACATCCTCTTACTTCCCTCATCAAAGGATTCAGTTCTCAGTACACTCGCTTCAAATTAGCACAAGAAATAATTGACAATTTTTGTACTATTTACAGCATACTAATAGAGACCGGTGTATCTACCTCATAATATTTTTAACAACGATAGATTTACAATAAACATTAGTATGGTATTAAATTATAACTAACGTTGAAACTGCATAGGTATAAGAACTTCTACAAGATGTATACTCATAAATGAGTAGGTGTGTTAGTTAGTTACCTGTTACTGGCAATGTGTATAACTCGAGCATTCTATACAATGCCTAGGCTGTGTATTAAATATTATGAATATAACCACACTTAAGGTATATCTATATACAGGGTTACAGGAAAAATTGTGCTAGATCCGTTAAGAGCGTGGAGTACCCATCATTTCTGACTTATTTCACTATGAAACACCCTAGGCTAAACTAATAATATTTTTGTAGATATCCCTTAGAAAACAATACAGTTTCTAATATTTTTTTTATATCTTAACTTTCACTTGTCTACTACGGTCTATTCAATTAACTTATGTACTATTTTAATGATTGACGTCCTAAAGCATCTTATTACACATGTAAAAATGCAATAATAATAATAATAAGAAGACACAAAATATTTTAATGAAAAAATTAAAAATTGAATATCTCGAAAAGGGTAAAGTTTAGCCTAGGGTGTTTCATAGTGAAATAAGTCAGAAGTGATGGGTACTCCACGCCCTTAACGAATCTAGCACGATTTTTCCTGTAACCCTGTATATATTATAGTCCTAAAAATTTCAGCAACCAGCTAGTAGTTAACTGTGTAATATAGGTGTCGCCACGACGGCTTAGTCTGTAAACACATAGTTCTTAAGATTTTCGCAACTTGCGTTCAGGTGACCATATCTCAGTTGGTAGAGCGTCCAATCCATCGAAATAATACCATGGTCCAATCCAGTGAGTTGGAGGATCAGCGTGCAAATCCCGCTGGTTGCTAAAATTTTAAGGACCTTTAATAAATATTATTGTGCATAAATGTTTACTTAGTATCTAAACGAAAGGATGTCTGTGGTTTTTTTTTATGAGAATGAATGACATGACGAGCAAGTCTTTCACCTGATGTTAAGCGACACGGCTGCCCATAAGTTACTCGGAACTTTAAAATAATAAAGTTGCGCGTGACACTGCACTGCGCACGTCATCCTGAGACATCACACAGTCTAGTAATCAGATCATAAAGTCTCATTTGCCCAGTAATTTCACTAGCTACAATGCCCTTCAAACCGGAACACAGTAGTGCTTGCACACTACAAAGCAAAGCGGTGGTACCTACCTAGACGAACTTTGCAGAAAAGTCCTACCACCTAGTAAATTATTAATTAAATGGTGCCTCCAAAATACCATTTAGTTTTAAGTAGTTAAGCCAGTTTTATAACTAAAACATCTAAAATCGGGCCCATTATGTGGTTATTTTATTCTTACGTTATGTTTAGTTTATTCTATACATTGCTTAGACATTCTATGGAATGCTGGATTGCACATTGGTAACACATTAATTTAGATTTTCTATAAAACTGTGGGTTTTGAGACTTGTTTTCGAACAAATGGCCTTGAACAGTTTATGATTAAGCCTCTGTTTTCAATGGAGTTATTGTAACAAAATATACTAATGTTACCTACTGATAACATTCGATTCAGCTTCAAGCAACATAGTGTAACAAAACTACAAACAACATGTTACTATCTCAATTCAACCGCAAAATAAATGTACAATATAGGCATGTTTTCGGTTCCGTAGCTGCGATCATAGTTCTTCACCAATGGTATGACTGGCTTGTTATTTATTTTTAACCAACCAGGAACTCAAGTTTCGTTTTTTTATTATGTTTTTTAACTAAGTACCTTTCTATTCTATCAAAGATTATAAAGCCCGTTGTTAGCTCGTGAACATAATTTCTCGTACAAACAAAGTCATACGAAATTACAAAGGACAGAGCAGGATGGAACAAGACACATTGGGTGTCCCGCTTCCTCTCGTAGGGTTAGCAGTTGAAATACACTACTAATTTTCGTACGAGGGGAAGTTGTATCGTTGGTCAATTGGATTTGTAGTCAATGCTTCCTATAGTGGTTCCTTAGTATGGACCACTAAAATTAGGTATAAAAAACATCTTGTTTTTGGGTCCATATTTAAAATTGATTACGTAGAATGTTGGAACCATAAATGTTTAAACTGTGGCCTTACAATACATGCCTTATCTATGGATATAGCGTAATAAATAAGTTTATGGAGGAGATCGCTATAAGCGTAGATTTGATGCTAAATTTATCTTAAAATATTCAGATTTTTTCCAATATTTTTTTTTATTTAATATACAGATCGTATTAATATCTTTTTTATTATACAAAGAGTTTTAGGTATAATTACTATTTTATATAAATGATGCTATATACATTGGGTACAAAGTACAAAAATAATTATGCATAAATATAAATTATTGTAAATGTCCAGCAAACCCAAAGATAATTGCAAAGAGGCTTTTTAATTTTTACACCTTTGTCAAAATAGAATATAGAATACACTAAAATAATATGAAATAGATTCTGCGCGTTGAGGTTGAGGAAATAAATGGAACAGACATGTGTCTCCAAAATTTTTGGTTTTTCTACGCGAATTTGATAACCATAATGCGAATTTTGCATTGTTTGCTATTTGTAATACGTAGGTTATGATTTGGTTTTTATCATTTAAATTGACTGCACCAGCTTTTAGATGTTCAATGTATGATGCTATTTTTGTGTGTAATTAAATATTATTGTGTTGTATTTTATATTAATTTAAGGCCTTAAAACAAGATTTAAGTTAATAGTTCTGAGAGCAGAAATGAGAATATAATTGGTATGCATCTAAAAAGCGTGTTTGGGGGCAGAAATGGCATTAAAAGAAGCAAAAAATTAAAGAATCTCAATATTGCTCTCAATACTATTAGTTGTAAATCTATTACGAAATAGATACCTAATGTTATAGGTATTTAGATCTTAAAAAATCACATCAATCCAAACAATATATATTATATATTAACAATATATATTATATATTGTTTGGATTTAGCTGGACACTTAGCCTTAGCCTTATGGGATGAGGCATCTGTACTGTAGGTATTATATTATCTGGGATCACCAGATTATTTTCGCTTTTAATGTTTTAATGTATGAAAAATTGTTTGGATTGGTGTGATTTTTTGTTGAACATTTGTGACGTTATCCTGCAGGTTGTTCAACGGTAGGAATTTTCGTAAGTTCTGCCATTTAATACCTTCAAAAATGTCGCAATGCGCGAGCGAGATAGAGAATGCACGGAGATCCGGGTCTTAATTGATTGTTTATAAATACGGGACTACAGTATATTTTTTAATTAGACGGAGTGAACTGACAAATCGTAATGTACCTTGTCGAAATAATGCTGCCAGCTCCTAAATCATAGTGCTTGATCTGTATCAGCTCTATTTAGTTCAGAAGATCGGAACTATATTTAAACATATTAAATTAAATAAAAATGGCTAGAAAACACTACATATATACTGTTAATCTCGCCAATTTTAATATGTCGTTTTTACGGGCAAACAAGTGATTTGAATCACAAATTACGCAGTTATTACGATTTTAATAAGTGGTTGGAAAAATACAAAACCATAAAATAGATCTTTAAACTCAATGAGTCAGTGAACTATATCACTCTTACCACGGCACTATTTATTTTACATGAGAAAGTGGTAACATCGGTAATGTCAGTTTACTTCGACTAATTAGAAAATAGGGTTTAAGATTTAGTGCCCTGTAAGGGCTGCAGGATGCATAGTGAGGAGCATTTATTTTTTTATATTTGCCTTTTTTACATTAGTCAATATATACTATAGTCAACTATATTATAAGATGTGTAATGTGTAACATACTAAGCACCAACACTAATTTAAAATCATAATTATTCTACAGCGTGTTACATTTTTAAAATGTAGTGCTCGATTTTTTTTTGTTATTTAAGTGGCCATACAATATTATAGTCTATAACAGACCAATGAGTCAATGACATTTTTATAATTTAGTTGTTGTTATTGTTATATTATATAGGTATTAAGATTAAGTATTGAGTTATAGAACAGATATTTAATAGAAAACTCTTTATTGCCTCATACATGCAGGAGCAAAATAAATAGTAGTTAGCTATTTTTAAATATTGTTATTTTATATTAATTAGACACTTAGTACATAATTTATGTAATTTTTTGACAAAAAATATATTTAAGATTTCATTTGACAATCAACGAAATATTGGCGTTGTAACCGATAAATGATGTCGCAAATTTCATTAATACGCTCTCTAAGGTAAAAATATGTACACTGCTTTATTTAAGGGCAGTCTGTCTCGCTCGCGCATTTCGTCTTTTTGAAGATTTTAAATGTAGAATGTAAGTACTTACAAAAATCTGGCTAACAAAGGTCCTCGTGAAAAGTACAAATTAAAAGTAAGAACAGGAAAAAAATAACTTTGTAATATTCTTAAATAAAAAAAAAAAGAAAATAAATAGGTACTACCGATGGATTCAGGAGGCGAGCAGCCGCTCTAAGTGGCGCTACGGGGGGAGGCCTATGTTCAGCAGTGGACGTCTTCAGGCTGTTAATGATGATGATGATGATGATGAATAATAAATAAAAAAAAATTAAAATTGTTTTTCAGGATAAAAAAACTTGTTTCGATTGATAATAAAAAAAAATATGTAATCATTAATTTGTTGGATAATTTAGTACGTACCACCTACTATATTTAAATTTTTATCAAGGGCTAATAAAATATAAGCCAGTTATCGTAAACCTACTTACCAACATTCAATCATTTAATATTTTCATATATGTCTAAATGCGCGAGTGAGATAGAGAATAAGAATAAGAAGAATAAGAATAAATATTATTTATTGCCAAAGAATAGAACAGAGAACATAACTTTATACATTTTAACCATTATTATAATCCCTTCCCTACATATAATAAATGTGTAATTCTGGTGCGCTACGGAACACACACATAATGATGTCAAATCTAATTTATCCCATAGGTTCTATTGTTCAAAAAATATCGTAACCGCGATGCAGGACTACAAGACTTTTTGCCCTTCTCCATACATTTTATAATTTATCGTATTTAACGCCATCTAGGGACAATAATTTGTAGCTGTTTGTTTGTTTGTTATTGAACAAAACCTTAGATACTGAACTGATTTTCATGCGGGTTGCACTAATATGCTTAGAAATAACCGGTGCACAACATAGGATATATTAAAATACAAATATCATTAAAAAATTTTTGGTCAAAATTATTAAAATATCATTACGAAACCGGACGGAATTTTATACAACATGGACGCTTCATGGTGAATTTTTTTGGCTACTGACGGTTAGTTTATGTCACAGTAAT
Organism: Ennomos erosarius; assembly: GCA_963580505.1. Classification (NCBI taxonomy): domain Eukaryota; kingdom Metazoa; phylum Arthropoda; class Insecta; order Lepidoptera; family Geometridae; genus Ennomos; species Ennomos erosarius. The sequence continues at coordinate 6,463,024 of OY757004.1, forward strand.
TTTTTTATGTTGTATTATGGCTCCACACATAGTGTATTTAGCCAGTGTTAAGTATAGTAATTTTTCGTCGTGTTGTTATTGAATATTTCACATGTTTCACGTAAAGTCCATCTGGAGGCACAGATTAAAGAAAAAAAAACGTGTGTAAGGCCATGAACAAGGAGTAATAGGAGTTAATTTCGGTAGTAAATATGCATTAAATAGTGGAATGAAATTTTACAATTTATTAGATTTCATTAACAATTATTAGTTTTTCTATTTAAGCCCTTGCAGGTTGTTTGAGGTTTTTGGAGTAAAATAGATATACATACCATCAAATAATATGTAAGTAGTATGAATCGATTGCATTCAAGATACAAACATGTTACTTATACTTAAGTGCCCGCAGATTAGAGAAATAACCGGCCAAGTGCGAGTTGGGCTCGCGCACGAAGGGTTCCGTATCTATAAAAACTAGCAAAAAAACGTTTGTTGTATGAGAGAGAAAAAATACTAAAATACAGAATAAAATAAGTATTTAAGGGGTTAAATACTTATTTTATTCTGTATTTTTTGTAATAGCGGCAACAAAAATTTATTTATCATCTGTGAAGATTTCAGCTGTCTAACTATCACCGTACCCAAAACGGACTGACGACGTCTGTCAGGCTGTCTGTCCTTCTGTCCGTCTGTCACCAGGCTGTATCTCATGAACCGTGATAGTTAGAGCTTTACCCTTGGGAGTATAATCTTGACCCTTGCTACGCATTGCTAAACCTATTTTTGGCATTACATGACGTTTATGTTTGGCCCACAGGTCTGAGGGCCAATGCATACTATTACCACCATAGGCTAATGCAGTGGACCAATGATACTCTTACGTTACGTAATAAATTATATACTCTTTGAATGATACAGAAGTATAATAATACTCTTTGGAATGATACGAAGTAGATTTTATTCTCTAATCTGTGTACGAAACATGTTATGAAAAATGCCTTGGGGGTCTAGCAAAGATCACAATCACTAACGCTAGCGCCTCACGCTAACTCCAAAAATGTATCGAAATGGCATTCGCTACGGAAAAGTTAGCGATTTCCGAAACGTCATTTCAGACCCCCAGACTGCCCTATTGTAAAAATGTATTGGAGTTTTGGCGGGAACGCGGAAGAATTCACGTCGTTGCATTGTATTATTTTTTAAAACTTTTGCTTTTTCCAGTGTTAATGTTTAAAATAGGTGGCGTTTTACGCATTAAGTGCTGAATTACTAGCATAAGTGAGGGCAAGTGATATAATGTGGTGAAACGTGACTTTTCGTGTTGCTTCCAAAACTCCATAGAAGCTTCTAGTAAAGTTGCCACCACTTTGCTGGAGCATGACTTAGACTGGACTATGACTACCTGACTTAGACTGGACTATGACTATGACTAGGACATTCGTGAAATATTTTATAACACGATGAAAATATAATACTTGACACTGGCTAAATACACTATGTGCGGAGCCAAAATTTAAAAAAAAAAAATGTTTTGAAAGCCTAGATTTTAATATAATTTTCGAAATATCATCGAAAATTTTTCTAGTTAGGTAGCCATGAGTGGAGATTTCATCAAAATTAGTCCAGGAATATCAAGGATAGTAATTAGCGTACCTACGCTGTTTTGGAAAATATTATAATTAATTATTTCATCCATGATTAAGACATGTCATTTTTACTTCGTGGAAGTGATTATACGAGCAGAAAACTCAGTGAGGCTGATAGAAAATCAGTTTTTAAAAATAAAGCCATAGCCAAACCGAAACCTGAATAGTAATGTAGTCCACGCGTGGCAACGCCGCGGGCAGTAGCTAGTAATAATTACTTGGCAACAGGAGTACGCTCAGCACTTTACTGCGTGGAAAAATTCTATGCAGGGCTGGTTTTCAGCGTACGCCATTTCTCGAGCTAAGATGTTAGTCGACTGTAACGAGTGTGCGTAGAGGTAGTATGGCCCTTACGTTAAAAACTAGACAAAAAATATAGGTAGTAGGTACCTACGTGAACGTGATTCTAACTGATTTTATAACCAAAAATACTATGTTCTATAAGGTAAATTAATTAAGTTAGTGTTAAGTACCTATAGGTAAGGTTAATTTTTGGTGTTAGGTACTAAGGTTCTAACTTCTACCATTCAATGAATATTTCGAGGGTATATTTTTTAAATTAATTCAATGAATATTAAACTATATTGATGAAAAATGTTGAAATTATCAAAGTTTTTATAATAAGTATCTAGGTACTTAGGTATGCATTTAGAGGATTTATAATTTTGTACCAACCAAATGAGGAAAATAATTATATTTGTTTTTAAATAAAGTACTTATATTTCAGTAGTCATTGTTTTATTTTTGGTATTGTTACTTCCTTCCTGGGCACGAAGTCTGGTGTTATAATGGTACCAATGCCATAGTGACAGATTTTGGCTCTCATGGTAGTCTGAACGCAGGCGAGCAGCCGTTCGAAGTGGCGCTCTCTGGTGGAGGCCTATGTTCAGCAGTGAACGTTTACAGGCTGTTGATGATGATGATAGTATACTTACTGCAGACAGCTTCATGTTTTTTCCTAAATTGCAATTACCAGTTACCTACAGTTGTTCATAAATGATTTTTGGGTTGTGTGTTGCTAGTGGGAAACGGAGCTAAGGATGACTGGGAAATTGGGAATATACCTCAATACTTCACGAGTCATTGAGAAACGATCTGTCGGAAACAAGAAGCTATTGTTTTCTCTCTTTCACTATACAGTTTAAGTGCAGAGGGAGTGAGACAGCAATAGAAATATGTACGCCTAAATATGAGCCATTTAAGAGCACTTATCGAGGACGGGTCGTTCCCATCTGTTCTACTCTCCATGGTTCTACTAATAGAACAGGTAGGAAAAATAATTCTCGGATGTTCTACCAACACAAAAATTGATTAAAAAAATCGAATTTGTTCTACTAATAGAACAAGTAGGAAAAATAATTCCTGGGCCCCGTTTTATAAAGCTACAATTGTGGCTTACAATTGTAGCAGCTACAAGAACAAGTAACTACAAGTTACTAGTAACAAGCGTTTTATAAACCTACAAATCATCGATTACAAGTATACTTCACATCACTACGAACGTCATGGCGTGGAACCACAGACCAAGTACAGTATAAAATCTAGATTATGATGTTACAAGTTGCACACCACTATGAATAAACGTCACGGTAAATAGCTTATTTTTTAATTTGGCTTACCTTTATTAGTCAATTTAGCCGGTGTCAAGTTTACATTAAATCTCTACATAATAATATAAATTAATAGAACAGTCTATTTTGTTGGTTCTGCCTCTCAAGTCATATTAATGTGTAATAATGAAAATGTTCTATGTTCTATGTGCTGGAAATATGGCCACCAAGCCCGCGTGTGTCCCCACAAAAAACCTACATGCCCTAAATGTAGCGGAGAGCATCTGAACTGTGAAAGTACTGACTATACTTGTGTAAACTGCAAAGAAAATCACGTAGCCTTTAACAAGAACTGTCCCATATTTTTAAAAGAAAAAGAAATCAGGAAGATAATGTGTGAACAAAATTGTACTTATAAAACTGCCTTGAATAAATACTTAGAGACTCGAAAAAATAGAAAAGAAACTGAAGGAGAGACCAACATAGAAGTAAATGGTAGGTACTTATCAGGAAGAATTAACATCGAGGAATTCCCACCCTTAGTGGTATCAGAAGCTACAGAAATTGGAACACATGAAGATATCTACCAAGAAAAAGAAATGGAAGTTGGATATAATAAAAACAGTGAAAATAGTATAAGCAGCGAAGAAGAATACAGGCCAGCAGAAAACCATTCTAAACAAAAGAAAAATACAAAAAGAGGAAAATCAACTAAGACCGGAAGTGGCACAAAGAATACTATGTCATTTGCGGAAAAGACCAAAATACCTACCCAACAACAGGCAACAACATCAGCTACACTACAAAAACAAAAGAAAAAAGTAGAAGACAGAAACAAAGAAAAAACTACAGAAGAAAATAGGGATAACGATAACGGAAACAAACAAAACAAATTTATGGACATTTTACATAGTATACAGAAAATACTTATTGCAAGCACTAGCATTGAGGTAAAACTAAAACAGGTAGTAAAATTTCTCCTTAATGAGCTGATGCATTTTATCATAAGAACCGTAAGTAATGGAGATGTCATGAGAAAGGTGACTAATATATTTCATGATGGATGACAACCGTACAGGTAACCGCATTCAGTTAGGCATTGGGGGTCCCACTGCCCAATACTTAGTTGTTGGGCAGTGGAACTCTCAAAGCCTATCGCCGAAGAAACAGGAACTAGACTTACTATTAAATCAAGAGAAAATAGGTATATGTTTGATTAGTGAAACTTGGCTTAACGAAGATAAAAACTTGAGGTTAAAAGACTACAATATTTATAGAAAAGATAGGCAGGACTCATACGGCGGAGTGGCAATTATAGCTCACAAGTCTATTAATGCGTGTTTGTATCCTGTGAACGTGGATAACATAGGTATTGAGGCAATATGTGTAAAGATTACTAACTGTAAATATTTGAAATTCATTGTTTCAGTATACTGTTCACCATCTGTAAGAACATCACAATGTGACTGGGATGAGATTTTTTCTATGTTTGGTGATAAAACTATCATAGCAGGAGACTTTAATGGTCACCATTCAAACTGGTCCAATAAGGTTGACTCTAGGGGTATGCAATTGTTCGACTCTAGCATAGAAAATAATTTTGTGTCTTTGAATAATGGTGAGCCAACTAGAATCAAATTAGTCAATGGCTTACTACAAGAAAGCACTCCGGATATAACGTTTGCTTCCACTGACATTGCTGTACTCTTTAAATGGAATGTCACAAAAGAGAACTTGGGGAGTGACCATATGGTGATCAAATTCCGATTGGATTACAATGATATAGTGACATATATAAAGAAGCGTAATTTTAAGCATGCTAATTGGCAACTGTACCGTGAAAAATTCAATGAGAGTATTGCCAATGATAGAAGACTGATCTCTAACAATAGCATTCAAGAGTTGTATGATTTATTTATTCAAAAACTAAACCATTCTGCTGATCTAAGTATACCCTTTGTAAAATGTAACACTAATCCTACTCAGTTCTTTGAACCTAAACCTTATTGGTCCCCATCCTTATCTCAAGCAATAGCAAAACGCCGTTTAGCACTTAAACACTTCAGAAGAAATCCTACGCCAGGTAATTTTGACTTATTAAACAAACAAATAGCGGAAGCACAAAAAGTAGGAAGAGGAGCTAGGTCTTGTCATTGGGAAAAATACTGTGGATCAATAGATGAGACAACTAACTCTTCTCATATGTGGCAGAAAATGCGCTGGATGAAAGGAGTCAAAAACAGACGAGTACTTGCTCCTGATGATAAAAAAGAGCACCTATTGAGATCCTTAGCGCCAGACTTTGTAGAACCCCCTCCACCGTTATTTAGTTCTGTTAATTTCCAACTGGAAGAGGAGTTTTCCCTTCAGGAATTGTACAACTCTATTAAAAAGAAAGATACGGCGCCAGGTGAAGATGAAATTACTTACTCTATGATTTATTACTTACCTAAGAATGGCAAAACTCTACTTCTTAAAATATATAATTTGATATTTAAACATGCATTAATACCCAAGCAATGGCGTCACATAAAAATAATACCTATTCCTAAGCCAAGTGGTAATGACCCAACAACAAAGTTTAGACCAATTTCTTTGATATCATGTATATGTAAAATATTGCATACAATGTTGACCAAGCGTTTGGAATGGTTCATAGAGCGAGATCAAATATTAGCGCCAACAACGTCAGGATTTCGTAGAGGTCAATCCAGTGTGGATTGTATAGTGCGTTTGGTGTCCTATATACAAACAGGGTTTGCGAAAAACACGCCAACATTGGCATGTTTTTTGGACATAGATAGTGCATATAATAATGTACTGATAGATCAGCTTGCTATAACCCTTGATTCGCTGAATGTAGGAGCCACCATATGTAGATATTTATTTGCCTTCCTTAAAGCGAGATGTTTAAAGATTATTGAAGATAGCGAGGACAGTGTTTATATGAGATGGACCTCTAAAGGCTTAGCCCAAGGGGACCCCATTTCTCCCCTGCTTTTTAATATAATTACATCTAAGTTAAATGAATCCATTGATAATAATATTATCAACTCGTTACAATACGCCGACGATTTCGTTTTTTATGTACAAAACTCAAAGGTTCAAAATAGTGTTATCCAGATTCAAAATTGTGTCACTTCGGTGTCTGCGCTACTAGGACAAATAGGGCTTGATGTTTCTTTTAAGAAAACACAAATATGTTTATTTAGTAGAGGAAGAAGAAGAGACCAAGTGGTTGTATCACTTGATAACCATATCCTATCGGTTGTAGACTGCGTTCGGTATCTGGGTGTGTGGCTGGACAGGTCACTCTTATGGAACAGACACGTCAATGAGACGCAGGCTAAATCAATGAAATCTATTAATATACTGAAGATATTGGCAGGTTCATCTTGGGGGGTACACCCTAAACACTTGCGCAAAGTATATATTTCATTAATTAGAAGTAAAATAGACTATGCGAGTTTTGTTTATGATAATGCTGCAAAAACACACCTATTGAAGTTAGAGTCCAAAACATAGCCTTACGCGTCATAGGGGGTTTTATCAAAACAACGCCAATTCACGTAATGGAATACGAGTTATGTTTACCTCCACTCAATTTAAGACGGAAGTACTTAGCTACAAAGTATTGCCTAAAATCACAATCTTGGTCTAATAATGTCACGGTCAATAATTTACAAATTCTATCTAGACATAGCGACTCGACTTATTTCCGTAGAAAAAAAAAACCCTTGCTCACTGTTGTTTATAATGACACTAAAGTTGAAAAAGTTAGTACCTCCAACCCGCTACATATGTTTAACTTAAGTACATGGGTGTCTAACATAAACATTGATATTATCCAAACGGAAATTGAAAACCAAACACAGCCTAAGAATAAATATGATCCTCTATTCCTAAAATTAAATACTCTCTACATGCTAAACCATAAATATGATGGATGGTATAAAATTTATACTGATGGGTCGCAAACACAATTTGGTCGAGGGGCAGCCTACTATAATCCCAGTTACAATGTGAAGGAAACATTTAAAATTGTGAATGACTCTAAATATTCTATTATGTACGTGGAACTTTTTGCGATCTCCGAGGCCCTCTCTCACGTCATTAGTGCGGGACTTCAAAAGGCAGTAATTCTGTCTGACAGCAGAAGTGCCTTACACCATATAGCTCGGTGCGCCTCTGGACACAGAGGCGCATCGATAGCTTATACTATTTTGTCTAAAGTCCTAGTGCTAACGTCGCGTGGAGTGGCTTTGGGAATCCAATGGGTTCCATCACATGTTGGCCTGAGTGGTAATGAGGAGGCTGACAAACTGGCTAGAGAAGCAATATCAAATGGAGCAGAAGTATTTATGAAACCAGAATACCCTGAGGTACTCAACAAATACAAACAATGTATTTTAAATAATTGGAAGGAGTATTTTGATATTGTTTCTCGAGAAAAAGGCATATGGTATCAAACAATGCAAAGTGAGCCTCCTCATATACCATGGTTTGCAAACATCAATTTGAGCCGCAAACTAATTGTAATCGCTCACAGACTGCGCTCCGGACACATTCCTTCAAATAGTTTTAAGCATTTAATGCGAATCGTAGATAGTCCTAATTGTGATCTGTGTGGAGTCAAAGATGACCTATATCACTTTTTGATGGAGTGTGTTCGGAGTGCCTCTATGAGAGACGATCTATTCAATGAGCTTAAGCTTAATCGCCTAGATGTGGGTGTATTTCAAAGCATTCTATCCGCGCAAACATCCAACGCGGCTAGTCTGCTGTATCGGTCTGTGTACAGGCTGATACACAATGTTACATAACCTGCTTACGAGCACTAGTTAAGAGAGAGGTACTATGGGGCTGGCATAGTCGTTGGACGACTCAAAGTCCCTAAAAAATAATAGATTAAAAAAAAAAAAAAATAGCTTATTTTTTAATTTGGCTTACCTTTATTAGTGAATTTAGCCGGTGTCAAGTTTACATTAAATCTCTACATAATAATATAAATTAATAGAACAGTCTATTTTGTTGGTTCTGCCTCTCAAGTCATATTAATGTGTAATAATGAATCTATTTGGATGAAGTTTAGTTAGGTAATATGGGTACTTATATTACCGTGACAGATGCGTTTTATTTCGGAAAATAAATAAGTTGTGGGTGAAATCACGGGCGTCATTATTTTTATGCTAAGCTATTTAAGTATAATATTAAGTTGGGTCAAGGTTATTTATGGCCGTTCTCATATTAGGTTTTGTGATATGTTTTAATTATTCATGAGCTAAGATCAAGCTGAATTTGTCGCTAAATAATTATATTTAATTCACATTTACTTAATTTTATTATTTGAACATTCATTATACGTGACACAACCAAAACAATCCACTTTCAGTAAATTTATCTACACTTGTAGTTCATTTTACCTAGCTCTTTAGTTAGGTAAAAAAATTTACAACTTGTAGTTCCGTACACTTGTAACGACCATAACAATTGTTCGATTTTACATTTAAAAAATGAAAAAACACTATGGATTGTCTATGATCTACGAACAAGTACTTGTAATTCATAGAGTACTTATAGCTTTATAAAACGGGGCCTAGATGGCGCAAAACCAAATACTAGAAACTGTCAAAACCACTCCACACTTGACAGACATTTTGACAGATTATAACAGATTGACATTTTGACAGATAGTAATTATGACAGTCATTTTGTTAGACAGATGCCATTTTGACACGTGTCACTGACAGATTATGATAAATTGTCACTTTGACAAATCAGTCATTATGACAGTAATTTATTTGTTAGATAAAATATTGACAGGTGTCGTGTTGACAGATTATGACAGATTGTCGTTTTAATCCACTTACCCGTTAACGTCACATAAAAAATGACAATTTGTCATAATCTGTCAGTGACACCTGTCAAAATGACTTCTGTCTAACAAAATGACTGTCATAATTACTCATCTGTCAAAATGTCCATCTGTTATAATCTGTCAAAATGACATCTGTCAAGTGTGGAGTGGTTTTGACAGTTTCTAGTATTTGATTTTGCGCCATCTAGTAGCAAGGGCGGACCTAGTTTTTTTTTAATTAAACATCTCATTTATCCAATCCTGGGCCATTATTCCGTATCGATTCCTTACTTCGAAACCACGCGAATTCCTTGTCTTACATAAGAAATATGCGAAACTGTATTTTCTCTATGAAACGAAAACAAAACCACGCGAAATGAATTTGGAATTGGCGTGATTTGAACTGTCAAAAATCGTATGTTTTACCGAGACGCGTTCCGAAACATCAACACATCAAAAGATATGACCACTTATGTCAATATATTTTATACAAAATAAAGATAACTTTAATGTAAAGTGAAGGTATATCTGACGCTGTGACACGATTTGAACAAGACACGATAACGACGTGGTTTCGTATCGTGTGGAATCTGTGTTTCTATAGGGAATAACCACCCTGGTAGGTACCTACTACCTATAAGGTGATCTTTTATATATTGTAGATAATTCCAGGCAAAAAGTAGAAATAGTATAATAAGTTACTTTGTTTGATTTGTGACTATGTGTTAGATATTTAAAATGGTTTGTACTTACCACCTGTTGTGTACCTACACATACAGTGCAGTGCCTCTAAATAAAATAGCATATAACTTTCAGCTTCCATCACTTGCTGTAGGTATTTAATTTAATTACACAGCTTAAACTATAGCGATTTATATTATATTTCATCTACTTAAATAGTTTCCTTTATTGATTTGTTAAGTATTACTCGTTTTATTTTTATTTATTTTTTTAATTTGTTTCTTATTTGCTGCTACTTTTATAATTGCTATTTTTTTGTATTAGATTTTCTGTTTTTTTTTTGTGGGCTATCAGTGTATGTCTACTCCGTGAGTTCACTAAGCGGTCCCAACGGAAGACCAGCGCCGGTTCGTAAGAACTAGCATCATGCTGAGTTGGGGCCGATTTGTGACAGATTATTTAAGGTGTATTTCTTTTGTGCCTTTTGTGTTTTTTTGCTCTGTTGCAAATAAATAATTTTTCTTTCTTTTCTTTCTTTCTCTTTACCAGGCAACGAGGCGGGTCTGGGGTAGGTTAAAATTTTTCCTACTTGTTCTACCAATAAATGTTGGTTCATAAATAGAACAACCAGGAATTGTTTTTCCTGCTTGTTCTATTAGTAGAACAAATTCGATTTTTTTAATCAGTTTTTGTGTTGGTAGAACATCCGAGAATTATTTTTCCTACCTGTTCTATTAGTAGAACAGGTGGGTTTTTTTTTCCTGTTTGTTCTATTGGTAGAACAAATAGTAGAACAGACGGGAACGACCCATCGAGGACACCTGAAAAATTGAAATAAAAGTACTTAATAAAGTTTGGCCATGATTTAATCATATTTCGGAACAAAATATTGATAATCATATTACAACTAATACATTCACTATCATCAACACGGTTACTTAAACATAACTTACCATTAACTTAACGTAACTTAAATTAGACATTAAATTATTCAAGTAAAATTAACTCAAGTTGGTTTTGATTTGGAATAACTTACTTTGAACTGAACATTTTTGGAATTGGCGAATTAGCTTTTATTAAAACTGGATAAATACTTTTTTGTTATTATAATGATTTCTAAAATAACAGCAAAAGTAATATTGTCATGAATATAAACAACGTCGAGAAATCTGGTCGATAAAAACCTAGGAACACATTTTATTTTAGAGATGTCTCACCCCCGTATTCTAAAACATTTCACCAAAAATTCTTTACTTAACTTCCACTTAACTTTGAGGGAAACTCAAGGTACATCGCGACGTACCTTGAGATGACAGCTGCTTTGCTTCCCTCGTTTGAGAAAAATTGACTCAGAAATGTCAAGTTGATTATAAATTGTCAATTAAAAATATACCAAAACACAAAAATGAGGTTAAGTCGAGTGGAGTAATCTCATGGTAACAACTTAGAATATGGGGGTTAGTAATTATTACAATGGAATCGGGACAATGTTTCGAATGTGATACGACAAAATATCAAGCGAATTTTTAGTACTCAACATTATTTCCGGCCAACAGCACAATTTACAATTAAAACAATGCAACAAAAATATAAATGCACCAATACAAAACCATAGTAACCCCCCCCCCCCCCTCCCCTAGTACGAATTGCTGCAAATACTACTGTGCTAGATGGAATATCATAATTTCATTTATCAGGTTGCAGTGTCACTCGGAACTCTAAAATAATAGTTTCGCGTGACACTGCACTGCGCACGTCATCCTGAAACAGCACACAGCAGTAATAAGATTACTGTAAGATCAGATCATAAAGTCTCATTTGCCCAGTAATTTCACTAGCTAAAACTCATACTAAAGGGTACCTAAAGTTTTGCAAAAGGCATAAAACTTGTAAATGTAAACTTAAAATTTAATACAAAGTAAGTACAAATTAGGAACAAGTATTTGGGAAAGTGACATGTTGACATAACTAAAAAATTTACTTCGAGGTATTGTATCAACCTGGGTAACTATTACAAATATATTATATGCCGGTTTCATTCACACCTGTGCATGTTGGGTATACTTGTCTCTTTTTTACAAAGTTTAGTCAACCCTGGTTGATGCAAGTCCTATTTAATCCAACATACTTACATAAATATTCTGTATTAGGTATGAGAGCTCTAAATATAGGACTGATTCAAAAATTCCACTATTATTAAATAAATAACCAAGCCGTTAAGACAAAGTTTTGACAGAATGCGTTTGACAGCTGTCAATCGCATTTCTCTCATTGACCGGACTATAGTACATAACAAGGTAATAAAAGTATATTATATGGAAAGAGACATGATTATGAAAAAGTTCGAGTTTTTCATTATCTATTTACATTATTATGAGCTACATAACTGAAGATGTCACATGATTAACTTTTAGGACAATATCGGAATAAATTCGAGTTCTTTTTCACATTTTAAGGAAAAATTTAATTGGATTTCACATTAAGACCAATATTCGAGTTTGAAAATATAGTAATTTTGACCTACACAATTAACTATTTATGTTTGAGCGATGTACATAATATAATATAACATACAATGAGAAGCTTACTATGTATATCAAAACTGTATAAAATATTACATTACATAATAATTATAACATAGCCGTTGCAAAAGAAATATATATGTATATATATACATATAATGTTTATTTATTACTACATAGTGTATTTTAAAGCCGGTAAGTATATATTATTCACGAATAAAAATATTTATATATATGCGATATTTATTAAACTTGAATACTAAATCACATAGGTAATTTATTAATTATATAGTTACCGTACCATTATATTAATTAGCTTACCAAAAGGGGCTTATTTGTACCCCCAATGGGGCATGACGGCATATTAGACCCCAGGGGTAAATTTTAACCACTATTTTAAATAATTTGGGGTTGAAAATGCCCCAACACAGTTTAAAATTTATCAATGTACAATCTACAGGCTAATCACGACCCCCTAGGAGGGGTTAAAATAATCCAAAAAAGGGTGATTTCTAGATACTTAAAACTAAGTAATTGTTCCATCACTTGAGTCCACTTAATTTTAAAACTTGGAATATTATTTTTTATATTGTTCAGGCATCACATAATTCGCACCATATTTAGCACAGTTACCTTTTAAGTACCAAGAATTGATTGTTACCAATTTTTACTATGCATTTTGCCTTTTTATATGCATCATGCATTTCTTTCTGACACCCGAAGTGGTCATTTGTCTCAACCTAAATTAGACCATCGTTGTATTACAATAAGATTTGTTTTTGTATTGATTAAAAATGACACTTTATGATCCTAAAAATGCTGCTTCATTTTGACTCTTCACATATATCAATATTTAAGTACAATATCAAGTACTTAATTCCACACTTTTTTAGTGAACACTTAATAATTCTTGACTTTTTTACTTTTCTTGATGTCACTTTTGTTTGGACCGAAGAACTTTAGAACACAAACACTGAGGATAATTTTATCCAAACAAGTTTTTCAAGTCATGCTCATAGAGGGCTATGACCAGCATTATTCCAATGCCAGTAGCGAGCCCCATCAGTTGTAGGAAACATTGGCATAGGGTGCCCTCCTTGCTGTGAGAGGTACTTAATTCTGGCATCTGTGGGAAGAAATAAATAAATAACTCCCAACGATCACATCGATGACGGGCCCGATAGCTCAGTTGGGCCTTCTGAACTGAGGGCTGTGGGTTCGATTCCTACCCGGGACAAACATTTGTGTGATGAACATAGATGTTTGTTCTGAATCTGGGTGTTATATTGTATTCTATGTATGTATTTACAAACAAAAAGTATATAAGTATTATATCAGTTATCAGGTTCCCATAGTACAAGCTATGCTTAGTTTGGGGCTAGATGGCGCTGTGTGAAATTTCCACACATTTATTTTTTTTATTTATTTTTTATACATAGATCCTGGACCCTAACTAGGATTCCCTGTATCTAGGGATACAACAACTACGAGGACCATGGTCCCACAACACCCTGACACAGAACAAGTATTTGCGCTTTTTTCCTGTGCACAAATACTTGTCCTGTCGCCTCCGCCGGGTTATGAGCCGACCTGCTCAACCACCGCACCACGGAGGCTGTCAAATATAAATATGATTAAATATAGGTAATGGGGCGTTTCACACCGCGTGTGGTTGTTTTATGTTTAAGAATTACGTTACGATCTAGTCGTTCGCTTGATTTTAAGCGTTACGTGTGCCCATAGCATACTTTTTTATGAGAGGTTCTCGAGTCATCATCATCACGGACCGACGTTCTGGTGAAAACCGCGGGGAGCCGATGGATACAAGAGGCAAGCAGCCGCCCAAAGTGACGCTCTTTGGGGAGGCCTGTTTTTTTTATGTAATGAGTGACAAACAAGCAGGCGGCCCACCTGATGGTAAGTGGTCACCGCCGCTTATGGGTTCAGCAGTGGCAGTCAACCAATTTTTTTTTTATGTCATTGAATGACGTGATAAACTTGTCGTTCACCTTTATGACACAATTGAAATACCAGACTTCGAGCCACGATGTTAAGCGACACGGCCGCCCATAAAAGTTACAGTGTCGGAACCCTTAAATAATAAAGTTTCGCGTGACACTGCGCAAGTTATCCTGAGACATCACACAGTCTAGTAATCAGATTACTACACTATGTAATCAGGTCATAGTCTCATTTGCCCAGTAATTTCACTAGCTACAATGCGCCACTGATCGTTTCAAAGTAGCACTCACTGAAAGAGGCCTTCTGACTATTGAATTTTGATGATGATGACGATCTAACATCATGTCACTCACCATATCAACAAGCGCGATGTACAAGAAAGTTCCGGCGGCGACCGCGAACAGCCATCGAGTGGCAGAAGGCGCGTGTCCGAGCAACACTCCGCAGACCATCCCCGCCAAACATAACAGCGAAGAAAGGATGTTATAGCACACCGCACGCTTCACTGACATACCCGCTTTAAGAAGCACGGCGAAGTCACCTGGAAAACGAAACAAAAACTATTTAAAAAAAAATGTAGAACATGGAACGGCGATTTGAGCGTTCTGCGCCTGCATCCATCGGCTTCCTGCTGTTCTGGGGGTCTAGCAAAGACCCCGATCGCTAACGCTAACGCCAAACGCTAACTCCAAAAATGTTTTTTTTTTATGAGAATGAATGACATGACGAGCTGGTCGTTCACCTGATGTTAAGCAATACGGCCGCCGATAACAGTTGCAGTGTCACTCGGAACTTTACAATAATAAAGCTTCGCGTGACACTGCACTGCGCACGTCATCCTGAGACATCACACAGTCTAGTAATCAGATTGCTACACTGTGTAATCAAGGTCATAAAGTCTCATTTGCCCAGTAATTTCACTAGGTAGTAGGACTCTTCTGCAAAGTTCGTCTAGGTAGGTACCACCGCTTTGCCAGTTATTCTGCCACCAAGCAGTAGTGTGCCAGCACTACTGTGTTCCGGTTTGAAAGGCATTGTAGCTAGTGAAATTACTGGGCAAATGTATTGAAATGACATTTCGGGAATCGCTAACTTTTCCGCAGCTTATTTCATTTCAATACATTTTTGGAGTTAGCGTTTGACGTTAGCGGTTGGTATGTTTGCTAGACCCCTGTTCAGCACCTCGATTCATCAACCCATCGAGAAAGTCTCAACACGAAAGTTACACTCTCCAACTCCTTCATCTAAATTCAGGATAACGTGGAAACGTTTTCGATGAGTCGGGAATCGGGGTGCTGGTCTTTGGTCCACCTAGTGGGGAACTAGTGATTGAACTCACCCAATTCGTGAGGCAGCTCGTGGCAGAGTACAGCGATGGCCGTGGAGAAACCGCCCGCGATGTTCGAAGCGAATGCTGCTCCTGGAAAAGGAAGCACATTTTTTAAAATATGTCAGGGTTCGTTAATGCTCCTGGAAGAATCTATACTATGTTGGGACTATTCGTTATTCTGTGCCAATACGTCCTCGACTGTCGCGCCACAGAATACTTAAAAGTAAAAGTACAGATTCACTCCGCAAAGACACTTAAATAAATAGCAATTCTGGCTACAACAAAATAGAGTGTATTTTATGTTTTAGTAGGTATACAGTGGGGCCAATTTTAAAGGCTTTAGTTGACAGATCTAAAGCTCCTAAAACTTTTGCTGTCCTTGTCAAATAGACTGCAATGCAAAAGACGGATATATTTTTAGCATTTTTAAAACTGTCAATCAAAGCCTTCAAAATTAGGCCTAGTGTCACCAACATATCAGACCCGGCCCGGTAGATTTTTCGCATTTCTTTGGTTTGGACAATCTGGCTTATGAGTTGCTGTAAAGCCGTGTGGTCGCAGTGGTGTGAGATTAGGACGAACTCATCTCTTCCCGTGGGTGCCTTAGGGTAAAAGTCAGCTAAGGGAACATCCAAGACCTGGGCAGAATTCTCCTCGGTACAATAAACGAGACTAGGAAGATTTTTCTGTAAAGTTCGTCTTGGTAAGGTAGCACCGCTTTGCCAGTTATTCCGCCACCAAGCAGTAGTGGGCTAACACTACCTGTGTTCCGACTTCTTCCGGTTTGAAGTGCACTGTAGGACTGTAGCTTGTAAAATTACTGGACAAATGAGACTTCCGACTTGTGAACGTCTAGCTCATCAGCTCATCATGTAAATTATACAATCTTAAAAAAATATCCGAACACCGAAGCACGTACCAAGCGTGTACGCCAAACCCGTATGATAAGCGTCCAAAGTGACGTCGTGATGTTGATATTGATGAGCTTACCTATCGTATAAGACAATAGACCGTACTCACACACTTGTAAAATAGCTGTGAGTACCTACGGTCGATTGTCTTAAAGAAATCAAACATTGTTATCAACTACCCTCAAAAATTTATTGGAATAAATTCACTTTCGTTTTAATGAAATAATTAAGTATCACCTATTTATATTAATAGGTATGCTAATGTTACCGTTTGCTGTTGCTATCCTATGTTTAAAGACTTGTTTTTCCTAGCTTGGTTCTCAACGTGACCATGAGATGTTGCATTGGGTTATTAATTAGGTACCTTAATTTTTAATTACATCTTAATGCAATTAGTTACATAATAATATATACTTTATTTAACAGAAAATTGTAAACCTCGTCAAGATACCAACGTATATAAATTATAATCTTTCTGTAACCCTTTATGTTGAGAAATAAATTTATTCTTATTTTTATTCTTACCTATAGCCATGCCATCAGTGAAGTTGTGGAGTCCATCGCCCATGATGACCATCCAAGCGACGGATGCTATGGAAGATGGCGGGGCGTGGACGTGGCCGTGGGCGTGGGAGTGGCCGTGGTGAGCACGAGAATGCTCCCTGGAAGAAATCGCCATTTATTATAATATGAAATGTCAATCATACGACCGTACCATTTTAGACCCGCATTCACTACGGTCACTTTGGTTGCATGTTATTTAAATTTATTAGTGATTGTAGAGTGGCGACCACGAACCGGAAGATGCAACGTAGGCCCCCCACTAGGTGGACCAATTACCTGGTTGAAACCGCGGGAGCTGATGGATGCAAGAGGCAAGCAGCCACTCATAGTGGCACTCAATGGGGGAGCTTTATGTTCTGCGGTAGACGCCTTCAGGTTGATCATGATGGGCGTGCTATTATAATTTTATTAGTTTATTTGAAATGAGACGACTAAACTGTCTTTGTAAACATTTGCATATTATAATAACATGAAATCTCAGTACAATTTAAAATTAAACTGTTCTTATGTTACATTATAAACAGAAGTGGACCTTATAGTTTTTGTTGTTTTACGTAATCTAAGTGTAAATCTAAAAATAATGTGTTCCGTGACCTTCTATTTAACAATGTTTGGAGTTATAACTTGGCTGTTAATAAGTATTTAAACTTTTTATCATCAGCAATATGTCATAATATATCAGTGTGTAATGCACTAATTTTGGTACGATTTCCATCAATAGATTGGTATTTTAATTACTAGGGAAGATTTTTATGATTAATTAACGTTTTGTATCGAAAACTACGATCAGTTAGAAACCCGTACTTATAAAGCCAATTGCAATGGGGAAGCCACATCGCTCGTAGAACTGACAAACGATGGGGAAGAAAGGTTCCCGAGTCACAAGGCGTCCCACTAGGTGGACCGACGACCTGTTGAAAACCGCGGGGAGCCGATGTATGCAGGAGGCAAGCAGCCGCTCAAAGTAACGCTCTGAGGGAGGCATATGTTCATCAGTGGACGTATTCAGGCTGCTTATGACGGCTAATAAAACCAAATATTAGCAAATAAACTCACCTCAATATAATCGTATAGCTATCACCATCCTTCAGATCCTTAACTCCATCCTCTTTATGGTTGATATTGTTCATTTCAACAACAGCTGGAGTCTCTCCTTTCAGAAGCCAATCCTTGACAGTCGGCTCGTTCTCCTTCTGCTCAGGGTTGAGAGCGTTCGAAGACACAACGCTTACAGAGTTCGAGTTGTTATGGTTCTTGGTTGCTTTAGGGCTGGGAGGTATCTGGCCATCTCTCATGTGATGATCATCGTGAGTGTCCGTATCGATCTCGTCATAGCAGTACGGATACTCAGAGTATTTGTGCTTGCAAGTTTTGGTTGTTGGGTCATTCTTCTCTTCGCGTTTGAAGATCCTCATCAGAGCGTTGGAAGTAGAATTCGTTGCTGGTTTAGTCTTGGAGCCTCCGACAGTCTCGTCTTTTAAAACCCTGACACGGGGCGGGAGCTTATCGTCTTCAAGCTTTTGCCTGCGCTTCCTCCATTCAACGACAACTGTTAAACCCTTTTCTGTGAAGTAGAAGAAGACTACGCCGAGCATAGCGGCCAGTCCTTTCCACATGCCGTCGTCATGAGATACTTTTTCTACGACACCAGTTCCATGATCATGCTCCATCGGACTCATCGCGTGGGGCATCAGATGCAATAACGCATCTCCACATAAAGTACCGACTGCCAGCGCAACCAAGTACTGAAGCAAATGGTTGTAGTATGTTTTGTGCATGATTGGAATCACGGCTACTCCGAGTAGACCGCACGCACTGATCACTGTTATGCTTAAAGAAGAGTACAGCCACACAGCGTACATGTTTTTGGAATACGCGTTCTCTCTCTTAAAATCTAACCTTGAGTCTTGGTTGTTATTGGGTATTTTTGATTCTATGATGCATCCAGATGGGTCCGTGGTTGTGTTGGAAAATTTGTGAAATAGGAGTATGGGGCAGACGCTTACAAGGGTGTCTTCTGATATGACTACATCTGAGTCGTGATCGTGTGAGTGATCGTGATCATCGTGGTCATGTTCGTGAGGTTTTAACCTAGCGTTAACCGTTGTGATTAAGTCTTTGCTGTTTAGACACTGAAAAGAATAAATTATAAATCAAAATATGTCATAAACATAACACATCCTCTTGAATTGACTCCTGGCTTTAATATTCCTTGAATGAAATTGGGCAATACGTTCTTCAACATCTATATAAGACAGCGAATACTTCTGTCTGTCTGTCACCAGGCTGTATCTTATGAATCGTAATAGTTAGACAATTGAAATTTTGGACAGATGATGTTCTTCTGTTGTCGATATAACAACAAATGCTAACTGAATGAAATAAATATTTAAGGGGCTCCCATACAACAAACGTGATTTTTTTGCTCGTTTTGTATAGATAATGGTACGGAACCATACGTGCGCAAGCGTGACTTGCACTTGGCCGGTTATTACTATAAAGTCTTGGGCATTTTCCTCGCTAGTACCTACATTAAAATCTGTGATCACCAAGCCTCTTGCCAAGCATGGTGACTATAACAAAGCGGCATGATAGGCGTCCACAGAAGCGTTTTATGGGGAGGCCTGTGTTCAGCAGTGAACGTCTTCTGGCTGATGATGATGATGCAAAACAAATAAGATTTGAAAGATGCACAATGAGAAGATATAACTTACATTGACTTGCTTCTCCGAATCATCATTATCATAGAAAACTCCCGCTCCAGTTTCAGTCTTCTGACCGCCTGCTACCAACTTGTCGAGGTCCAACGCCTTAAGCATTCTGTTAAACCCTTCTAAGTCCATCGTCTTATTATCTTTACCGTACAATCTAAAAATTTGACCCACATACGTGTCAGGGTCTACATTATTGAGCCCTCTCTTCAGTCTCTCTATGCTTCTAATCTTTTGCGGTTTGTGATGGTATCTCGTTCTGGCATCGTGTTTTCTCTTTTCGTCCAAGTCTATCGTCATGTGATTCTCCTGTGATTTAGCTTCTTGCGTGAGAGCATCTTGTGTGTTTAGGTTTACGTGGGATCCGCAGACATGAGCTGCGCATAGCAGGCAGAACATGCACACGGTTACTAAGTGGTGTGACATTATTCTTATTTCTAAGATAGGCTTATGTTTAAGGTTTTAGTCCATTGGTTGTTGATTCTTGATTGGTGTTCGATTGATCTGTTGACAAAAGAAATGTAACGTTAATATAAGCTGAGAAGGGTTTTGCAAAAGATGCAGCACAATTTCACTTCGCTCGTTTCGTTCACTCTGTCAATAAAAACGATATACTTCAAGACCCTTTTTGAACAAGGCTGTTATTGCCTTGTATCGATTGCCTCCTTAACAATTACTGACTTAATTAGGTATATGTACCAGGTTCCCTGAAGGAATAACGCAATGTTTTCCGTCGCAAAGGACGTTATACATAAATACGTGATCTGAATGGTAATAAGGATGAGTATGGCATAGCAAGTTGCAAGCTGCTTTCCTTGTAGTTAGGGGCCAGGATCTATGTATGTGATCGTTGGGCGTTGTTTAGTTATTATTTATTGATCGGTCTGTGGGCGTTCTAAAGTGACCATTAATGACCATAGTGACAGACCATTAATGTTGATTTAAACTTTAAAAGCCTCGACATCCCCATAACGAGTTTCGAATGATACTGCGATATGTTCTGTTGGTTGTAGGTACTGTAACTTGAGATCAGGCGAGCGCTTAAGCTCGTGCTCGTGACGTCATTCTTTTACATCAAAAATATATTTAAAAGGTATTTTTATCAATAATGTACAGTAACCATATGATTGAACAGCTGTGGCATTGTTGGTAAACACTCGCCATTTCCCCGAAATTGATTTGTTGCGGTTTTAATATGAAGGTCTAAAAGGTGATATCATTTTTACAAATTAGGTAAGTAGTTGTTATGGGCAGTCGTGTCGCTTAACATCAGGCAAACGACTTGCTCGTCTAGTCAAACATTAAAGTATAATTATTATCCATTTTCTTTTAGTTAGCAAAGTTACCAAAGATGCGATGAGTAGATACACCTATACTATAGAAAGATAAAAATAAATAGCACCCAACGATCACATACATAGATCCTGGGCCCTAACTAGGATTCCCTGTATCTAGGGACCCAGGAACTACGAGGACCATGCTCCCACGACACCCAGACAGAAACAAGTACCTATTAGTGACACAAGAACAAGTATTGGTATTTTTTCCTGTTCACAGATACTTGTCATGTCGCGGGAATTCAACCTGCTATGAGCAAGAGGCTGACGATATATATTGACAATTTAAAATAAGACACAATAAGCTTGTAATTTTTTTGACGGGCCCGATAGCTCAGCTGGTAGTATCCCTGCCTTCTGAACCGAGGGCTGTGGGTTCGATTCCTACCCGGGACAAACGTTTGTGTGATGAGCATAGATGTTTGTTCTGCGTCTGGGTGTTATATTGTATTCTATGTATGTATTTACAAACAAAAAAGTATATAAGTATTATATCAGTCATCTGGTTCCCATAGTACAAGCTATGCTTAGTTTGGGGCTAGATGGCGCTGTGTGAAATGTCCAAAGATATTTATTTATTTTATTTAATTAAGACATTAACAAACAAAAATAGATTAAAGGTACATAGGTCATAGACAACAAATTTCAGCAATCTGAAACTAGTCTACTCCGCTTGGCCCTAGACCGAAGATTATAAAGCCCGTTGATAGCTCGTGAACATGATTTCTTCTACAAACACGACTCACTTGCACGGGAAGGGAGCGAAGCAACAAAACGAGACAGTCATACAAAATTACAAAGAACAGAGCAGGATGGAACAAAAGACATCAACGGGTGTCCCGTTTCCTCTCATAGGATTAGAGGTTGAAATACACGACTAACTTTCGTATGAGGGGAAGTTGAATCATTGGTCAACTGGATTTATAGTCAATGCCCTAGACTTATCTACGATAGACGGCCTATTCACTGATGCCTATAATAGCGTAATTACCTTTTTATGTTATTGGTGGTTTTATTGACCTCGCGCCATATTTAGTGGACAGACGAGTCACGTTTGGTAGTTCTGGCTTCACTTGGGACTTAGGGCACAGATTACTGAATATATCACTACGTTTAATGTAAAGCTAGGTCTTATTAATTTATTCTGTGTTTTAGGCGTGGTTCATGTCGCTTTGTTACACGGTGTCCAGCGTTTGCAAAATATCCAATTCACGATTGTACAAATTGCACAACTGAGTGGAAAATGTGAATTTATACATTTTAATATAGATGACATGGAAAAGTAATATTTAAATGGATTATTAAATTGCCAAGCTTTGAAGCTCTCTATTGGTCCTCTGTCGAAGACGATGAACGGAATGAATGAAGAAATTAAGGCATCTTTGACCTTTAGGCTTATTCGAAAAGCGTTGCCGATGTCTGCCGCCAAAAGACTGGATGAGATAGGCAATATAGGCATAAGCAGGTATGTTTACCATCAGCGAAAGATAACTAAGAAATCACGCCGATTCCAAAGAAAATACAATACTTTTATTTCATCCTAAACTGATACAGACTGACTATTCGAATGAACCATAAATTTAATATTGGAGATATAACATCTAGTGTAAAGCGTTAAAAACTACCATTTGCTGAATGAAAAACAATACCGTTAAAACATTACGAAGCTTGTCACAATGGGCGGCTTTATCATTCTTTCTGTTGTTATTTTGTCTCAAGTTAGGACCAAGTTTTTTAAAATAAAAGTGGTAAATAAACAAACGACCGTCGGATCCAAGTGCAACAACCCAGCCGGACACGCCTCGTTGGTCGCGTCCAATCGATTCGTCCCACTTCTCTGTAGATAACACAGAATAAACAGTAGTATTACGTAAAGATAGGCTATAGTTACATTATTTGGATGTATTTTATCTGTTTAACTTAGACTTACGCATTGTTTTTATACAATTTTGCCAGACGTTTCATTCAATCACTATAATTCTTGTTATGTAACCAGAAAGTCGTTTAATCAGATTAAATCAAGAGAAAATTAGCTTGGAAAATAATTAATAAATGGCAGTCAATGCGGTTTGCATTTTGATGTTTTGAATATTAATGGATAGTAAAAAATGGGTGGTATTAATATTGAACATGGACGAGTTGGCAAATGGTTACCAGTTTTATAAAATCATGACAAAGACAAACTGTTTTATTGCAAGTAGGCTATTCATAGACCTTTTACATGCCTTTTCATTTTCTCCCCAAAAGCTTTTTAGAGCCTTCAGTAAAATATCCACCATTTTACTGTAAGAGTTTCTGACAAAATAGCACTTTGACATGACCATTTTTACTCACTTATTACTCTTATTAGCCAAAAGATGGCTAGGTCGTAATATGTAGAGTGCTTATTTTTATGGATGATCTAGGAAATAGAAAAAGAAAAAAAAAACTGTGGGAGTTTCTGACAAAATAGGACTTTGACATGACCATTTTTACTCACTTATTACTCTTATTAGCCAAAAGATGGCTAGGTCGTAATAATGGTAGAGTGCTTATTTTTATGGATGATCTAGGACTTAGAAAAAGGGAAAAAATCTGTGGGAGTTTCTGACAGAATAGGACTTTGCCATTACCATTTTTACTCACTTAAAATTGGCAGAATTATGTAATAAAATTTTCATAAACAATATCTACGTATACCTATCTGGTTTCATATAAACATTCTACTATACATAATAGCGACTACTAATAATTTACATTTGAGTAAAGAGAGGTACAGGAAAACGTATCGAAGGCTGTATAATTAGTTGTACTGCCTCGAACCCTACGTCGCTCTTTCTATAACGAACCGAGATGCGCACGCGCATACATAATCATTATGAAGTAAGGTGACATGTCACAGTGTATGATTAGTTATGGACAAGGTCAGGGGCCTTTCCAGCACCTGTATTACATTTTAAGTCAAACTTATCGCATATCAACAGCCTGGGCCATTATTCCGTATCGATTCCTTACTTCGAAACCACGCGAATTCCTTGTCTTACATAAGAAATCTGTGAAACTCTTTTCTCTATGAAACAAAAACAAAACCGCGCGAAATGAATTTGGAATTGGCGCGATTTGAACTGTCAAAAATCGTATGTTTTACCGAGACGCGTTCCAAAACATCAACACATCAAAAGATATGACCACTTATGACAATATATTTTATTCATAATAAAGATAACTTAAATGTAAAGTGAAGGTATATCTGACGCTGTGACACGATTTGAACAAGACACGATAACGACGTGGCTTCGTATCGTGTGGAATCTGTGTTTCCATAGAGAATAACCACCCTGAAGACGTTCACTGCTAAATAAATAAAATAAATAAATAAATATAAAAGTCTCCCTCATAAACCACCACTTTGGACGCTTATCATATAGGGGACCTACCCAGGGTGGGCAGATAGATAAATAGAGAACTCTTTATTGTTTTACAAACAAATATACAGACCGGAATAAAATAATTCTTACGAACTACTGCAACAATGGGCGGTGTTATCCCTGACAGCGATCTCTTAAAAAAAAAAGGGTGGGTAGATAGATAGATAGATAGATAGAAAATGCTTTATTCCACAAACAACAAATGTAGGTACCTACACAGACGAACTTAATGCTATAAAGCATTATCTTCCAGTTAACCTGGGGGTAACATGGAAATTTTTAATTAAATGTAATAAGTAGGTAGGTATGTTTGTATTAACGCCCAACGATCACATACGTAGATCTTTGACCCTAACTAGGATTCCCTGTATCTAGGGACCCAGCCATGACCCCACAACACACACACAGCGACAGTATTTCTACTTTGTTTCTAAGCTCAAATAGTTGTCCTGTCGCGGGACTTGAACCCGTACCCTCCGGGTTGTGAGCCGACAAGCTCAACTACCACGCCACGAGGCTTCTTTATTACTATTAAGTATTCTATGACTCAGTTCGAGAAAGTAACCTAGGTGCACCGTAACCTATTAATTGGACTGTGACGGATGTTAGTGACAAACGTGTTAATTTGATTTCGTACACTTTGCTTTGACATACCGTACGATGAACCAGTATCTATCTCTATGACGAGTTAAGTCAAATACTACTGTATTTGTACCTACTAAGTTGCTATCTTGTATTTTTTTTATTGTTGGATAGGCTTGCGCTTGACCACTATCTCACCTGATAGTAAGTGACGATGCTGTCTAAGATGTTACCCGCTTGCCTAGAAGATACCTATTCACTCTCGATTTGAAGACTTCAAGATTGTAGTTTAGTAGGATATTTGTATCAAAGCCACCGCAACGCCCATAGCGGTAATTAAACGCATCAAAGAATTATATGCAAATATTTTACGATACTCGACAGCGTTTGGTTTTTCGCAACTGTGATGAAAAACGTCGTATGACACGCGTGTGAATTGATCGTTAAGTCTTTACACTCGTATCATAATGTAATAATTATTATGGTGGATTTATGCACCCGCCTTCACGCATCACTTTGGTTGTTTAATGGTAATCTAATTATAAAACAACAAATTATTGTGAAATTAGAATTACGCATATTCCAGCGAATAAGTAATTTTATTTGATTTAACTCGGGACCGCACGGTTGGTTAATTTTCATACACTTTTCATGACATTTTAGATACACAGCACAGCACATTGAGATACACAGCAAGACCAAATAGGCAGTAAACAAAGGGTGTGCTAGAAAGAATGTTTTTTAAAAGTTACCTAACACCCAAAGAACAAACATTTTGCTCCAAAAAACAAAAAGCGGGGCCAAGTTCATGCGAACGAGCCATTAATTATCTATTTATGTAGGAGACCTCGACCTTTAAGTTTAGTTTGATCCACATTTGGATCTCAGACTAAAACAGCAAGAGACGGAACAGTCAGTGTCAAAAAGGAATATCATGTTTCAGAACATAGAGTACGCTCTACTCTATAACGAGTAACACTTCCAAAAATATTTTTGTAAATAAGTGATAATAACACTTTTGTATTTTAATTTATTTATTTTTATATTATGAAAAAAAATTTAAACGAAAGCGGGTTATTTGAACCCGCGTCCCCATAGACGGAACATGCTTTTCTCTTAAATATTTTTATTTGAATTTAGACCACGTCTACGCACGCACATGCTAATTGCCCTAAATTATCGCGGGCGGAATTGCGTGATAAATGATTTTGCAATTCGGTAAGTATTCGTTTTATCTTTACTTGCAAATTGAATGAAAATACATAAATGGTGAAAAACGGTGTCGAAAAGGTTTAGTTGACTTCTTTTTTAAGGGCCGTATTACAAAACTATTAAAGCAATTGCTACTCCAGTTGAGATTTCATTCACAAATTGTTTATTTTACTAAATAAATTGCTTTTGAGCACTGACTGGTTCAGGATTGAGCGTACTTCTAAGGTTATCATTGTTTTGCGAATAGGTCCAAGTCCAATCCAATGTTGACAAAACCTATATCTATTGTTTTAGTTAGTCTAAGTTTCAAACTTATATTTTAGGCCGTGATATCCGTACCATAGAGTTGAAACCATTCAAAGTTTTTGGGGCTGTAGCGACCACTGCATTAACAGACAAAGTTCGATTACTTTTTACCAGAATTTTATATCGGCTATTGTAACCGAGTGTTTTTTAGGGTTCCCTACCGAAAGGGTAAAGCGACCCCTATTACTGGGCTCCACTGTCCGTCTGTCACCAGGCTGAATCTAATGAACCGTGATAGTTAAACAGTTGAAATCTTCACAGATGATATATTTTCTATTGCCGCTAACAAATACTAAAAACCCAGAATAAAATAAATATTTAATGAGGCTCCCATACAATACACGTGAATTTTTAGCTCGTTTTTATAGATAATGGTAAGGAACCCTTCATGTGCGAGCCCGATTCGCACTTGTCTTGTTTTTTCTCTAATCTGTGGTTATTGTAATTTTGTTCGACGTATAATCAATTGAGCATGAGCATGCGCCTAGCAACGAGCGCATTACCATTTGATTACCATAGCATAATTTCGACCTACTCAACCACAGAGGCATAGTGTAATAAATTATACTATGACAGAGGCACAAAATATGCTCGTTGTATGGCATTTGATCAGCGCCCCATACAACTGCCTTACGTTAACGTTACACTTACTTGCGCATAAATATTCTTGCTAGGGTTGTTTATCCTTATTCTCATGTACCGGCCGGCTCAAGTCAATTTACCTCACTTGCAGTCCTCGAGGCGAGTTATCAAACCCGACACCTTGAACTCGCCACGGTCGATCGGTTTGTCTGTATGACGTACCGTCGTCGCCGTTGTAAAAACGACCGTGATTTTTGTACGTCTCTCGTACACGTCTCGTATTATAAAATCAAAACAAAAGATTCGGAAGCAAAACCTTTGGGATTGACACGCTTCCTTACTTTTCGCTTACCGGTGCCAGTAGCGTTGAGCCTCCCGAAGAGGCTTATTTTTACTACAAATACATACCTAGTACTAACTTGCTTCAGACGGCCTCCTGAAGCACGGTAGCACAGATTAAATATAATAAATACTTTACTTGAAGAATTCTCACATTGTTAAGGCATGATGTGATCATTCTGCAATTAGGGCTACATGTAATTCAAAACCTGTCATGTGTCACTATTAATTTCAAAAACATGTGGAACTGTTGTAGGTCCATAAAAAAATAATAATAAACAATGTGTTACTATGACCCCAGATAATATAATACCTACAGTACAGATGCCTCATCCCATACAACGGAACAACGCGGGCTATTTTACGAATTATTTTATTTCTGCATAACGCAAGATTAACAAGCGACATTTATTGCGTGTTGGCGAAGTATTGGGCCAAATGAATACACGGGACACTAACTAGTAACTCTCTAGACACGATTACTAAATTTTTTTCAAGTTCGGGCTTTTTTCGTTTGTACCTGATGGGACCCCATGCTATGACGGTAGCCTTCAGTTGTAAATGCTACTGTTCTGTGGTGACTGCAGTGAATGTTGCTTAGATTTAATTCCTTTAGATGTAATGTAAAAAGGGAGCATCTTGCATTACATCCCCATATCGGTTATTTGAAAATCCCTGCCCTGTGTCTGGCTCTATTATACCATAAATTATATTAGTTATTGATGCTCTTACTTTCATAGAAAACTGTGCAATTGAACCTAATTTCAGCAGACCAGTTTTGGGAAGCGAGTGTAGTACCTATCTTCCCTATTTTATTTATTAATTTTTGAAAAACTCATAGCTAATTACATAATTAAATATACTGCAATTAAATTTACATCTATGCTAATTCCCTCCAATTACACATTCTAATTGATTGCAAATAGCTATTTTAGCGCTTTCAATATGTAACATTAGTATAGGTAGGTCCGTGAAACGGTATACAAAAATATTTTACGCGTCTATTTAGATTTAAGACATTTTATACATAAGACCCGTCGTCCTGTACATTAACGCAGAATAAATGAATTGAATTGAATTAGATATCCCGTTGGAACTATACCTCTAAATCCATTTTTGTCTATTATATTATCTTGGGATATCATGTATATATGTACTTATGTAGGAATAGCTTTTAGGTCAGAGAGTAACATTCGCCAAGCAGTGACCACACGATCGAAATCACGAGGCTAAAACCTGTCATGTCATAAAATTGAAGGATTCCCGCCAAAACATTTAAAAAATGAGTTCCTTGTAACCTTCGCTCGGATCATAAACTATTCTAACTACCTTGAACTTGTACATGGCCAGTCCGTCTACGTAAACACCAACTGATTATAAAATTTATGTACAATAACGTAAGGTTTAAAATCGGGTGCGGACTACGGATAATCAAATACGTCTAATACGTTACGGGTATGGTCAAGTATGGAAAGATTGACAACGATGAGTAGTCGAATATGAAGGTTGGTACTGCCATGGTCACTATGACAGTAGAATAACAACTTTAAATAATAGAACAAGTCTGTTGCAAACATGGCGGTATGCGTCCGCCGTATTGATTTATTGGGGCAACAAGATCAAATTTTTCTTGTGTGGTTTTTAGGATTCCGTACTCAAAGGGTAAAACGGACCCTATTACTATGGCTAAATACTTTCTTCTCTTATCAATTGTATGGCATTTGATCAGCGCCCCATACAACTGACTTACGTTAATGTTACATTTACTTTCGCGTAAATATTCGTGCTAGGCCTACAGAAATACATCTGTGAAAACATGGAGCTATTAAAAAAAGAAGGAGGGAATCCCGTCTGATCCGAAACTGAAGCACCCTTAGGAAGCCGGAAGGCTTCGTACGTACGAGCGGAACACGCACACACTCACATCATATGCAGCCGGTCGCCCTACTTTCATCTGACACACATATGTAATATGTCCGCCATTTTGGGCTTCAGTTCGATGTCAATCAAAGCTCAATCCTTCTTTTTTTATTTCATCCATGTGTGAAAATTTCAACTTTCTATCACGGTTCATGAGGTACAGCCTGGTGACAGACAGACAGACCGATTCATTAGTATAGCCTGCGCCAAACTTAATGGCGGCTGTGATGTCAAGTCCGTTTCTCGAGGTCATTTCTACCACACACGTGCAAGATGTGGAATGAGCTTCCCTCTGAGGTGGTTCCGCTGAGCTACGACATGGGGCACTTCAAACGACGGGTAAATAGAGTCCTCAAAGGTAGGCAACGCATCGGCAGCGCCCCTGGTGTTGCAGGTGTCTATAGGCGACGGTAACTGCTTACCATCAGGCGGGCCGCCTGCTTGTTTGTCTGTCCATGTTTTAAAAAAAAAAGTCAGCGCGTATTCTTTTGGGATTGAGAACTACGATACCACAGACAGTCACACGCGTTACCTAATA
This sequence comes from Ennomos erosarius, assembly GCA_963580505.1. NCBI lineage: Eukaryota > Metazoa > Arthropoda > Insecta > Lepidoptera > Geometridae > Ennomos > Ennomos erosarius. Next base: position 6,492,960 of record OY757004.1, read on the forward strand.
ACATCCCTATTTGGTCAAGGATAAAAAATCGAACCATAGAGAACCCACGCTTCCTTTTTAACACTCACAAAAAAATTATCAACGGCGCTTCCTATCAAACATCAAAACGAAAAAATAGGGCAAGAAAAACATCGGAAGTGTACTGATAAAAATAACAAAAAATATTTGCCATCTAATTTGCCGAGTATTTTTGAACGAAGCTTATCGGGCATTTGTGTAACGCGTCCACTTGAGAGCGCTCGATAAATATTATCGAAAGTTTTTGGACGAAAACAGGAAGTAACGAACAGGTGCATGGTGGGTTTTATCAGTATTTTATTAATCAGCTAAAATTGCACGTTAGCCGAGTATGTAGGACGTAAGTAGATTAGTCATTGCAATGCTATAACTAAGTGCTGCGTGGAGCTGTAATGCAACTAATAACATCCCAAAAACAGCATTAAAGCATATTAGTATGTTTTGTATGGCGCCAAAAATATACAATAAACTGCCCGATGCGTTAAAAATGTGTGACTTGACTAATTTTAAGGTAAAACTAAAACGGCTGATTAGTCGATAAATGTTATTATAGTATTACAGAATTTTTAAATGACTCCGATTTGTTTATGCCATATTGACTGTGTTGTGTTTAGCTTCGTGAGATACTTGTTATTGTTTTAAATTGTGACTAAAATATTTGTATGCCTATACCTACATGGTGAATGTATAAGGGACATTAGTAATAAATATCATCATTTTCTGTAACTACGTACATTCTAACAAATAAATATTTAATTTGAAAAAGTATAATTTACTGAGCAGTAGAGAGGCTCATCATCATCATCATCATCATTAACAGCCTGAAGACGTCCACTGCTGAACATAGGCCTCCCCCCGGGAGCGCCAATTAGAGCGGCTGCTCGCCTCCTGCATCCATCGGCTCCCCGCGGCTTTCACCAGGTCGTCGGTCCACCTAGTGGTGGGCCGGCCTACGCTGCGTCTTCCAGTTCGTGGTCGCCACTCGAGAACCTTTCTTCCCCATCGGTTGTCAGTTCTACGAGCGATGTGACCTGCCCATTGCCATTTCAACTTGCTAATCCTAAGAGCTACATCGGTCACTTTAGTTCTCCTGCGGATCTCCTCATTTCGGATCCTATCTCGCAGGGAAACACCGAGCATTGCTCTCTCCATAGCTCGTTGCGCGACTTTAAGCTTAGTAATGAGGTCAACAGTTTGAAACCACATCTCAGTTCCATAAGTCATCACCGGCAACACACATTGATTGAAAACTTTTGTTTTCAGGCTTTGTGGTATTTTGGACGAAAAGATAGGTCGAAGCTAGAGAGGCTATTTGATGCAAAAATAGTTTCCGTTTTCGGTATGTAACGTAGTCGCTTCGAGTAGTTAAGCTTATTGTAAGCGAGAGTATGCTGGCCGGCTTACGCGCTATGGTCGCCAGTCCCAATTAAAGATGTGTCTTCCAGTACTAATACCTCTATGGTAAAAATAATATACGACTGTAGGTACTTAACTCCATCTTGATAGTCCTAGAACCGATAATAAGACTACATCACATAGATAATAATAAGTTATTATAAGTACCAAAATCAAGGTAATAGTAACGAAGCGATAAGATTAAAGAAGCCCTGTTATCGGCTAGCTAGACAATGCTTATCTAAATTACCTATAAATATTGTGAAATGTAACAAAGGCCGTATCTGTCTATCTGTACAGAAAGTGTAACTTTTAATAAGTAGAATCCACCAAAATAATTCTTGCCTATCTATCTGTCTGGAAATCGGATTGGATTTTGTTGGAGGATTTATATGCTAATCCATCATTGCAATATTGTAACCCAAAATTCTCACAAACAAATTATTACATAACATTTTTTTTTGTATATTTTACTAACCGTATAGTTTAAACACAACAAAGATAAAATATATCGTGCAAAATATAACATTACGTAAGCCTTCGCGATTTACTGACCCAAATTATCGCGATATGTCGCAAAGTAGTTCGTAACGCAAGGTGATTGAACTGGAGTAGGCGATTTATAGTGACACGTGCGCTACGGATGGACTGACTTTCTTTCTACTAGTAAGGACCCGCTGTTTCGCCTGCGTGGACAATGCTGGGCCCTTATTCCGTATGACAATTCACGCACGTAACGCGGCGCGTTACGATATCTTCGTGGAATGGTTTTGGGTTTAAAATGCTTTTCTGTATGCCGTTGTCAAATTTGACAAACACGACAACACACGTTACACGCACGTCAAAAAACAGAAAACACTGGGCACAAACAATGTAACGCGTGGCATACAGAATACAATTTTTTGATTCCATGTTAATTCCATGTCGTGGCGCGATAAAGCCCGCGTTTACGTTTGGAGCATGTTACACGTCACGCGTTATTGGCAAGGAATCTCATGTGTCATAGCGAATAACCCCCCAGGGACCTAAGCCCGTAGATAGCTCGTGAACATAATTTCTCCTACAAACACGACTCGCTTGCGCGGGCAGGGGGCAAAGTAACAAAACGAGACAAACTCATACGAAATGACAAAGGACAGAACGGGATGAAACAAAAGACATTGGGCGTCCCGATTCCTCTCACAGGATTAGAGGTTAAAATACACCACTAATTTTCGTATGAGGGGAAGTTGTATCATTGGTCAACTGGATTTATAGTCAATGGCTGAGGCAGTGTGGTTTTTCGAGACAAAAAGCATTTTTACATCACTTCTTATTATTTAGCATTTACATATAAATACCATAGATAATAACATCTTGTATGCTTAAACCCAAGGTGGGACCTACGATCTGGTGAAAGCCGCGGGGAGGCGATGCAGGAGGCGAGCAGCCGCTCAAAGTGGCGCTCTCTGGGGATGCCTAGCAATGGACGTCATACCCGACTGATGATGACGATAATGATGGTTAAACTGGTCTTACTATTAAACGTTACATTATAAAATAAATTAATTTGTATGGAAATTTAATAATTAAGGTTAAGCCACTAATGTGGGTATAACTTTTAAATCTTTTTGATGTGAATTATAATAACTATTACGTAGCTACCCTACATCAACATTGTAACATAACTAATTTAAGGTAGGTCAGTGGTGGGTATTTGGGTTTTAAGTCGGCCAGTCTTAATTATTAGAAGATTCTGTTATATAAGTACTTATCTATAGTTTTACTTTTATGTTACCGTTCCTGCTCGCATATAAAAATAATATTTTGTATTTTCACTTGCAAGTGAATATGATTTCTTTAAGTGAAAATAAATATCTTAAACCTAAATTTCACACACCGCTATCTAGCCCCAAACTAAGCATAGCTTGTACTATGAGAACCAGATAACTGATGTAATACTTAGATACATTTTTGTTTTCAAATACATACATAGAATACAATATAACACCCAGACGCAGAACAAACATCTATGTTCATCACACAAATGTTTGTCCTGGGTAGGAATCGAACCCACAGCCCTCAGTTCAGAAGGTAGAGCTACTACCAACTGAGCTATCGGGCCCGTCATAATTAGTTCAGCGATTGTTTGTTTCGGAGAATTTATAATTTTTCCCCGTTTTGGACTTTCCAACAACATACGGATGTCAACTAATAGGTTTATGATAATATCATTAATTTATTTTATTAATTACTTAGTTCAAAGAAATCCCAATGACTCTTCTAGCGTTACCTAACAATCACTATTAATTATGTATATTTTTATTTATTTTTATAATAAATAAATAACACCGAGTTCAAATGTAGGCACTAAATTAATATAACCGGCCAAATGCGAGTCGGACTCGCGCACGAACGGTTCCGTACCATTAACTATAAAACGAGCAAAAAAATCACGTTTTTTGTATGGGAGCCCCCTTAAATATTAATTTTATTCTGGTTTTCAGTATTTGTTGTTATAGCGGCAACAGAAATACATCGTCTGTGAAAATTTTAACTGTCTAAGGCCCGGTTTCCACCAAAGCGGAGACGAGAGGAGATTTGTTTTGAATAGCCAATCAGATGGCGGGGAGTGGGCGTAATGACATGACGTCTTCCTTTCGTAGGCACCATAGCTCAAATCTCTGCTACGCACAGCTCACATCTCCTCGCCTCTCCGCTTTGGTGGAAACTGGGCCTAACTATCACGGTTCGTGAGATACAGCCTGGTGAGAGAGGGATAGACAGAAGGACAGCGAAGCCTTAGTAATAAGGTTCGCTTTACCCTTTGGGTATGGAACCCAAAAAACAAACAATATTACAAAATTGTACCACCGTAGGCCGCGTCGTCACTTACCATCAGGTGAGACAGTGGTCAAATGCTATGCCTATAAATTGTAAAAAAAAATCCTTGAAAAAAGTAAAAAAAAAAACACTTACTTGAAATATTAAACACGTTTGCTTCAAAAGATTAAACGGTTACAGTATACTTGAAACAATCACACCCATGCATTTTATAAGTTTAAAAATCGTTATCTAAAGAGATAAACGATAAACGGGCGTTATCGTTACAACGGCGTTCGTTTCACGCCGTTACTGACAACGGCGGCGAAGTGCCTAAAGATTATTTACTAGGTTACGGTGCGACGTTTTAAAATAAGGTGCAATGACCAAGTTATGTTGGGGCTGAGACATCTTTAATAAACGGTTTACAATTGGTTTATTAAAATATTTTTTAAAGAAAAAGATATTGTTTTTTTTTAGAATAAGTAGATGTAGTTTCACTGGGTGAGTAGCGGAGCGGTCCCAGAGCAAAAAAAAAGGCGAAGCGTCAATTGATTCATAGCTCTGTGGGAGCGGTATACCGCGCGGTATTGTTATGTGTCGCTCAAGTTTCGCTCTAGCCGTGAAATTTCATACAAAATACCGCGGAAAAATTGATTGACCAGACAGGTTAGTCGGTAATAGCTCTGCCTTATGAAATATAGGTTGTGGGACTTGTGGGTTCGATTCCGGACATAATTTGTGTGATGAACATAGGTGTCTTTTCTGTGTCTGGGTGTTACATTGTATTCTATGTATTTTTAATCGAATAAACAGATATTATGCTGAAATGAAGTTCTGAGTGGCCCTGCAGTCTGCAACTTTTATAGGCATGTGATTTGAACGACTTGCTTGATCACGTCATTCGTTTAGGTACATAAATAAAACTGGCTGCTTACTCAACTCGTGGTTCAGTAAGCCGCTCAATATCGATTTAAACAATGTGTCTTTTAATGTATTCAATTTTCTAATATAGCTTTAAATTTAAGGTACTAACTAACACAATGGGTTAACAACCTGAAATATATATATTTTTTATTTTATAAATAGACTGATAATCACACCCACGAGTCCCAGAGGAATATAGCGTAGTTTTATTTCTAAAATCAATATGAAAGGGTGAATTCTATCAAGCCAAAATAAATAGTCTTTCAATTTGACGGGCCCGATAGCTCAGTTAGTAGTAGCCCTGCCTTCTGAACTGAGGGCTGGGGGTTCGATTCCTACCCAGGACAAACATTTGTGTGATGAACATAGATGTTTGTTCTGTGTCTGGGTGTTATATTGTATTCTATGTATGTATTTACAAACAAAAAAGTATCTAAGTATTATATCAGTTATCTGGTTCCCATAGTACAAGCTTTGCTTAGTTTGGGGCTAGATGGCGTTGTGTGAAATGTCCACACATATTTATTATTTATTTATTTATTTAATTTAAAACAACCAAGGTTAACTTAATAAGTTTACGACAAAATATGAACACTTGCACTTTTTAGCCCAGAAAAATGTAATAAAAAATGAAACGAAATTTCATATCACAGAATTTTGCAACTACATTTAATTTGCGAAATGCTAATTGAGTTTTCACATGGCAAAAATTAATAATAATACTAATTAATCCATCACGTACGTCATAGAGGAACAGCTGCAAACCGAGCAGCTGTCAAGCTTTAGCGCTTTAGGTACACCAGTTCCTGCAGAAAAACTAGTAAATTGCATGTGCCTTGTGCATGTGAAACCACGTGGAATCAACAGAGGTTCTTATACCTGATACAACCCACTAGCACAAAATGAATAATAACCACCAGATTGGGTTTTACTGGTGACAAGCTGTACCGATAAGTGTTGGCCTTATCTCCGTTACGAGCACAAGCACGTGTCAGTCACTACGTATTCACACGTGCGAGCTTGCCAACTGCTAAAGGGTAAGCGCCACGCCTGCCTGATATTGTATTGCTAGATCAAAAAACAGTAAAAACGGCTAAAACCTTAACCGGTGCTTTAAAAAAAAATCGAAATTAAATACGATAAGTGAATTGATAAAAAATTTTTTGAAAATTAAATAATTTTATTTCTTTTTCTAAATAAATAATTCAATTTAAACCCGCCACCACAGCACGGCAGATCGTTTAAACAATCCTTTAAAAAATAATATTATACTATGCTCGTTACTAGATCTCGTATAACGTGTCGAATTGATTACCGCAACCTTTGTTCAAATCGGTATTTAATTAAATTTTACATTTCCGTGTACATATTTTGAAATAGATAAGGATACAGGAAAATTTAGTTCAGAGGTATGTACAGCTAAATAAGTAAAATTTCTATTAATAAAAAACCCAGCTAATGATGATGATGATGATCTAGGAAATATTCCAACTTTTTATATCTACCAGTAATATTATAATCCCGATATAAATTACGTAATAATCTTAAACTCTCATATTTATTTAAGACCTGTAATTTGATCTGCGCTTAAATAAATAACTAAATCATTACTTTCATTAAAGAAAACTCGACTAATATTAGTACTGCCACCGATAACTGAATATAAGAAAATATCCGAATTCAACCAGCTTTCTGATAAAAAAAAAACGCATTGAAATAGCACTATCCGATTGGCAGCTAGACAGTTGGCATAGACAGACCAACAGACAGACAATAAAACTTCGATTTAGATGTATATTTAAGAGAATTAAAAACAGAATAAATTATAAATCTAAAGTCGGTATAAATATATAGCCGAGGAAAACAGTCCATAAAATATTGTACATAAAAATCATTTTTCTAATAAAATATTGTGCAATAGTGACTTTTTTGCATCGAAAAAGAAATATGCCACGCTAAGTACCGCATTGCACGAAAATAGATTATTACCGAAGAATAAAATAAAATAAATAAGCTACATAATACTAATAAAATAACAAATAATTATTTATTTCACTAACCTTCCCTCAATTGCTGAACCAATTTCAATAATACTTTTCCACCGAAGTTCAGGTGCACGCGACGCGAGCAAAGTAACGCGGTAAAACTAGTCACCGCGAATTTATACTACCCGCTAACGGGTAAATAACAAAAAGCTAACCATAAAAAATACCATTATCTAAACGCAAGCGAAATCAGACTTCACGTTGCAGAGTTTACAGTTGAAAATCAACTGAAACGTTCGAAAGGAAACATTGTGTGTGTAATTCGTCTCAGCTATTTATAGCGTATGATTCACGTTTTCGTATAACGACGCAGGAGTAACGATCGCTAGCACGAGCGTTTCGTTAGGAGCGAGCGGGAGGGAAGACTACACGTGGAGCGTTGGAAAGAGATGGACGCGTTGACGTTGTTAGTGCGCACGTTCATGATTTTGGCATGGAACTATCTAGAATCTTTGAGAAACGTGCTGGTGAGATAATAAATGAGTAATGAGTAGGTAATCCTTTTTAACTGACTGCAAATGCAACTAAAACAACTATTTATACCGATTTGAAATAACCGTCCATCTGTCACCAGGCTATATCTCATGAACCGTGATAGATAGACAGTTGAAATTTTCACAGATGATGTAAGTATTTCTGTTGCCGCTGTAACAATAAATACTAAAAGTAGAATAAAATAAATATTTAAGGGGGCTCCCATACAATAAACGTGATTTTTTGACTCGTTTTTATAATAATGGTACGGAACCCTTCGTGTGCCAGTCCGACTCGCACTTGGCCGGTCTATTGATCATTGCGTTATGCATTGTAGTAGGTAGTGTAGCTAGTACTATTTACATTTAATAGTAGTTGAGTGTGTAGTTATTTTAAAGAATTAAAGCACATTGCCGATTTAAGAAACTATTTTTGTAATAATTATTATATCAAATAGTAGAACCAATTATTTCATTACATATGCTAGTTGGTTTAATAACCGCATCGTACCTATATAATAGTATATAAGAAGGGTATATTCCATTCGGGAATACCCTACTTATGTACATATTGATACGGATAATTCGACATTCCGTTGGGAATTTTTACAAATACGTAGGTTTGGTCCGTTGTTAAAATCTGGCGATAAGCAGTATTGTGCAAACAAACTGTCGCTTCGGTTTTGCGCTATTTTGTGGTGGTACGGAATCCTCGGTGCACAAGGCCGACTTGCACTTTGCCGATTATTTGAACGAACTCAAGAGATGTGCGTTAGAATGAGACGCGACTTGTAGTAAAGGGTCGCAACGCTCCTCTGCAAGCTACAAGGTGAATTGCACTTTATTACCTTGTTGTAAAAGTTGCTTTTTATTTATTGTATCTGCGAAGTGAGCGTTCTAAACCGGTACATCAGGATCTCTTTAATCCAAACCACGTCTAATCCGAACACCTCTTATCAAACGCCCTTCTTTCCGTCCTTCTTGAACCTTCTATGCGTGTACTAATAAGTATACTGCAGGCAAGAATATTTAAAAAGTTTAAAACTACATTCGCAAACAAACCAAAGGGCAGTTTCAAAACATTATTATATCAATCATTCTGAGAAGTGATGCTGTTATTGTTTTGTTCTCATACCTACATTAAGATTAAGATAATGTCAGATTAGAATGATAGGTCGGGTTACGTTTCAGCGTATTCGTCAATTCGATACTTTCACCAAAAGAAAGAAATAAAAGATGGATAAGGCGTTCTCAAAATTTGCCTTAGATTAGGCGCAGCGCACACAATTGGCGGCGCGAAATTAACTAAGACATAATTTTGATACTCGGTCGTCTTGCTTAGGTCGGCACGGATTAGGAAGTACGCGTCTTGTGACCAACAAAGTATAGCAAAACTCAGCGATGTTTTTAACACCTACGACCACATCGCTTCCCATCGGTGAGATTGTGGTTAAACCCTGGCCTAGTCATTGAAAAAAGAACGATGTGTGAGGTCAGTCTGCCCAGACAGACCGACAGGCAGGCAGACAAACAGACAGATAGGCATATCTGCCGATACCGATAGACATAAAAAAACAAAGTATACTTTCATAGGGGTACGGTTTTTATAATGAACCCTAAAAATATTAAGTCGGATACATGTCTATTTACCATAAAAAAGAAATTCGATATTGAGTCAAATCAACACAACTTTAAAACGATAATATATTTATAAAAGTACGAGATTGTGTACAAAATATGCCATACAATACAGTATTCATGAATTCATTATACATAATGTATGCCATACATTTTTGTCATGAATACTGTCTTTCATTTCCAAACGTTAAATGCAACGTAATTGCAAACGTAAATGTTTTTCTGTAATAGGCATGATCATCATCATCATCATCAACAGCCTGAAGACGTCCACTGTTGAACATAGGCCTCCCCCAGGGAACGCCACTTAGAGCGGCTGCTCGCCTCCTGCATCCATCGGCTCCCCGCGGCTTTCACCAGGTCGTCGGTCCACCTTGTGGGGGGGCCGGCCTACGCTGCGTCTTCCAGTTCGTGGTCGCCACTCGAGAACCTTTCTTCCCCATCGGTTGTCAGTTCTACGAGCGATGTGACCTGCCCATTGCCATTTCAACTTGCTAATCCTAAGAGCTACATCGGTCACTTTAGTTCTCCTGCGGATCTCCTCATTTCGGATCCTATCTCGCAGGGAAACACCGAGCATTGCTCTCTCCATAGCTCGTTGCGCGACTTTGAGCTTAGTAATGAGGCCAACAGTTAGAGACCACGTCTCAGTTCCATAAGTCATCACCGGCAACACACATTGATTGAAAACTTTTGTTTTCAGGCTTTGTGGTATTTTGGACGAAAAGATGAATAGGCATGATGACTACTATTAAATATGAACAAGTAAATATTACCTTGATAAAGAAGATTAAAAATGAATGCAATAATTGAAAAAATAAGTAAAATCGGTAAAGAAATCACGGAGTAATAAGCTTTTAAACTTTCTGTAGGGGCATCTCATGTCCCTTTGTCTTGACCCATTTCTCGCGGAACAGAGCGCCCCCACAGTTACTATGAAAAATTTACTTGTGACGTCACATGCCAAAGAGATTGTATGTAAAGCTACCACAGCTTAGTAATTAGGTACTATAAACGACCTTGCTCTGACGTCACTGGCCATTTGAGCTATCTCTTTCTATTCCGGTTTTTAAAATGCTTGTAACTTTGTCATTTTTACAGATATTTTATTTTTGTTTTCACAAATGTTTATCTTTAAAGGAATATTATTAATTTATGCAAAAAAGTTTTAGTCATCATGCCTATTATGTAGAGTAATTACGTTATTCGATTGAAGCTTGTAAATACACTGTAGGAAGATAACACAAACTTAGCAAGTAACCGGCCAAGTGCGATTTGGACTCGCGCACGAAGAGTTTCTTACCCATTATCTATTAAATCGATCTTTTTAGTATTTTGTTGTTATACCGGCAACAGAAATAAATCATCTGTGAAAATTTCAACTGTCTAACTATCACGGTTCATGAGATACTTACAACCTGGTGACAGACGGACGTTAACCATGTTTTACCCTTGAGTACGAAACCAGGTAAGATTTAGGGGTTTTCTACCTTTAAATCGTTGGCGCTTTTTGTATGGACAGGATACGCTCCTCTTAAGGTCAATGTTTCTTTTAACGGACTTCGCTAGCACTACCCGTCGCCTTAAACCATAGAAAAAAGAAGCAAAAATGGTGATATCATATATGTGGTTCTCTGGGGGTTCTCGGGAAGTACCCTTCCCTTAAAACAATCCCCTCTAGAGATCCTATTAAAACATAAAAGTTCTGCTTGGTCGTTCTTTTTGTAATTTTTTATCTCACGGTGTACAATAGATAATAATAATATAATAGACACGTTGTATAGAATGGGTCTATGTATATAAAATGTCCCAACTGGTATTTGACATTAGCCAAGGTCGGTCGAGAGCCGAGAGCCGAGACGCTGTTCTCAGAATAAAATAAAACAAACGCTTCTATCTCGTTTGAGAATCAATGTTGAATAATCCGGTGAAGATAATTTTTTTAATTTTTGTTTTTGGCAACACAATGTTTGCTTATTGCGACAAATTTTTTTGGGTTTACTGCTGTTGGTGTTCTGAAACCTTACATTGGGGTGAGGATCGTTTTTTTATGGAATGAATGACGTAACGAGCTGGACGTTCATCTGAAGTTAAGCAACACGACCACCCATAACAGTTGCAGTGTCACTCGAAACTTTAAAATATTTCGCGTGATACTCTGACACTGCACTGCGCAAGTGCGCACATCATCCTGAGACATCACACAGTCTAGTAATCAGATTACTACACTGTGTAATCAGGTTATAAAGTCTCATTTGCCCACTAGTTTCACCAGCTACAATGCCCTTCAAACCAGAACACAGTAGTGCTTGCACTCTACTGCTTGGCGGCAGAATAACTGGCAAAGCGGTGGTACCTACTTAGACGAACTTTGCAGAAGTCTTACCACCAAGTAAACGAACACAACCTATTGTTCAGAAAGCAGATTTCACATAAATCCATTTTTCTTCACCTCAATGTCCCATCTGCCCCCTCCATAAGCGACGACAGAGGAACAGCGCGGTTCCCGTCCAACCCCCATATTTTTATTTACAAATCAGGTTGCTCCCGTGGCAGTGAGCGGGAACGTGAGCAGAATGGTTAGCAGCAAGTGAGCAGTAGAGAGAATTCGGCTATTGCATTGCGCGTCAACTTTCTATTGCATATTAATTTAAAACTAACCATGGCACAGATGGAATAATAGCTATTTAAGTTATCGTGTAATGCAAAACATTAACATCGATTAAAATAAAATTAAATAAAAAACTGCGACCGGTTCATGCAAGACTGCAAATCTAAAATTATCGAATAAAAATCTTATTTTTATTCGCCGGTAAAAACATTTAAGATCAATAGTGCCTGAAAAATTAGGTGCTCATAAAATTAATAAGTTCCGATGAAAAGAGCACCTTTAAGTATTCCTTAACTATACCGAAACAAACCATATACCAGTCTTTTTCGAAAAAAAAAATCGAATGAATTTCCAAAAGACCAAAAAAGATTTTACAGTAGATATTATGTATTTAGTTATGTATTTATGTAGTGACAGAGTATAGGTATTATTAGGTACGCACTTTGGTAAAAAACAAGTACCAGGGCATTATTAATTAAGACCGGAAACCGAAGACTTCTTGCACTATTATACCCTCTCGTGATGGGTTCATCACAGAGTAAATAACAGTACAAAATGAAGCTAAAAAACAATGAGCTATAAATATAAGAAACGTGTAAAAACAAATTTTAGCCGGTCACTGTCACACGATAAAAGAAAAACAACAAGTAAAAATAAAACAAGGAAAACAATTTTAGTAATTCAAATACTCGTTAGTGTGATGAAATTTTAAATTCACACACCATTTTGTGAGTACACTCGGAAATTATTTTAATTTATAATTATTAAATAACGCCTAACGATCACATACATACATCCTGGACCCTAACTAGGATCCCCTGTATCTAGGGACCAAGAACTACGAAAACCATGTTAACCACAACACAAAGGTAAGAAAATATAATACTATAAAAAAAAATAACTTACAAATAAAACTCTCGTGTTGGCAGCAAAACAAAACGAGCAACGTATTCGACACCAATATTTCAAAACACGAAAAGTAAATGCACGCGAGCAGAGCCCGAACGAACGCTCGCCACCGATAACGCAGCACTATCTAACGATAACGTACGCCGTTACGCTGGCACTAACGTAACGAGGCCGTTGCGCGTCATAGAGTATTGTTCGCAGAAGTGTAGAGTGTGAAGTTAGGCGCGTTTTTTTTTGTCGCGCGTGACACGTATTGTATTGTCTTGTTTTATATTGTGTTGATAATGTAATAAAAGCACGTAATACAAGATTGCATTGTTAATAAATCAATTTTGAGAACACATTGCAGATTTTGCTGATAGTTGGAATTACAACACATTGCTTCAGAAACAGAAAATAGTTTGGGTTTGTTTTTAAGTTTAAATTTTATGCCAATACGAATAATAAGTGTCGTATCCGTCACTGAGAGGTAAATAAGGCGAATTATCAGACAGTTTAAAAGGATTCATTTTGGTCATTTTTTAATCGCTGTTTTAGTTTAAGATGTATGATTAGTGTATAATATTATTTTATTGAAAATAGAAAATATTTGCTGTAAAGTACAAAAATGCTGTTGGGAAATTAAGTTGTAACTATTAAAAATCAACAAAAACAATTACAATGTCATGTCATGTGATTTTCCTCTTCTTAAACTGTGATGGATCCTGTTTGTATGAAGTATGGTAACAAAAAGTCAACTACCTCGTTTTCTTAAATATTTCCATTGCGGAACCTGCCTGCCTATATTTATTATTAGAAATGAAAAAGGTCGTAACAGATGTTAAGTACTGATGCGGCCAACAGTGGCTCCTAGCTCTTACCCACAACTGCTGGAAACATCAATAAGCGATAAATGATGGTGAGAAAAAGATACAGCCGTGATTATACGCCCATTTCGGTTCAGCTCCAAACTCTTCAATGAACGTAACAACTTAAATATGGGTCATGCATACGTTCATTGAAGAAAAAAATAGGTCTAATACGCTCATTGAACTACAACGTGTACAGTAGTGATACGTTTGAAAACTAGTATCAAAAAAGTGGGGCAAACGTTAATCACTGAAGTATTTTGAGACTTCGAGAGCGGTGCGCCACGGTATCTCGCTGTAAATACCTCTGGCATGGTTCTGGCGGCGACGTAATGACAGTATGCAATGTCACGATACTCGTGTATTATGCAAGCCGAAACACGCACACAGGCGACGTACAACTTACGACTTTACAACACAAAGTACTACGTGGAGACTTGTTTGAATAACCGGCCAAGTGCTAGTCAGACTAGCACATGAAGGATTCCGTATCTATAAAAACGAGCAAAAAATCACGTTTGTTGTATGGGAGCTCGCTTAAAGATATATTTTATTCTGTTTTTTAGTATATGTTGTTATAGCGGCAACACAAATACATCACATCTGTAAAATACTGTCTAACTATCACCGTTTATGAGATACAGCCTGGTGACAGACGGACAGACACACGGGCAGCGGAGCTTTAGTAATAGGATTCGCTTTACCCTTTGGGTACGGAGTTATTTTAAAGTTCCGAGTGGCACTGCAACTGTTATGGGCGGCCGTATTGCTTAACATCAGGTGAACGACCAGCTCGCCACGTCATTCGTTCCCATAAAAAAAAAAATCCTATTAACGTTGCTAGATTTGAATAATACGTACATTAAAATTATTTTAAGATAATATTAAGTCTTCTGATTTCAAAGTATATTAGCCCTACATCAAGCTCCACTTGTCATTCAATCTGTCGCCAATCTGTAGTTACCCAGGTTCAGAAATGAGGCGGCCTTAATGTTGAACGTCATTCTCTAATATTGATCCTAGACATGCAATAATCGTGCATAATGTGCGTGTCATGAAACAAGCTACGTGTCGCCGGTTCCATACTGTGTTGTGAAAATATGCGATCAAATTATGACATAACTTTTATTACTAAAAAAAAAATGCATATTGCAATAGATAAGGCGAGCTAACCTATCGGTCCCGGTGGTTGTAAACAACAGTCGTTGATACAAAGCTGTTCCCAGAAACGTTTTTTATGTACTTTTTTTGTTCGTAAGTGATGAAGTTGTCTAAAAGGCCTATTAAACTACCCAATTTTAAGGGACCCTTACCCTAACTTAGGGTGGTGTAAGGGAGCAAGGCTTGCCGAAACCGCTCGGTCGCCCTAGTTAGGGACCCTTATGCTCTAACTCTTATTACACCACCCTTAGTTAGGGTAAGGGTCCCTTAAAATTGGGTAGTGTAATAGACCTTTTAGTGTTATTACAAGGGCGGTAAGGGAGCAAAGCTTGCCGAAACCGCCCGGTAGCCCTAGTTAGGGAACCTTATGCTCTAACTCTTATTACACCACCCTTAGTTAGGGTAAGGGTCCCTTAAAATTGGGTAGTGTAATAGACCTTTTAGTGTTATTACAAGGGCGGTAAGGGAGCAAAGCTTGCCGAAACCGCCCGGTAGCCCTAGTTAGGGAACCTTATGCTCTAACTCTTATTACACCGCCCTTAGTTAGGGTAAGGGTCCCTTAAAATTGGGTAGTGTAATAGGCATTTAAGGTGGAGCACGTTTGCCCTTTTTTTTTGGCAGGTATAGGTAACATGACCTTCACTGAATTTGCCAAAGAATTTCCCGATCTGTGCACCTCGTTATTCTTTGCCCACGCCATTCGCACGGGCATGATGTAATTAAAGACGTTTGGACTATACTAGTACCACTTATTCTGTGGTAATGTCAACTTACTTAAATTGTTAAAACCGTGTAATGCAATTCTTTACGGTAACACCTCAGACTTTCCGAACTCGACAGTGTTCAACTTTTGTAGACTGTAGGCAAGTGGTCAGCCCTGATGGCCTAACATGCACACCGTGAGAAAATTTGTAGTCGCTGTTAGAGTGAGACGCACTTAGGCGCTACCATATTAGTTTTGTCACGGTCTCTCACGAGATAAAGTTATGAGAGAATTTTGTCGCGGTGCGCATGATAGCCCGGCTGGTCTCAGAATCTTTAGGAGATCCGAAGGCTTCTCAGATGGGAAGAACGACTTAAGTGCCTCCCGAAGAATAATATAACGCTTAATTTAATTTATAAAAATTTAGCTGTCTACCATCCAAGGAGATCAAGTATATTTATCCGATTACGTTAACTTTTTGCTATAAAAATTTCTCTTGGCTCGGAGTGATTATGTATAGCAGGAGCAGCCAAGTAGGTTTAAGTAATATTGCTTATTAGTTTGAGCGGAATTACACTAGATATTGCTATTGTGTGTGTGTGGACATTTCACACAGCGCCATCTAGCCCCAAACTAAGCATAGCTTGTACTATGGGAACCAGATAACTGATACAATACTTATATACTTTTTTGTTTGTAAATACATACATAGAATACAATATAACACCCAGGCGCAGAACAAACACTTATGTTCATCACACAAAATGTTTGTCCTTGTATTATCATTTAATAACCGAATTTTAATTTGATCCTCCACAAGGATTTTTAAACACCTGTTTTCATAAAAACAACATAAATTGAGACCTTGATTAATAATGTTTCCTTCATAAATCACCAGAAATGTTCTCATTTCCTGTCCATCGTAAGATGTGTTATGTAATGAGTTACTTAGGTTTTATTACCTCACTGGTATAGACTACATTAAATCAATATTAGACCGATATAGCTCTTAGAGTTAGCAAGTTGAAATGGCAATGGGCAGGCCACATCGCTCGTAGAACTGACCACCGATGGGGAAGAAAGGTTCTCGAGTGGCGACCACGAACTGGAAGCAGCGTAGGCTTCCCACTAGTGCTATCTAGCTTTCGATCTGTTGAAAACCGCAGGGAGCGAATTGATGCAGGAGGCGAGTGGCCGTTCAAAGTGGCGCTCCCTGGGGGAGGCCTATGTTCAGCAGTGGACGTCTTCAGGCTGTTGATGAATGAATATTTAAAAAAATCAGCCAAGCGAGAGTCGGACTGACGCACGAAGGGTTTCGTACCGTTATAAAAATGAGCAAAAATCACGTTGGTTGTATGGGAGCCCTCTTAAGAATTTATTTTATGGTGGTTTAGTATTTGTTGTTGTAGCGGCAACAGAAACACATCATCTGTGAAAATTTCAATTGTCTAGCTACCACGGTTGATGAGATACAGCCTGGTGACAGACGGACTGCGGAGCCTTAGTATTAGGGTTCGCTTAACCCTTTTGTACGGAACCCTAAAAACAATAGTGACCCAGTGCGTTTCTAGTCTGGCTGGACTTTTTTTACGCTATTAGTGCAGCTCTTTAAAATCAATTTAGCTCAGACTATTGAAAAAAAATCGAAATACCTTTTTCCCATGCATAATAATTTCTGTCAGACATAGCAAACTCAAATAATCGCCTACAATATTTGATCAACCCAAAACGCGCGGGTCAAAGAACTGAAGTGCGCAGAAGTCCGAATTTTTTGCTATTTGAAGGACAGACGTGCAGACGGATGTTTTTGTTATTATATTGAATTGATAGTATGAAAAACCAGTTGGACTGAACGTGTAGATTTCAATGCGATTTAGTTTTAGGCCGAGTTCAAGCACTTGCGTTTAGGGTGTCTCTAGAGGGCTTTGTTTAAGGCGCTGCATGCTCCCAAATCGACTATTTTGAACGTAATTTTCTCAACAGGATTGAAAAAATGCATGTCAATACTGGTTATATCTTCTTTCCATGTGCCGAAATCAAAATGCGAATACGAAAAGTTTTCTCGACAGAAAAAAATCATGAAGTGACCTTTAAAAAATTATTCAAACGCCCCAAAATGTTATATTATAATAAGACACCCCGTTGAAACAAATCATAGTGATGGGTTACGTTTCAATGCATCCATCTGTAGACTTTATTTTTTCATAACAATAAGCGTTTCTTTTATAACGAATTATTTGTACCGCAAAATGGAAAAGTTGAAGTGCAACGCAACGTAATAGCCATATCTGTGCTAAGCATAAAGCGACCCTATTTAATACAAGATACGTTTCATGTTCGACTGCTGTAATAAACGGCTCTCTCTGGGTCCTGTCAACGTCTGAAAATCGCAGATCGCTGGGTATACCCAGCGATCTGCGATTTTCACCTGGGTCTTTTCAAGTCAACATTGAATGGCATCTCATGGGCAACCATGCTCCACCTTAGATAACTTGATCACTTACCTACTAACAGGTGCGATGTTGTCAAACGTATGCCCATTTTAGAATAAAAAACATATATGATAACTAATAACTAGGTCTGGGGCTTTGTTAATTTTGCGATATTTTGTGGATGAAACAAAAAGGCAATAGGCATATCAAATTAAAAAAAAATACTAGTGTTATATTTAAAACACCAGTCTGGCTAGTGTTGTTAATGTTGTTATCGCTGAAATTGTTGAGTACTTCACAAAGTTTTGTTTCTTCTTAGTTCTATTTCATATTTTACTCAATTTTTTTTTTTCATTTAATTGTGTTTGTTTCATCACGTCGCGTCTCACTGGGTTTTAAAAATAGTGCGTTTAGCTGAATTTATGAACAGATTCCGCCTTAGGGCAGCAGCAGAAATCTAGTCAACGATCCAAAAGCTAGAGAAGTTTTTGAGCAAAAGCTTAGTAGTAGGTCTTTGTTTTTGAGGGACAACCATCGCCCAATATTTCAGCGTATGAACTGCAACAGTTGTAACGAATAGCGAGTGGAAACGTCGTTAAATGAATCGTTATTGGCTTTATTGGAGGCAATCATTCTTTAATTGACCTAGTATGGTTTGTATTGAGGAAAAACGACTTACTCTACACCGACAACTAAGATTAAAAGAAATATATAGATCTGCCACACTTTTCTATTTTACACTATCAGCAACACTTCAAATAAGGTTTTCACTAATGTTTATCTTTAGAGGAATATTAAAAATTTATCAAAAAAAAAAAATTTAATCATCATGCCTATTACAATTTTGCCAGATGTCGTGTCGGTATTTGACAGATGTCTAATTTTTGAATTAGAAAAGTTGGCTTCGTTGAATTAAAAATCAGTTTAACCAAGAGTTGAAGTTGAAACCAGACAGGAATCTGCAGACATGGGAATCTGTAGAAACGGGAGTCTGTAGGCATGAGAATCTGGAGAAATGAGAATCTGTAGAATTGGGAATATTCCCCGTACAGCACAAGATAGTTTGAATGTTTCAAATCCTACCCGGCATACAAATTTGACCCTTATGATTGTAAAACAATAAGCATCATTAGACCATCATACTGAATCTGTCTTGTAATGCTATATTATAAAGATAATCAACACCAGGCATCGATTTCAGAAGACCTTTGTGTTGTGTCAGTCTGCATTCCATAAGTTTATGGGTAACTGGATATGCCTTGTTTTTTAACCGACTTAGAATAAACAACGTGCAGCATTTGACAGGTCAACTTAGTCATATGTAATAGGAGGCAAAAAACTGCAAAGATTACTGTTTTTATTTCTGAATTATAGACGGTGGGTTCGATTCTCATCCAGGACAAACATTTGTGTGTTGAACATTGATGATTGTTCTCTGTCTGGGTGTTAGGTATATTGTATTCTATGAATGTATTTAGAAACAAAATGGTATCAAAGTATTATATCAGTTATCCAGTTTCAATAGTATAAGCTTTGCTTAGTTTGGGGCTAGATGGCGCTGTGTGAAAATGTCCACACATATTTATTTATTTATTAATTAATTTTAAAACTTTCATAGAATATCTTCAACCGTAAAAAAACAACAAGTTCTGATTGCGTTTATCGTTTGTTTTCATCCAACTTTTTGAATGGGATCAAATGGGAATACAAAACATTTTTTTTTGTTGCTAAACATAGGTGGGATCGGTTTGATGGGACCCATAAAGATTTATTTCTTTAAACACTTATGTCATCGAAAATATATTCAGCGTGAAAAAACGTCTCTTTTACGTGCAACATTTTGAATAAGATCAGGTGGGAATACAAAACAATAGTGGGTTCGGTTGGTAGGATCTGTTAGGACTTAGGACCTACCTTTATTTTGGAATAAATCTACACGTATATTTTTTTGTTTTAATTTCATTAATCATTTAGAAATTATAATCCACTCTCTAGCGAATGCGTGAGGTGTAAGAATGAAGGTTTTGTTTTCAAACAACAAACTGGGAATTGTTGGGAAAGTGTTCCAACTAGTCCCAGTGGTGGCCTAATATGAAGTGGTCTATCTATACTATACCATCAGTAGTGGTAATTTAGTGCAGGGCGTTAGAAATAATAATATGTAAGTAAATAAAAAAAAAATAAAAAAAAAAAACAAAAAAAATATCAACAACAAAAAAAGACAAAAAAACAACTCTACACAAGATTTTGCAGTACTTATAAAATAATAAATTTAATTATAATTTATTACCTATTAATCGCAATTAAAATGCATTAATTAAAGTTATTATAAAATTAGACATTTTATTAAAGAAAAGTTTTTAACAAAAGAATGATCAATTAATTTAAAGTCTAATTTTTAAATTAAAACAATTGATAGGTGAAGAGGACTTACCGAAAAAAAAATAATCAGACCACAGCAATCCACTGACAACCTCAAGGGGTGACGAGCACCCTAACACTGGTGTCGTAACCACCTACACAGCCTATTAAATACATCGAAAAGCGCGGGAAAAACTGACCAATCCGGAAGCAGGAAGGATGCGTTTTTGCAACGTTCGCAATTTGAATGCTCCAATGGGCGAATTGTCCCTTTGTTGTTATCTATTGTCGTTTTTTACGATAATTGGTGTGTTTTTTGCTGATCGTGTGGTTTTCTTGTAAAAAGTCACCTTATTAGCAGTACAAGCATTTTCACAGCTGTAGACAGTGATTTGGAAATAATTATTGGCAGTCTTCGATCAGGTAGTTATTCTGCCGCCAAGCAGTAGTGTGCAAGCACTACTATGTTCAGGTTTGAAGGGCATTGTAGCTAGTGGAATTGCTGGACAAATGAGACTTTACGACCTGATCACACAGTCCAGTAATCTGAGCGGCCGTGTCGCTTACTATCAGGTGAACGACTAGCTCGTCTTTCTTAAAAAAAGATATAAGTACAACTTGGCATTAGACGAAGAAAAATTCTAAACTCGCTCAGTGAGCCATGGAAATACCTATGCTTGGAGTTTCTCTGTCGGAGGATCGAATCAGAAATAAACAAATAAATATGTGTAGACATTACACACAGCGCCATCTAGCCCCAAACTAAACAAAGCTTGTACTATGGTAACCTGATAACTGATATAATACTTAGATACTTTTTTCTTTATTTGTAAATACTTACATATTATACAATATAACACCCAGACGCAGAACAAACATCTATGTTCATCACACAAATGTTTGTCCTCGGTAGGAATCGAACCTACAGCCCTCAGTTCAGAAGGCAGGGCTACTACCAACTGAGCTATCGGGCCCGTCAAATGAGGTGATTTGATGATAAATAACCAGCCAAGTGCGAGTCGGACTCACGCACGAGGGGTTCCGCACTATTATCTATAAAAATGAGCAAAAAATCAGGTTTGTTGTATGGTAGCCCCCTTGAATATTTATTTTATTCTGTTTTTAAGTATTTGTTGTTATAGCGGCAACAGAAATACATCATCTGTGAAACTTTCAACTTTTTAACTACCACGGTTCATGAGATACAGCCTGGTGAAGACGGACGGACAGCCATACGCGTAGACGGACGGACAGCGGGGCCTTCGTAAAAGGGCCCGTTTTACCCTTTGGGTACGGAACCCTGATAAAATGAGTTAAAACTAAGGTAACATATCGAGTCCAATGAGCCCCAAACTACGACCGCCTCACTATATCTCAAAATTCTTATAATAAACACGAAATTTCTAAAACATGATACTTCATTTCTACACAGTCACTCGACGACTATGCTGGCATGACTCCTGGCATTTTGCCGAGTGGGTTAGTAATACCTTCATTGATATGATATGTCAACACTCGAGCATGAGTAATTATTATTATTGGACGATTTCATGGAAAAGCGATGGTGGCAATAAAATAGCAACCCTACAATAGGCATGATGATTAAAAAGATAAACATTTGTGAAAACAAAAATTAAATACTTCAAAAAATTACAAAATTACAAGCTTTTTAAAAACCGGAATAGAAAGAGATAGCTCAAACGGCCAGTGACGTCAGAGGAAGGTCGTTATAGTACCTCATTATTAAGCTGTGGTAGCTTTTCATACAATCTCTTTGGCATGTGACGTCACGAGTAGCTTTAAAAGCTTATTACTCAGTGATTTATTAACCAATTTTGGTTATTTTTTCAATTATTGCATTCATTTTTAATCTTCTTTATGAAAGTAATATTTACTTGTTCATTTTTAATAGTAGTCATCATCCCTATTCGCAATAACCTGAAAAGCCAAGACATAATTAGTTTTTTGCGATTTGTTGCTAAACCAATGATATTTAGGTGATAATTTTAATCCTAATTTGTTGATACATTCTATTTATTTGCGGAAAACTAGTTTTCATGTAATCGCGTTGAGTAATTAGGCTATAATTAGCAAAACAAGCAAGAGAATTTGAATTTGACGCGCTGAGTGTGACGTTCCTTAACGCCTAAGAAGCGCACCGCGACAATATTTTCTCTACACTTTTTCTAACTGTGTCTCACTTTGACAACGACGACAAATGTTAATGAAATACAGCTTGACGACGGACAGGCAGACGGACAGCGGAGCCTTAGTAATGGGGTTCGCTTTACCCTTTGTGCACGGAACCCTAAAAAAGGAAACAATGAAATCACAACGGTAAATTCGGCACGAATTTCCAAATCGTTAATCGATTCATAATTTCACGTATTATAGCTAATTTAAAATGATATTAATTGTTAATCGTGTGAAACGAATCAATGAAATTACGTAGGATAGGTTTTTCAATAGACAGAAAAGCATTTGAAAATAGTCTAAAGATGCGATGCGATGGCGGCGGGTTCGATTCCCGCGACAGGACAAGTATTTGTGCACAGGGAAAAAAAAATTGCAAATACTGGTTCTGCGTCTGGGTGTTGTAGGAGGCATGGCCCTCGTAGCTCCTGGGTCCCTAGATACAGAAAATCCTAGTTAGGGTTCTTCAGGATCTATGTATGTGATCGTTGGGCGTTATTT
Organism: Ennomos erosarius; assembly: GCA_963580505.1. Taxonomy (NCBI): domain Eukaryota; kingdom Metazoa; phylum Arthropoda; class Insecta; order Lepidoptera; family Geometridae; genus Ennomos; species Ennomos erosarius. The sequence continues at coordinate 6,515,977 of OY757004.1, forward strand.
ATTTTATTTATTCTTTTCGGGCATCTTTAGGCTGACTTGACTTGCCTATTATCTATATGAGACGAGTACGTCAATAAAGACTAGACAGCAATAGACTCTATCGACAATAATGCTAGGTTCAAAATCGTTTGCGTGGCATTGAATTTGGTAAAAAACCCTGACCGACAAGCGAGGTCGGGTAAATGGACGACAAAGTGTGATAAGGTATTCGGATGATGACTGTTCCTAGCGGTAAATATCACATCGAGAATCTCGGATTAACTTAAAATTAAATTAACTAAGGTATAACGATCACATGCATAGATCCTGGCCCCTAACTAGGATTCCCTGTATCTAGGGACCCAGGAACTACGAGGGCCACGCTCCCACAACACCCACACAGAACAAGTATTTGCGCTTTTTTCCCCCTCTCTACAAATGCTTGTCCTGACGCGGGAATCGAATCCACCACCTCTGGGTTATGAGCCGATCTGCTCAACTTAAGATAGCCGTAAGGGTCAGAAAGTTAATATTTAGGGCAAGGATAGCAGCAATCTCCTCGGTACAGCTAACATCACCAAACCAAATCAACCAGAGAACACTCAGCCATCTGTTCAGTTCGCCACAATGATTATAAAGCCCGTTGATAGCTCGTGAACATAATTTCTCCTACAAACACGACTCACTTGCGCGGACAGGAGGCGAAGTGACAAAACGAGACAGTCATGCGAAATTACAAAGAGCAGGATGGTCAAAAAACACACTGGGCGTCCCGTTTCTCACGAAAGTTTAATGGTTGAAATACACCACTAATTTTCGTATGAGGGGAAGTTGTATCATTGGTCAACTGGATTCATAGTCAATGGTTTATCTAGTGAGGAGTTGAGGACTCGCAAGTTCTACCATGTTTCGTGACAGGTTCGAACTCCAGCTATTATAATTTTGTTCACCGCATGGCCGCGCTTCCAAACCATGGCATCTCAACTTCATTTCTATGCTCTGTGGTCAGTTTCCACCAGCATTGAACGCGGTCGTCCTATTTTCGTTATCACGTAACGTCTGCGTCAGCTATTTAGATAATTATTTCGGGAAACACGTTTACTTTACGTAATCTGTGTGGGCATTTAATTGCATCCGTTGAAAGTTTGATACGTTTGTGATTTTAGGATGAAAACGTGGCATCCGACGTTGACACAGATATTCTTATTATCTACTGTGGGTCCTTGATCTGATAGTTAGGCTTGCTAATCCAACTGCCGCTGACTGCAGGCTAACTGCATTAGTGTATGAAGTCCTAATGCAGTTCGATCAATGGATAGGAGTTTTACTTTTGCAAGGTATAGGTACCGAAATGCGAAAACCATTATAGCCAGCAGTCAGTGTGCAGCTGTGAAGCCATTAGAACTGTACGCCGACTAAAACGGTTTTCAAGAGATGCAGCCGTTTGCAGTTCCGATAGATAGACAGATACTGGAGGCTTAGTAATGGGATACCTTGTTTACCCCTTGGATACAGAACTCCAAGCTTCTTTAAGTATTCCTGTGTCAGAATAAACGCAGTCAGTTACTGCATAAACAGGAATTCACAATACATCGACGAGTGGGTGTGGCCGCGGTATCGCGAAGGTCAGTGAGCCAGCAATGTAACCGTCACAACTATATACAAATACACGTCAGGGTGCGTAAATATAGAAAACATTGGAGAGAGGCGTCATTGGGTAGATGGCGTGACGGCACAATCTGCGGCACTAATAACGGAAGATATAGATATAGGACATTCTTAAGCACAACCTACGCTTTTTGGCCTATAAGTATGCCTAACTAGGATTCCCTGTATCTAGGAACTACGAGGGCCATGCTCCCGCAACGACACCCATATACAGAACCAGTATTAGCGCTTTTTCCCCTTGTCAATACTTGTCCTGTCGTGGGAATCGAACCCGCCGCCTCCGGCTTATGAGCCGACCTGCTCACCCACCACACCACAGAGCTGAAGTTATTGAACATATAGTTTTTTCTTCTGCGAACTTTATACAGTTCTTCAATTCACCAAGCCCAACTTACACTTAGCGGAATGTGATGAGTTGCGGCGACGTTGGTCGAAGTTTGACCAACATGTTAGTCCTTCTATTACGTAAAGCAATACCGCGCTGGAAAATCCAGTAATTTGGCTACAATTCGCGTCAAAATTGGATATTATCCAAATCGCCGAGTCTAGTACTTTACTAGGTTTTTATTATTATAATAGGTATTATTGTGTGTCTGCTCTGGCAACCTAGACATCCTGTAGGCTAACTATTTTTACACCAGTGTTGTTAGGCATCTACGTCAGTGCTGTTTAGGCATTGAACGTTAGGCAATCTGGGTTTTAGTCAATTCACGTTATAAGCGAAATGCTGCAATGGCATCTTTCATTTGGCAATGTGCTTAAAAACGTTAAACGAAAATAGATACCTTCTAAACACATTTTTTTTTTATCTTTTAGTTGGCAGTGACTTTTTCTCTACATATAGGAAGATCCCATCTCTTCCTGCAGGTGCCCTAAACAGGAGCAGCTAGCTAAGAGAATACCCAGGGAATGGGCAGCAATCTCGCAGGTCTGCACTATAAACTACTGCGATCACCAACACGCCTGCCAAGTGTGGTGCTCCTTCCTCAAATCGGGAAGAAGATTATGTTCAATAGGCATGATGCACAGAGCAAAAAAAAAAAAACGCTTCCTATATAGGCGAAGTGTCATTTGTTTCATAGCTCTGTGGCATGATGACTAAAATATTTTTTTTTTTGGATAAATTATATATATTCCTCAAAAGATAAACATTTGTGAAAGCAAAACTTTAATATCTCAAAAAATGTTGGTCATTTTTAAACATTTCAAAAAATTACAAAGTTACAAGCATTTTAAAAACCGGAATAGGAAGAGATAGCTCAAACGGCCAGTGACGTCAGAGGAAGGTCGTTATAGTACCTCATTACTAAACTGTGGTAGCTTTTCATACAATCTCTTTGGCATGTGACGTCACAAGTAGATTTTTCATAGTAACTGTGGAGGCGCTCTGTTTCGCAAGAAAGGGACAGGAGATGCCTCCTGTAGAAACTTTAAAAGCTTATTCCTCCGTGATTTATTTACCGATTTTGCTTATTTTTTCAATTATTGCATTCATTTTTAATCTTCTTTATGAAAGTAATATTTACTTGTTCATTTTTAATAGTAGTCATCATGCCTATCGACTTGGCATGCAATAACGGGTGATTGACTTCTTATTCATATTATTGCAAGTCATTTGATAAGCAGAAGCCCTGAGGGGTATAAAAGCGGCGTGTTTACGTAGCCGTGGTTATTCATTGGCCAACTGTTGTTGAGGCAACTTCACTCTCTTACTTCACCTGACTTCATGTTAAATGGATGTAGTTTTGCTTGTGTAGTATTTCTGTGCTACCTTCATGGTTATGTAGTGAAATAATGTTCATTTAAAAAATGTCTTTTACTTATGATTCCTAATAATAACTATAACAGTGCCCCGATTCCCAACCCATTGAAAAAAAGTACACTCTGTCTTCTTTATCCTGAATGTAGATGAAAGAGACAGAGAGTGTAAAGTATATAAATAAATTAATTAATTAATTTCCAAAGGGGTTCCATACCATTACTTTTAAAAATAGCAATAAATCATGTTTGTTATATGGGAGCCCACTTAAATATTTTTTTTTTCTGTTTTTTAGTATTTGTTGTTATTGCAACACATCATCTGTGAAAGTTTCAACTGTCTAACTATACTGGTTTATGACATACAGCCTGGTGACAGAGAGACAGGTAGACAGACAGACAGTGGAGTATTAAATGGGTCAGTTTTACCCTTTAGGTACAGAACCCTAAAAATAACATTACCAAACTAACTGCCAAGTGACCCCCAAACTACACAAAACCTATTGTTATGGTGCCCGACACCAGTCAAACACTTACTACTACAGCAACAGACTATTCAACGTTAAAGATAAGTTATTAACACTGTTCTTTGTGCACATCTTTAGATTTGACAGTATTCGCTTAATATGAAAGGACAATTCATAATTTGGTATTCACAGGTTACAAATGAAGTCGGCAACGAATACCAAATATAAATGGGCAGTGAAAGTGATTTTTTGTTTACATTGTTTTGTCATGTGTGATTTTATGAAACACAACAGAAGTAACCTTTCTATTATTGAAAAAAATGTTCATTCCATATTTCTTTACTTTTATATGTGTACACCAACTTTGAGACAAGAGGTTATGTGTTTTACATGTGTATTTTTATAGTCAAAGTCAAAATACCTAAGATGTTTTTAATTTATGTGTCTTAACTGACTACTCTAAAAACTAAATTATCTAATTTAGATCATTATGTTGATGATAACTTGGTAATAACTTTTCGAATAGCAGTGATTAGTTTTAATGTTATGTAAAGGGGTCAGTAACATAGTGCGAGTTGAATTCTAACACGCTTTGAGATTAGTTACATGATCTGTCTGTAGATAGTAGGGTTTTGTATACAAACAACACCCTCATACCAAAACCTATCTGGACGAGAGATCTTCAGAAACACAAAATAAATGAACTAATTCCTACTGAAATAAAGGTATTATTGATACTATCGCAGCTGTTGGAGCGAAGGTTTAGTTCGATGTGATGAAAGTTGACGCTACTCAAGATGAATGGCTTACATCCATTTTTGTAGTGTTTAAACATGTGTATGCAAAAATTTTCTGACGCAAGAGGTTTGTTACGGATATTTTATTACTGGTACACGATAACAGCCACCTGACACCACTGGAGCCCGGCATCCAATCCAAATAAAGAAATCTTGCCATGGCCGTGCAATTAACTCACCGTTATTCCACTTTCACAGCGCCAGTGACCACCAAACTGGATTCCACATCACGGCCGTTGTAACACAGAACACGAATGATAACAAATAGTTTTTATTTTACACAAAAATCATTCAATTTTATGTGAATTATTCTTGTGACAATCGCGGCGGCATAAGGTGCGCGTAACGCGTCTAGCGAATTTGATTTGATTTGACAGTAGGCGTGAGGCGTATTTATCGTCACAAGTAAAAGTCACTGATAAAAGAAAGTCACAGTCAGTCACAGCGTCAAAATACCTCCAGGAGCAGCGACACTGTGACTTGTGCGCGAGTCTATGAGAGCGTGCTAAAGTAATAGGTGCATCCTTTTCTCACGAAGGCGTCTGTAGCGTGCCAGAGAGGGACAAACCTAGTATTTTTTTCAAAGGAGCTGTTACAGCGACATGTATTGCCAGCCGTCAATTCAAAAGTAATAGGTGCATCCTTTTTCCACATAGGCGTCAGAGAAAGACACACCTATTATATATCTACGTCCTGTAAACGTGACTTGTGCCGCGAGTAAAAAATACTCGCTAGTATTTATTCACAGGTATTTGTCGCAGGTATGGCTGAGTCACAGTCACAGAGTCACCTAGTATCTCGATTTACCTAGTACGACCCACCTCTATTTGACAGACCAGAAGTTCTGTCACAGAACTCGCAGACAGCCAGCAGAACACAGGTTAGAGAAAAAAATCTACATGCAGAACAACTTCAACTCTTGAGGTGCGTTCCAGCAGCCAGAACGAAAAACACCTTTGAAACATAATAAACATCATGATAATACTATCGTGATGTTTATTATATTATAAACATAAAATTATTTAACTGTACAGTTAAATAATATTATGTGATTATACTAACAGGGCGATGTGGGTGACAAAGCCCTCCAAATAAATTGAAAAAAAAAACACATTCAGACATTGTTTTTCTCTAATCTGTGATTCAGACTGTCCAAGACTCTGACAGTGATCACTTTCATTGCTAATACAACATCCATCCATTGTACATCCCTCATCCAAAAAGACTTGACCTATGTAATAGGGCGAATTCTGTGCCCTCATCTAAGTTGCTAAGGTCTTTGAAGAAAATCCGACAATGGCGGTTGTCAATTTTGAATTTTGTTTTCAAAACTAGTGTATCTTGAACTCACTTTAATGTTTAATAAGGGTGGATTATTATCCGTTATGTGTTCGTGAACGTGCACGAGTGTTGGCAAATGGTTTCAAGATCATAAAACCATGCATTTTTGTTTTTGCTTCAACGGTCTTTTTTCCTTCAGTAAAATATCCTCCGTTTTACTGTTGGCGTTTTGACTGACAAAATATGACTCTGACCTGACATAACCGTACATACTCACTTGACTTTGGCAGAATTATTGCAAAAAAGCGATAGAAAGCCATTAAAGAAGAAGAAGAAAGTTGCTAATAATACGACGCCTTTTGTTTTTTTTTTATAACTGTATAATAGGAGTTTTGGCGGGACCGCGGAAAAGTTCACGTCGTTGCATTGTATTACTACTCAAAACTTGTGCTTTTTCCAGAGTGAATGTTTAAAATTGGTGGCGTTTTACGCAGTAAGTGCTGAATTACGAGCATGAGTGTGGGCAAGTAATACATGATGTATGACTTAGACTGGACTATAAATATGATTAAGACTTGACTTTACGTGAAATATTCTATTAACATGATGAAAAATTATAATACTTGACACTGGCTAAATACACTATGTGTGGAGTCAAATTATATGAAAAAAAAAGTTTCAATAAATGTCAATGTCTATATCATCGTTTTTGTGTTGTCATTACCAATGTCATCAAGAAATAAAAAAAAGTCTCAGTTCCAGCGTGACCATATGTGTTAGATTCCTGTCATTTTTGCAGGAATGGCCTCCTATTTAGGCTCTAACAGTATCCACTGACGGACGTTCTGAGAAATGTGGCAGGTTTTGGCAGGATAGGGTATAAAAAATAAATTTTACCTACGGCAACTCAAAATTTCAAAAATGACAACCCTACAGATGCTTCGCAAGCATGTAGGGATAAAAGAAAGAAAGAAAGAAAGAAACACTTTATTTGCACAAACTGTACACAACAACGAATAACAATAATAAGTATGCTAAGCAAATAAAACATAGAAAAACGGAACCTCCTAATTACAAAACTTGCACATAACATAACCTACCTAAACCTTAGTTTGTGCTTCCGTGTGCAAACGTTGTTACTGTGTACAGTGCTGTACAAAATGGTCTGAGCTCAGCATGTGCCATGGACGAATCCAGGGCGCTGATTTTCAGCCCAGACCTTGAGTGACGAAGACACTAATAATAATTAAATAGCAATAACAGGTGGTGATAATAAATTTAATTAAAATAATAATCAGAGTTCCCTAACCAAAAAAAAAAATTAATTAGACAGATAAGGTGAGTTACATATAAGTAGTACCTACTAGCAGTTTAACTATCTGGAAAAAATAATATAAACTTGTAGGTGAATGATAACAGTAAGAAAAGGAATTTGAATAAATTACATAATAATAAAAAATAATAATTAAACCCACACGGCCGGCACAAGTATTATTATTATTGTGGGGGGGTTAATTGTATTTGATTTATTAGAGCTACGAAAGATTAATAAAAAAATTAAAAGACTAAAACAAATAAGTAGTATATAAATATTAATTTTAAAGGAACGTAAAAAACTATTATTAATATATAAGTAATCCATGTAAGCTGTCACTATTATTTTCAAAAACATGTAGAACTGTTGAAGGTCCATAAATAAATAAATAAATAAATAAATAAGTAAATATTATATACTAGTAAAAAAGAAAAAATTATATGGAGAGTAGCTTCTGTTGTTGTAACAAATAGTGCTTGAACTTTATTCTAAAACTAAATTTTGTGTTGGAATTACGTATGGGTGGAGGAAGGGAGTTCCAGCACTTCGTGGCACTAAAACGAAAACTGCCACGAAATGCAGCTGTGCCGTGCCGTGGAGTACGCAATAGGAACGAGCATGTCCTTATAGCATATTTTTTGTGGTCACTAGCCCATATGAATTTGGAAAACAGATATTTTGGCTTCTGAAACTTAACCACTCCAAACATTAAAGTAGCCAGATGAAGGTCCCTCCTGTGCTTCATGTTCAAAATGTTATTACGGTTCAAGAAGGGAGTCACATGGCTGCGCGGCGGTATGTGGAAGCAAAACCGAGCGCACGCATTTTGCACTCTTTGAATAAGTCGCGAGGTTTTGGAAAAAAGACAGGGGCCATAAACAGAGTCTACATAATTAAACTTAGAAAGCACGAGCGAGTCAACAAGAGAAATTCGAATGTCTGTACTTAAATATTTCCGAATTTTGTATAAAACTTTTAGGCGATAAAAACAATTCTTGACGGATTCGGATATGTGATGCTCAAATTTTAGCTGCTCGTCGAATATGAGACCTAGATTTCGTGCTTCGGTGACTCGCTCGATTGCTTCTCCATCTATCAGCAACTGAGGATTCTGCAGGGCTATTTGATTCACTTGATGTTTAGACCCTATAATCATAAATTTTGTTTTTGTGGCATTTAACAATAATGAATTCGATATAGCCCACGTCTGGATCCGCTCCAGATCTTCGTTCAATTTAGCCACTGCTGTTTGCAAGTGCTCTGGTTTAAATGACAAATACAATTGTATGTCGTCGGCGTATATATGAAACTTAGCATGGCGGATGTTACTAATTATATCTGCACTATACAAAATGAAAAGTAACGGACCCAAAATTGAACCCTGTGGTACACCTCTAATTACCTCACGCTTTTCCGAACGAAGAGTCTCTCCATTGTCTTTTTAATTCAACAAGCTGTGCACGATTACTCAAATAAGAATCAAACCATCTAACTACGCTAGAATCAAAGCCATAAAAGTTTAACTTAGCTAGCAAAAGAGATATATTAATGGAATCAAAAGCACGTGAAAAATCTAATAAAATTAAAATAGTACCCATACCGACATCCTGTGCTGCAAGTATATTGTCAGTAACGTCCAATAACGTCGTATTAGTTCCTCTAGCCTTACGAAAACCTGATTGCATTTCTGGTAAAATGTTATTTTCTTCCAAATATTTAGTAACTTGAGAACAAACCACTTTTTCAAGAACCTTAGAAAGGCAAGGTAACAGACTAATAGGTCGCAATTCTTTGATATCCTGTGGGGTAGAAATTTTGGGTATGGGTTTAACGACTGCAGTTTTCCAGGCTGTTGGAAATATTGCAGTGGTAATAGATTTATTTATTATCGCTGTTATTGTGTCCAAACATTGGGGCAGCATAAGAGTAATCATTTCCAGAGAGATTTCATCTATACCTAGAGCATTTGTTTTAATTTCCCTTATGAATTTTAACACAATTAGAGAGTTGGGATCCCCTGTACTTCTCATGTAATGTTTGTATTAGCTACATTAAATTGAATCATCCGTTTTATTAAAAAAAAAACTTAATTTATATTTATATAAGCCAATAGATGGCGTTAAATAGGATTGTATCACTATCTGTCACAGTCACTGTTTTAAACTAAGCTGATAAGCTTAAACTCTCGCTTTTTTTTATTATTGTTTATCAAACTGGAAATATGCATTATACAGGGTTACAGGAAAAATTGTGCTAGATCCGCTAAGGGCGTGGAGTTCCCACCATTTCTAATTTATTTCACTATGAAACACCCTAGCCTAAACTTATAATATTATTTTTAGATATCCGTTAGAAAAAAATACAGATTCAAATATTTTTTTATTTCTTAACTTTCACTTGTCTACTATAGTCTATTAAATATTATATTATGTACTATTTTATTGATTGACGTCCCAAAGCATCTTATTACACATGTAAAAATTCAATAATAATAATAATAAGACACACAAAATATTTAAAAAACAAAAATTAAAAGTCGAATATTTCGAAAAGGGTTAAGTTTAGGCTAGGGTGTTTCATAGTGAAATAAGTCAGAAATGATGGGTACTCCACGCCCTTAACGGATCTAGCACGATTTTTCCTGTAACCCTGTATACTACTTAAAAAAATAACAATATACAGGGTTACAGGAAAAATCGTGCTAGATCCATTAAGGGCGTGGAGTACCCATCATTTCAGACTTATTTCACTATGAAACACTCTAGCCTAAACTTAACTCTTTTCCAGATATTCGACTTTTAATTTTTTTATTGAAAATTGCCGTTTTTTAGGCTACAAAATTTAATTTTGTTTATTTTGTGTGTCTTATTACTATTATTATTGCATTTTTATATGTGTAATAATATGCTTTAGGACGTCAATCATTAAGATAGTACATAAGTTAATTGAATAGGCCGTAGTAGACAAGTGAAAGTTAAGAAATAAACAAAAAAATTATAAACTGTATTGTTCTCTAAAGGATATCTAAAAAAAATATTATGGCAGTAGTTTGGCAAATGTGTTTTAAAATATCTACGTTTCATCAGCTATCTAACGAGGTATAATAATCTAGGATTTTATTCAAATGCATTGAAAAAAAATTAGTTTCATAGGCGACAGTGGAGAAGAAAATTTATACTTAGCCCTAAAAAGTAAAATAAAACAATAGGTAAGCATGCAATGTTAGTTATTAAAGGTTTTCACATAAATTTTTCTTATTCTACAGTTCATGTTCAACATGGCCGTCTCTATTTCTGATACATTGTCGCATCCTTCTACGGAGACCAGTCTTCACTACTCCAGTGGTCAACGTGGTCCTCATTTTATTTGCTGCATCCACAATCCTTTCTCTTAAGTCTGCCACAGACGAAAGTGGATTTAGCTCGCTGTACACAAGACTTTTCATGAGCCCCCATACACGAAAATCCATGGGGGTTAGGTCCAGACTCCTTGCTGGCCATGGCAACGGCCCACCTCGTCTAATCCATTTGGTTTGGTAATTTGTGTCCAGCCAGTCTCTGACACTTCTCCTGAAATGGGCAGGGCAGCCATCGTGTTGGAACCACATGTCCCTGATCAGATTGAGTGGCAGATCATCCAGCATATCACTCAAGTCTGCTCTCAGGAAATTTTCGTAGCTTTCCCCATTTACATTATCCGGGAGAAAGTAAGGTCCAATCAAATGATTGGATATTGGGATTCCTTAGTTATTTTGGGGCCCAGTAATGGGTGGGCCTTGTGATAGTTAGTTATGTCATCTTTATCAAATTTGGACTCATTCGTTCACAAGATATTTCTTAGAAAATCTGGGTCTTCTACGTCAGCATTTAGCATAAATCTGCAAAAGTCCAATCTTCTCGCAGGGTCTCAAAACAGAGCCAGTTTCTCGAAGTCTTCGATAAGCTCTGTCAAGAACGGCCACATCCGGCACTCGACGACCGGGGTAGCGAGTTATGTATTCGTTGCGAGCTTGCGCAGACACACAATCGCAGTATCCGTAACAAATAAGCATATCAGCATATTCCTCAGGTGTGTAGGACGTCATCTTCAACACTTCCGTATCACAGGTACAAATCAGAGTCCGGTTAACAAGCATAGTAATCACAAATCAGAAGAAATAGTCCAGAATCACAGCCAAGTCGAGAAATAGAGCAAAACGATATCACATCTACTATGTACGAAGCACAAAAGCAGTCTGACAACCAAGATACCGAGACCGTTAGAACTGCTATCTGGAGCGTTCCAACTATTTTTTTACACGAAATGTAATACAAACCCTAGATTATTATACCTCGTTAGAAAGCTGATGAAACGTAGATATTTTATAACACATCTGCCGAACAACTGCCATAATATTTTTTTTAGATATCCTTTAGAGAACAATACAGTTTATAATTTTTTTGTTTATTTCTTAACTTTCACTTGTCTACTACGGTCTATTCAATTAACTTATGTACTATTTTAATGATTGACGTCCTAAAGCATATTATTACACACATAAAAATGCAATAATAATAGTAAAAAGACACACAAAATAAACAAAATTAAATTTTGTTGCATAAAAATCGGCAATTTTCAATAAAAATATTAAAAGTCGAATATCTGGAAAACGGTTAAGTTTAGGCTAGGGTGTCTCATAGTGAAATAAGTCAGAAATTATGGGTACTCCACGCCCTTAACGGATCTAGCACAAATTTTCCTGTAACCCTGTATACTAAAATCATGCGGTGGACATATTCCCTTCTAGATGTAAACCTAACATGCGTTATTATAGCTAACAAAATGACGCTATCTCTAGGTGCCAGAGTGCTAAACACGACCAATAAAATTAATTTTTAACACAAATAAATATAAATACCTAAGTAATGAAAGTTCCTAAATAAAGTGTAACTAAATAATGACAAACGTAATGAAATTAATGTACCTAATAACAAAGGAGAAACTAATACCATTTATTACAGATTACGACGTGACAATATCTCAGTAATACGTCGCCTAACTGAGGTTAGCGAACTATTATCAAAAATGTCAAAATCAAATTTTATTCTATCATAAGAGTCACACATTCGGTAAAGTGAAGAGTGTTTTAACATATTAGTTTTGCAAATGGGAAGAGCAAATACATGCTTATTGGACAAGAGGCGGTTACCTGGACGAGGTACTCGAAAAGATATTTTATACAACATATCAGGACACTCAACCAAACCCATAATTAATTTGTATAGCATTATAATGTCAAAAGCCGTCCAACGAAATTCCATAGGCGATATCTTATAGTGATTTAATCTAAACTTATAAGACTATTACAGTCAGTCAGTCAGATTTGCACATATTATCCATGTAAGTTATATGATACAAAAACTTCTTCTGGACCCTCTCCAATCTATCAGAATGAACTTGATAAACGCGATTCTAAACTACACTACCATACTCCAAAATACTGCGAACTAAGCTAAAAAAGAGCTGAATGGATAAGCTTGAGTTACGGAACACTTTAGACTGTCTGGTAACAAACCCCCCAATTCTCAGAGATTTCTTAACAATACAATCCACATGGTCGCGGAAATGTCACTTATTATCAATAACTACTCCTAAATCACGAACCGATGAAACTTCCATCAAAGATATGCCATCAATGACATAACTATATGCAAATGGAGCGTGCTTACGTGAAAATTTAATCAAAAAACATTTAGATGCATTTAGTTTCATATGATTATGGCTGCACCATTGACTCACAGCGTCGATATCTGCTTGAAGTTCCTCCACATTCTTATCACTACAAACGGTCCTATACAGTTTCAAGTCGTCAGCGAATAGCTTCACTTTAGATTAAACCAGGTAAGTCGTTAATATAGGTGAGGAACAGCAGAGGACCGAGGCGAGATCCTTGGGGAACACCCGAAGGAAGGTTTTATATTTTGAGATAGCAAATACCTATTTATTTTTTGAATTATAGTCTAAGCTTATTTTGGGTAAGTACAAGAAGTAAGTACATTCACTGAAAACAATTGTTACTCTGTGAATTCACTCGAGTGATGTTGACAGTTTGTTGGAATTTGGTTCTGCGTCATTTAGTAGCAACTTTGCAAGGATGGAAATAGCTTTTTTAAATAAAATGACTCATTAACTAGTTTAAACATTACAGTTCATATTCATCAAACACAATGTATTAAAAAATGCAAGTTTTTGGTCGATATTTCAATAAGTCCTCTTTTGTTTTGTTTCCCGTTAGATTACCATGGTGGTAATAATGCAATACGCTATAATGCAATATGCATAATAATGCAATATTGTTCGCTTTAAAGGAGCATGCCACTACTAGTAAACATACAAAATTTAGGAGTGGATTCAGTGGGCAGTCCTTGTTAAGTTTAGTATACGATTGTAATTTTTTTTGTATTTAGTTGAAACTCGTATCACTGTGCTGTTAAGCTTAAATAAACAGCATATATATGTTAAATTTTACGTATCCATGTTTAATAAAACTTTAATTTAAAGCTGGCAATATTTTGTCATTTTATTCTATAGAGTTTGGCTGGATTTGGCAGGTTTTTAAGAAAAGTGAGGCAGAATCTGTACTTTAAGCGTTACATACTCTTTGTGTACTTTGAAGATGGTCACACTGCTCACATAGAGTAACTTTTTATGTTGGTGTTGTAGTATCGATTTTTCGAATTTTCACGGATTTTTCGTATAAAATACAGTTTTGTTTGTGAAATAGTACATTTTAATAGTATAAACACATTATGATCAAAGCCATATTAGTGTTCAACAACCATGGGAAACCACGACTGTCGAAATTCTATCAATACTTTGTGAGTAAAAGTTATTGAAATGAAAACTACTGTCATACTGTGATGACTGAATTATGATGTTTGGCCCACTTTAAAAAATATTTTACCAAAGATTCCTCTGATAGTTCGTTGTCTATTTGCGTTTACAATACATAACAACAATACCCATATCCCCGCACTTGTGCGTGTGCATCTGAAATTTCATTGGGCATCCCTCCCACTTTATTTACCTAATGTAAAAGTCCAAGAGTTATTTCTTTCTAGGGTTCCACAAAACCAATAAAATATTTATACATTCTTTCAAAAGCTCTGAATACTGATTTAGCCTGATTTATCACAAAAACAAAAACTACAAGAACTAATGGAGCTGAAATTTGCCATGAGTATTCTTGGGGTACTAAATGCTTTCTAAAAAGCATTTTATGTCAAGAAAAATTGAGGGAGAAAAGGGGCTGCACCTAGCAGGTGTAATAACCAGCACCACTGACCATGAAATATGAATAATTGTAGATTATAATAATTATAATAGCATCAAATTTAACTTTTCATTGATATTTTCTTCAGAATGAAGACATGCAGCAGCAAATCATTAAAGAGACATTTCAGTTAGTATCTAAAAGAGACGACAATGTTTGCAACTTCCTTGAAGGTGGCAGGTAAGACCAAAACTAATCAGCTTCACATTATGTTGTCATCAACCTCCTATTAAGACCAGGATCTTCGTGCATCCTCTATCCCTCTCACACATTGCAACGTTATTCAAGGTATTAAATAGTAGAACATGCAAAAATTCCAACCATTGAAAAACCTGCTAAATAATATCACAAATGTTCAACAAAAAAATCACATTAGTCCAAACAAGGTTGCATACATTAAAAAAGGAAAAGTAAATCATCTGGTGATTGAGTTTTAATGTATGAAAACGACCCTGACTTTAATAGAAAAAGAAACAAAAAGGTCACCCATTATCATCGTGGGTGCCATAAGAGCTGGCTAACGGATTATCCAGGGAATAGGCACCAACAATTTCCTTGATCTGACTGCATTGTGAGTAACACAAAATCTCCCAAGTTTTTTTTGTTTTTTTTTTTTATGAGAATGAATGACGTGACGAGCTGGTCGTTCACCTGACGTTAAGCAATACGGCCGCCCATAATAGTTGCAGTGTCACTCAGAACTTAAAATAATAAAGTTTTGCGTGACACTGCACTGCGCACGTCATCCTGAGACATCACACTGTCTAGTAATCAGATTACTACACTGTGTAATCAGGTCATAAAGTCTCATTTGCCCAGTAATTTCACTAGCTACAATGCCCTTCAAACCGGAACACAGTAGTGCTTGCACACTACTGCTTGGCGGCAGAATAACTGGCAAAGCGGTGGTATCTACCTAGACGAACTTTGCAGAAAAGTCCTACCACCTGGTAGCACCAAGTAGCACCAAGTGTGCTTTTTTATGTTAAAATGGGCCATACATTTGACAATAACTCACCTGATGGTAAGTGACGAAGTTACCTAAGGCAGAGCATGTTTGCCCATTAGATTTATTTGGCATATCCCTGTTAATTGGGTACCTATTTTCAGCAATGGATGTTTTCTGACATATGTGATATGTGTGCAGTTTATATTCATCTGACAGCTTTTAGTTTGTCACACCCGCCTGCCTAGCATGCGCTCTGCGAGCAAACTTGTCATCGCTGTTAGATTAAGAAACTTTTTTGCGAGCGGATGCCTTAGAACTGTAACTACTTTCACAACTAAATTAGAACTCCGACTGCCTAACTATTCTGATCCCGCACCCTTTAAATAGGTCGGCGCCGGCGTCGTCAATAAAGTAAACACGTGTGTCCCTACACAGCTAACGATGACAATCAGTTGTACTTATTTTGCAGTCTCATCGGTGGTTCGGACTACAAGTTGATCTACAGACACTACGCCACTTTATACTTTGTTTTCTGTGTGGATTCATCCGAGAGTGAGCTGGGGATATTGGATCTTATACAGGTTTGTTAACAAATGAAAGGTTAAGTATTTTTTAATTAGTTCTTTTAAATAAATAAATGTGTGGACATTTCACACAGCGCCATCTAGCCCCAAACTAAGCAAAGCTTGTACTATGGAAACCAGATAACTGATATAATACTTAGATACTTTTTTGTTTGTAAATGTCACCTTGTTTTTGTAAGAACCGTTTGTTTATAAAAAAAAAACGCGGTTATTTATAAACTGTTGATTTATTGCAAAATAAAACCGTCGATTTTTTGGTTTTTTCGAAATAATCGGTTTCAATTCGTTTTGTTATAAACAAACAGTTTTTACAAAAAGGTGACATAAATACATAGAATGCTATGTAACACCCAGACACAGAACGAACATCTATGTTTATCACACAAATGTTCGTCCAGGTGGGAATCGAACCCACAACCTGTAGTTCAGAAGGCAGGGCCAACCAACCAACTGAGCTATCAGGCCAGTCAATTTTCTTTTCAATTTTTTCCAATCGTCAATTGGTTTTAGAAAATAAACCAGTGGTTGTCACTTAACTTTCATCGTTCCAGGTGTTCGTAGAAACCTTAGACAAATGTTTCGAGAATGTGTGCGAGCTGGACCTGATCTTCCATGCGGATGCAGCCCACCAGGTGTTAGACGAACTGGTGATGGGAGGCATGGTGCTGCAGACCAATATGGCGGATATACTCTGCCGGCTTCACGAGCAGAGCAAAATGCAACGCGCTGAGGTCAAGATACTGATGAGTTACTTATTAGGGTTACGGACCCTATCACTAAGGTTATGCTGAACGTCTGTCTGTCTGTCTGTCACCAGGCTGTATCTCACGAACCGTGATAGTTAGTCAGTTTAAATTTTCACTGATGATGTATTTCTGTTGCCGCTATAACAGCAAATACTAAAAACACACTAAAATAAATATTTAAGGGGGCTCCCATACAACAAACGTGTTTTTTTGCTCGTTTTTATAGATAATGCTACGGAACCCGTCGTGATCGAGTCCGACTCGCATTTGGCCGGTTATATTAATTTATATTTATTTGATTAGGCGGGTATATCAGCGGCGCCGGCGCGGGCTGTGTCAGCCGTGAAGAGTATGAACCTGCCACAACAACTGCGTGATATGAAACTGCCCGATCTGCCGCAAGCTATTAAGGTACACTTACACTGGTACATCAATGTACACTTAAACTCATACTGGGACTACTAATACTCATACGGCTACATCAAGGAATACTTATATTCATACGGCTACATCAAGGAATACTTATATTCATACGGCTACATCAAGGAATACTTATATTCATACGGCTACATCAAGGAATACTTATATTCATACGGCTACATCAAGGAATACTTATATTCATACGGCTACATCAAGGAATACTTATATTCATACGGCTACATCAAGGAATACTTATATTCATACGGCTAAATCAAGGAATACTTATATTCATACGGCTACATCAAGGAATACTTATATTCATACGGCTACATCAAGGAATACTTATATTCATACGGCTAAATCAAGGAATACTTATATTCATACGGTTAAATCAAGGAATACTTATATTCATACGGCTACATCAAGGAATACTTATATTCATACTGCTACATCTAGGAATACTCATATTGCTATATCAATAAATAAAAAATAAAATAAATAAATATAATAAATATGATAAATATGTGTGGACATTTCACACATCGCCATCTAGCCCCAAACTAAGCATAGCTTGTACTATGGGAACCAGATAACTGATACAATACTTATATACTTTTTTGTTTGTAAATACATACATAGAATACAATATAACACCCAGACGCAGAACAAACATCTATGTTCATCACACAAATGTTTGTTCTGGGTAGGAATCGAACCCACAGCCCTCAGTTCAGAAGGCAGGGATACTACCAACTGAGCTATCGGCCCCGTCAATGTACACTTATACTCTTCCTGTTATATCAATGTACACTTATACTCATCCTGCCACTTATACACATTCAACTGGTATATCAGATGACAAAAAGTATGCCACAAACAAGTTTGTAGACAACCATTAGTGTCAAAATCTGCCATTATGGTACCATTATGACACAAAATAACAGACTTCGGGCCCTAGTGGTAAGTGACATGGCCGCCTATAGCAGTTGCAGTGTCACTCGGAAAGTTTCGCGTGACACTGCACTGAGCGTGTCATCCTGAGACAGCACACAGTCTAGTTATTTGATCACTAGACTGTGTGATCAGGTCACAGTCTCATTTGTCCAGTAATTTCACTAGCTGCCATGTCCTTCAAACTGGGACACAGTAGTGCTTGCACACTACTGCTTGGCGACAGAATAACTGGCAAAGCGGTGGTACCTACCTAGATGAACTTTGCAGAAAAGTCCTACCACCTAGCTGGGCTCGTAGTAAACGGTTTCCCATAATCCCCACCCAATAAAATTGTTATTAGGTAATATCAATTTTAAATACAAATCAATTTTAAATTAATCCATTTAATTGTACCATTCCAGGACCTGAAATTCTGACCGCTGCACCAAGGCGCTTACGCCGCCACGCCCGTCGCCATAGCAACCAACATAATAAGCTCAATCTACCCGCAAAACGAGAAACACGCGCAAAAAGATACGTTCACAAATAAATTCTTCGGTTCGGAAACACTTAGCACCAAATTCAGTGAGACTTTTAGTGAGAATTATCAGCAAACTGAAGGAGTGAATTTTCCTGATTATGAAAACAGGAATATTGAGGGTTATCAAGATTTGAGTGGGACCACAGTTGAATATAGCGAAGTTAGGAAGAAGAAGAAGAAAGGGAAGAAGAAGCATTAGGTCGCATCATCAGCTGGAAGTCCTGCTGAACAGGCCTCCATAAAACGACACTGGACGCTTATCAGTTGTTTTTTTTTATGAGAATGAATGACGTGAGCGTGAAGTCAGCTATTTCAGTTGTGTCATAACATAATGGTTCATGTATGGTGCCATAACGACAGATTTTGACACTAAGGGTAGTCTTCTTCTTCTTCTTCTTTAATGGCTTTCTATCGCTTTTTTGCAATAATTCTGCCAATGTCAGGTGAGTAAAATTTGTATGGTTATGTCAAAGTCATATTTTGTCAGTCAAAACAGTAAAAATGGTGGATATTTTACTGGAGGCTCTAAAAAAGGCCGTTGAAGCAAAAACGAAAATGCATAGTTTTATGATCTTTAAACCATTTGCCAACACTCGTGCACGTTCACGAACACTCAACGGATAATAATCCACCCTTATTACACATTAAAGTTCAAGATACACTAGTTTTGAAAAATAAATTCAAAATTCACAACCGCCATTGTCGGATTTTCTTCAAAGACCGCCAAGGGTAGTCTATTTATGGTTTGTAGACAACCATTAGTGTCAAAATCTGCCATTATGGTACCATTATGACACAAAATAACAGACTTCGGGCCCTGGTGGTAAGTGACATGGCCGCCTATAACAGTTGCAGTGTCACTCGGAAAGTTTCGCGTGACACTGCACTGAGTGTGTCATCCTGAGACAGCACACAGTCTAGTTATCTGATCACTAGACTGTGTGATCACTGTGAGGTCACAGTCTCATTTGCCCAGTAATTTCACTAGCTGCCATGTCCTTCAAACTGGGACACAGTAGTGCTTGCACACTACTGCTTGGCGACAGAATAACTGGCAAAGCGGTGGTACCTACCTAGATGAACTTTGCAGAAAAGTCCTACCACCTAGCTGGGCTCGTAGTAAACGGTTTCCCATAATCCCCACGCTTGGCAGGCGGCTTGGTGATCGCAGATTTTAATGTACCGAGGAGCATGCTGCTCCCATTCCCTGGATATTCCCTTAGCCGGCGCTTACGGCACCCACGGGAAGAGATGGGGTGGTCCTATATGCAAATCTCACGGTAAATATCCTTCATTCTTACCTATGTCTGTATTATATTATTCATTTATTCATTCATTTATTGTGCTCACATATAATACAGACTATATATTAAACAGTAGCTTGTCTTAAGGATCAATATATGTGCCCTGCAAGGGCGCTGCACATTTTAGTACATTTTGAGTGGTTTCTAAAATAAAAGTTATGTTGTTACATGTCAATTTATATATTATCTGTGCCTATGTTGAATATAGTATCTATTCTCAAGTGATATTTATTAACTTGGATGGTCAGTGGCTGCTATATAATGAGGCGTTTTATTTTAAAAAAAAAAAAGCTGTATTTTTAAAAATGATAGATTGCGTTGAAATTGGGGTTTTACGTTCTGTCATTGTTAAGGTAATTATGTATCGAGTTTAGTATCCTCTCCTTATTTTATGGAAGGCATATACTTTAATGGATTTCTATCGACAACGTACTGTGTGATGTGTGATCCACTCAACTGAATTTGTCATTTCCTCGTACTCTGTGGTTTGAAACTACGACCATGTTTGAAATACGTCGTTACAACGCCATCTAGTTACGGACCGGGAACTAGTTTTTTTTTTAATAGAACGTCTCATTGAGGGGCTACGATATGGCGTTATCATTGTGTGGGATTTAATGGAGAAACATATATTACGTAATATAACCCAATGTTCTCACATTTTTATATAGGAAATTACATATTTCATATATGCCGAGACTGGGTGAGATTTGCCCACAAATTAGTGGAAAAGTAATGGGCTTAGAATTTGCCCCCTGTAAACAGTCTCACTTCATGCTTTGCAATATCTTTGTAAATAAATCAATAAGTGATAGACAAAATTGTTGTATATCTATTGTAATATTTTTATATTAATATCTAATATATATAATAGATTTGCCTGTATATTATATTCTGAAATTCGTCAAATAAATGCAGATTTTTACGTTTTAAATACGGTTTGTTTTTGAGTAATATTTAAGCGGGCTTATTGTGTTTAGTAAAACATTCCTAAATGTAAAAAATATGTGCAATTTGTAGGTAAGAAATATATTCATAAAATAGTTTAAATTGATAATCTATCAGAAGCCTCGGGCGTGGATGTTAGTTAATATACTTTAAAATCGTTATTATTATGTACTTTATAAACTGTATTTAGTCTGTAAGGAATATATTTTACGTTTTAAACCTGTCAAACATGCGTGTTATTTCAATTTAATATACGATAAGTTTAATTTTCCTGCATTTCTCAGTTATAATTTGTTAAAATTAAAAACAGCGCCATCTTGTGTCATCCGATAAAGTTACAGTGACATCTAGCGTATTCTTAGAGAACTATTTAGATAAACTGAGCAAGTCTGCTTTAGAATAGTACAGCTACTAGACCATAGGTAGCGCGTTTAGGCAGGATTAGCTTTTGGTTCAACTACCCGATTATAGATGGCGTTAGTAGTCCTAAAAAATCGTATAACTTATTTAAATTACTGTCGATCAATTTATTATTGTAATTGCTAACGTTATTTTGTAATCTTTATTTGTCGAGAATTTAAAAACGTCTACAAACGTTTCAGCTATTTATCAACATGTTGTCTACACTCTTATGCTAGTTACCTAATTTAGTGATAAAATGTAACGTATTGTATTAGGTACACAAACCGCGACGCGAACACCTACTTATCACCGGATTCCACGAAGATGACAACCTATAACCGTCATCCCATTGAAATGACTGTATTTCTTAGTTTCAACGGCTTTTCGTACAACTCTTGGGTAGAATCGCTTCTCAGTGGAGAGAACCTTCGGGGCATGAAGTTCGACCCAGTGCTTTGGTCCTGATTCAAGCAAGTGCTCAGCGATTGCGGATTTATTGGATTGGTCTGTCGGTTTTAACCGCTGCGATGTGTTCCTTAACCCTTCCTACCTATCATCATCATCAACAGGCTGGACTGCTGAAAACAGGCCTCCCCCAGAGAGCGCCACTTTAAGCAGCTGCTCGCCTCCTGCATCCATCGGCTCCCCGCGGCTTTCACCAGGTCGTCGGTCCACCTAGTGAGGGACCGGAGTACGCTACGTCTTGCGGTTCGTGGTCATCACTCGAGAACCTTTCTTCCCCATCGGTTGTCAGTTCTACAAGCGATGTGGCCTGCCCAGTGCCTTCATCTTTTTAATTCTAAGAGCTATATCGGTCACTTTAATTCTCCTGCGTATGTCCCCATTCATCTTATCTCGCAGGGAAACACGGAGCATTGCTCTCTCCATAGGTCATTCCGCGACTTTGAGTGTTAATGAGGCCAACAGTAAGAGACCATGTCTTAGTTCCACAAGTCATCACTGACATACATTAATTAAAAACCTTTGTTTTCAGGCTCGGTTGGTATTTGGGACGAAAAGATAGGTCGAACCTTCCTGAGCCTACTTATATGAACTAATTACCATGTATAATCTCTTTAACCCGAAAATTAAGAATCCTCACGTGAAAACGCATAAACTGGGGATGCCTAGCACAATCGCTAGTTTGAATGAAACAAAAAGAAAAGCTTACAGGATATGCAATCCCAACAACAAATAGGTGGTTAACAACAGTTTTACAACACAAATTATTAACCAAAATATCAAACAATGAAGTAAGGAAGTCAAAATTATCTTGCGGTTACTTAGTAAGTATTTGCGGTAAGCTACCAACCATCTTTTACGTAAACCTACTTACTTAACAATCTTTTGTTATCGGACGCATGTCCTGCTTTTACCAGCTGCTGTGAACTTACATGCCTTCGCTTTGTAAAAGCCAGACTTATTTAAGTAACCGGTCAAGTGCAAGTCGGACTCGCGCACGGAGCGCTCAGTGTCTTTAAAAAGGAGCATAAAATGACGTTTGTTGTATGGGAGCCAAATTAAATATTTATTTTATTCTGTTATTTAGTATCTGTTGTAGCGACAACAGAAATACATCATCTGTGATAATTTCAAATGTCTAAATCACGGTTCATGAGATACAGCCTGGTGAGAGACGGACAGCGAAGCCTTAGTAACAGGGTCCGTTTTACCCTTTGGGTACGGAACCCTAAAAAGAAAGCACTAGAACATTTTTTTTGTCAAACTTGTCTTTGAGCATTTGGACTGTCTACTAACAGGTCAGCGCGGGAAATTACACAGATAAATTTTTTTTGTAGGTACGTACCTAAATAGTGTTATTAGCATTCAAGTAGCATTTTATTATTAGTCATATAGGTAAGTAGTATTCTGTTAGTTAATTTACATCATTATTTATCCACGGTCCTCGTAGTTCCTGGGTCCCTAGATACAGGGAATCCTAGTTACGGTCCAGGATCTATGTATGTGATCGTTCATCATCATCAGCCCGTAGATGTTCACTGCTGAACATAGGCCTCTTCCAGAGAGCGCCACTTGGAGCGGCTGCTCGCCTCCTGCATCCATCGGCTCCCTGCGGTTTTCACCAGGTCGTCGGTCCACCTAGTGGGGGTCTGCCTACGCTGCGCCTTTCGGTTCGTGGTCGCCACTCGAGAACCTTTCTTCCCCATCGGTTGTCAGTTCTGCGAGCGAAGTGGCCTGCTCATTGCCATTTCAACTTGCTAACTTTAAGGGCTATATCGGTCACTTTAGTCCTTCCGCGGATTTCCTCGTTCCGTTAGGGTCCTGGATCTATGTATGTGATCGTTGGGTGCTATTTATTATATTTATTACCTCCATTATTGCTTTTTTATTTTTGTATTTCTTTTGTAAACGCTGACCAGCACATGTTACAACAAAAAACAGAAATTGGCTCAAATCAGTATCATTTAGTAAACACTTACAATTTAAAGTTATTCAGACCATCTTGGTTTGTGGTCAGCATCTGTCATCCGCTGGTCACTTTTGTTCAATAACGGTCAATATGTCGTCCAGAAATTATTTAAATTTCTTATAAGTATGTACTAGGAATTGATATGAAAACCGCGATGTGAGCCGATGGATGCAGCTGCTCAATGGTGGTGCTTTTTGGGGGAGGCCTATGTTCAGCAGTGGACGTCTTCAGGCTGTTGATGATGATGATGATGATGATGATGATGAAGTAGGAAATATATAATTGAGAGCTTCTGTGGTGTGGTTGAGCAGGTCGGCTCGTAACCCGGAGGCGGCGCGTTCGATTTCCACGACAGGACAAGTATTTGTGCACAGAAAAAAAAACCGCAAATGCTTGTTCTGTGTCTGGGTGTTGTGGGAGCATGGTCCTCGTAGTCCCTGGGTCCCTAGATACAGGGAATACTAGTTAGGGTCCAGGATCTATGTGTGTTGTCGAGATGATAGTTGTCGAGAACCACATGTCTAGACAAACCTAGGTTTAAGGAATATTATACGAAACAGTTGTATTTCTTTATGTATTAAATAAGTAGTGTATTATTGGGCATTCTGGCTCAATTTCCGATTCCTCCAGGCTCATGCTTCGCCTTCCGTCTCTCCAATTGATCCAGCAATGCCCAATAATATCATGAATGAAATTTACTTGAATGAAACGGAAATCGCTCGAACGCTCAAAAACTTACGACTGGTTTTTTGATTGCGTTGAAAATAGAAACTAAATCTGAGGTTTTGTGATTCCGTTCATAAAACAGAAACTTATGTAAAATTACAAACGCTCAATAACTTAAGACTGTTTTTTTTGATTGCGTTGAAAATAGAAACTAAATCTGAGGTTTTGTGATTCCGTTCATAAAACAGAAACTTATGTAAAGTTACAAACGCTCAATAACTTACGACTGTTTTTTTTGATTGCGTTGATAATAGAAACTTAATCAGAATGAGGTTTTGTGATATCGTTCATAAAACAGAAACTTATGTAAAGTTACAAAAAATAACTAACGTTCAAAACACCCAAACGCTCAATAACTTAAGACTGTTTTTTGATTGCGTTGAAAATAGGAACTTACTCAGAATGAAGTTTTGTGATTCCGTTCATAAAACAGAAACTTATGTAAAGTTACAAACGCTCAATAACTTACGACTGTTTTTTTTGATTGCGTTGAAAATAGAAACTTAATCAGAATGAGGTTTTGTGATATCGTTCATAAAACAGAAACTTATGTAAAGTTACAAAAAAATAACTAACGTTCAAAACACCCAAACGCTCAATAACTTAAGACTGTTTTTTGATTGCGTTGAAAATAGAAACTTACTCAGAATGAAGTTTTGTGATTTCGTTCATAAAACAGAAACTTATGTAAAGTTCAAAACACCGGAACGCTCAATAACTTATGGGTGTTTTTTGGATTGCGTTGAAAATAGAAACTTAATCAGAATGAGGTTTTGTGATATCGTTCATAAAACAGAAACTTATGTAAAGTTACAAAAAATAACAAACGTTCAAAACACCGGAACGCTCAATAACTTATGGGTGTTTTTTTTGGATTGCGTTGAAAACAAAAACTAAATCAGACTAAGGTTTTGTAATTCTGTTCATAAAACAGAAACTTATGTAAAGTTACAAAAAAAAATAACAAACGTTCAAAACAGAAATACAACGTTCAAAACACCCAAACATTCAATAATTTATGAGTGTTTTTTGATTGCGTGAAAACAGAAACTAAATCAGAATGAGGTATTGTGATTACGTTCTTGGACATTTTGCTCAATCTCAATTCCTCCAGGCTCATTCTTCACCTTCCGTCTCTCCAATTAATCCAACAATGCTCAATAATATACATGAATGAAACGGAAAGACAAGTTTCAAGACACCTTAATGCTCAACAACATAATATATAACTTTTTAATGAATTTTAATGCGTTTTAAATAGAAACTAAATAAGACTGAGGGTTTGAGATTCCGTTTATAAGTAACTTATTGAAGTAATAATAATTTCAAATTAAACATCATAGTATATAGTGTTAAAAGCACAATTTCCGATTCTTCCTGGCTCATTCTTCTTCTTCCGTCTCTCCAATCGAGCAAGCAGTGCCTTATTACATTGATGAAATTTACTTGAATAAAACTGAAATGTAACGTACCTATTAGCATTTGGGTGTTTTGAACGTTGCATTTCCATTTCATTGAAGTAACATAGTTTCTAATGATGTACTATAAAATGGTAACAACCATATATTGTAAAGATTTTATTATGTATCATAAAAACAACTTTTTCTAGGTTCCAAAGTAGGGTCTAATTTCAACAAACAAACATGATAAATATGATAACAAAGTACTTCAATATTATTCGATCACAATAAAATCGATGGATGATTTACATAGTTCAAATTAAATTATATGAGTAATGTATTTGTATAATTAGGTATATACTAATAAATTCAAATGCATGCATAATATTTATCAAAAAATGTTAACTTTAACTATTGCACAACAACGTTTCTTATAAATTTCCACGGCGCATTTATGCAGTCAAAGAGATTTCATAGGGCGTGAGAACACGATTTGAATACGATCTTGATAGGTTCTTTTACTTTATATTATACTTAGACTTATATTAAACTTGACTTGATATGATTATGCGAAACCTTATATTGATATATATTCAGTGTGTTCTGTAAAATATTGTTATACTTATACATACCTAAAAGATGAATCTACATTTATTGTTATGAAGCTTTTGCAGATCTTTAAATCGATCCACTGAGACCTATACAAAACACGGTAGCACATATGTCTCCTAAAATAAAGTCCGAGGCTATCCTTAGTTGCATTTCGTTAATTTAATTTTAAAATCACAATAACTTTATGTAATATGGTTAATATAATCATAGTATTAGCCATATAGTATAAATAATATTTAGCGACCTGTATAAGTGGACATTATTGTATTAACAGGTATAATGAATTCATTACAAACTAAATTGTAAAATAGACCAACCTGAATGTTTGCATGGTTTACGACTGAAATAGAGACACTAAATTATTAAATAGAATATAAGATCACAATCTATTTGTTCTACCTATTTCACAAGATAATAAATTCTTCAATTGTTTAAAAGCCTAAACTATTGTAAATAAGTGAAAGGAGTCTTACCTACATATATACTTGTAGTACTTAATTCATTTTAAAATATTCTTTAAGATCTGTATAGAAGACATAGATGATCAAAATGTTTAGTCACAATTTAATGTTATTACCGCATAGAACGATACATTTTTATAGATAGCCATAGGTATTTTAGATGGTTGCGAAGATCATAATTACTTTATCGCTTGAAAATAATAATTTGCGGGTTTTGTAGATTTACGTAAAATATCCACATGAAATAAATTAATATTTTTAGGGTTCCGTACCCAAAGGGTAAAGCGAAGTCTTAGTAATACCAATAAGACTTCGCTATCCATCTGTTTGTTTGTTACCAGGCTGTATCCCCTGAACCGTGTTAGTTACACAGT
Organism: Ennomos erosarius; assembly: GCA_963580505.1. Lineage (NCBI taxonomy): Eukaryota > Metazoa > Arthropoda > Insecta > Lepidoptera > Geometridae > Ennomos > Ennomos erosarius. The sequence goes on from OY757004.1 coordinate 6,543,385, forward strand.
TAAAATTTTCACAGATGATGTAGGAATTTTTCTGTTGTCGCTCAAAGGCTTCTGACTTAACGACTATAGTCCTACAACTGCCGAACCGATGGCTTAGCGTGCCCTCCGAAGCACGGTAGCGCTTAGTTCTAACTACCAACTTTTTGTTGTAGCTATCACCTATCATAGTAGTCACCGCTACGACGGTTGCTTAACTTTACCGATCGGTTAGGAACGGCTAGTCGTGCTTCGCCATAACGAAAGTTAAAAATAATTCATAAATTGTGAATCCACTGTATCAACAATAAACGATTTTGTTTTTGTACTTTTACTTAACTGTTAAAGGCTTTGGGACTGTGGGTTATATGAGACCCCTTACCTCATGATTGCCTTAACGAGCTGTTCAAGGATGGAACTCGTATGAGCTAAAAACCTAAGCTCCAGGGCGGAAGTGTTAAAGGGCGCCGGACACCGCGAGTAACGTTCAGATTTTGTTATACTTATTTCAAATTGGTTTCGTTATTTCATCATTCACAAAATATCTTATAATAATAAACCATACTATGCTTTGAAAGTTATAATTAACTTATATTCAACAGAGCCTCTTGGTTTAAATAAATGAATGAGATGAATAATAATATTAAATTCAATTTCTTAAATATCAAACTAACCTGTGAAAGAGGCATGTTCATGTTATGTCATCATAACAAATTATTGAAAAATCATAAATATAGGTAGTGTCCAAAGTTTTCCTGATTAGGAACCACATAAATTAGTTTCCCACGATGCGATGTTACACCTCATGACGTAACGTATAGATAGTGCTAGCAATCCTTTATCATAAAGAGTTATATGAGAGACTATGAATAGTAACACCATGAACAAAGTTGTTATAGGAGGTTATATTTTAATTTAAATTAACCTTATTTTTTTGTTTCTCTTTTACTCTCTCTACTATTGTTGTTTTACTACCAATTTATTGTTGTTTTTCTCTTTAACTAGCTGACCAGAACCGGCATAGTATGGGCTAATTAGTTATACTCTCTAGCCCCATCAATTCATTCCTTCCCCTTCCATCTTCCCTTCAACGGAATAAGCAGTGGCTTCATCTTTTCGTTGCAAGTAATGTGTTATCGTAATTTATTGATCGGTTATGTACCTAAATAGTTATAAGCCCTACATTGTCATGTAGGCATGCCTATGTTGTTATAAAATTATCGCGACGATTAAATTAAATATAGTTAATTTAATCCTCGCGGTAGTTACTTGCGCTGTCATTTTCAGAGTTCCATACCAAAAGGTCTGTCCTTCTTTCACCAGGCTGTATCTCATGAAACGTTATACTCAGACAGTTGAAATTTTCACAGGTGATGTATTTCTGTTACCGCTATGATAAAAAATACTAAGAAACAGAATAAAATAAATATTTAAGGAGCTCCCTTACAGCAAACATGATTTTTGCTTGTTTTTATAGATAATGGCACAGAATTCGACTCGCTCTTGGCCTGTTATTTACTGTTTTATAAATCACAAATTAAATGAAAAATATCTTGGTTAAAAATGCTTCTTTATTGCTTTGCGCAACAGACAATTTAAAAAACATTAACAAAAGCAATAAAATTCCAAAAATACTTTTCTGAAATATTCCTATACGTAATCATAATCATCGAAGTTTGTTGAGTAGTATCATTCCGTAAAGAAATGTACCTACTTAAAAATTCAAAACTTTTCAAGTATCAGTAGACCACTAGTTCTTCAAAGTTTGGTTACCCTTGTTATACAATATCTGATGAAGTCTGTGTCCTGTATACTCTCCTTTATTATATTCATTACCTACAGTATATCGCAACCCTCCGGTGCATCTAAGAACGCTCAGAACTACCTACTAAAAATGTCGTTAGAAAATTATTTGTTGTCTGCACCTCACGTGAAAGCGGTAAAAAAGGATTGTGGTTTCATCGAAAAAGTGCGGATAGATCAGCCAGAAAATTGTGATATTTTGAAAGGAATTGGCTTGAACGGGGTATTTATAGGACTGTACGCCGCTTATGTTATGGGGTATGTGGATAAATATAAAGCAGTACAGTTCCTGTGTGTTGATAGCGGTGTGGATGTTAATAAAATGAAAGAAAAAGGTTTGTATAATACAACGAGCATGGGGTCGAATAATCCTAAAGGGATATCGATATCCGAATATCGAGGCCGAAATAACTTGGAGGTGTATGTAGTTAAGCCTGGTAGTGGTTGGGATAATAGAGAAGGATCACACATTATTTTTCAAATTTTAAGGAATTTGAGACATAATGTGTTGAGGAAAGCTATTTTTAACTCATCAGATTATTACTATGATTTAAACTTAGCCACACCCAACACAAATACATTGTTAAAAAATATTAACATATTAAAACACGGTGAGCCAGAACGGCTTCATTCAATAGCTAACCGTGTTTTAGAAGGAGAAAATGTTAAGTTGCAAGAGTGTGGAGGATTAAAATTTTTAAATTTTAATTTATTGTTTACTTTTATTTAATATATTTATCTGACTAATATTATAACGGCTAAGTTTGTGTGTGGGGTGTGTGTGTGTGTGTGTGTGTGCGTGTATGTTTGTTACTCCTTTACGCTCAAACGGCTGGACTGATTTTGATCATATTCATCTATACACCTCCTTGAATATTAAGATAGGTACTAATACGGAAAAATTGGTGATGTATGGCAGAGTTATAAAAGGTTGGCTGATCTGAATGAGATTGTAAGGATTATTTTTTATTTGTTACTATGCGAATGTGGATATAAGGTGCGCTCTATTATGAAAGATATTGTAAGAAGTTTTTGCGATCTGATAGATGTTGTTGATGATCATTATGGCATGGTTATGAGGTGTAGACTGTTATGAATAAGTATTGCAAGGAATTTTTTGATTTGTTGATACGTTGTTTTGATATTAAGTATGGTAGATGATTAATTATGGATGTTTTTAGTTAGGGTTACCTTCGGAAGAATGAATGATATTAGATAATTATATTATGTTAGGAAACTGTAGGCGACTTTTATATAAATATCATAAAAAATTATAACTATTTATTTGGTAAGTACCTACTTTTAATGAACTATTCATTGAATTTATATGCTAATCCTTCTACACAACTCAACCAATATATTTGATTTATACAGGTCCAACGTTGAGGATTTTCCATACAACTGAAAATTGAATATTAATTCAATGGAGCATAAATATACAAATCTGTATTCATTTTATTTGGTAAGTACTTTGAATGGACTAATAGAATTTAAGTGGTAAAACTTCTACACACCTTAACCAATATATTGATTTACCCATACAGGTTCAAGTTGAGGATTTAACATGATCTTGATGGAATTATCTATGTTGGCGTGCCATGATCTTGCAAGAGATTTTCCTTACAACTGAAAATTGAATTGTAATTCAATGGAACATTATACAAAATCTTTATTCATTTTATTTGGTAAGTACTTTGAATGGACTATTAGATAGATAGAAAATGCTTTAGCGCACAATCAACAAAATGTATGTACATATAGGCGAACTGAATGCTAGATAGCTTTATCTTTCAGTTAACCTGGGTGTAACTTAGAATTTTTTATGTAGCAGTACAACGCAGCTTAGATTTACATAATACTGACTATTCATTGAATTTATGTGATAAAATTTCTACACATCTAACCCAATATATTTTATGTATACAGGTTCAAAGTCAAGGATTTAACAATGATTTTGATGGAATTCGTTACGATAGGTGCTAGTGCTATGGATTCAATGGAATGCACTCAAAATATTTTTACCTTATTTGGTAAGTATATACTTTTAAGTGAACTATTCGCATAATTTATGTAACAAAAACCCTGCACATCTTAATCGTTATTGTTTTATGCAGATCCAATGTTGGAGATACAACAGTGATGTTTGCAGAATTAACCATGTTGAGATGACATAATTTCCTCACAAAGCAAACTTAAATGGACGTATTATATTGAATATATCTATGATAATATAAATCTATGAAGTGTATGATGTATGTATTATCACTTAAATCTACCGCTGAAGTAAATCGTGCTCTCATAATGCCGCTGTAATGTCTGAAAACATGTTAAGAAAAGTTTAGATCGACCATGTAGGTACTTGTTTAAATATTAACTAGTTATTGCAAATCTATTGTTTCGATAATGTATTTTGTTTTAAATCAATCTATAATTAAAAAAGCTGCTATAATGCGAATATTACTTAATGTATAAAACATTTAAAAAAACTAATCAAGTAAGTATATAATATTTACCCGTTACTTCACTCAATTTAATGTTTATCGGCGATTGTTAGGTAATTAATGTTTAATAGAAATGTTGATCTAATCACTGGTATAAAATGTGTTTGAAAAATTATAATATTTTATTGTTGTTATTTCTGATATTATTTTATTTTAATTTGATTATTATAAGTATACTTAATAACTTAATAAGTTTAAGTACAGTTCTCTTATTTTAACAAGTCTGATTTACTTTTTCTATAACGTTGAAGAGTTTTAACATAATAAAAACATTTTTACTTAATTGGATTTATTATTTACCTAAAACTATAGATGATAAGAATAATACATAGAAGTATGTACATTAAGCCGACAAGAGATTTCATATCAATTCAAGAATGTTCAGTTACTTTTTAGACCTACATACTTTACACATTATACAATTTAATACCTTTGTTTATGGATGCCTAGTTTGTAAAACATCCTTAGTATTTTCTGATTTTGATGATCTTGAATAATATGATAAGCAACAAGATTATTATTATTAGCATTCACAATCGTAAAACCTTTTTCAAAAATTCTAATATATTTACTAAATCTTGATCACCTACGTTAAATTTACTCCTGATAGTGTTAGCTTTAATTTTTGAGATTATGCTGTATTGCATAATACTTGATTTAGTTTGATGATTTATCATATACAGGTTGATGCACGCTACTGTTATAATCTGTTATCTTAGAGCGTCTAACCAATGGTGATGTTAACATTATAATCCGTAAGCACCATTTTCTGCCACATTCTTCGGGGACGAGGTAAACACGCATAACACAAGCACAAACCGCGTGTGTAAACGCACGCTTCACACCATCTTAAAACACGCACACCTTTATATAAACTAGCATAGTTACGCAGTGTTTACACGCGCACAATGATTTGTATACAACCAAATAGCGCCATATGACAGGCAGAAGGGTACGCCTTGTCTTGCCCCTTCTTTATAAATGCGCTAAGTCAGTTATTTATAAATAATAAATAAATAAATAAACATGCGTGGACATTTCACAGCGTCCTCTATGTTCATCACAAAAACGATTTTCCTGGATAGGAATCGAACCCACAGCCCTGTTCAGAAGGTATATATTATGTTTCTTTACAATAGTTTTGGTTTCTGATTTTTGAAATTAAGACAATACTTACTCGTTTATTTTTTTACTCATCAAATTCAACAAAGAATAGCCTATCCGGTCAGTGCTTAGATGATTTCAAGTTAATACGCTACCGTACATGAAGCTAATAAAAAAGAAGGAGAGAATCCCGTCTGATCCGAAACTGAAGCACCCTTAGGAAGCCGGAACGCTTCGTACGAGCGGGGCACGCACACACTCGCATCATATGCAGCCGGTCGCCCTACTTTCATCTGATACACATATGTAATATGTCTGCCATTTTGGGTTTCAGTTCTATGTCAATCAAAACTCAATCCTTCTTTTTTATTTCATCTATGCTACCGTGCTTTGTTTAAGTCTCAGTCGTTTGATTTAAAGATCATTAAAACCTACATGATAAAAAATGTAGATTCATCTTTTAGGTACCTTTAATATATATTTTATACAACGTACTAAAAATATTAAGCAAAACAACAGCATAAACCTAGCGAGCTAATATATCATCTTAGTGTGTCTCATATTTGTGTTCTCACGGGCGCGCGGTGGCATTTGAAACCCATTCTGTCCGCATCAATTTGCAGTGTGAAAGTACCTCTTCGCAACGGTGCACAATTATGTTATATTTGCAATGCTTGCAGGATTTGCAAGTTATACGAAGTTGACTCAGTGTTATTGTCGCTAGTGATGTAAATCATCATTCGATTTTGGAGTTGATCGTATAGTGCTTAATATTAAAAGTCAATTGACGTTAGATACTAAAATTATTTGTTGTGATACTATGTTTTGGATTTCTTAAAGTATACTTTCGTTCATAAAACAATTAAACTATTCCTGTGCCTAGGTATGCTCTATTATGTTTGTACTGAACACGAACATTAGACCCTCGGAAAAGTTGTTTTTATATAACACTATTTAAAATATTCATAATATTATAAATTTGCTCATATTTCATGTATGTGTAATAATTTGTTTAAAAAATTAATAACCCACATTGTCTTTCCTTTATCGATGTGAATCGGTTCTATCGATTCGTGATTCGCAAGGCACATCCCTTAATTAACTCATAATACATTCAGTTCAAGTCAGTGTTCCGTCGCGAGTGTTTAACGTTGTGTTTGATTGATATACTGAATATAACTTTTAGGATTTACAGTAGGATTGTATTAAGTGTTTAAGTTATCCTTACAATTAAAAAGTTGTCCTTGATGTTCATGTGTTAATAACTCAATAAAATTCGAATAGTATTCTCGTATAACAACAAAACTTGTGCTGCCAACACAGTGCTGTTTCCGATAAATAACTCAATAAGATTCGAATATTCTTGTATAAATTTTGTGTTGTTGACCGACACAATTTTGTAGTTCTTTTGGGTCATGTTTTAATCACAGGACGTTTTCCAATAAATAACTCAATAAAATTCAAATATTCACGAATGTGACCGACACAATATTGTAGTCCATGTGGTCCGTTTTTTAATCGCAGTGCATTTTTGAATACCCGATAAATTTTGAGTATTCTTATAAAATGGTTCTGTGATTTCGACCGACACATTATTGTAATCCATGCTGGTCACGTATCATCACAGTAAAAATTAAATATTCGATAAAGTTTGAGTATTTTTGTAAAATGGTATTGTGATTTTGACCAACACATTATTGTAGTCCTTGCTGGTCATACATTTCATCACAGTAAAAATTTCTAATATTCGATAAAATTTGAGCATTCTTGTAAATATGGATTTGTGCTGGTCGAGGAGTCACAGTAAAAATGTCTAATACTTATTCTATGTTAAGCATTCTTTTAGAGATACATGGGCTGACCGAAACATTTTTTAATTCATGTTAAAGGCATACAACAATAATTTAAAATAATCCATTATGTTATATTCAGTAACAACGTTTATTAGTGAAGTGAAACCGTGTTGTGTGTCTTCTGCTGCACCTGGACCCGGACTTGGAACGGATATTAGGTACGGTGAATTTCTGTTTCATTAAATTAACATAGTTTCTGTTTAAAGAAAGGAGAATCACAAAACCTCCGTCTGATTTCGTTTTTGTTTTCAACGCAATAAAAGAACACTCATAAGTTATAGAGCAATTGGCTGTTTTGAAGGTTGCATTTCTGTTTCATTAATTTAACGTAGTTTTTGTATAATAAACAGGGAATTACAAAACCTCATACTGATTTAGTTTTTGTTTTCAACGCAATCAAAAAATACTCATAAATTATTGAGCGTTCGGATGTTTTGAACGTTGCATTTCTGTTTCATTCAAGTAAATTCAATCAGTAATTAGGCATTGCTTTATCAACCGGAAAGATTGAATCACAAAACCTTAGTCTGATTGAGTTTTTGTTTTCAACGCAATCAAAAACACTCTTAAGTTATAGAGCATTTGGGTGTTTTGAAAGTTGCATTTCCGTTTCATTCATGTATATTATTGAGCATTGTTGGATTAATTGGAGAGACGGAAGGTGAAGAATGAGCCTGGAGGAATTGAGATTGAGCAAAATGTCCAAGAACGTAATCACAATACCTCATTCTGATTTAGTTTCTGTTTTCAACGCAATCAAAAAACACTCATAAATTATTGAATGTTTGGGTGTTTTGAACGTTGTATTTCTGTTTTGAACGTTTGTTATTTTTTTTGTAACTTTACATAAGTTTCTGTTTTATGAACAGAATTACAAAACCTTAGTCTGATTTAGTTTTTGTTTTCAACGCAATCCAAAAAAACACCCATAAGTTATTGAGCGTTCCGGTGTTTTGAACTTTACATAAGTTTCTGTTTTATGAACGAAATCACAAAACTTCATTCTGAGTAAGTTTCTATTTTCAACACAATCAAAAAACAGTCTTAAGTTATTGAGCGTTTGGGTGTTTTGAACGTTAGTTATTTTTTGTAACTTTACATAAGTTTCTGTTTTATGAACGATATCACAAAACCTCATTCTGATTAAGTTTCTATTTTCAACGCAATCAAAAAAACAGTCGTAAGTTATTGAGCGTTTGGGTGTTTTGAACGTTTGTTATTTTTTGTAACTTTACATAAGTTTCTGTTTTATGAACGATATCATAAAACCTCATTCTGATTAAGTTTCTATTTTCAACGCAATCAAAAAAACAGTCGTAAGTTATTGAGCGTTTGGGTGTTTTGAACGTTAGTTATTTTTTGTAACTTTACATAAGTTTCTGTTTTATGAACGATATCACAAAACCTCATTCTGATTAAGTTTCTATTTTCAACGCAATCCAAAAAACACCCATAAGTTATTGAGCGTTCCGGTGTTTTGAACTTTACATAAGTTTCTGTTTTATGAACGAAATCACAAAACTTCATTCTGAGTAAGTTTCTATTTTCAACGCAATCAAAAAACAGTCTTAAGTTATTGAGCGTTTGGGTGTTTTGAACGTTAGTTATTTTTTGTAACTTTACATAAGTTTCTGTTTTATGAACGATATCACAAAACCTCATTCTGATTAAGTTTCTATTTTCAACGCAATCAAAAAAAACAGTCGTAAGTTATTGAGCGTTTGTAACTTTACATAAGTTTCTGTTTTATGAACGGAATCACAAAACCTCAGATTTAGTTTCTATTTTCAACGCAATCAAAAAAAAAACAGTCGTAAGTTATTGAGCGTTTGTAACTTTACATAAGTTTCTGTTTTATGAACGGAATCACAAAACCTCAGATTTAGTTTCTATTTTCAACGCAATCAAAAAACCAGTCGTAAGTTATTGAGCGTTCGAGCGATTTCCGTTTCATTCAAGTAAATTTCATTCATGATATTATTGGGCATTGCTGGATCAATTGGAGAGACGGAAGGCGAAGCATGAGCCTGGAGGAATCGGAAATTGAGCCAGAATGCCCAATAATACACTACTTAAATAAATAAATAAATAATAAAAATAATAATAATAATAATAAGTGTGATCGTTGGGCGTTATTTATTTAATTATTAGGAACGAGTGCCATAGCAGTACCTACATATAATGTTACAATCTGACGCACTCTGGTTCAAATACAACTATTACTAAGGCTCCGCTGTCCGTCTGTTTGTCTGTCCGTCTGTCACCAGGCTGTATATAATAAACCGTGATAGTTAGTTGAAATTTTCACAGATGATGTAGTTCTGTTGCCGCTATAACAAATGACGGGCCCGATAGCTCAGTTGGTAGTATAGAAAATTCAAAATTAAACTATCTCACACACTATAACCAACCAACAAACAAACACAAACGCATTTCATCCCTCAATTGTTTTTTTCTCTAATCTATGCTCCACGCACACAAAAGCCCTTTTCCCATTGACACAATATTTTGACATTTCGTCTCTCTTTTACTGAACATAATTTATTAACTCGCGGTCACTTTGTCGTGACTTTTGGTGCTTTTTCGGCGGTTTTTTTTGGTACTAAATCTTCAATAGGTACCTGTTGCATTAATATATTAGGGTACACGGCGTCTTTTTGACTTTATACAGACTTGGGTGGTCCACTGTGCCCCCGACGTGTGACAAAAGCGCGATATAATTTGGAAATTTTTGGATGTAGCATGAACTGTCTTTGAGAAATGTAACGTGTCAGACACATCTAGCTGCTAGGTGGTAGGAGTTTTCTACAAAGGTAGGTACCACCGCTTTGTCATTCTGCCGCAAAGCAGTAGTGTGCATTTGTGCAAGCACTGCTGTGTTCCGACTTGAAGCGCATTGTAGCTAGTGAAAATGAGACTTACTGGACAAATGAGATTTTATGACCTGATCTCACAGTCTATTAATCTGACTAGACTGTGTGATGTCTCAGGATGACGTGCGCAGTGCAGTGTCACGCGAAACTATTATTCTTAGGTTCCGTGTGACACTGCAACTGTTATGGGCGGCCGTGTCGCTTAACATCAGGTGAACGATTAGCTAGTCACATCATTAATTCCCATAAAAAATACTAACGCGTAAAAAAATCTCTAATTTTCTTTATTCATATTCATATTCATTTATTGTGCTCACATATAATACAGACTATAAATATTTAACAGTAGCTTGTCTTAAGGATTAATATATGTGCCCTGTAAGGGCGCTGAACATATAAGTGCTTTTTGACTGGTTTCTAAAAATTATGTTGTTACTTGTCAATACTATTCCTATTTAATTCTAATTGTATTCACGTCAAATCTAATTACTATTGCTATTATTATAATCATTAAATTCATTATAATCAGGAGCTTACAATATTTAAAAATATTATTATTAATATTTACTATTTACAGTTCACATCCTATTCCTTCATGCGCAGGATCACACTCTACATTAAATTATAACACCTAGTACCTATCATACCTATCCATATACCACAAGTTTAAATACATCTATGTATTAACTATCAAATAAATTATCCGAATTAAGTACATCTATGCGTCTATTTTATCATTTTTAAACTCTTGTACAGAGTAATACAATTATTAGGAATTATTAGGCTTTATTTATTAGGAATGACTTTAACTTGTTAGAAAATATATGATCGTTATTCGCTAACTTTATTGATTCCGGGAGCTTATTATAAATTATTATAAGTCTATGGTAAAGACTATTCCCCACAGCCTTCAATGTAGTTACAGGTAATACTAGCTTATCTTTATTTCGTCGGTTATATTGCGGGTTGGTTTCTATATTAGATTTGAATAGGTATCTATATTTTCGAACAACAAGGCCATTTGTAAGATATATACACATGGCAGGGTAAGGATATTTCGTTTCATAACTCTAGTATATGAACACTTTGTTAAAGCATCAAAGACAATACAAAAACAATCAATTATAAAGAGATAAGGCATAGTTCCTATGCTAGAGCAATGCTCGGTGTTTCCCTGCGAGATAAGATCGAAGTGAGGAGATCCGAAGGAGAACTAAAGTGACCGATGTAGCTCTTAGGATTAGCAAGTTGAAATGGCAATGGGCAGGCCACATCGCTCGTAGAACTGACAACCGATGGGGAAGAAAGGTTCTCGAGTGGCGACCACGAACTGGAAGCAGCGCAGGCGCCCACTAGGTAGATCGAGGATCTGGTGAAAATGGATGCCTGAGGCAAGGAACCGCTCAAAGTGGCGGGCGGTCTATATGGGGGAGGACTATGGAGGCCGTCAACGTCTTCAGGCTGTTGATGATGATGATGATGATGATGATGATGATGATGATGATGATGATGATGATCATGATGATGATGATTGTAAAGACGAAACTAAACAATCCTCTGCAGATGTAATAATCTAATCCATTTTTTATAATACCATAAACAACAAAACACATTATTTCACCAAGCTGGATTTGATTTATGGAACAAAAACGGCCATAGATAATATAGAGTCATCCTCGACCATAGATTATTATGAAGCCATCCCGCGGCAAAGTCGCCGCCATGTTGTAGAAAAAATTAGTTAAGATGGCGGTAAAATATACTTTGGTGACCACGCTTCTATACGTAACTTTATTGTTTACTAGCTGTCCCGCCCCAGCTTCGCACGGGATAATTAGTTTTAAGTCTTAACTCTGTTTAGGAGTAAGAGGAAGGGAAAGGTAAAAAAATAGGGGAAAAGGATGAGTGGATGGGACGGCGAAGGTACTATTGCCATCCCGTCCATTCATCCTTTTCCCCTATTTTTTTACCTTTCTTTTCTATCTTCCCTTCGACAGGGCGAGTATATTTTTATGTTTTTATATTTGTTTTTTTTTACTTTTTTTGTTGAAATTATAATTGATAAACAAATATAATAATAATATACCAACAAAAAATCTTGATTAAAAATTACCCGCAATAACACCCGCACTTGGTCGTTTTAGAAAACAAAAAGTATACTAAATGTTATACTGCATAATCAGCTATAACCATACCAAATTTCAGCCAAATCCGTTCAGTAGTTCCAGCGTGATGCGTGTTCAAAGGGACAGACAGACAGACAAATAATTCAAAAAAAAATTGTTAAAAATTTTATATCGACTGAGTAGTGTAAAGCAGACAAAATTTTCAAAAAATATACCCCTAGTACGAGTATTCCAATACGTGAATATGCACAAATCCATTTAAAACATGTACTGGCATATTTTTTAGTTCATTTTTGTCCGCTAGGGGCGCTGCAGAGAAATGTACGGGAGAAAAGGGAGAAAACTCAAACGAATCAAGTTTTAGTAAACTATCGAAACTCGGTACTAGGGGTGCAGGTTTAGCCCATAGTTACAGTTTTATTATTAGTTTTGATTGATTGATTGATTGATTGATTGATGTAGGTAAGTAATATCTACTATGATGTCCTAATAATAATGTCAAAATTATATAACTACATTTTTAAATCCTCATCATCATCATAATCAACAGTCCACTGCTGAACATAGGCCTCCCCCAGAGAGCAGCTGCTCGCCTCTTGCATCGGCACCCCGCGGTTTTTACCAGGTCGTTATTACAATACCTCACAGTTATAGATTTAAGTCTAAATAATGATTTAAAATCTAATTGTCGAATACGACCACCCCATCTCTTCCCGTGGGTGCCGTAAGCGCCGGCTAAGGGAATATCCAGGGAATGGGAGCAGCATGCTGCTCGGTACATTATAATCTGTGGTCACCAAGCCGCCTGCCAAGCGTGGGGATTATAGCAAATCCTTCATGATAAGGGATCAAAGTGGCATTTTATAACGGAGGCTACTAGGCCATTTGATAGTAATTAGTTTTTGTTAGTGAGTGTTGAACAAAACTTATTCATTCGTTCATAATATTTTTAACTTGAAATCCAAATTTTGTGTGTTCCTTATTTTCGTTTTATCGAATAAAAATATTAACCTAAACACATTTTTTAACAAAACCCATGGACAACCTACTTCTATTTTGACAGCGTCAAGAAAAGAAAATAGGATCCATAGATAATTATTATTTTACCGCACCAGAGTAAATTATATGTGTCTATGATACTTTCTAGCTAGTTTATGTAGACCCATGACACATCAAATGTATTTTATAGGCAATTATGGTTCTCTGTGAAGTTAGTTCATTTAGTCCAGTTTTTTTTTAATTCCATAGAGTATTAGATGAAAAATGTTCGTATTCGCAAATCCTGCCACTTTGGACGGCTTATCATAGGGGTTTGCCATAATCCCCACGGCTTGGTGATCGCAGATTTTAATGTACAGAGGAGCATGCTGCTCCCATTCCCTGGCCATTCCCTTAGCAAATAGTACTATACTTTTGCTAAATCACGTACAAAATCTGGTACTTACATTACCTAATTATATGTAAGATCTTTTTTCTTCTTTCCGAGGAAAAGATGGCGCCGCGGTATATTATGTTAATTCACTATTTTATAACAAAGTTGTCTGAAAGAAACTACTAGGTACAGCTATAAGACCACATACTTTTAAATGCTTTGAAACTAATTTAATGTACAAATGTACAAAATATTTCTATTTCTTCTAACTAACAAAAGTATTCGAAAGGTCTTATAATTCTGGTCGTCGTATTAATTGGTAAAAAAATTGGGGAGAGTGAAAGAGACGAAATATATCATTAGTATGCGTTAGAAAGGGATGGAGAGTTTATTTTATTGCATTGAACCGTATGGGCGGCGTTTGTTTAGTGATTATTGTTTCTTTTATTTTTAATACAGGCTGTTCCCTCGCGATGGTTTCCTTCACCTTTGCAAGAGCGAGTGCAAATATTATAACTATTATAAGCTATTTTTTGATGTTTGATGTTTCTGTTTGATGAAATTAAGCCCAAAGGTTTTTTATGTAGGTGAAAATGATGTGACGAGCTAGTCGTTTACCAGATGTTAAGCGTCACGGCTACCCATAATAAAAGTTGCAGTTAAATAATATTATTGAGTCTTATTATATTGTTAAATTAAATCTTTAAATAGTATAACACCACAGGAGTTATTTTGGTAATTGCCTAGTTATTTTAACGAAAAAGTCACTGCCGGCAAAAACAGGTTAAAATAGTGACATGAAGTTATATTACAGGTATTTTTTTTTATGAGAATGAATGACTTGACGAGCTGGTCGTTCACCTGATGCTAAGCAATACGGCCGCCCATAACAGTTGCAGTGTCACTCGGAGCTTTAAAATAATAAAGTTCCACGAGACACTGCACTGCGCACGTCATCCTGAGACATCACACAGTCTAGTAATCAGATTACTACACTGTGTAAAAAAAGTCTCATAAAGTCATAAAGTCTCATTTGCCTAGTAATTTCACTAGCTACAATGCCCTTCAAACCGGAACACAGTAGTGCTTGCACACTACTGCTTCGCAGCAGAATAACTGGCAAAGCGGTGGTACCTACCTAGACGAATTTTGCTGAAAAGTCCTACCACCTAGTCCAAATGTTGGATGTTTTATTATAATACTTATGTAACACGTGCGTGCTGAAAGCATATTATTATTTTATTATTATTATAGGTAAAACATCATCAGCCTGTATATCCTGAGACGTGTTGATTCCGTGAGAGCCCACAGACAAACTAAAATAGATAAAATGTAATGTTTTTATTTATTGTAGGTACTTTTTAGGGATCCATCGTCACGATTTGTCGGATCAATAAAAAACGGTCAAGTGCGGGATGCACGAAGCAATAAAAAAGTAATTTTTGTGCAACATTTTAAATACTTAACTATTTATGATTTTAATGCAATAATTTTCTTTTTTATAGGTAATCTATACTATCTATCTATTTTGACGGGTCCGCTCAGTTGGTAGTATCCCTGCCTTCTGAACTGAGAGCTGTGGGTTCGATTCCTACCCAGGACAAACATTTGTGTGATGAACATAGATGTTTGTTCTGCGTCTGGGTGTTATATTGTATTCTATGTATGTATTTACAAACAAAAAAGTATATAAATATTATATCAGTTATCTGGTTCCCATAGTACAAGCTATGTTTAGTTTGGGGCTAGATGGCGCTGTGTGAAATGTCCACACATATTTATTTATTTAATATTTATTTATATAATAAATATTTAAAGAGGAAAGATTTGATGGTTTGTTTGTTTGCATTGAATAGGCTCCGAAAGTCCAGAATCGATTTGAAAAATTCATTCACTGTTAGGAAGCTCCATTATCCCCGGGTGACATAGGCTATATTACATTTTACAAAAAATTAGGGATCCTTCCTAAAACACACGCAGCGAAAAATTCGTGATGAAATTACCAAGGAACTTATACGTATACTTTAAGTATAAGTTCCATGGAAATTACAGATTTACAATATTTACTTTATAGGTACTCTCAGGATGAAACATTATCATGTTGGCAGCTAGTGACGGATTAATTAGCATACGCATTTATTACTAGCATGTGAAAACTCAATTAGCATTTCGCAAATGAAATGTAGTTAGGTTAGGTGATACTTTAAATCGCATTTCATTGATAGTTTTTATTTATTTGCGCAAAATCAGTTTTCATACGTTGAGCAATTAAGCTATGATTGGCAAAAACGCAAGAAAATTTGAATTTGCTGCCAAAACGTTCCAATTTCAATTCTTTTTTATATTACCTTTGTCGTTCTGCATTTAAAAATAGTTAAATGTCTATGGCCACACAATAAGCATCTGTACCCAACCGGAAACCTACTTTCCATAATCGGATATAAAACGTGCTATTATAAAAATAGAACATTATACTTCCGGTTTTTAATACAGCGTGACATGAATTCAAATGAGGGACTTTCCGTGTCATTATCCAATCCCAAACATTTGAATTAAGAGGTTAAAAACAATTTTTTTTTTTGAGTTTGTGGCGGGAACGCCGAAGAGTTTACATCGTTGCATTGTATTATTTTTCAAAACTTTTGCTTTTTCCAGTGTTAATGTTTAAAATTGGTGGCGTTTTACGCACTAAGTGCTGAATTACGAGCATGAGTGTGGGCAAGTGATATACTGTGGTGAAACGTGGTTTTTCGTGTTGCCTCCAAAATTCCAAAGTATAGCTTCTAGTAAAGTTGCCACCAATTTACTAGAGCATGACTTAGACTGGACTTTGACTACCTGACTTAGACTGGACTATGACTGTGACTAAGACTCGTGAAATATTCTATAACGATGAAAAATTACAATACTTGACACTGGCTAAATACACAATGTGTGGAGCCAAAATATAAGAAAAAAAAACAACTCTTCTAACATGTAAACTATCCCTTCCCGCGCGTGCCGTAAAAGTCGGCTAAGGGAATATCCAGGGAATGGGCTGTATAGCTTTTATGGCAAAACCACAGATATTAATTATAGTATACCATACGTAAAAATAGACGGCAGTAATTTTGAAAATTTTCTGACTGGTCATTACTATGTTTAGTACACTACTACTAGGCTAGGTTTTTTATC
Organism: Ennomos erosarius; assembly: GCA_963580505.1. Taxonomy (NCBI): domain Eukaryota; kingdom Metazoa; phylum Arthropoda; class Insecta; order Lepidoptera; family Geometridae; genus Ennomos; species Ennomos erosarius. Next base: position 6,560,167 of record OY757004.1, read on the forward strand.
AGGTAAGTATAAAAAACTCTATCTAATTTTACATTTTTTTTACTAATAGGTGCTAGAACTTTTCGTTTCGTAGTTTGGTCTAGGTAGGTAGTTAGGTACCACCGCTTAGCCCAGCTATTCTGCCGCATAGCAGTAGTGTGAAAGAACTACTGTGTTTCGGTTTGAAGGGCACTGTCGTTAGTGAAATTACTAGGCAAATGCGATTTTATAACTTCTGAGATTTGTCAAGATCCTGGTCTATACTTAACTTTTTACGTATAAAATGCTAAACCAATTTTTATAAAGTTTTGTATCAAGAGAATTACTTTAATCTAAAGCAAAACCTGTTTTAAGTCAAACATTAATTATTGGATGTGCGTGTTCGATTATTGAAAGTTGTAAGTATACAAAATATTTTTTGCACTTATTCCCAAAATATCAATGGCCATTAAAAAAAAAGGTATATAACGTAAAACTTGAACACTGGCCGCAAATAAGTCGGTAAACACTTTATCGCACCGCGAATTAAACGTCGTCTTAAATTCGGAAAAAGAACGTCGCCTAACAAATTATACTGTCGGCGGGAGATTTGAATTTAGATCCTTTTTGGTCTTCGAGTTTTTAAAAGGAATAGGTATGGTACGAACACAAATACGTAGAGAATCTTTTGAAAGTATCGGTCCTGGGATTAATATGTAGGTACTTTTCTTAATTAGTACCTAATAGTATGTTAGTATCATCATGATCAGCCCGAAGACGTCCACTGCTGAAACTAGGCCTTCCCTACTATTTGCGCTTCAGCACAGGTCCCAAATCTCTTTATTTCTTAAAAAAAACTTCCAAATAAAGGATCACCAAAAAAATATATATTTTATTTCTCCATGACGCGAATAAATCCGATTAACAAATGTGAAATAATGTAAGATTTTTTCATCTAAAGAGACGAGGTCCGAAGACCACTAGAGTGCCACTTTGAGCGGCTGCTTGCGTCCTGTTTCGTCTGAGGGGGGGGGTGCGGGGTTTACCATGATCACCACGCTTGGCAGGGGACTTGGTGATCGCAGAAGGAGAATGCTGCAGCACATTCCCCGGATATTCTCTTAGCCGATTTCTACGGCACCCACGGGAAGCAATGAGGTGGTCCTATTCTACGCCATCGGGACTACACGGGGTAGTATAGTAGTTAGTATCATCATCATAATCATTAGCCTGAAGACTTCAACTGCTGAACATAGGCCTCCCCCAAGGAGCGCCACTATGAGCGGCTGCTTGCCTTCTGCATCCGTCGGTTCCTCACGGTTCTGGCAAGGTCGTCAGTCCTCCTAGAGGCGGGCATACACTGCATCTTCCAGTTCGTGGTTGCCACTCGATAACCTTTCTTCCCCATCGGTTGTCAGTTCTACGAGCGATGTGGCCTGCCCATTGCCACTTCAACTTGCTAATTCTGAAAGATATATCGGTGACATCGTAGTTAGTATTAGTTTTCTTCATTAGTCATTTATGTTTCATTTATTTATATAGGTACAAATTAAACTCATACGTTTTTAAAATATCGTTAATAATGGTAAACTAGTTATAGAATTCATAGAAAAAGATTTTTCGCTTCAATGAAGTCTCTACGACTCCTGTCCCAGTCTCCAATTTCAAAATTCGGTAGACCATCGGTGCGGTATCAACCGCAATTTCTCATTGGCCCCTTTTAAAATACGAACATTAACTTTTTTTATTCATAAGAAGTCACTGGCAGGTAACAGGTTCTGTATATTAAGGCGGCCTTTACAAATCTTTTTTTTGTTGATAACATTTTTTTGTTTTTGAAGGCGTGCGCGTTAAATTATCAGACTCAATTAGTATTTCGACTTTATTTAATTGCTTATAGGACTTAATAAATATTAATACAGACTTGGAAACCTCAATTATACCTAAATTGTGTAGGTATATACATAAATAGTATATTCACGAAGTAGGTAGGTATAAATAGATACTTACCTACGTACGCGTAAAGCCAATGACCGTTTTACTAATAAGAATTTTATTAACGTAATATTGTAATTAAGTTTAATTGTGTCATTGATGTTAAATAGACGGAAAGCACTTTTTTGCGAACTAATTGTCTTTGGATTGAATGATGTTTACGAAAAAACTAACTAAATAAATATATCATTATTGAATCAGATGATTTATTTATAAATTAATGGACGTGTACTTAGTTAGTGGTGCGTGATATTTTCTTAAAGAAATTACTTTTTTACTATTAACAAGTTTGGGTGAGCACTAGAAAGTTATTAACAATGAGTTTTTTTTAGATATAAATTACTAAAGAAATGAAAGAACAAAAAGAATTATGCACTAACAAAAAGCAAGTATAGGAAGTGTTCATTTAGAAATAAAAGCAAAATTAATTTTATGAAATCATTGCGTTAAATGAAAATGTAAATGCATCAAATTAGAAAAAAAAAAAACAAAGAATAGACAACGGTAGAGTTTAACTTTATTTCTACAATCTGGCTGCATAGAGTGACATCCGTAAAAATTGCCGCAATTAAATTTTAGAGGAAGAAATACATTCTAAATTCAAAATTCCGGTCGAACGTTCGGGAGACAATGGCCCATTAGGGAACCGTAGATACGTATCTAGAACAGAGGTGCTCAAATTGTAAACCCCTAGTACGAGTTTATTCGAATGATTGTCTTACTTACTGTGGGTAGGTACTTACTCAATATCAGCTAGGTACCTACCAACCTATTGTAAAATACTAAAGTCTATTAAAATAAAACTTAGCTAAGCAATACTTAGTATAGTTTCAATCAATGTGTGTTGCTAGTGATGACTTATGGAACTAAGACATGGTCTTTTACTGTTGGCCTCATTAGTAAGCTCAAAGTCGCGCAATGAGATATGGAGAGAGCATGCAATGCTCAGTGTTTCCCGAAATGAGGAGACCCGCTGGAGAGCCAAAAGTGAGCGATATAGCTCTTAGGATTAGCAAGTTGAAATGGTAATGGGCATGTTTATCAGTGGACGTTTACAGGCTGTTATTGATGACGATGAAGAAATAATTTCCCTGGGTTCTCGTACTTATTCTAGGCGGGCCCTACGCGTTCAATTATACAAGGTGACCTTGAATTGGTATGTTATCCCAAAATGGGGAGACTGAGACCATGATACCCTACAAATAATGAGAGCCTTACTTGAAACTGGGTGTTTTAAAACCTCCATGGTAAAAAATAAATCCACTCGCAAAATAGCACTTTCGACCGCTACGACAGTTAACAAGATACTATGAATTCATTTCTAAACACAGGTCGTTAAACTCATTTATATGCACTCGGTCAAGGACGAAGTTCATCCAGAGGGCGCTAGGGCTATTTTCGAACGTAAAATTTACATGGCATTTCTTCAATAAAAAACTATTAATTTAGTAAAGTCGTAGAAGAAACATAGTCTATCTTGGGGTGTAGATTAACCCCCTTTCGGGATAACATACTAATTCAAGGTCACCTTGTATTAATCAATTAAATTAACGAGTCCATTCACGTAATTTTTTTCTCCATACAGTAGGTAAACCTAAAAACATTGCGCAGTACCTACTAACCCTACACGATCAATAACATTGACCAATAACAAAGTTTGATCAATAAAATTGAAAGATTATGGGCCGCCATGGTCAGTGACAGTTTGAGAAACACTGTTAACAACGACCCAATTTAGTTCCTTTTGGAATTTTAGAACGCAGTTTATTTTTTAAAAACGTTCCGGTCACGGCGTTCCGTAGTGTCGATTTTTGCGGCTAAGGATTCGAATTCGGAGCTCGATTCGCGCATTTAAATTTCGTGAATTCGAATTTCGAACGCCGGAGTTGATTTTAATTAGCCACTTGGACGTTCGAATTTTAAACGGAGATTTTCTGGAAAAGAGGCTTGATTATTATGCTTCGGACTTTGTTATAATATTGTATTCTGTGGCTTTGATTGTTAAGTTAAGATGTTAGTTATGAATTGAAAGTTTGACCCGCGGAAAAGTTCACGTCGTTGCATTATATTATTTCTCATAATTTGTGCATTTTCAGTGTTAATGTTTAAAATTGGTGGCGTTTTAAGCATTAAGTGCTGAAGTACGAGCATATGAGTGTGGGCAGGTGATATAATGTGGTGAAATGTGGTTTTTCGTGTTACTCCAAAATTCCATAGAAGCTTCTAGTAAAGTTGCCACCGCTTTACTAGGGCATGACTTAGACTGGACTATCAACTGTGACTATGACTAAGACTTTACTTTACGTGAAATATCACGATACTTATCACATAACTGGTTCCCATAGTACAATCTTTGCTTAGTTTGAGGCTAGATGGCGCTGTGCACTAAACTAAAACTGTATATAAAATGAACAATATATTTATACATAACTAATCTAATAAACCACTACCTACTGCAATGCTTTGAAGTTTGAATGTGTTGACTGAATACAATTACAATACTATTTTACTAGGTGGTAGGTCTTTTGCAAACGTCTAGGTGTTCCTATTACCGCCGCTTTGCCAGTTATTCTGCCGCCAAGCAGTAGTGTGCAAACACTAGGGTCCAGGATCTATGTATGTGATCGTTGAGCGTTATTTATTTATTATTATATTTATTTATTATAATTTGGAGCTATGTCGCAACAACCGTCGTTATCTACTCGCAAACTGAAATCACTGTTTCAGCTATCAAAGATCATAAAAATAAATGAATCATCGTAAAAATTAAATCAAAAGAAATAAAACTTTAGTGTATAAGTAATACATATTTTTATGATTAATATTTATAATAAATTTGATTTCTGGCCCATATTTCATAAAGCAACAAATCATAATAAAACTGCAAATGTCAGTCGAATGTGTTTCATAAAACAAAAATACTATGCGTTACTGATGATTGTCAGTCATATTTATATATAGGTCAATTTATATATAGGTCAATAGGTGGTAGGGCTTTTCTGCAAAGTTCGTCTAGGTAGGTACCACCGCTTTGCCAGTTATTCTGCCGCCAAGCAGTAGTGTGCAAGCACTACTGTGTTCCGGTTTGAAGGGCATTGTAGCTAGTGAAATTACTGGGCAAATGAGACTTTATGACCTGATTACACAGTGTAGTAATCTGATTACTAGACTGTGTTATGTCTCAGGATGACTTGCGCAGTGCAATGTCACGCAGAACTTTATTATTTTAAAGTTCCGAGTGACACTGCAACTGTTATGGGCGGCCGTATTGCTTAACATCAGGTGAACGACCAGCTCGTCAAGTCATTCATTCTCATAAAAAAAAAAAAAAAACTTGGGAGATTTTGTGTTACTCACAATGCAGTCAGATTAAGGAAATTGTTGGTGCCTATTCCCTGGATATTATATTATACATTCTCATAAAAAAAAAAAATATATATTTATTGACAATTGTAGGTTTATTATGATTTGTCTTTTTATGAAATAGGGGCCTGATAACACACTGCCATTCAACATCTAGAAAGTACAAAGTAATGTCGTGTTATAGAAGAACAGAAGGCTCAGGGTGGCGTTTGTTGGCTTATTGCTGCCGGCGCGGGCCACTGGTGGCTCTTCGCTGAGAGTGATCGGTGGCTGAGATCCCCCAAATTGGTGAATACGGTGTACAGCCGGCATTTTATAGTAGTAGACGCTAGTGATGGATTAATTAGCATTCGCATTAATTTTGAGCATGTTAATACTCACACTTTCACAAATTAATCTACTATGTTAAAACTCAATTAACATTTCGCAAATTAAATGTAGTTGCGAAATTCTGTATAATATAAAATTTCAATTCATTTATTTCATTTTTTTACTTCAAAATTAATTACAGTTAAAAACAAAGTAAAATACTAATAATAATAAATAAAATAGAGTGGGAGTCACCACCTCTGTCCCGAATCCTGCGCCCTAATTCAGCAACCAAACTCTTGGCTTCTGTGCCCCAACTGCCTATAGTTTCTACAGCAATGGGCACAAAGTAATAATGTGGCTCCATTGACGCGTACTTCTAGTCGCTTTTTATTGGCAGCATCCTCTGCAGCTGCTGCTGGTGCGTGGACGGTGCGACTCAGGTGCGTAGCGACGACAGTACTGACTAGCGATGGCAATTAATGCGATTTTGCGTAAATTTCATAAAAATGCTAATTCACGAGTCTTAGCATGCTAATTGCTATTGCTATGCTATTTGCTAAAATGAAACGAAATGGAAATTAAAAATGAAATAAAATATGAAATGAAAAATTAAATGAAACATAAATTAAAATTTTATATTAAAATATAAATTCAAAATCAACCAAATGAATTGAAATAAAATTTCATATTTCATAGGATTTCGCAACTACATTTCATTTGCTAAATGCTAATTGAGATTTCGCATTCTAAAAAATAATGCGAATGCTAATTAATCCATCACTAGTACTGACGCAAGTTGCGTCCCACACCAGGCACTTGCCATTTTGCCACGGTACCAGAGTCAAACCATCCGGCCTCTTACCGTCCGACCTACAAAGGCCTGGCGGCTCCAGTACACAGGGGACATATGTCGCGACGTTTCGCGATGCCATAGACAATATTATGAAGTTGGCAACACTGAGGGATTGGAAAGTCTGCTAGTGTGCGCAACCATGTGAGTCATTTTGTTCAGTAAGTTTAAATATGGCGGATACAGAATAAGAGTAGCTCAGTTCAGTTTAAATCGTTGTGCGATCCTGAGGAACTCTGGACCAGCGGATAAATGTTAAGTACCTAGACTAATTTCTTTACCTAAAAGACATTAATTTGCAATTACTAATTAAAGAGATTACTTAAACCTTTTATAATTGTTTTATAACAGCTTAGCCCATGTGCTCCAGGATATTCTGTGTGGGCATGTTGAAGCCTACCTGCCTAGTCCATGAGCTCATTATTTATGATTCTATTGCTGTGACCACCTTAAAGGAGCGTTATGGGAAAGAGAACCAAATCATTGATGCACATTATGCAGCTCTGTATGCAGTCAAGACTGCAGATAAAACGGCAATTGATTGTAGGAGAGCCTTAAATGAAATTGAACGGCACTTAAGAGTGTTAAATTCACTCGGAGAAGACACCACACACAATCATTTACGATTCATGATAATAGAGAAGTTTCCTGAGGATGTGATATATGAAATGAAGTTAGCATTGAAAACGGACACCATTGCAGATATGAGGAAGCAATTGGAAGTCATAATATCTGCGCGAGAAGATTCCAGTCGGATCACAGACAAACTTGAAAAGATAAGTGACCATTACACTGTAGAAACGCTGCATTCAAGCCAACAGGCTCGACTCAATCAACCAATTGCCCAATTTGATTTAAGAAATAATGGATTTAACAGAAGAAAAGATGTTACACCAGTACCAAGAGCAAATGTTATGAACAACAGATATAATAGTAGGTCTAGCTTTAATAAAAGAAGATTTGATGAGCGAAATGGAAATAAACCATCTGTAAAAGAATTCAACGAACAAAATAGGCAATTTAACACTGGAAACAATTCAAAAGAGGCACCCATACCCAAGAAAAGCAAGCAATCATGTTTATTTTGTGATGGCCCACATTATAATGACCAGTGCCAAAAGGTAGCCACGCTTCATGAAAGAAAAGCTAAATTGAAGGATCGTTGCTACAATTGTTTTCAAACTGGACATATGCTAGCAAAGTGTGATAAAAAGATAAAATGTGTACATTGCTCTGCCTACGGTAAACACAATCGGGCGTTGTGCCCTAGGTTTCTAGGGGACATCACAAAACAGTAGGTAATGGGAAAAGAACCTTCTCTTTGATTTGATTGGATTACTTATAAGGCTAAAATCACATAGAATTAAAACTCAAAGTATGGACTTTTAGCCACTATAGTGAGGTATTTTCAAGACAATTTCCTCTCTATATTATTATGATCCATGTGGATTTGGTGTACCAAAATTATTACAAATGAAATTATTTATACAAGATTTATGAAAAATGAAGGTCAAATGGGATGAGCCTTTGTCGGAAGAAATGGTGGAAAAATAAGAAACCATTTATGAAGACCTTAGCAATATTGTAGTAATGTTACCAAGATGTTACATACAGACAAAACATTGTGGGTGTAATGTTGGGGATGCCCATTAGACTTCACTTGCTGAACAATAAGGTTCGAAGAAATGAAACAACACAAATATGTAAATTTGAGATTTATTGGCTCGGAGTTAAGTCTAGCCGATGTAGCACAACACATCATAATAAAACAACCAGATTTTTTGCTGCTACCTTCTACAATGTGGCTGATGAGCAGACGGATAGAACTTTGTTTCTTGACTCGTGAGGGTCTGTCCGAGACAGATGAAATAGAAGTGCAGACTCTCAAGTACGCCACAGAAGAACTCGATACCTGAAAAAGCAAAACAAGAACATGAGAAAAATAAAGATAGTAAAATAGGAGAAATTAAAATGTCACAGAAAATTCTTTTCCCGGGTAAGATAAACAAAAAGGACATCTTTGAGCTGAAACCTTTGATAAATTATTTATTGATGAAGATGGATTATTACGATGCAAAGGCAGAGTGGAGAATAAAGAATGGTTACTGTAGAGTGGCGAAAGTTAAGATAGGAGACAAGGAGTTCACCAGATCCATTAGCCAGTTGTACCCACTGGAAGTGGAAGATAATGCAGAAGAAACTCTTGTGGGAGATCAAGTAAAAAACCAGTCTCAAACATATTATAATAATTATTTCCGTGTACCACCAGCTATCATAAGGAACACTGAAACGTTAAATGAGTCTGAAGATATTAACATGGATACACCGCACAGTGCTGAAGGTCATTTCGATATGTGTACTGAAAATAAACTTTCCAAAGAATTTACAGAGAGTCTAGAAAATAATGAAATATTTGAAACTGCTGATTTGAGTCAAAATGCAACCTGTGAGAACTTACCAACGCGGTCTCTGGAGCCGTCAAGGCCGAGACGCGATGCAGCCATGAAAGCCTTGGAGAAGATCCGGGAGTGGACACTTAACCTGGTCACCATCAACACCTTTTCGCCGTCGGGTGTGTCGCGACGTTTCGCGATGCCATAGACAATATTATGAAGTTGGCAACACTGAGGGATTGGAAAGTCTGCTAGTGTGCGCAACCATGTGAGTCATTTTGTTCAGTAAGTTTAAATATGGCGGATACAGAATAAGAGTAGCTCAGTTCAGTTTAAATCGTTGTGCGATCCTGAGGAACTCTGGACCAGCGGATAAATGTTAAGTACCTAGACTAATTTCTTTACCTAAAAGACATTAATTTGCAATTACTAATTAAAGAGATTACTTAAACCTTTTATAATTGTTTTATAACAGCTTAGCCCATGTGCTCCAGGATATTCTGTGTGGGCATGTTGAAGCCTACCTGCCTAGCCCATGAGCTCATTATTTATGATTCTATGCGTGTTTAGCCCACCTAGGTACCTAGCCCATGTGCTCCCTGATTTACGTACGGGTGCAGCCCACCAACCTAGCCCATGTGCTCTATCATTGGTGGGTGCAGCCCACTGACCTAGCCCACGCAGGCTCCATGACTTGTGTACGGGTGCAGCCCACCAACCTAGCCCATGTGCTCTATCATTGGTGGGTGCAGCCCACTGACCTAGCCCATGTGCTCCATGATTTGTGTACGGGTGCAGCCCACCACCTAGCCCATGTGCTCTATCATTGGTGGGTGCAGCCCACTGACCTAGCCCATGTGCTCCATGATTTGTGTACGGGTGCAGCCCACCAACCTAGCCCATGTGCTCTACCATTGGTGGGTGCAGCCCACTGACCTAGCCCATGTGCTCCATGATTTGTGTACGGGTGCAGCCCACCACCTAGCCCATGTGCTTTATCATTGGTGGGTGCAGCCCACTGACCTAGCCCATGTGCTCCATGATTTGTGTACGGGTGCAGCCCACCACCTAGCCCATGTGCTCTATCATTGGTGGGTGCAGCCCACTGACCTAGCCCATGTGCTCCATAATTTGTGTACGGGTGCAGCCCACTTACCTAGCCCATGTGCTCCATGATTTGTGTACGGGTGCAGCCCACTGACCTAGCCCATGTGCTCCATAATTTGTGTACGGGTGCAGCCCACTTACCTAGCCCATGTGCTCCATGATTTGTGTACGGGTGCAGCCCACTGACCTAGCCCATGTGCTCCATAATTTGTGTACGGGTGCAGCCCACTTACCTAGCCCATGTGCTCCATGATTTGTGTACGGGTGCAGCCCACTTACCTAGCCCATGTGCTCCATGATTTGTGTACGGGTGCAGCCCACTTACCTAGCCCATGTGCTCCATGATTTGTGTACGGGTGCAGCCCACTTACCTAGCCCATGTGCTCCATGATTTGTGTACGGGTGCAGCCCACTTACCTAGCCCATGTGCTCTATGATTTATGTGTAATGTTTGCTTAATAGGATGCAGCCACTTCAGCCTAGTACTTAGGGGTCACTGCTTGGTGGTGGAAGCCTTGCGTGATCCCCTTTTGCCGGTGGCACCACATACCGTGGTGTCACCGGTTCCAACTTTTACAGATTGCACAGCGGTTCCAGTCTCTCTGTCCATTCAAATCATATTGCGAAGCAGATATATTAAGGGAAAGGAGGAGGAGTACAAGAGAAATGAAAGTCCTCTGATACAGCAGGCATTTTGGTAAGCTGGATACACACCCAAACAATTCAATATATTTTTAAATTTCCCCATTATATACCATACGACTTTATAATCAGATCGCGACTATGTCGAAGCTGTATGTCTTGCCAGAGTATCGGTGCCTTCGCGTGAGACTATAATACATTCCTTTATGTGACGTAAATAGTGTTGTGGCAGGCAACCGCTAAGATTGGTCGCGACAACATATGATAAAATTAATTTTTAATATAAAGTTTCTTTCATATATATTCCATGTTTCATTTCATTTTTCCTATTTATAAACATGTTTGTATAAATAGGGACCTTTTTAAACCACCCACTAATCTTCAAGTTTACGTCAAGTCGTCTTCCGTAGTGTTGGTCGTATTAAAAATTGATGGCACAGAATAAGAGTAACTTGAAGTGAAATTTAAACTCACAGACCTATTACAAAATCCCATTATCCATTACCACCGGCACTTACAAAAGAGTCCAACTGATCCAAAACTGCAAAAAAAATATAGTTACGTTCGAAGTTCGAAATCTTTACGTATCGGCATTCGCTAAGAGCTCCAGGCGTGGCGCGTTCTTATTTTGAAAATATTTTGACGTTTAATAGCTGCCTTTGTTAGCGGCCAGTGACGTCGAGTGACATATTGTCTGTGGTGCGTATTTTTTCTGTAATAGGCTTAGGCCTGTGGCTTGTCGGTAAATATCGTCAAAGAGAGCGTTGAAGCGATTTATCGTTGCTGTGTTTGTTGATGTTGTTTTTTTTGCTTTTAGTGTGAGGTGGTCTATATAAAGGTGAGATAAATTATGTAGATAAAATATTAGAAATAGATATTGGGAATGAAGGATTCGAGCATGGATGAAGACCAGTGTAGACAAACGCAATAACCCAGTGCCAACTACATGCATGTCAAACTTGCTAATTCTTAAATTACAATCATTTTTGATAAGTGTTATTAAAAACGTGGTTCTAAAGCTTTTTAGTATGCAACGATACTTAATTGATAATGCATTCAATGCATAGCTAATTACACCACGCCTTTATCCTCTAGCTTGCAAAATAAACGTAACTGTTACATTATGACCATAGCCACGTCCAGTATTGAAATGTACAATAGTTGTGAAAACGGCACTTAGATATAACTTACTTACAGTTGGCACGGATGATTTTGGTACATTTAAACGTTTTTATACCTTGCATGTACTAATCAAAAACAGTAATTCATTATTTTAACTAAATTTGTATTGTAGCATTTGATAAAGTAAGTTATTCCATTTTTTGGAGTTATTATTATTACCAAACCAATGTGTTAGAATTCAAAAGTTTTGGTACACACGCGACCGGTATCAGGAGTAGGTATCTAGTTTCAAAGGATATATAATGCTGAAGGCTGAATAAAAATAAATTGAAATTTAATCGAATTGGGTTAACAGTAAGCGATGATTGTACCTACTTTTACTACATAAGTTTTATCAGGCAGGTATTAAAATAACTTATTGTATTGGTACTTACTGATTTTTTAGGTTTAGTAGACAAAATAGCTTAGGTATGCCTAAACAGTCAACAACCAATTTAGCAATGAAAGTACCTACAGCATTGGCAAATGCACAGACCGTGCAAAGCCTAAGATTTCATGAAAAAAAAAGAAAAAAACAGCAGCTGACCAGACCAACGAACGATAATTTTCTTAATTTAAATTTCACCTGGCATCACTGTTTATTTCTTAAACACGTGTTCAAATAAGTATAACAATGCAAGAACACGCTTACCTACAACAGGAAATGGCTGACCACTACCCTAACAAAGGCATGTGTCACAAAAAAAGGAAAAAAAAAGATAATTTATGGTACGGTGTGACATCTGTCATATTTCCCGCGCAGTGGACTTTTATGTCAAAATTGCGTTTTGGCGGCACCAAGGAAGTTATACGTATAAAACGTATAACTACCTTGGGCGGCACGCAATTTATTCAAAAGCAAAAAAAAAGAAAAGAAAAAAGTTTTGCTAACAAATCGATGTCTTGACCAAAACACTGTTGGTAACCGCAAAACTAACCAACGTAATTTCTGTAAATACAATACAACTGAAGAAAACTCATTATGGTACTGTGTCACAGTGAAAAACTGTTGAAAGTTATTTAAAAAATGAAACTATACATCAAATTATTCATTGCGATAAAGTACCAGCTTGGTATAGCAGCAGCAATACAGTAGCGAGTGTTACCACAGACTTAAAAATTTCGTAACTCTCAAAAATCTATGACTGTTATGGATAAGTCTGGCCGGTCCATGACAGATGTTACAGTAGGTATAAATTATATTAAAGTAAACTATAAACACCTCACACTTGAGATTTGCAGATGACATCATCATAATGGCTGAAACCTTGCAGGACCTGCAACGAATGCTGGACGGCCTAGCTGATTCTTCTCAACGCATCGGTCTCCGGATGAACTTGGATAAAACCAAGATTATGTTCAATGAACATGTTACTCCGGAACCGGTTGCAGTTCAGGGAGTTGTTCCGCAATACACTTACCTAGGGCAGACGCTCCAACTAGGTAAGAACAACTTCGAAAAAGAGGCTAATAGAAGAATACAGTTGGGCTGGGCAGCATTTCGGAAACTTCATCGAGTGTTCGCGTCGCGTTCGTTGTATACCACAATGCTTGAAAACCAAAGTCTTTAATCAGTGCGTCCTACCAGTCATGACATACGGAGCTGAGTCGTGGACACTTACGGTACGGCTAGTCCACCAATTTAAAGTTGCTCAGAGAGCTATGGAAAGGGCTATGCTTGGAGTTTCTCTGAGGGACCGAATCAGAAATGAAGTGATCCGACAGAGAACTAAGGTAACCGACATAGCCCATAGAATTAGCAAATTGAAGTGGCAGTGGGCTGGTCACATTTGCCGCAGAACCGACGACCGCTGGGGTAAACGTATTCTTGAGTGGAGACTGTGGCTCGGCAAACGTAGTGTAGGACGCCCTCCGACTAGGTGGAGCGACGATATACGCAGAGTGGCTGGCGGCAGCTGGATGAGATTAGCGGAGGATCGGGCTAAGTTCCCCCCTGGAAGCTCGAAGCGGAAACCCTCGCCGAAGTTTACCACTTTGTGGCGGCGAGGAGGTCCCGTGGAGAGCCCCCAGCGTGGGAGGAGGTCCGGCGCCTGCAGATGCAGGCGCGGGCCGGCCTATTGCGGCGGTGGACGGAGGACCTGGCTCCACCGGTGCCTGGGCAGAGGACGGTGGAGGCCATCCGCCTGGTCCTCCGGGAGTGGGTGCGGCGGCCATTCGGATCGCTAACCTTCCGATTGGTGCAGGTGCTTTCCGGACACGGATGTTTCGGAAAGTACCTGCACCAGATCGCGAGACGGGAGGCGACCCCAGCCTGCCACGAATGTGTGCTGGAGGTGTGCGCTGCTTGGGAGTCTGAGCGGCGCACACTTTCAGCGGTCGTTGGCCGGGATCTCTCGTTGCCGTGCGTGGTGAACGCCATGCTCGACAGCGAGAGAGCGTGGCAGGCAACGGTCTCCTTTTGCGAGGTGGTGATGTCGCAAAAGGAGGCTGCGGAGCGGGTCAGGGAGGACGATGCCAACTCTGACCCCCTCCGGCGCAGACGGAGAGGGGACGGAGGAGGCGCTTCGGGCGCCTTCTTCGTCCTCCGTAGTGGGGCCGGCGGCGGAGAGTCGGGGGACTCTCCGCTGCGCTTACACGGCCCCACACGTCTGGTGGGTAACTGAGGTGGAAAGTGACCCACCCACTGGCGCAGAGGCCCGAAAGGGCCTACCGCTGGGGCGAGATAGTGAATGCCAGCGCGACCCTATCTCGCCCCGTCCCGGCGGCGGATGGATCACGGGGGGGTTTTAGTGGGTTCGAGTCCCACATACCCCCTGCCATCACCCCCGTGGTGGCAGGGAAGTGCGAGGGCATTTCCCCCCCCCCCCAAAAAAAAAGGTTCGGGCTAAGCGGCGTGCATTAGGAGAGGCCTATGTCCAGCAGTGGACTGATACGGGCTGATGATGATGATGATGAAACTATAAACGGATTATGATAACTAGACAATAGGCCTTATTTTGAAGGCTTTCGTTGACAGTCTTTAGAATGCTAAAAATATATCCGTCTCTTACATTGCCGTCTATATTGGTAGAGAAGCGAGATTTTCTTGATTTAAATTACATAAGTCTTGAGTGATTAATTAATTAAATTTAATATATTAATATAGGACTGATGTGATAGGACTTTTTTAGCTGATTGTACTTTTAAACGTGAGTAAAAAGTGTGACCGATGGAGGATATGAAAAATAGAATAAACATATATTTATTTTGAATGTGTGGCAGATCAGGACTCGTATGGGTTTGCAAAACTATGATAGAATGGGATTGTGACCGATCGGCACTAACTCTGGCAAGGACAGCAACAGTTTTAAGAGTTTTAACAAGCGGGATTTGCAGCTTTGTTTATCCAATCTAACCTTAAAGATGAAAGGATTAGGAAATTCGCATCCATTATCAGCTGGTCTCAAAAGTCAAGCACGAGGTACGGTATCAGAGATCTGGTTAAGTGGACATTTTCACGTGCGTGTTTTTTCATTGTTTGCAGTACAATGCTCGAAGGAACCTTTTGAATTTAAAACTATTATTTTGAATAAATAATCAGGGTTTGGCTTCTGGTGTTGGTAAGTAAAGGCTTAACACCTTTATTTGTATTTTGTTTAAATAAAACCTCTTTTTTAATAAAAGTAAGTGATAGTTAACTTAATGAAAGGGTATGAGTTTTGTGAATAGAGTAACAAAAATAAGTATTCTACGACTGTGTGTATAGAATTAAACACTTTAATTTATGATTTTTTTAAAGGCAGAGAAAATAAGTTGTCGGTGGTACTACTGTACAATTTATTATATTATTTATTTATATTGAGTAGAACTATGCAGTAAGACTACGGACAGAGACGCGAAAATCCAAGCCAGCCCTAAGATATTCCCAAAAACCTACCCCTGTCTACACATACAAAGATTGGCAGAACAATGTAGACAGAAGGGTATTCTCATTCGTGGCACGTCGACTCACAATATTACCTACACAATCTCGGTATAACACCTCGGGAAAGTACACCCGGCCGACGCAAGCCAAAGGAGAATTAAAAAATAAGATTTTGTCTATGATCAGATTAGCGGTTTCCGGTTTCTAAATTTGGCTTTACGCGGTCAGCGCATTTTGCCAGTTTATTGTGACGAAATTCTAGCTTTGTGGTGGGACGGTTGTCGTAGTTTCTGAGGAACCATTGCATGTACCAGGATACCAGATCCACGGACGTCTATACCCTAGATAATTTAAGAAACTACCGACATATTATACCTTGTTTAAGGAATGTGGCAAGGCACAATAAAGCACTAGTTCAAAGTCATTACTAAGTACATTCGATTAATATCGAACACAGCTTTCATCATTTTGTAGTGTCTTATATTTTTTTGGAAAGACCTTATTTTGATGTTCTTCTTCTTCGCGTGTAGGCAAGTGGTCAGCCCTGGTGTCAGAATTTTTAGGCTGCCCAAAGGTTTTTGACTTGGCTTAACGACTATTGTCTTACGCAGCCGGGACCGACGGCTTAACGTGCCCTTCGGAACACGGTAGCGCTCAGTTGTAATTGTAAATACCACTTTTTGATGTAGTGGTTGTGGTCACCCATCGTAATAGTAGTAGTGACGGTAGCGCTCACAGCGAAGCACGACTAGCCGTTCCTATAAAGTTAAGCATGTTCGCTATTTTGATGTGATATAGCTTAAATTTACTTCCACTTCTTCACAAACAAAACGAAACAAATATAAAGTTTTTTTTAAATTATGTCAGACTTGACAGCTGTCATTGGGTGTCTTTTTTTACAGACCAGTAATAATTACTGCTGGGCTACCACAAACTAATACAAAACCACCATGTTTCATGGCATTACAGATAGATAGATAGATAGAAAATGCTTTATTGCACAATCAACAAAAATGTAGGTACATAGGCGAACTTAATGCTAGAGAGTATTATCTTCTAGTTAACCTGGGTGTAACTTAAAAAATGTGTGTGGCCGTACAACGCAGCTTACAATTGCATATTGCACAATGTCTAACCGCTCAGGCGCTTCAACCACATGTGCGGCCGGCATCGCGCAACGTGGACCGCTCCCCACCACATTTGTGGCTTACAGCTGATTTCGCTACTAGGGATGGCAATCAATTTTTAGAGGTGTCACTCGTTACAAATCGACTAAAATTGAAACTAGTTGAACGTCACTATCGAATAAAGTAAAATATCTATAGTTCAGGAGAAAAAAAAAACGCCTCAGTCTAAATTGCATCTCACGCCGAGCCGGCGCGCGCCGGCGACGGAGTAATTTCCTTTAGGTACGGTGGCGCCTGAGTGGCTAAAATCAAATACTTTTTACACTTAAATAAAAACTATTATTATTAAATAATATTGTTCGAGTTCATACCATGATCTTATAAAGTACTCCTGCGTGTGAAAGAGACGTCTACATTTTTATATGGCGTTATCACTGTCGCACGTCAGTGTCAACATGATGTAAAGGTTTGACATGACAGTTGTATTTGAGTGTACGAATTATTCTTACTTTTATATCATTTGTCAATGCATGATTGGAGTAATATTGAAGTAATAATGCTATAAGACGCTGTGGTTGCCCCCCTGGTCTTGAAAATAAAATCGCAGAAGCTATCAACTTGTACCACACCACAGGAAAATCCATTACATACAGGGTGCGTCCCAGGGGGAAAATTCGTAAACAGCTTATTGTTAACACCCTGTATCTGGATTGAGGGTGCGCCTGGGTAGTTAATGTTTGCTTCGGGGAAATTCGTTTTATTCTATTATGGTTTTGAATGGATTTCTGATTTGTTTTAGTAGTCTTAAGCTTACCTATATCATTAAAAGCAATTTGGTCTTTTTTTATATTTGGCTTCTTTCGATTTGAGTATTTAGCCAGTAAAATCTTTTTAAGACTGTGTGATGGATGGCTCAGGATGACGTGCGCAGTGCAGTGTCACGCGAAACTTTAATTTTGAGTTCCGAGTGACACTGCAATCTGTTATGAGCTGCCGTGTCGCTTAAAATCAGCCCGGCTAGAATGCGCACAGCGACAAAACTTTTTCGTGAGTGACCGTGACGTGTAGTGTCTGTGTGTCTCACGTTAACAACGATGACAAGTTTTCTCGTTGTGCGCATGCTAGGGGGTCAGGTGAACGACTAGCTCGTCACGTCATTAGGTTCATCATCATCATCAACAGCCTGGATACGTCCACTGCTGAATATAGGCCTCCCCCACAGAGCGCCACCTTGAACGGCTGCTCGCCTCCTGCATCCATCGGCTCTCCGCGGCTGTCCACCTAGTGGAGCGCCTACGCTGCATCTTCCGGTTCGTGGTCACCACTTGAGAAGCTTTCTTTCCCATCGGTTGTCAGTTCTACGATCGAAGGCCTGCCCATTGCCACTTTAACTCGCCAATCCTAAATATATCGGTCACCCTTTCGGTACGGAACCCTAAAAACGATTAGACTACGTGCCACATCTTCGCCGTTTAAACTACATCTCTAATAAATAACACAAAAGAACAAAAGGAATCATGTCTGTAAATAAACAAACCGAATAACAACCCCTAAACCCCGTGTGAGACCGCAAAACTATTATTTATTTTCGCACCCTCAACAATAAAACAATTACCCCTCGCGGATCATCCCCATATCTTAGTTGACACCCTCTCGAGGGTTTATTAAAGAGGATTATTTATTTATGTTGGTAACACTGCTAACCCGTGTTTGGGATGAGGGTAGTTGTGCGAAGTGATTATAAATATCCAGTGTCTTATTTTGCTATATAGGGATTAGGTTTTTTTCATATTGGTCTACATTTTATTGAAACTCAAATTAAATGTCAGGTAAAATATACTGCCTGCAGAAGTCCACAGCAGCCCCGCTATTACGATGGATCTGCCAAAACTAACTTGACAGCAGTTAAGCGGCAGACGCGCGTCAGCAGCGCTCCTAGATCCATCGTAATAGGGGGGCTGAACATAGGCCTCACCCCAAACCGCTACTGTGAAGAGCCGGCGAAGGAAGGCAGGCTGCACCTGCCCCTTCTATTGCCGCCTCATCCGTTCATTCTTTTCTCCTATCGTTTTCCCTTTAGCTTTCCATAAACAGAGTTAGGACTTAAAACTAATTAGTCCGTGCGAAGCCGGGGCAGGTCAACTAGTCAGTAGTATACCACTATAGTCAATACATAATTAAAAATAAGAAAAACATTTATTGCCACTATATCTACACCAAAAAGTATACAAATCGATGGAACAGTTTAAATAGGGAGGCAATATGTAGGTAATTTACAGAAATAACTTTAAAATCAAATATTTCAAGTCACTGAATGAGTTTTGGCGGGAACGCGAAAGAGTTCACGTCGTTTATTGTATTAATTTTCAAAACTTTTGCTTTTTCCAGTGTTAATGTTTACAATTGGTGGCCTTTTACGCATTAAGTGCTGAGTTACGAGCATGAGTGAGGGCAAGTGATATAATGTGGTGAAACGTGACTTTTCGTGTTGCTTCCAAACTCCATAGAAGCTTCTAGTAAAGTTGCCACCACTTTGCTGGAGCATGATTTAGACTGGACTATGACTACCTGACTTAGACTGGACTATGACTATGACTGGGACATGATTTTGCGTGAAATATTTTATAACACGATGAAAATATAATACTTGACACTGGCTAAATACACTATGTGTGGACCCAAAATATAAAAAAAGTCACTGAACAATGCTCTAGAACAAGTAACAACAAAACACGACGCCATTTTTAAAATTAAAGCGCATTTCGCAACCGGCCAGTACTTCAATCAACCATAGACAACTTTTTTTATTTACATTCGGCAAACGCAACCTCCTTTCATCCTCGCGGTCACAAATAAAACGGCCACAATGGCGAAATCACAAATTACGTGTACCATTTACATAGAAAAAGTGACAAGTTACGAACCGTAACATTTGTTAGCCCCCATTGTATTGTAAAGTATTATACCTTTAGTGATGTGCGTGGGAGAAGGAGTCTTGAAACAAGATTTTAATTTATTGAAGTAAAAATGTTGGGATTCTCTCACAAAGTTCTTATAACATCTTTGGATAGTATATAAAAATAAAGTCATTAGTTATGTAAGCTTTTACCTTCTGTGCTTGGTTGAATGGTTGCACTTATACCTAAAGTAGCATTTTTACAGACAATTGTTACAGAAATCATGATAGAAACTCTTTATTGAACACCGCATTTACAGAAAACAATTAATAGATACAAGCTCAAAACTAAGTGTTACCATGGGCGGTATTATCGCTTAAAGATCTCTTCCAAACTACTCAGAAAGCCAGAAAAAGATCATGAAAAGAAACCGAGACTTAAAACTGGAATCTATATTTTTTTGGACTTATTGTCAGTTTTGTAGATATTTGCTTGCATTAAACCTCTCTTCGCAGCGTAGGCCGGCCCCCCAGTAGGTGGACCGACGACTGGTGAAAGCCGCGGGGAGCCGATGGATGCAGGAGGCGAGCAGCCGCTCTAAGTGGCGCTCCCTGGGGGAGGCCTATGTTCAGCAGTGGACGTCTTCAGGCTGTTAATGATGAACCTCTCTTAAGTCAATCAAATTAGACCTATTTCTTTAGTGCTGATATAAGTTATATATATACTAACTTCTTCTTCTTTGGTATCTATAACTACAGAAAAATTAAAGCGTTACTGTACCGAGCAAGAAGTTTATTAAATAGTCTTGGTTTTAAAATTCTTAGTACCGAGGAATAAGTGATGTGCTAGTACAAGACCCTTCAGTCTTGTACTAGCACATCACTATTGCAACTTAAAGTTCTGGCCTTATTTATATTTATACATTTTACTTATTTGGTGCGTACTAACAAGATGTTTACGCGCCCGCCTTGTGTCAAAGTGTCCCGCCAAAACCTTCAATGGTTTTTTTTTCTTTTTGTGAAACCATAGACAATTTGACTTTCTTTTCGGCAAAGGCGTTTGACAACACCCGGGCTGTGCGGTAGGTAACGTATTGTTGTGTGTAATGTAACTTTTTAATCTGATTTTGTACAAGTTTTAAATTGTGATCTAATTTGGTGGAAAATTGCGGTGTGAAATTGGATTTCGAGTTGGTTTAGGTGTAAGCAATGTGAGTTTAAGTGGTTTTTAAAGCTTCACTGAGTTTGATTGCATCATGACGCTGACGCGAAGGCTGAAAAAAGGCCGTGAAGTACCGATTATTTAATCCGGAATGTATGATTGTACGAAGATATTAAATACTGTTTTTTTTGGTAAGTTGGTATATACCTATTAGAGTCTGGCTACTGAAAGTGGAGACTAAAAAAGCGCGGCAAAAATAAAAAATATCGGCTAGGCAGTACTAAGAAGAAAACTTGGAACAACTCACTTTGATTTTTTAATAAAGTTTATGTTTTACCGTTTTCCATACATATTTTCAAGTTTTTTTCTTAGTATGGGGCTGCCATGCTGCTGTTTTTAAATTTGGCGCGCGTTTTTCAGTCTCTACTTTCATTAGCCAGACTATAATACAATAACTGTCAAAATCTATTTTAGCAACATAGCAGAATCAACTCAGTTTTCTTATACCTATAATGATATTTATATTACTTCCACAGAACCAGCAGCCTTCCAAAATATCAAAGTTCAGCAAAATGTAACCGCTGCAAGAGAAAAGTCTTATATCATCAGTGTTTTCTGATATCTCTTGATATTGGAATGAAAACTTAGTCAGCGGCAAAATCCAATAACGTCTTTGCCAATTCGGGGGAAAAAAGTTTGTCATAGACAAACCGCGGGAAAGTAGTTTCGAACATGTGCCGACCAATATGGCGGATCATATTGCCTTTTTGGAGATACGTTTGGGTTTTTCTAAGTGTTATGTATTAAGTTATTGCTATAACAATAGTTATTTTATGTGATATTGCATGGATAGTACCTACTGTAAATAATTTATTTTCATAGAAATAAACACACATAAATATTTTCTTAATAGTTAAGCTTTATGGCAGTTTAAACACAGATTGTAGAAAATATAAGTAAATTTAAGTGTCACTTAGCCAAAAAAATAAAGTCTGACAGTTGAAAATAGCATGGTACCCGATCAAGTTAAAATTGTTTGCCTTGTAACGGGACGTCCTTTCGGCCAGCTCGCCTGGACGCCTCGTTATGGTTGGTGACCGTGCCTACCGCAGCACTAGACGCTGCGAGGGATGGGTTACCTAAAGGGTGTCCTTTATGTGTGTCAAATTGGTATAAGTATAGACTTGACTTGACTTCTTAGTTTTCTCTGTGGCTAGTTGTCACAATTCTGGTGGTAGGGCCAAGGAACTTATACGTAGGAGTTTTGGCGGGAACGCGAAAATGTTCACGTCGTTGCATTGTATTATTTCTCAAAACTTGTGCTTTTTCCAGTATTAATGTTTAAAATTGGTGGCGTTTTACGCATTAAGTGCTGAATTACGAGCATGAGTGTGGGTAAGCGATATAATGTGGTGAAACGTGAGTTTTCGTGTTGCTTCAAAAATTCCATAGAAACTTCTAGTAAAGTTGCCACCACTTTACTGGAGCATGACTTAGACTGGACTATGACTATGACTAAGACTTGACTTTACGTCATATATTCTTTAACGATAAAAATTACAATACTTGACACTGGCTAAATACACGACGTGTGGAGCCAAAATCTAAGAAAAAAAAAAAATTATACGTATACTATACAGTTCCTTGAGTACGGCATCATGGATGACTGTGATCAATACAGTTACAACACGGAGCAAAAGAAACCGCTTCGGTGCGAAAGCGTCATATTTTTCAAAACTCTGTGGTTACAGCATTACATATCCTTTGTTAATTATGGGACATCCTGCAACATACAGGTACCTACAGTAAGATTTATTAAAGAGTAAAATTATATTAATTGTGTATAATTAATTACTTATGTATAAAAGCTTTCTAACGTCGTCGTAACAACATAATATATACAAAATCTGACAAAATCTAAAATCAAATAATATATATATTTTTCTTATATTTTGGCTCCACACATAGTGTATTTAGCCAGTGTCAAGTATAGCTATTTTTCATCGTTAAAGAATATATTACGTAAGGTCAAGTCTTAGTCACAGTCATAGTCCAGTCTAAGTCAGGTAGTCAAAGTCCAGTCTAAATCATCTTCTAGTAAAGTGGTAGTAACTTTACTAGAAGCTTCTATGGAATTTTGGAAGCAACACGAAAAACCAAGTTTCACTACATCATATCACTGGCCACACTCATGCTCGTAATTCAGCACTTAATGCGTAAAACTCCACCAATTTTAAACATGAACACTGGAAAAAGCACAAGTTTTGATAAATAATACAATAAATAATTAATAAAATAAATAAATATTTGTGGACATTACACACAGAGCCATCTAGCCCCAAACTAAGCAAAGCTTGTACTATGGGAACCAGATAACTGATACAATACTCAGATACTTTTGGTACTTACTTTACAATGCAACGAAGTGAACGTTTCCGCGTTCCTGCCAAAAGTCAAAAATATAGTTATATACTCTATCATTAAGACACAATAATCTGACAGAACGAGAGACCATAAAGCGCATATTTTATTATTAATATAAGCAATCGCCTGATTACCAGCATTCCTGCGCAGTAGGGAGGTATAAAAAGGGAAAAACCTTAAAAGCTTGAGAAAACTTGATAAATAAGTAAATTGGGTGCGACGTTTCAGAGCTATTGGGTTCCGTAGAAATTAACTTAAACAAAATAAATTCTTGCGTAGATTTTATAATTGCTATTTAGGTACCGCATCCCATTGCCAGTTATTCTGCTGCCACGCGGCAAGCATTACTATGTTCCAGTTTAAAGGACATTGTGTGTAGCTGGTGAAATTAATGGGCAAATGAGACTTTATGATCTGATCAGTGTATTATGGAAATCTCATTATCTAGTAGGCATGACTGTGCTGATATCTTTGGATGACGGACGTGCGCAATGCGCAGGGCAGTGCTACATTACATAAAACTTAACTGTCAAGGGTGGCCGTGACGCTTAACATTATAGGTGATCAAATAGCTAGTCACGTCGTTCATTGACATAAAAAACATCATAACACTGGTTGAAAACTATTATTTTCAGGGCCATTATTCCGTATCGATTCCTTACTTCGACACCATGCGAATTCCTTGTCTTACATAAGTAATCTGCAAAACTCTATTCTCTATGAAACGAAAATAAAACCGCGCGAAATGAATTTGGAATTGCCGGCGCGATTTGAACTGTCAAAAATCACATGTTTTACTGAGATGCGTTTCGAAACATCAACAGATCAAAAGTTACCACCACTTATGTCAATATATTTTATTAAAAACAAAAATAACTTTAATGTAAGTGAAGGTATTTCTAACGGTGTGACACGATTTAAACAAGACACGATAACGACGTGGTTTCGTATCGTTCGGAATCTGTGTTTTCATAGAGAATAATGGCCCAGGCTCTGCGGAATTTTTGATGAAAACCTTTTATAAACGACGCGCGGCACGGTCTTCAAAGTGTTGGGGATGGGTGGCGTTACGTTTTTTAACTTACGGCTCAATGTATGTAAGAAAATATAAATTATTTATTTATCCGAGTGGCAGCACCGTCGTTTCGCTGACCAGAGCCATAAGGAACCTTAAAACGCGGGACAATTCTCGTTATTTCTCGCACACTAAACTTATATTTTTACGTTCAAGCCAAGCAATCAGCTTTTATGACCGCTTCATTTGTTATTATTTTTACGTTTTTCGTTATAGGTACATAATTACGGGGTTCGCCGCGAGGTGTAAATTTAGTTACTGATTATTGAAGAAAGTACTTTTTTGTCGTAATAGGCTTGCGTTTGCTTCGGTGCTTGTTATTGCTATTTGTATAGTTTAATCTAATGTTTTAACTAGATATGAAATTGCGAATAATACGAATCCGTTTTAGGTACATAGTTTTTTAAACATTATTTGGCTTACGTGATTTGATTTTTATTTTACAGTGTTTATTTTTATCCAATGAATAACTTTTAACTGATTATTGAGAGAGCGTGCGTTTTATGATGACGTTGGCTTTTATAATGTATGAACTTAGGTATGTGTAAGTAGGTAACGCCACCAAAAAATTTTTTTTATTCTTGTCGGGCAGCAACAACCTTCTTACAAAGCATAGGATAGGTAATCTTCAAGTCTACGAATTTAAATCAACCCACATTTTTCGGGAGTCATCAAAACACGACCCAAGATTACAATCGACGTCATTATGGCATCAAAAATCCAATTTCCCCTATCAAACTAACATCATCATCATCAACAACAAATCATCCACAAAAAAATTAATACTCCCTGCGGTATCATCCCTTATTCATAAAAACATCCAATAACATGCGTTAATACTGGCTGAGTAGAATAGTGCAGCTGTTGCCACTATGAAAAAAAATAAGAAGCGCTTCTATTGGTCGGCCCGAAATGGCGGGAACATTAGCCACATCTGTCAGTTTCATATTGTCTATGGTCGTAGGGCTGGGCATTAAATATTTTTAGTGCGTCCGATACATAAGTTATGTTTTTATGTGAAGTGAAACTAATAAATAAATACGTTTCTCGCCAGATGGTAGTATAGTAGAAACCATAATTATGTTGTTTTTGAAATATTTTTTTAAGAAAACAATAGTCTCTTGTTTACTTAATAAAATTTCAAACATTTTAATGAAAACAATAAAATATATTTTTGAATGTTTTAAGATAATTTTTGCTGCTGGAATGTTCAGTCTAGTTATAGTTCAATAAATAATAATTATGTTTAGGTAAAGACAAGTTCATTTAATTTATTTACTGCATGAACAATTTAATAAAGAACGTTACTGTATGTATCAATTTTTAACTAAGAATTTGAAAAACTATAAATAAATAAATAAATAATATAAATAAATATGTGTGGACATTTCACACAGCGCCATCTAGCCCCAAACTAAGCATAGCTTGTACTATGGGAACCAGATAACTGATACAATACTTATATACTTTTTTTTTGTAAATACATACATAGAATACAATATAACACCCAGACGTAGAACAAACATCTATGTTCATCACACAAATGTTTGTCCCGGGCAGGAATCGAACCCACAGCCCTCAGTTCAGAAGGCAGGGGTACTACCAACTGAGCTATCGCGCCCGTCAACTGAGCTATCGGGCCCGTCAACTGAGCTATCGGGCCCGTCCAAATATACCAAATGAACAATACATTATATATTTATATGTAATCAATTAAACCTTATATTTCTGGATGACGCAGCGTAGGGCGGCCCTCTAGTAGGTGGACCAACGATCTAGTTAAAACCGCGGGGAGCCGATGGATGCAGGAGGCGAGCAGCCGCTCAAAGTGCCGCTCTTTAGGGAGGCCTATGCTCAGCCGTGGACGTCTGCAGGCTGTTGATGGTGATGAATTAAACCAAAAAGACCAAATCAACCAGAGTATAATATTTTTACACAAACGAAAGGTAAGAAATAAGCAAAACGGAACAAAAATAGTTGGTACTTACGTTAAGAAAGAAAGAAAGAAAATTGTTTATTCATGGCAAAACAACAATACAAATAAAATAGAAAACATGACAATAACTTTTCATAATTTCCAGTACCTACACAAGCCATACACAAACAACGATAATTTAGTTTTCCTTTTTGCTATAAGCAGATCAGTAATTTAGGGATAATAGGTGTGAACTTTAGTACCCATCATGAAGTAAATTGACATCGCAAGATCGTAACTTTTAATATGACGAGACGGAGCGACAGCTGATCGAGTAAACCCGTTTGCCGTTGCCATTAAATTAAAAAAATATTATGTGTAGTGCTGTGTACAAGTGGTGTATATTTACTACGATAAAACTATCTTAATCGTAGAGTTAGACGATTAATTTTTTTAACAGATACATTTATTGAGCAGATTTTTTTTAGGTATTATTTGTTAACTGATATATTGATAAGTAGATTGCAAAAGAACGAAAAGCTATGTAAACTTTAATTGTTAGAATAATATTATAATTTGAAATAAATAAAAATACTTAAATAAATAACGCCCAACGTTCACATACATAGACTCTGGACCCTAATTTAGGATTCCTTGTATATAGGACCTAGGAACTATGACAAGGATCATGGTCCCACAACACCCACACACATAACAAGCATTTGCATTTTTTCCTGTGCACAATTAATTACTGGTCCTCGAATGCGACTCCGAGTTATGAGCCGACCTTTTTAACTACGACACCACAGAGGATGTCAAAATGTGTCCTAACCTAATGCTGCAAATTAACTGATAAAGGTATAGTAAGCCGTAGTCGTAGGCAATGTGTTTTAGATATCTTGTCATACTGAGCGGTATGTAATTGTTATCTACGTGTTATCTACGTTCCCACAGCTGGGCACTGGCCGCAGGCCTTCTCTCACATGGAGAGTGTAGACCATAATCCACTACTGGCCAAGTGCACGACACAAATATGTTCTCGTATTTAGTGATTCTTGAAAATGCTGGTATAAATATGACAAGCTGCGTGAACTAGTACAAATTTTCATCAGGCGTACGATAAAATGATGCACATCACTATTATCGACACTTCATAAATACTGAATTGCACCATTAAAGTTACGTTATGTGTTAGGAATGTACTAACAAGGCCTTTTGAAAGCGGTTAATAACTTTAATTCTTATACTTAACATGCGAATATGTCGCATTATCTGAAGTATTGAACTAAATTTTTTCACTTACACTTACCTACAACTACATCCGTATTAGCTCTGCTCAGTTATGACCCTGTTGACATTTCATAAAAACGTTATTCTCTTGAAACTTGTCTACGGTATGGATTAACTATGTGCTATTGGCGGGAAATTGAAATAAATTTTCGGGAACCGAGAAAAAAAAAAGATAAGAGAACAGCTGTTTATTATGAATGTGTAAAGTGAAGATGAGTTTATAAGAAATGTAATTAGTAAGTAATTAGTAAGAAATATAAGTAGTATGAATCGTGGTCATGGCCAAATCATCCTAAGACATCATACAGTCTAAAAAAAGATTTCTAGACTGTGAGACCAGATATAAAGTCTCATTTGCCCATAGTTGCACTAGCTACCATGCCTTTCAATTCGAAACACAGTAGTGCTTGCACTCTACTGCTCGGCACCTTGGCGGCAGAATAACAATTTTTCATTTTATATAGCTATATAGCAAATAGCATAGCATTATTGCTATGCTATTTGCTAAAATGAAATTTCATAAACATGCTAATTGCTATCAATTAGCATGTTTATACTACTAATAGTACTCAAAAAACTGTTTTTGAATTATTATATCGTCTGAGAATATCGTCAAAATCATTATAAGTAGTCAACAGTTCTTGTAGAGCGATCTAAGTGGAGGGAGCCGTAAAAACACTCCACGCATTTTTCCGACTACTTTTCTTTATCTGAGGCTTTCGCCCTTTCTTTTTCTTCACTATAACCCTTCGTTCAGAAACAAGACCCCCCTCTTGACTTACTTTCTTTTGAAATTGAAATCCAAGGAAGTTCCATGATATACTTATCTCTGAAACCAAAGCGCACATCAAAGGATTTGCATATTGCGAATAGTTGAAGTAAACAACACACAGTCCTCACAGTCTTGTATTTCTAAACTTTTTTTGTTAGAATATGAAACTGAGAAAGGTAAGAGATTGACGGGTAAAATGGAAAATGTGATGACTGTCCCAAAAAACAAATCCGACCCTTTAGAATAGGTACCAGTACCTACCTATGGAACTCTAATGTATTTGCGAAATCCAAGCCGTTGAATTGGTGCCATATATGGCACCGTATAACACATCAGAAAAATAGCATAAAAGTTCTGGTCTGGTGTAAATTTCCACTGATAAGCTATTTTTCTTGCTTAAATCGTCTTACCAAATTTTAAATAACCGGCCAAGTGCTAGTCAGACTTGTGCATGAAGGGTTCCGTACCATTATCTACAAAAACGAGCAAAAAAATCACGTTTGTTGTAAGGGAGCCCACTTAAATATTTATTTTATTCTGGTTTTTAGTTTTTGTTGTTATAGCGGCAACAGGAATACATCATCTGTGAAAATTTCAACTAACTATCGGGGTATTTAAAATACAGCCTGGTGACAGACAGACGGTTTTACTCTTTCGGTACGGAACTCAAATAATTAAAAACGTATTTTATTTGTACAGAATAGATAGAAGTTGAACTACTCAATTTAAAATATTGAGCTATCATAACACTAGTGTGTTATAATAGCTCAATATTTTGTAGCTAAATCTAACTAAAAAAAGTTCTTAATTTAACCTCCCTTATTGTTCAAGCCCTATAATCATTAAGCATTAATAGAAACGTAGCCCTTATGTATTTTGTGTAATTAATATAACGTTATTAATAGTTTGGGTCGTAACTGTTATTTATCACGCGAGGTTTCGTTATATGTTATAGCTATTATAACGAGTATTGCTTCAGGGGATTATGATTTAAATTGTAAATGAATTAGATAATTATTTAACTTAATTCTGCTTACGTTAAATATAATATAAATGTTTTTATATATATTATATAATTTAATAATGTTTTTATGAAGATAGGTGGAATACCTATGAATTCTTTCGTATCCCTCCTGTATTGTTCTTTATAAAATAAAAAAATAAAAACATATTAACAAAGAGCACGGACCCAAGTGTTTGTGGAATGCAGATAAAAAAAGTTAATATTTTCAAACGCGCATATTATGTGCTGCTTGCGCAAAGGAAAAGAAAAAAACAATAAACATATAATATATAAAGATACTAATAATAAAAAAGCTACGTGAAATATTATCACAAGGTATTCAGTGAGAATTTCATCTTGCTGACTAAACTAAGCCCTAATTTTCAAGGTAAAGAAATAACATAGCTCGTTCCCAAGGTAAGCCAAAATATACGACCAAACAAATTCATAGCCTCCGTGCTTTATCTACCCAACGGTTCACAAATATCAATTTATATGTTAATAACTCGCGTTACGTGCCCGGACCAAGTGGAGCATACCTAAGGTTTTATGAGGATGGTCGGGTCCAAGTGAAACTTACTCTTTTGTCCATAGACAAAGATGTGACTTTAATTCGTGTTTCTGGGCCACAGATTAACGAAAAACTACACTACCTAAAATATCCATACCTAATGTACCTAACTACCTATTAAGGCTTTCAATCTCGCTACATTTTCGAGTCCCGGGAAAATTTTTCGAGACTCGACCCGGTCTCGAAATTCCCGAGAAAAATGAGACTTTCGAGACTACGTCAAAAGTAGGTTTGAACTTGTTTAGGCAGTAATTACAAGCTAATCAAACTGTTAAAAACTCAAATACAAGCAAAAATAACAACAATTTGCGTGATTATTCTCTAAAGTATCTGCTAGCGAACACATCGCAGCTATTTATTTTCACTTTTACGAAGAAATGTATTCACTTCAACAGCCAGAAGACGTTCACTGCTGAATATAAAACGCCACTTTCGACGCTTATCATTGGATTTGCTATAATCACCGCGCTTGGTAATCACAGAAGATTATAATGTACCAAGGATCCTCTTTAGTAGGAAATCATCAAGTTTATAGCACGCCAAAATGCTTGAAAAGGTTTAGCATATTCCCGCGTCCTATCAACAATATTGCAACAATAACTTTGAATTCAATATAAGTTTAGAATGATAAAGTTCAAGACTAATACTAAGTCTTATGTACTTACTTATAGCAAAAACGCGAATTAATAAAATTTTCTAGTTGGAAAAAATTACAAAGTTTCCTCCAAACCTTACAAATAAACAATGAATACTACACGAAACTTCATGACCGTATTTTAAGTTTTGTGTAGAAGTTTGAACTAAATATAATGGAGGTCTTATGTATAATGGATTTTAAAAATACCTGTTTATTACTGTAGTAATATGTTGCCTACAGTAAAAATAACACGCGTTGGAACCACCCCTGCCGCTCAGCCCCCCGACTTTGGCCTAGTACTAAAAATTATTAATTGTTCTGTTGCTTTGGCTTGGATTCGCATTGTCCTACTAC
Source organism: Ennomos erosarius (assembly GCA_963580505.1). Classification (NCBI taxonomy): domain Eukaryota; kingdom Metazoa; phylum Arthropoda; class Insecta; order Lepidoptera; family Geometridae; genus Ennomos; species Ennomos erosarius. The sequence continues at coordinate 6,591,039 of OY757004.1, forward strand.
ACGCCCTTAATAGGTCTCTTAAAATGAAAGAAAAGATTCCTACATCATTATTTCGTCAGATATACCCCTTGCGATTATTATGTGCCACAAAACTACTTGGAGTTGCTAGCTTGCTTATTCTCAGTTGAAATCCATGCTAGAAGACTTTAGTCGAACCCCTTTCAAAATTATTATTTTTAGAATAGAATAGAATAGAATAGAATAGAATAGTTTATTAGCCTTATAACTGTGTTTGTTACACTGGGCACGTCAATTTTACAATCAAAATTTATTACGCATGTATACAAGAAAGAGAGAGAAAATAAAATACAATGTCATAATGAGTAATTAAAATTAATACAATTCAATTCAATATAGCTACTTATACTAATTTTGATTCTCATACCTGAAAGAAGATTCTGTGAGACGCATTTCCATAAATTCATTTAAGGAGTAGAACGGTGTTTTTTCAAAGAATATTTTGAGTCTACGTTTAAATTCGTTTGTATGTAGCTGAGTAATAGCCAATGGTAATTTATTGTACATGCATATTTTATTGTATATTCCTTGCTTTTGGACCTTGGTTAATCTTATTTTTGGTTGATGCAATTTATCTTTGTTTCTTAAGTTACGTGTGTGTCGATCTTTATTTTTCATTAGATTTTCTTTCTTGTATTTCTAAGAGACTGTTGTAAGTGTATAGCGAAATTACTGTCATTATTTTATTCTTTTTAAAGTATTCTCTAACTGATGTTCGTTTTCGTAAACCGAACATTATTCGGATTGCTCTCTTTTGCGTTTTTAGTACCTTGCTGATATCGGCGGCGTTGCCCCAAACAGTGATCGCATATCTAACTATAGATTGCACATATGCATAGTATACAGATAAGAGAGATTTCTTGTCTATCAAAGGCTTAAGTTTTAGAAGCGCATAATTAGCGCTTGACATTTTTTTGCATAGTTTCTCTATATGTGCAGTGTGCGTAATTGTATGATCGACAGTATAGCCTAAAAATACATTTTCTTGTGTTTCACTTCTACTATTTTCTTGTATTATATTTCATAATAACGCTCTTGTCCTCATTCAGAAGTATACCATTAACATAAAACCACTTCTTCAGCATATTCATAGCTTCGTTAATTTTAAACTCTAATTTAGTTTCACATTTGTCACTCATTCCCACATGGGTATCATCAGCAAATAAACTTGCATATACTCAGTCTGGTAATGAATGTACAAGATCATTAATATATATTAGGAATAAGACAGGGCCCAGTATCGATCCCTGTGGTACACCTATTTCCATAGCACTGACCTCTGAATTTATCCCATTTACGCATACGACTTGATTCCGATTCTGAAGATACGTCCGCATTAAATTTAGTTCAGGGCCCTCAAAGCCATAATACTGAAGCTTGGCTACCAATATATCATGTCTTAAGCAATCAAAAGCTTTGGACAAATCACAATAAATACTAGCGCATTTCAGTGACTTGTCCAACGACTCCAGAACATAATAAATCACTTTCCTTATGGCCATTTCAGTTGACCGTCCCTTACGAAAACCAAACTGAGACACAACAAAAAGCTCATTACATTCAAAATATTGCAATATTCTTCTTTTTATTACTGATTCTAGTATTTTCGAAATTGTAGGTAATATACAAATTGACCTGTAAGTTCAGATCTATCTCCTTTTTTGTGTAATGGGATAATTCTACCAGACTTAAGGCTATCGGGAAATATCCCCTTTTCTAAACAATCATTTATTACAATATATAAAAATTCCATAAAATATTCATTCTTTAATATCAACTCTTTTAGTGTTTTTGTGTTCATGTCATATATGTCCGGAGTCATTTTTTGTTTCATGTTTCTTACAACTAATCTTAACTCTTTGTGATCAACTGCGTCAAATTTTATTCTCGTTACTGGTTTTTTTTCTCGATTTAAGTATCTAATACTTTTGTCTATATCTGTATCTTCTTTAGAATTAGTAAGTTTATTTGCAATGTTCTTAAAAAAATTATTAAATATATTTGCTATCTGTTTGTTATCAGTCACTTCTTCGCCATCTTCTCCTTTAATTATATCAATATTTTTCTTGTTCTGTTGTTTTTTCTGATGTCTCACTTGTTCGTTTATAATATTCCACGATTCTTTTACTTTATTTTTAGACTTTTTTATCCTTTGTCTTAATTGTATCTTTTTTGCTGTAACAAACACCTTTCTTAAGACTTTTTTGTACCTTTTTATGTGTAGCTTTCTTTGCTCAGTAGGTTGAAGCTCGTGTAACATTTCCATCTTAGCCAAACTGTTTTTCGATTTTTCTATCCCCTCAGACGACCATTTCTTAGTAACATTACATATACGATATTTTTTCTTTGGAAAAGCCGTGTTATAATAAAATTTAATAGCGTCATGCAAAATGTTCATTTTTGTATTTGAATCTTCGTTCATAATTAGTTGACTTTTAAGGTTACATAATCTCTATTTAGTAAAAAATGAAAATAGTTACAATTATTCGTTGACATAATTCTAATAAATTGAGAAGGTTTCTTATTATCATTAGTATTAACATAATCAAATAGTACAAGCTTAGTTACCTTATGATCAGAGAGGTTAAGATCTAAGACATAGCCCTCATTGTTGTCAAAATTAACTATGAAGTTGTCTATACAAGTAGCACTTGTTCCCTGGACTCTAGTTGGTTCATTCAATACCAGTTTACAATTAAAGTTATTTAAAATTCGCAACCATTTTTTAATTTTACAGTCTTGCTTTAATACATTTAAATTAAAATCACCAGCGATTACGATTCGTTTGCCCTCTCGGCATAGTTTATGTAACAATTGTGTAAGCAAATCAAAAAACAATGAAAGGTCTTTGTCTGGTCTGCAGACTGCTATTACTACTATCTTGGAAGGTCTTAGTTCAATTGCCGTAAGTTCGAAATTCATTTCAAATGATATCTTATTTATGTCATTTCTTATCCTAAAATCAATATTATTTTTAACAAAGTAGCCGTGCCGCCGTGTTCAAATAGTTTTCTGTTGTAATATGATGCCAATTCGAAGTTCGGAATTTTCATAGTGTGCATTTTGTGGTCCTTTCCCCATGTCTCCGACAAGCATCGATTGTGAGTACATCGCACTCACAATCGTTTAGCAAATGATCAATCTCTAGGTATTTGTTATGTATGCTTTGTACGTTGGCATGTAGTATTATGGTACGTTTACGGGTGGTAATCTGTTGTGAAAATTTGTTTCTGATAAACACTTGATGAATTCAAGGGTTGATGAACCTTGAAATTTTTGTGTAGTTGTTGATATGATAATTTGTGTCGCTAATTCTTTAAATTTTCTAAAAGTGTTGCTTTTACCGTTTTCTCTTAAATTAGGGTCAATATATTTAACATTTTCTGACATATTCGCTAAGTGTGCTATTCTTCTGTTAATATTGTATATATCCTAGTCATTTATGTTATTATACCGTATCCCACTAATAATTACATTGTATGTTCTATATTTCATGCCTATAATATCATTTAATAATTTTACATAAATTTGCTTCTTCGTTCTAGCGTCAACAGTTTCTTTCAGCAACTGTATCATTTGTCTTTAGATTCTTAGTTCTTTCATGGAAGGTGTCTAGTATTTCCAAGCAGTTGGCTCCTGGTTTACAGTAGTTCATAACTTTAGTCCCTCCGTCCATATGATTGATAATTTTCGATGCCAATCCTTGTCCTACACTATCAGAGAAAATTAGTGTGTTTCTTGAATTTGTATCTATACTTTCTGGTGCTATGATGTTTGATGCCTTTTGTATTTCTATATTTTGTGATCCACATGGCACTTCTTGATTATGCTGAACAATTTTTAGACTGTTATCACATACTAAATTTTGGTGGGTTTGTAGCTCGAGAATTTTATGATTTAGCTGTGCGTTTTCTTTATTTGCAATCACGCATTTTTTCTGTAGTCTTTTACTTTTCCTAGAGACCTTCTTCAACTTTTTTAATAAGGATGCTCGCGTTTTGCGAGTCGTTACTTTTATTGGTTTTGTGTTGTGTTTCTTTATTTTAGCCTTTTCTTTGTCATTGTTATTATTGTTGTTTCTCTCTTTTTCTTCATCTAGCCATTTTCGCAACTGCTCTATTTCTAGGTTCAATTTATCTATTGTCTCTTGCTGCCTCTCATATTCGAATTTTTGGTGTTCTTTAGTAGGCGTTGACAGCCCTTTTGCATTTTTCATGCTCTCTTCTGGGCCTATCGAAATTCGTTGACGTTTTCTTTTTCGACCCAACAGAGGTGTATTATGATTTTCACTCAAATCCATTTTTTTATAAACTTCCAAGATTTTGATCGCTTTCTCTAACTCTTTTTTAATTTGTTCATTTTCCAATACTAAATTATCGATTTCGTTATTAGCGGCTAGAACCTGATTTTCGAGATCAATAATTTTAAAGTTAACCAATCCAGTTTTAAGCAGCTGCTCTATAGGGGAGACCTGAATGCAGCAGCGGACGTTTCCAGGCTGATGATGATGATAATCAGACCTTAGATTATTAAGCCTGTAATCAAGACCCTCAGATGACTCTTTGAATATTGAATAAGTATGAAAACTCAGACTAAAAACCATGCTAGAAACCTATGTTGACAAGACCGATGCTATTTTTCAAAAAGGCTAGTTGTAGTTTCTATAGATTATTAACTAGAATAAAAAATACTCGTGGTTTAGTACATTTTTGAATAGTTTGACTCAAGTCTCAAAAGTCTCGTTATTCCCGAGACTGGAGGTAGCAGTCTCGAGTCTCGAAAATACGAAAAAATCGTCGAGACTCTCGAAATTTTCGAGACCGAGACTCCCGGGATGAAAGCCTTACTACCTATACAAGGTGACCTTGAATTGATATGTTATCCTGAAATGGGGGGGACTGGGACCATGATACCCTATAAGTTGTGAGAGCCTTACTTGAAACTGGGTGTTTCCAAACCTCTATGGTAAAAAATAAATCCACTCGCAATATTGCACGTGCGATCGCTACGAGTATTAACAAGATACCATAAATTCATTTCTAAACACAGGTTGTTAACCTCATTTATGTGCACTCGGTCAAGGATGAAGTTCAACCACCCAGCTGCGCTAAGGCTATTTTCGAACGTAAACTTCACATAGCATTTCTTCAATGAAAAACTCTTAATTTAGTAAAGTCGTAGAAGAAACATTGTCTACCTTCCCCCCCTTCCCTTTCGGGATAACATACCAATTCAAGGTCACCTTGTATAGGGCGAATTCTGTGCTTTGTCAGTTGTTTTTAGAGTTCTGTACACATAGGGTAAAGCGAACTCTATTACTAAGGCTCCGATGTCAGTCTATCACCAGGCTGTATCTCATGAACCGTGTTAGTGAAACAGTTGAAATTTTCACAGATGATGTATTTCTGTTGCCGCTATAACAACAAAAACTAAAAACCAGAATAAAATAAATATTTAAGTGGGCTCCCTTACAACAAACGTGATTTTTTTGCTCGTTTTTGTCCTAAAAAATAGACAAAACAAATCCTAAAAAATAGATCAAAATAAGTATTTAAGGGGGTTCCCATACACAAAACGTGAATAAATTTTTTTGCTCGTTTTATAGTAGTATGGAACCCATCGTGCGCGAGTGCGACTCGCCCTTAGCCAGTTATTTATCTAATCTGTGATCCACACTTTCTATTAATTGCGTGATTGTGTATTGTTTTGTTGTGTGGGTTCTTACGCTAAAAGCTGTACCAATTTAGGTGAAGTAGATTACTTGCACTATCTAGATTCTAGATTTACATAGAATACATTTTATTCCGGAAATATTAGATTTTCTGCGAGTAAATCCTGTAGAAAAGAGCATAATTCCATATAATTATAATTTAATCAAGTACGATCAAGCCGTAAGTGAGTGGAGCGGTCCTATATCATCCATGCCAGTAACTGGAACACAATTAGCTACTAACTGTCACAGATTACCCACATCTCCGCTCCCTAGTCACTGAAGCTTAGAGTGGGGGTGTAGTGTCAGCGGGAAGCGGGTAGAGTTATAAGCGAAAGCGTTTTTGAAGCCCTCTTTTCATACTGAATGCAGGATCTGGTTTTAATTTGACGACAAGTGATCTAACCTTCGTTTGTTTATTCTAAACAACGTTTGACGTGACCTGAGAATCTAAGATGAAGTTTTTACAAATTCAAATTTCAATACGTTTCAGACTCCTTCCAGCCTATTTTAAATCTTGCGTTTATCATAGTTTTATTAAAGACTAGCTGTGCCCGGCGGTTTTATAAATCGCGGATAAAAAACCAATGTGTGAATCCAGTATAATTATGAGCTATCACTATTCTTCATTCAGATCCGTCCAGCGGCTGCCACTGTGACATGAAGAAGGAACAAACATGGTCCAGATGATTTCTTGTATCTTTGTATCCAAAGTATAGACGTAGGCCGGTATTCTGTGGAGTGGAGATAATAGTTAGCCTAGTTCTTAGTAATAACGTTTAGACTTACCGTTACATAGTTACATGAGCGATTTTTATTGTTTCTAGAGATCACCCGCTAGCACTGCAGCCTCGCCCGCTCTCTCAAGGGACAGGGGTCGGTAATGTACTAAATGCCCCAGTTATTAAATTAGACCGTGACTCCGTGGAATGTGGGGGACAGTTTATAGACTGACAATGACAACCGACGAGAGAGCGTGTTACAAAATACTACGACACTCAGCCGTAATTTAGTGCTAACCTCAGGCATCTTACCTTTGTAAATGCTCGAAAAGTGCTAAAGTCAATATTCAGAATAACCGTCAAGTGCCTGTTGGACTCGCGCACGAAGGGTTCCGTACCATTATCTATAAAAGCGAGCAAAAAAGCAACGTTTGTTGGAAGCCCACTTAAATATTTATTTTATTCTGCTTTTCAGTGATTTGTTGTTATAGCGGCACAAAGATATAGCTGTGAAAATTTCAACTGTCTAACTAATTCGGCTCATGAGATACAGCCTGGCGGGGTCATAGAAATTGGGTTTGCTTAACCCTTTGGGTGCGGAACCCTAAAAACAACTGAAATAATGCGCACAGGTTCAGGAATTTTCTTCTTTCGGTTGTAACTCTCTGTACCGCTGGAACCACAGATATTTAAAAAGTAGTCCCTACTAGCTGGAACTCAATTCCTTTTGGCCGCTGCAAATGTTATGGGCGGCCGTGTCGCTTAACATCAGGTGAATGACAACCTTTTCACGTCATTAGTTTACAAAAGGGATATTGTAGTAATATCGAAGGAAGCATAAGCAAGTTTAAGTCCACTATTAAAGCTCTTTAAATTCATCATTCATCATCATCATTTTATTTCTATATTGTTTCTGTATATTGTTTATTGTATATTGTTTCTATACACTTTCGGCATTTTTTGGCATTTTTTTTAAATTTAAATATTCAATTCATATATAATTTTTATCCTTATATTTTAACCATGTATAATTTACAAAGTTCTACAAAATTCTACAAAATTAATTTACAATTATTTACTTACACATTTGTTTACTTGCTTAATCTACTTGCATGCAGTCTTCGCCAATAATTGTAATGACATTTAGCACTTATAGAATAATGTTTTTATATATTGTAACAGTGTACATTATGCTGGTGTTCAATAAATAAATAAATATATTCTTTTAAAAAAACGTCGGGACGTCACATTCACTGAATAAGGTATAAAAGCTGCATAATGTCTTTGGAGAGGCCTATGTTCAGCAGTAGGCTTCAAGCTGTTAATGATGATTGTGTCTGAAATAAGATTTTGGTAAGTACATATTCAACAATTTCAAAGTTCGTGGAAAAGACAGGGCTTAATTACCGTAATAGTTTGTTTTAAATGAATAAATGGAACAATAAAAGTTTTTTTTCTTATATTTTGGCTCCACACATAGTGTATTTAGCCAGTGTCAAGTATTGTAATTTTTCATAATGTTAATTAAATATTTCACGTAAAGTCAAGTCTGAAAGCCATAGTCCAGTCTAAGTCATGCTCCAGTAAAGTGGTGGCAACTTTACTAGAAGCTTCTATGGAGTTTTGGAAGCAACACGAAAAATCACGTTGCACCACATTATATCACTTGCCTACACTCATGCTCGCAATACAGCACTTAATGCGTAAAACGCCACCAATTTTAAACATTAACACTGGAAAAAGCACAAGTTTTGAGAAATAATACAATGCAACGACGTGAACTTTTCCACGTTCCCGCCAAAACTCCCCAATTAAAGTTTATTTTCTTAATTTTATCCCCCAACCCTTTTCAATCTGTCGAATTTCCCACAGTATCTAATTTCCTGTAACCTCTTTGGTGATACCATAAAAAGTAAATGAGGCGCGCAGTGATTTGGGTTCTGTTCGTAGTTTAAAAACATGCTCCTTATTTTTTTACGATATAAAATAGGAGTTGCCAGAATATCTCATTCGATAATAGCAGATTTTGTGCTCGGGTTTTTTATGAAGAAAATTAAGGATTTTCGTCAGAAATGGATTAACTGCTGGTGAAGCCTGCGGATAACAGATAAACACTACTACTGCTACCCACTACATTTACTAGGTGGTAGGACTTTTCTGCAAAGTTCATCTAGGTAGGTACCACCGCTTTGCCAGTTATTCCGCCGCCAAGCAGGTAGTGTACACTGTACAAGCACTACTGTGTTCCGGTTTGAAAGGCATTGTAGCTAGTGAATTTACTGGGCAAATGAGTCTTTATGATCTGGATCTCACAGTCTAGTTATTGAGGGAAACTCAAAATACATCGCGTCGTACCTTGAGTAGACAGTTACTTCGCTTCTCTCGTTTGAGAAAAATTCACGCAGAAATGTAAAGTTGATTATTTATTATCAACTAAAAATACCATAACACAAAAATCAGGTTAAATCGAGGTTGAGTCGAGGGGAGTAATCTCGAGGTAACGTCTTAGAATATTGGGGGTTAGACTGTGCTGAAATCTCAGGACGACGACGTGCGCAGTGCAGTGTCACGCGAAACTATATTTAGAGTTTCTAGTGACACTGCAACTGTAATAGGCAGTGGTGACACTTAACATCAGGGGAAGGACTAGCACAAAAAAAAAAACAAAAAAAAAAAAACTGTGGCACCTATTAATACAGCCTCTACCTAAAGTAGGTAAGTATCTTATGTGGGTAAAACTAAATCATTAAATATTATGAACTTACATCCAGATTAAGATTGTACTAAAATCGCTTCGGCATTTCATAAAAACTTCTTATACCTGGAATTTTAGTTAAACGACAAAATACCTATTAACTTTACGGATTCAGACATGTTCACTTTAACGAGGCAGTGCGCAAAAAAAAGAAATAACCCCCAAAATAAGCTATACCCTACCTACTTTATTACTGGCCGATAACATACTAATCTTAAAAAGAAATCCTTATTCCTAAAAAAAATAAGAGAATATTTAAAAAACAATAAAAGCTGCGCTGACGTCGGCCCTCTCAGAAGCGCTTCGATAATAAAACAGCATAATTTATGCCTTGGACCCTGAATCCGAAGCCAGTAACAACCCAACAACATTATAAGCATTTTTTTGATCTGGCAACCACACATAAGGCGTGTGTTGGCTCTATATAAAACTAGCCTTTGCCGCGGGTTCGAAAAGAAAAAAAACTCGATGATGAGGTAACGAACGAGGCGCGGTTGGCGCGTTCCTTTTTTAAAACCATCCGCATCGACGTGTGTGGTCTTTCCCGCGTTCCTAATTCAAAATCGCCTTTGTTTCTTTTAGGATTAGATTTGAATTTGTTCGTTTCGCGGCTAAAAACTTTTCCACTGAGACTGGCACGCATTAAATATTGAAAATGCTTTCCGATGAAAAAGTTAATTGTAATCTTTCCTACGCGAAATCGACCGGGTTACCCGAATCGACAACCAATGTAGTTTTTAGTATTAATGTGTAATAAATAATTATAATAAATTGAAGGTTCGTATGCGTGCACGAGTGGTCTAGTGCTGGCTTAAGACAAATGTTAATTATAAATAACCCTTCCATGGAAAAAATACATTTTGAGTGTTTTCTTTCTCCAGGTAGAACCTTTCAGTAAATTTCCTTTCACCTCAAGCCATGAGTTTTATCAAAAATATTAATGTTAGAGAGACTACGAATTTAAAATGATTTTTTCACTGGCTCAATACATTAATCGTATAAAGCCAGAAGTCAAATATGTATGTACAAAGAAAATCTTTTCCTATTGCTTCTTAAGGTAAGTAAACCGATATTCAAATCAAAATATTACTAAACATTTGAGTCTTTAATTAATGTTTTCGGTTTTAATTCAGTTTAATTTCCGAGTATTGCCCGGTAATTTACTTGTTGGTATTTTATGTCATACTCAAGCGGCCATGTTGTAATTGGTTGGTGTTTTGTTTTTTAATTGCGTTCCAATTTTAAACGTTCTAATAAGTAGGTGGGTAAGTATAGAGGTTTTTATTGATGTTTTTATTGATTGTATAATGGTGAAAGGTGAAATTTCTGCTTAGTTTCTGGTATTTGTAGATTTTATTACGGAAGAACGTTTAATGCTATACGTCCTGGACCCTAACTAGGATCCCTGTATCTAGGGACCCAGGAACTACGAGGACCATGCTTCCACAACACACGGACACAGAACAAGTAATAGGTAAATATATTTGTAGTAATGTTATGTGCAGTTTTTCTATAAAAAATTTTTTCATAGATAATCATCACCAACCTTGGTATTCTAATCGGAAAAATGTGTTCCAGATTCTTAACCAGTGATAAAATAGGAATTCTTCGCACTAGATAACCAGATAGACCGACCTTGGTGTTCTAAAGAATAAATGGTCTTGTCCCGGGAATCGAACCCGCTGCTCGTGCGTATTCCTGCAAAGTTCATTATAGTTTATTATATTAAAACTGATGACGAAATTCATCATTGTCGTTATACAAAAGTGAACCTAATTATAACTGTAAATCTAAAAAAGTTTAGCTTACCCAAAACCATTTATTTATTTTCGTCTGTATGTCGGTACCGCGCCGCGCGTTTGGGCGCAAAGAAAAAAGTAAAATATTTTGACAGGTAACACAATGGCGATTCGAAAATGGAAGGCGTCATGCGGTGCGACTGCGAGCGGGTAAAGGCACGGATTAGTTAGCAGTTACTATGCGATCGTGTTTATAGAAGTAATACAACCTCTAAGCTAAGAAGAGTGGGATAAGAGGGATTTTTGGGTAACTACCCCACCAATCACAAATCACCGACGACAAACAAAATTCTTGGTGCATCCTGCAATTTCACCAGTTTCCCAAAAGTTTGCCTACGAATTATTTTTTTTCGATAGAAACTAACCTACGTTGATCTCGGTAAACTGAACAATCTGTGTTTTTTTTATTTTAGGCTTACAGTAACAGTGCGCAACAAAAAAAATCTAATATGGGCCAAAAAGTGGTTGAAACACTAACATCGTTGACCACAGATTGTTTTACAAACAAACACGTTTCACTTTTATATTAATATAGATAATCAGGATTATTGATAGTGTTGTTAAATTACCTGTTTTAGCCGGATCCACTTATAACTGTTAATAACATAATTTAGTATAATTTCGTTAACAAATCTAATTTTTAACGAGTTAATATCACGTATTATAATAATCCAAGTTTTTCTACATTTAAATATTTAATTTTGATTTATTAATTTCCAGATAGATTATTCTATTTTTTATTATTCGCCTTATAACCGTGATTTTTATTATACAATACTAGACTAAGATAACAACGTTAGATCTAATAAATAACATAATAAATAACGTCCAACGATCACATACCACTAGGTGGTAGGGCTTTTCTGCAAAGTTCATCTAGGTAGGTACCACCGCTTTGCCAGTTATTCTGCCGCCAAGCAGTAGTGTGTAAGCACTACTGTGTTCCGGTTTGAAGGGCATTGTAGCTAGTGAAATTACTGGGCAAATGAGACTTTATGACCTGATTACACAGTGTAGTAATCTGATTACTAGACGGTGTGATGTCTCAGGATTACGTGCGCAGTGCAGTGTCACGCAAAACTTTATTATTTTAAAGTTCCGAGTGACACTGCAACTGTTATGGGCGGCCGTATTGCTTAACATCATGTGAACGACCAGCTCGTCACGTCATTAATTCCCATAAAAAAAAAACTTACGTTGATCCTGGACCCTAACTAGGATTCCCTGTATCTAGGGACCCAGGAACATCACCCACACACAGAATAAGTATTTGTGCTTTTTTCCTGTCGCGGGAATTGAACCCGCCGCCTTCATGTATAGAGACGACCTGCTCTACCACCACGCCATAGAGGCTGTCAAATGTAACTTTGTCTATATAAAGCTTACTTGATTAATGAAGTTGTAAAGTGGGTGTATTCTAAGGCTAAGGCTTACTTAATCAAGGAAGTAGAGTGGGCATATACAGGATGTAATTTAATTCATTAGCATAAATTGAGCCTGTGATAGTACATCATTTATAGATGATTATTAAAGAGTAAAGAGTGTAAATGAAAGTATTTTTATTGAAAATTATGAAGATCGCCGCGGCGCCTAACGCAGTTGGTACGTATGATTTTGATACATTTAAACGTTTTTATACCTTGTATTTACTAATTAAAATTAGTGCTTCATTATTTTAATTAAATTTTGTATTGTAGCATTTGATTAAGTAAGCTATTCCATTTTTTAGAGTTATTATTATTACAAAACCAAAATGTTAAATTCAAAAATTTTGGTCCACACGTGACCGGTATCAGGAGTAGGTACCTAGTTTCAAAGGATGCTAATGAATTCAATTACACCCGGTATAGACTCCGTCTCACGTAGGAAGTCCCGCGGCCGCGGCGCCACGTTCACATACGGAATGTTGCTGACCACTATATTTTAGACTCTCCAAAATTTCAATATAAAGTAATTTATGAATATACATATATTATGTAGTGACGTAAATTACTTACTTTAAAAATTAGTTCCACTTATTGCCGCGGGGGGCGGGACAACTTAGGTGAGACCGAGTTTAATTATTTAATAACTTCTCTTATTAAGTGATAGGTAAGCTACAGATTATTAAAACAAGTGAAAATCGCAGAAAATAGCGAGTCATACTCGCGCACGGAGGTTTCCGTACCATTATCTATAAAAACGAGAAGAAAAATCACGTTTGTTGTATGGGAGCCCCTTAACAATTTATTTTATTCTAGTTGTTTAGTTTTTGTTGTTGTAGCGGCAACAGAAATACATTTTGGAATTTTTTTTTCATTTCTTTTTTTATGAGAATGAATGACGTGACGAGCTGGTCGTTCACCTGATGTTAAGCAATACGGCCGCCCATAACAGTTGCAGTGTCACTCGGAACTTTAAAATAATAAAGTTTCGCGTGACACTGCACTGCGCACGTCATCCTGAGACATCAGCTATCTGACTATTACGGTTCATAAGATTACAGCCTGGTGACAAACAGACAGACAGACGGACAGTGGAGCCTTAGTAATAGGGTTCGCTTTACCCTTTGGGTACGGAACCCTAAAAACCCACTATGAGCTTATTACCGACTTACATTTGCCATTGCCATTAAAAAAAACTTTGTTTCGTTTGTAAACCGTAAAGCGTATAACATCTCAACTGCATAATCAATTTCCCGCCAAAGTGTACACAAAATAAAGCAACAAACTTACAATTTGCCGGTAAAAATGCATCATTTTAAACGTTTTTACTTGTCATTGTTGATTCTGGACGGTAAAACCTTGTTTGCTTGTATTTCTAAAGAAACCACAGTCGTTTTTAAATCCGATTCATTAAGGTATAGCGGAACGTATTAGGAATCCGTGGCTAAGACCAATTGTGAAAAAATATTTTTGATGGAAAGTATACTTTATTTCTTGGCGTTAAGGTATATTTTTGAAGTAAAACTATAGTAAAGTCGTCGTCGAAATGGCAGGTAATAGTGTTGTGCATCGGTTTCAGTTACGGATTTTTTTTACGGGTAGCTACAATCATAATCACAGGTACCTACGATACCTGGGAAACGGCCGAGAACATGAACAATGATTAGTTGAAATCATGCTGAAATATATCTAAATTACGGTGTTGAGGGCACCAGGAGACCCTCCAGTCGACGGCTGTGACGAAAATTTGAAGATAACTATTTGCGGCAAGCGAGGACTTCAGTCTTCAGATCCAGTCTGCCAACCTGCCAGTCCGTCCAGACTCCTGCTACAACACCGTCAGCGGCGTACCTTGGTGTACGCACTGGGAAACACCTCCTTCCGGATCCAGCTAAATTTTCATTCTATTTCATATCCCCTGGGCGGTTATTCTCTATGGAAACACAGATTCCACACTATACGAAACCACGTCGTTATCGTGTCTTGTGCAAATCGTGTCACAGGTTTAGATGTACCTTCACTTTACATTAAAGTTATTATGAATAAAATATACTGACATAGATGTGTTGATGTTTCGGAACGCGTCTCGGTAAAACATGTGATTTTTGACAGTTCAAATCGCGCCAATTATAAATTCATTTCGCGCGGTTTTGTTTTCGATTCATAGAGAATAGAGTTTTGCAGATTTCTTATGTAAGACAAGGATTTCGCGTGGTTTCGAAATAAGGAATCAATAGAGAATAAAGGCCCTGTTCTCCCTACTCAGTAATTAAGTAATTAATCAGTAATTAAGGTCTTTAGGACCTTAATTGTATGCTGAGTCGGGGCCCATTCGTGACACCACGCAGCATTTCACTGCTTGGCACTGCTTCTGTTTGTGTGTATATTGTATTGTAATGTCATTTATGTAGTGTAATGTTGTGTGTGTTACTGTCACGAATAAATGTATTTTCTTTCTTACTTTATTCCCTCTCTGCAAGGCGCGTGTGTGTCGCCAGTCTGTTTGTGTATTTTTTTACTGTAGGCTCTGCAGGTGTTGCTAGGCACCCTTCTGTTCTCCCTCTCTAACCACTAAATAATGTCCTTAACAGGTCCAGGGTTAAGGCAGGAATTTACCTGATGGTGACCGGCCTCCCGTTAAACTTTAATTTTTTACTGGGATTTTACTGTCGTTGCGGAGCACGTATTAAGTTAATTTTATTTTCATAAAACAGAGAAGAAATAAAAGATTAATAAGAACATTAATATGAATTATATAACTTTTCCATTCATAATTTTCCTCGGGTCTTTTAAACCTTAAACAAGTTATTGTCTACCCGATATTTATATTCTGTAGAAAATAAGCTATAACTTTACGGAAATCTATATCCCATCACTAGTCCACACCCACAGCGTCACGAATCGCGCCAAAATATTGACGTTCATTTTGACAGATCGCAGAACTGTCACCGCACGTCACCTGGCCATAGACAATGGCTTTTTTCTTTTTTCCTTATTAGGTTGTTTATAGCGTCGCGAATGAGCGACGTATGACGCCTCCTTTGTGAAGCAAAGAGGTTTTATTCAGGTGTTGTGTTCTTTGAAGCTATTGTATATTTTGTTCTATTGTATAATGGTGTCTACTGGTGTTTGGCGTTACGCGTGTCATTTGACATCTATGTTTTTAGTTTGTTAAGATTACAAAGAAGGAAATACAGGCCAAATGCGAGTCGGACTCGCGCACGAAGGGGACCGTACCATTATTGAAAACGAGCAAAATAAATCACTTTTGCTGTATGCGAGCCCCCTTAAATATTTATTTTAATCTGTATTTTGGTATTTGTTGTTATGGCGGCAACAGAAATACATCATCTGTGAAATCTTCAACTGTCTAACTATCACGGTTCATGAGATTCAGCCTGGTGATAGATGGACAGACAAGCAGACAGCGGAGCTTTAGTAATAGAGTCCGCTTTACCCTTTCAGTATGGAATCCTAAAACTGTAATCCTATCACAGCTTAATTTAGATAACACAGATTTAACAAATCAATTAAATTAAAATGAATCATAAAGCACAAAAAATCAATAAAACCTGTTAAATTCTCATCTTATTTTACTGTAAAACCAATAATAAAACGGTTTCAGTTAACTGTGCCACGTGAAATAACAAATAGTAAAAGTAATCGAAATCTATAATTAAATTACGCAGGTTGCATGGTTACTGTGCGCGTGGATGAAGAACGCAGCGTTTACACGATGCGAGGTGTAAGAACGCAGTATTTAACAAGATGTGTGGGTTGAAGAACGTAGCGTTTTTCACGATGTGTGGTTGAAGAACGCAGTATTTTTTACGATGTGTCGTTGCAGAACGCAGTATTTAACAAGATGTGTGGTTGAAGAACGTAGCGTTTTACACGATGTGTGGTTGCAGAACGCAGTATTTTTTACGATGTGTCGTTGCAGAACGCAGTATTTAACAAGATGTGTGGTTGCAGAACGCAGTATTTTTCACGACGAGAGGTTGAAGAACGCAGTATTTTTCACGACGAGAGGTTGAAGAACGCAGCGTTTACACGATGCGAGGTGTAAGAACGCAGTATTTAACAAGATGTGTGGGTTGAAGAACGTAGCGTTTACACGATGCGAGGTGTAAGAACGCAGTATTTTTTACGATGTGTCGTTGCAAAACGCAGTATTTAACAAGATGTGTGGTTGAAGAACGTAGCGTTTTTCACGATGTGTGGTTGCAGAACGCAGTAATTAAAAAGATGTGTGGTTGAAGAACGCAGTAATTAAAAAGATGTGTGGTTGAAGAACGCAGTAATTAAAAAGATGTGTGGTTGAAGAACGCAGCGTTTTTTTAACAATGCGTAGTTGAAGAACAGAGTGTTTTACGAAATGCTTGGTAGAAAAACGCAGTACAAGATTTTTTTTAATATATGTGGACATTCCACTCAGCGCCATCTAGCCCCAAACTAAGCAAAGCTTGTACTATAGGAACCAGATAACTAATATAAAACATAGATACTTTTTGTTTGTAAATACATACATAGGATACAATATAACACCCAGACACAGAACCTACATCTACCTACATCTTACCTATTCATTTCACCAGTCAGTTTCGGATATAGGTAACAATTTTTACCATGAAATTGAGTTGCAAAGCTTGTTTGAGCAGGCGACACTGCTAAAAAACTCATAAATAGTTCAAGCTCTGAGTTTCATCCTATCTTTATTTATATCAACAACTGAGAATGACTGCTAACGTGCCCTCTAAACTGCAGTAACGTTAAGTCATACGTAAATACCACTTTTTTTAAGCGGTCACCGATCGGAGTAATGATTGCTGCTAACTTTAACGATTGATTAAGAACGTTATAAGCTTCGCTATGAAAGCTACGTGCTATAGCCTTCAATAAAACGCGCATAAATAAAACCCAGTGCGTACTCGCGCTCGGTTTACGTTATCGGCAACTACCTAGCCTGAACCATAAACCGAATTAAAATATGGCCACACCATATTGCCGGCGAAACCAAAACAGTTTAATTATAAAACCAACCAGAGGACCACACACGCAGCTCATTATAACCGGATTCATAACAATAATTATATTCAGGGCTTATAATTTCGCGCGCTTGCCTAAAAAAAAACAATATTAAAACATAACCTTAGCTTATTAATGTGTCAACAACTCAATTTATGGCGGGAATACGACGGTGACGCCCTCTGCGCGGGAATTATTAGCCAATGACGCGCGCGCTGTTCTCTCATAGCAACACTGAGGAAGGTATAGCTATCTCGTTCTTACGCAACGCGACCAGCGTAAAGAAGCCTCCGCGTTTTCCGAACGCTCCCTTTCAGTGGTTCTGTTTTGTTTGCCCGAGACGGGAGGTGGGTATCTTTTTAAATTGGTTGGCGTTATCGTAATGAGTATTAAGCCAGGGATGACATTATTAATTTATGCGTGGCCATAGAGTCGTGTTTTATTTTTTTTAATCAGGCTTCGGTCGTGATTACACACGTATTAAGCCTGGTTGTACGTGAGCGCGAATTGTGGTTGGGAATTTTATTTTTTTTAAATTGATTTGACTAATGGTTTGAGAGTCATGCGTTGAATTCTTTAATAGGCCTATCTTGGAAGTTATGGTCGAATGCAAATACTTTTTTGCGTGCTTTAAATAGTGCAGACCTCTTTGAATAAACTCAAAATTCTTTTGAATAAGGAACAGTAGAAACGTTTTTATTTTAAATAAAGAACATTTGATTAATTTTGTAGAAGTAGAATGGTAGCTACGCCGTAGCTGGTCGTAGACCTACGCCGTAGCATGGCATGTTCAATGAATTTGATTGATTTGAAAATGTTTGTGAAAAATTGTGATGTGATGAATTCTAGTGCCATTTTAAAAGCTTTATTATTTAAATAAAATAAAATACAGTTTTCATGAAATCATTTCAAAAACAAAAATAAATAATTGGTTAACTTATTTTCGGAATAAAGAAGCTAACCCCTTCAATAAGCAATAAAAAAAAAAATTTTTAGAATCAGTCTTTTGTTAAAAGAATTTATAGAATAAAGGCATTTTAAACCCCCATGGACTAAAATACCTTCATTTAAAATATTACAGCTTTAACACCTTGCCTTAAAAAATAAAATTCAAAGCTCATTCAAGTACCAGCCTAAAACCTTTTTTACCCAAAGCCCATGAGTCTGGTGATTTAAAGAACCTAAATCACCATAGACACTCCTCCCTCTATAATTACGGGAACAAAAATAATATTTTGTCGGCCATCTTGGTTTGGAACACGATTGCTCCTTCAAAGTCGGCGCGTTTAAAAACTTAATTTTCGAACGGTCGTTAGTGTGAACACATTTTGGTTGGTTATACAATTAGGTTACAGTACCTTAACTTGATACAAAGTTATGTGTTTACTACGACAGTATTAAGATTTTACAAAAAGGTAATAAAATAGAATAATTAAATAAGTAGGTACCTAAGTTGGTTGTAAAAAGTGAAGGAAAAATTCGGAGATGAGACCACTTGTCACGGTAGCTTATGTAAAGCTTATCCCGGCTTGAGGGATGGATGGATGCGGGTTCAAGTCAAGTTTGTAATTCAATTTTTTTTTATATATTCATCTGTATAATTTCGCTTAGCAGGCGATGCAGCTATAAAAATCATAAACTAAATCAAGAATAGCAAAAACCACAATTAGAATAAATAAATAATATTCGTGGACATTTTGAAAGCTTAGTCGGTAGCGAAACGCTTTCATTCATAGATCGTAGGTTTCAATCTTGCAACCACCATTTAATTAATAATGACGGGCCCGATAGCTCAGTAGCCCTGCCTTCTGAAATGAGGGCTGTGGGTTCAATTCCTACCCAGGACAAACATTTGTGTGATGAACATAGATGTTTGTTCTGCGTCTGGGTGTTATATTGTATTCTATGTATGTATTTACTAACAAAAAAGTATATAAGTATTATATCAGTTATCTGGTTCCCATAGTACAAGCTATGCTTAGTTTGGGGCTAGATGGCGATGTGCGAATTGTCCACACATATTTATTTATTTTATTTATAAACGATTTAACCACTCAGGCGTGGCGCGGCGGGCGTAGGTAGGTCCCAAAGCGATCCAAAGTAAATAAGAACTTACTTTTTGAAAGCTTAGTCGGTAGCGAAACGATTTCATTCATAGATCGTAGGTTTCAATCTTGCAACCACCATTTAATTTGAGAAAACATAGTCCTCCTCCATTTTGGGTCGCCATAATCACCGCGTTTGCCAGATATCTTAGCGATCTCATAGATTTAAGATTTTAATGTACCGAGGAGATTGGTCCTGGATATTCCCTTAGCCGGCTCTTACGACACCCGCGGGAAGAGATGGGGTGGACCACACGGCTTCTCCATATTGATCGCTAACCATTTTTGTACCAACCTGTATAACTGTTTACATTTTATATTCTCTCTATAAACGTAACTTTAGGCGATGCATAGAGGTAGAGGTAATGACCATAGAAATAATAAACCAGAAGTATAAAGCAGACTGAGCTGAGGTAAACAAAGCTACTCTAAAAGAGAACGTTTTGACGTTTCAGTGTCTAGTCACTATGTGGACATCAAATTTGTTTATTGTGTGGCTTGACATCGTTGGGGTATCGCCATAGAATTGAATAATGTACCAATGTAAACTTAACACAATGTTATGACATTGTTATTATTGAGTAGAAATGAGATATTTATTTGTGCAACAAGAGAGCAAAGTTGATTTTTGTGTCAAGTGCTAATGTTGAATCCTGAGCGAGCGAGGGATTCAAAGGCACGAGATGCAAAAACTTTGCTCTCGAGTAGCACATACAACTTTTCACCTTAGCAGTGAGAACATTATTACAAGTAGGTACTAACCTAGTAACGAAACACTTTCGCGATCCCGCCAAAAGTATGACGAAGAAAAAAAGAAATAAAAATTTCATGTTTTCCCTAAAACTCCATATAAATAAGTAAAGTAACCTAAACCTGGCTAAATATACTTACCGCAAAGTCACAATATTAAAAAATCACTTGTCTCACGCAGTGAGCAAAATATGATTTTGCAAACTGTTTTCTCGCCTTTTCGAGCTGCTGGGGTAAAAATTAAATTATAATTTGTCGCTTTATGACATAGAATAGAGGTGGTGATTTCAAAATATTCAGTAGTCTGTGGTAAAGCCTCACTGCACTACATGAGATCGTGATCGGAAGTCCCATCTGGATTTTTCTAACATCCATGCATAAAGATCTGTAATGACCTACGTATGCATGATTATTACATATATCTCACTGTCTGTCTGTTAATTAAAATATATATTAAGACGCTGGTATTTTGACTTACTAGTGTTATTAATATAATGGTAGGTGTTGCTGGTGGATTTTCCGGTGTGGGTACATTTTTAAGTTTTTAATTGGTATTATTACACCTTAATGGTAGAAAGAAAAAAATAAAAGTAGAGTAAGTATCATCAAAAATAGTTAAGAACTTATTCGTGTTATACGGCCTTACTTACAAACACTGCTTAAAGTTAGCGTTTAAAATGTTCCGTCTCATTTTCCCGCGTGACATTTCAAGTCAGCCAAAAGTTGACAGAAGGTTTTAAGTATTGGTTAACTTTAAGCAGCGTTTATGAGTAAGGCCGCTATAGTCTGGAAAGCTAACTCTGCAGTGCCTTCAAATTGGTGAATTATAAAATCTTTTTTTTATAATAATATGCCTTTATTACTCAAGCTAACTACTACAATAATAAAATCTAAACTAAACTAAAACTAGCTACACTATTATGAAATCTTGTATATGGTAGCACAGTGCGTACTTCAAAAAACTGTTAACACTTTTAATTGGTTGAACCATTACTTCTTCTTGGAAATACAACCAATCAGAAAATTCAGATTGTTATCCACTGACATGTTATGAAATTGACAGGTAATGACATAAAAAACTGATTGCAATATGATGTTTTTGGGGGTTCCAAAATGTTCCACTGCAGAGTCAGCTTTGCCGGACTTTAGCTTACAGTTGCAATAAAAAATTCTTATACATATTTTTTTTTGTATGTTTTGGCTCCACACATAGTGTATTTAGTCAGTGTAAAGTATTATAATATTCATCGTGTTATAAAATATTTCACGCAAAGTCATGTCCTAGTCATAGTCATAGTCCAGTCTAAGTCAGGTAGTCATAGTCTAGTCTAAGTCATGCTCCAGCAAAGTGGTGGCAACTTCAGAAGCTTCTATGGAGTTTTGGAAGCAACACAAAAAATCACGTTTCAACACATTATATCACTTGCCCTCACTCATGCTCGTAATTCAGCACTTAATGGGTAAAACGCCACCAATTTAAAAAAAAAACATTAAACATTGGAAAAACCACAAGTTTTGAAAAGTAATACAATGCAATAATTTATTAATATAATTTATTAAATACAATAATTTTATATTTTTAAGCATTTTGGAGCATTGTCATTTGTTTTGACTTAGGTTATCGTAAGAACTAAACTTTGGAATTTAAAAAAGGAACTAGAATCAAAAATAAATGAGACACCAAGGCATTTAATAAATAAATAATAATCGGACGGCACATTTAAATCGTCGACGACAACTCGACATAATACAAGGAAATATTTTCTTAATTTATTCCCACAGAAACAAAAATATAAAAACTTCAAATATAAACCCTGGCATAAACAACATATAGCCCAAAATTACGAGCAGATTAATACATTTATTATATCCCTGCTTCTCTCTTACACGTAACCGCGTCTCTCTCTACGGTCATTTCGAAAATGGAACACCGCGTGAACGCATGAAATTAGTCCCGCTTTTTCATCTCCCACCGCGACCGATTTGAATTTGGAATCTTTTTATTTTTTTAATCGACCCCGAAGGCCGTTGGGAGCCGCCATGATGGTTATTTTTTTTTAATTATCTTACGGCCAGCAAGAGTCGGCACATACTTAATGCCAGGTAAAAAAGTAGGTACTTTTCAGTGTCATTTGGGATATTGCGATATTATCATTTTTCTTCGTGTATTTTATAAGTTCTTGGAGACTTGGTGTTAATACTGTTTTTTATTTAATTTTTAAATGAGGTTGTTACTGGCTTTTGGCGGCGTAATCTAAGTAGGTTTTATTTAGACACCTCATCACCATAGGTTTGAAACATGTGCTTTTTGAAATTGGAAATTGTAAAAAATTAAAGTCGACATCTGTGATTGGAATAAAGAATGGGTTATCTACATATTATAATAATTTAGACTACAGTGAGTTATTTTCTATTATATGTGAAATTCAAAAATAGATAAGTAATATATGCAGTTGCAGGCTGTTCCAAATGCTTATACCTGACCTATTTAACAAAAAAATTTTTGTAATACTTTGGTATTATTTTATGAAACTTTTTGACCCATAAATTTAATACAATATTACGTATTTATACGTAATTTTTAAGTATTTATACAGGATGTATGTAATTTAATTCATTCGCACAAATTGAGCCCATGATAGTACATAATTTATAGATGATTATTAAAGAGTAAAGAGTGTAAATGAAATAATTTTTATTGAAAATTATGAAGATTGCCGCGGCGCCTAACGCAGTTGGCACGGATGATTTTGATACATTTAAACGTTTTTATACCTTGTTTGTACTACTAGACCAGCGTGGTACAACCTTAGACCACATCGTCGCTTCCCATCAGGTGAGATTGTGGTCAAACGCTGGCTTAGTCAAATTAAAAAAAAAAAAATTAAAAACAGTTATTCATTATTTTAGTTAAATTTTGTATTGTAGCATTTGAATAAGTAAGTTATTCCATTTTTTGGAGTTATTATTATTACCATACCAATGTGTTAGAATTCAAAAGTTTTGGTCCGCACGTGACCGGTATCAGGAGATACCTAGTATCTAGTTTTAAAGGATGCTAATGAATTCAATTACACCCAGTATAGTTAGCTATTAAAAGAACTTTTTTTTTAAATTATTGAAATCGTAATTTATTAGTACAAAAACTTAAATAACAATATATATACACTAAACTAAACAACTTAAATATAAACCTATCTTAATAAATATATACACCTAACACAAAAACGAAAACCCTATAAAAAAAAAGCTATGCCGCAAAAAAAAAAATACTATAAATAAAACACAGAATTTAGGTTGCTTTCTGCGGGGAGCGTGCCCAAGAAGCTGGCGACATTCCCTCGTTGTATTGCCAAGCTGATTCTTTGGCGAGGTATGCGCCAGCCCTTTGGTCACGTGTTAGGTCGACCAACCGTCTGGACAGCTCCTTAACAAGAAGCCGCGCCTGTGGGCCCCAGGGACCCATTGTTTCAACCCCAAACGGAGCAAATATGTATCCATCGCTTAAGGATTCATACTTCCTCCGTTTGAGGTCTTCTGCAGCTTCAGCCGCTGCACATGCCGCCCGAGCTGAGTAATACTATTTCAAAAAAATTAATAAATCCTTTGGCTAAATACAATATAATTTTTAATACACGTGTCAAAAGTACGTTTTATTTTTTCAACTGACTATAAATGCTATTTCGTTTTACTTGAAAGTTTTAAGTAAAAATGAGTTACTGTTTTCTCGGGACGCAGATGGCCCATAATTTTTTAGAGACTCAAAGACAGCATCCTGTTGATTAAAATCGTACCAAAATTTATTGCTGTTAGATTTTTTGCTTGCTTAATGTGTATTTTTATAGATTTTTAATTGATTTTTTAAATAGAAAAGTAGGTAAGACATTCCAATAAAACGTTATGTGCTTCGAATGGATAATTTATATCTTTTATTTAGTAATTTGTTTGTTTTAATTTTACTGACTAAAATGCTTCATTTTATAGCATATTCTCGCAAGTTTTTCGTATTAGACATAGTTGTATTTTTATAGCTTCTAAGGTGTGGTGGTTGACCAAGGCCTCTAGATAAAGTCACATTCCATTAGCGATATCGCTAATCGCTAAGTTCAAAAATGTATGACAATGACATAAGCTATGGATATGTCACGTGGTCTTTCCCGACTGACATCATGTAGGTACCTATATTATTATATGCACAGAAAAAAAAAAAAAAAAAAAAATATGTTCTGTGTGGGTGTTGTGGGAGCATGGCCCTCGTAGTTCCTGGGTCCCTAGATACAGGGAATCCTAGTTAGGGGCCAGGCTCTATGTATGTGATCGTTGGGCGTTATTTATTATTTATTTACATATTTATGTCATTATTAGATCCTCGAGTGCTTGCTTAAAGACGGCACGGTAAGCCGTCGGTCCCGGTTGTTGTTAAGCCATTATTTCATAAGCCAAGCGGCTTAAAAATTAGGACACAGAAGGCTAATCACAGTAATACAAGAAGGAGAAACATATTAATTTTTGGTCCTTATTCCAGAATACCTTTTTCATACCTTTATTCCGTTAAGTTTCAACGGACCCCACCCAATATTACATCCTACATCTGAAGGATTATTTTTTACGTTAACAGATGACGTCACAATCTGGTAGTTCGCTTGATGTGAGCCCATAGCAGATGGTAGTATGGGTCGGAACTCTAGGTATTGGTTTCGCGTGACACTGCACTGCGCACGTCATCCTGAGACATCACACAGTCTAGTAATCAGATTACTACACTGTGTAATCAAGGCATGAGTTTCATTTGCTCAGAATTTCACTAACTTCAGTTACCCTTCTAACCGGCTACCGGAACACAGTAGTGCTTGCACATGCACAATACTGCTTGGCGGCAGAATAACTGGCAAAGCGGTGGTAGGTACCTAGACGAACTTTCCGCAGCCAAGTCCTAACACCCAGTCTAGGTTGGTCTGTCGATCCTAATATTGGCTGCGATAGGACAGTCATCATCCAAGATATTTCGGGCCATTGTAAAGCAAGGTAAGTACCAACACGGTAGGTAACTTTCGGTTAGTAAATAAACAGGGTGTGTTGTGTACAAACAGGGGTGAAAGCTTGCCAAGGGCGGGGCATTAGGCTCCATTGTGGTGCCACCTGGCCTGTCCCATCGTTTGTAGGGGGACCATGAGTGAGGGTCCCTCTATGGAGTTTTGGCTAGCAAGTACTCTGCTAGTTTAATATACAAAAACAAACAAAAATAAAACAAACCAAAAAGATATCAGAGGCAACGTTTTTTCGCATTTTCGTCGAGGTCTGTTTACAAGGTGACCTTGAATTGGTATGTTATCCCGAAATGGGGGACTGGGACCATGATACCCCACAAGTTGTGAGAGTCTTACTTGAAACTGGGTGTTTCCAAACTTCCATGGAAAAAATAAATCCACTCGCAAAATTGCACGTGCGATCACTACGAGACTTAACAAGATACTATAAATACATTTCTAAACACAGGTCGTTAAAATCATTTATGTGCACTCGGTCTAGAACGAAGTTCAACCACCCAGCTGTGCTATGGCTATTTTCGAACGTAAACTTTACATTTTTTTTTATGAGAATGAAATACGTGACGAGCTTGTCGTTCACCTGATGTTAAGCAATACGGCCGCCCATAACAGTTGCAGTGTCACTTGAAACTTTAAAATAATAAAGTTTCGCGTGACACTGCACTGCGCACGTCATCCTGAGACATCACACAGTTTAGTAATCACATTACTACACTGTGTAATCAGGTCATAAAGTGTCATTTGCCCAGTAATTTCACTAGCTACAATGCCCTTCAAACCGGAACACAGTAGTGCTTGCACACTACTGCTTGGCGGCAGAATAACTGGCAAAGCGGTGGTACCTACCTAGACGAACTTTGCAGAAAAGTACCTAGTAAAACATCGCATTTCTTCAATGAAAAACTCTTAATTTAGTAAAGTCGTAGAAAAAACATTGTCTACCTTGGGGTGTAGATTTACTCCCTTTCGGGATAACATATCAATTCAAGGTCACCTTGTATAAATGGAGTTATTTGCATTTGTGACGTTATTTCCGGACTAGAAACGCTTTTGAAGGTATGCTTTCCTACTTCATAATTCCAGTAGGCCTAGCACGAGTATTTACGCGCGCGTATAACGTTAATGTAAGGCAATAGTATGGGGCGCTGATCAAATGCCATACAACTGGCTTGCGTTAACGTTACACTTACGCGCGCGTAAATATTCGTGCTAGGCCTACAGACGGTCCTTAAAAGGAACACATAAGTATATTTATTTATACTTATAGAACAGACAGCCTCCGTGGTGTGGTGGTTGAGCAGGTCGGATCATAACCCGGAGGAAGCGGGTTCGATTCCCGCGACAGTACAAGTATTTGTGCACAGGAAAAAAGCGCAAATACTTTGTCTGGGCGATGTGGGACCATGGCCTTCGTAGTTCCTGGGTCCCTACAGGGACCCTGTATTTATTTATATTTTGTCACAATTGTGTCTTTTGGAAAACAAGTCATTCTTACCAATCGTTTCTGTTATTTACTCATTTTCAAAGACTGAAAAAAGACAAAAAAGGCTGAAAATATTACTTCATTGTTTTCACATGGTCACCCTACACATCACCCCAAAATGGCGGAATCATATTTTATAATCTGTTGAACATTTTTCTTAATCTATTTTCGTCGGCGTCGGGGTGTGTTAACGACCGCGATCAAATAAAAGGTATTTTGGGCTATTTCCTTCACATTATGGTACAATAGAATAGTATTTACTATATCTATACATTATTGTACTATATTATTTGATAATCTGTAGTAAAACGATGGTTTGCTGAGGTGGTAGTGTGTGGTTCTCGTTCAAAGGTTATCTGAAAGAAATCACTTGGTGCAAGAAGGCCGCTCTCTGTTCTATTTATTCTGTGTTTTGTTATTTTGATAGTGTTCAATACAATTTTAGGTTTTTGGCGGGAACGTGGAAAAGTTCACGTCGTTGCATTGTATTATTTTTCAAAACTTTTGCTTTTTCCAGTGTTAATGTTTAAAATTGGTGGCGTTTTACGCATTAAGTGCTGAATTACGAGCATGAGTGAGGGCAAGTGATATAATGTGGTGAAACGTGATTTTTCGTGTTCCTTCCAAAACTCCATAGAAGCTTCTGGTAAAGTTGCCACCACTTTGCTGGAGCATGACTTAGACTGGACTATGACTATGACTAGGACATGACTGCGTGAAATATTTTATAACACGATGAAAATATAATACTTGACACTGGCTAAATACACTATGTGTTGAGCTAAAATATAAGAAAAAAAAATACAATTTTAGTTATTTATTGTATTATTTAAGCGACAGCCGCAATCGGATCTCTTAAGTACCTATAGCGCGCGATACATAGTAATTACACTCCGTCTAATGTAAGAATGCGTTTGACAGCTACAATAAAATAGGCAAAAGAACTGTATGAAAACATTTAAATGTTTCATTATAGCTAATGTATAATCCAGTACCACCGAACCTATAGAATTATTAGCAAATGATCCGAATATGCGGTTTTCGTTCAGTAGTTTACTATTTCATTATAGCTGTCACACGCATCCTTACATTAGATGGACAATAGACTGTGTGATCAGGGTCACAGTATCATTTGCTACAATACTCTTCAAACCGGAACACAGTAGTGCTTGCACACTACTGCTGGGCGGCAGAATAACTAGCAAAGCGGTGGTACCTACCTAGACGAACATTGCAGAAAAGTCCTACCACCTAAAGAACTTCGTTACTTTGTAATTCAAGTTAAAGAATGGCACGGATGGGCCCAATTAATGAAGACTCGTCGCTTTAATTGGCCCATAAAATTACTCATAATGAGCCAAGTTTTTGACTTTGTAACTTATACAATCTTTGTACAATACCGGATGCCATTAAACATCTGTAACCTATTTTTATATTTTTTTTTGGTTTAACCGGCCTGGATTCAAAGTCCTTTTAATTGAAAGGGCTGCCAGCATACTGAGATTCAAAATTGGTAAAACATTGAGTAATTTCTTTGAACATAAATTAGAGTAACAGGAAGGGGTTTGGAGTACTTTGGTATAGAAATACCACAAACCTAAGATATAGTTGTTAGGTCCATTAGAAATATCAAAAGATCTACTATTTAAGGCACAACGAGCAACGAGCTATGGAGAGAGCAATGCTCGGTGTTTCCCTGCGAGATAGGATCCGAAATGAGGAGATCCGCAGGAGAACTAAAGTGACCGATGTAGCTCTTAGGATTGGCAAGTTGAAATGGCAATGGGCAGGCCACATCGCTCGTAGAACTGACTACCGATGGGGAAGAAAGGTTCTCGAGTGGCGACCACGAACTGGAAGACGCAGCGTAGGCCGGCCCCCCACTAGGTGGACCGACGACCTGGTGAAAGCCGCGGGGAGCCGATGGATGCAGGAGGCGAGCAGCCGCTCTAAGTGGCGCTCCCTGGGGGAGGCCTATGTTCAGCAGTGGACGTCTTCAGGCTGTTAATGATGATGATGATGATGATGATGACTTTTTAAGGTACCTACTCTAAATGACCAGGAAATTAAGCTTTGTTTACATTCTAAAAATACAATACAATTAAAACTAAATTAAATCTAAACTAAGTACTTATCTAAAACTGAAACTATCTAAACTTATAATATATAACTCCAAATATCCAATTAAAATATAGATAAAGCAATTTAAAGACAAAAAGTTCACGGAGTCTTAGAAGATAATAGTAAGCCATAAAAAAAAATATCTCTATTGAAGACCGAAGACATGATATTTACAGTACAGAGGTATTGTGTACAAACCATTAGCATTTATACCGCGTTACCACAGAGACGGACTTAGAGATTTTCATCGAAAATCTGTGGAATCGAGATTGGCTCACCGATCAATGAATAGGCATGATCACTAAAATTTTTTTTGGTTAAATTAATTGTATTCCTCAAAAGATAAACATTTGTGAGAAGAAAAATTAAATATCTCAAAAAGTTACCAAGTTACAAGCATTTTAAAAACCGGAATAGAAAGAGATAGCTCAAACGGCCAGTGACGTCAGAGGAAGGTCGTTATAGTACCTCATTACTAAGCTGTGGTAGCTTTTCATACAATCTCTTTGGCATGTGACGTCACGAGTACATTTTTCATAGTAACTGTGGAGGCGCTCTGTTTCGCGAGAAAGGGACAGGAGATGCCTCCTGTAGAAACTTTAAAAGCCTATTACTCCGTGATTTATTTACCGATTTTGCTTATTTTTTCAATTATTGCATTCATTTTTAATCTTCTTTATGAAAGTAATATTTATTTGTTTATTTTTAATAGTAGTCATCATGCCTATTATAAATCAATAAAATAAAAAGTTTTTTTTTTCAGATGGCATAAATTTTTACATTTAAGTAAAGGGTAGTTTACGTACTATATTAGTTTAGTACAAAATCAACCACATTATCCTCATATTAGTCTTAATAGTGGGAATGTAATTCTATGTTTCTTTTTACTTTATTTTCACACTTCTTAAGACTAATAAAACTCTTATTAAGTGGTAGAACTTACTGCTGACTTCGTCTGGGTAAGTACTTGCCTACCCACCGCATATTACCTACTTTGTGATTTCACACTCCATTCTTATTTGTATTTTGAGATCGCGGTCAAATGTGGGTCTGTTAAGTTATAAAAATGAATTTAAGTTCTTACCACTCAGGCGCTTTTGCCACATTTGTAGCCCGCTTCGAAAAACCTAAAGTGCATAGCGGCCACAATAGTGGCTCACAGCTGATTGGAATACTAGAGATGTCAAAACATTGACTATTCAATTTTTAGAGGTGTCACTCGTTATAAATCGACTAAAATAGAAACTAGTTGAACATCACTATCGAATAAAGTAAAAGTCTCTATGGTTCAGGAGAAAAAAAAGACCTCAGTTTAAATTGCAACTCGCGCCGAGCCGGTGCGGCGCGCGCCGGTGTCAGAGCTATTTCCTTTAGATACGGCGGAGTGTGAATTATTATGTGTATTATTATTGTGTGTGTTTTTTATAATACAACACACGTAAAAATGCATTTGTTTAGAAAGCCAAGTAATGCTACTTACCATAGCTAGTTTTGAAATTTTAAAACACTGCTTAGTTTTTTCGTATAAACCCTAAATATGCAAAACCATACCGCGCTCATGGATGAAATAAAAAAAGAAGGATTGAGTTTTGATTGATATCGAACTGAAACCCAAAATGGCGGACATATTACATATGTGTGTCAGATGAAAGTAGGGCGACCGGCTGCATATGATGTGAGTGTGTGCGTGTTCCGCTCGTACATATGAAGCGTTTCGGCTTCCTAAGGGTGCTTCACTTTCGGATCAGACGGGATTCCCTCCTTCTTTTTTTAATAGCTCCATGACCGCGCTATTTGAAGTTAGTAAATTATAATTTACTTTGGATCGCTTTGGGACCACCTACGCCCGCCGCGCCGCGCCTGAGTGGATAAGCACTGAATATATACATTTTTATTTTGTTTTATTCTTTCAAAAACAGTAAATGATTACTGAGGACCTTAGTTGTACATTATGGATGCCATGCATGCGTCTAGAACTGATATGTTGAAAATAAATAGTTATTTTGGTGTAATAACCACGAAAATTGGTTAAAACCTGTGCTACTTATAGTCTGAACTTATAATAATATTATTATCTAAATACTTCCCTGGAGTTCCCTTTAACAAGGCCCAAATAAATTCTAACGTAAAATCTAAGTGTCACGCGAATCCAAAACAATCCAACTTCATATAGGCTTAACTATCTTCAATGATTAACGTAAAATAGATCATAAACACCGACAGTTAAGGTATAAAACAACTTTAAAATTTAGAAACATGTTACGTTTTACAATTTAAAGTGTACAGATACAATTCGGAATTTTGACAATTGATTGTACACGGGCAGGTTTATTATCGATTTTGTGTAAACTTGGTTATATTATTATTCCAATCATGGCAACATTTTAATCGATACTACTTTTTTATCTATTTATTTAGCATCTGCAGTTTCAGCTGCGAGTTCATTCGAAGGTACTACTGTATACTCGATATCTATATCGTAATATATTTGAATGAAATCTTAGTTACGTGTAATTATCGCTAGATGGTGCTGTGCTCGATTTCATATAAATACTTTAAGATATACCTATAGTACTAGGGTAAGGTACTGGGTCTTCACGGAAATCAACTTTCGAGGATAAAAGGTATATCCTGTGTGTGTTCCCTGCCACAACGGGGGTGATGGTAGGGGGTATGTGGGATTCGAACTCACTAAAACCCCCCCCCCCGTGAACCATCCGCCGCCGGGACGGGGCGAGATAGGGTCGCGCTAGCATTTACTATCTCGCCCAGCGGTAGGCCCTTTCGGGCCTCAGCGCCAGTGGGTGGGTAACCTTCCACCTCAGTTACCCACCAGACGTGTGGGGCCGTGTAAGCACAGCGAGAGTCTCCCGACTCTTCGCCGCCGACCCCACTACGGAGGACGAAGAAGGCACCCGAAGCGCATCCTTCGTCCTCCCCTCCGTCTGCGCCGGAGAGGTCCAGAGTTGGCATCGTCCTCTCTGACCCGCTCCGCAGCCTCCTTTTGCGACATCACCACCTCGCAAAAGCAGACCGTTGCCTGCCACGCTCTCTTGCTGTCAAGCATGGCGTTCACCACGCTCGGCAACGAGAGATCCCGGCCAACGACTGCCGAAAGCGTACGCCGCTCAGAATCCCAAGCAGTGCACACCTCCAACGTGTGGGGCGCCGTATCTTCCGGCGCCCCACATTCGTGGCAGGCCGGGGTCGCCTCCCGTCTCGCGATCTGGTGCAGGTATTTTCCCAAACATCCGTGTCCAGAAAGCACCTGCACCAATCGGAAGGCCAGCGACGACCCATGCCTACAACACCAAAGTTAACACTAAGAAGTGAACCAATCAGGAAGTGAACAAGTTGAGAAGTGCTGGCTTTGGAAACTGACGAGTTAGGATAAAAAATTAGGAAGATGAAAATTTTGAAAATGGACAATTAAAGAAGGATGGAAAAGTTATCAATTTTGATTATAAGTTACACCGAAAATTTAATAAAACTATGTTATATGTAGTCTACTTAACAGTATGGTAATTGTAGTAGAAACTTTTATAGGTTCTACATAAAGCTTCTTTTGACCTTTTTTAACTAATCAAGATAATTAAAATTGTTTTTTTTACGTGTGTCAATACTTCAATAAGAATATTGCTTACAAAAAAGACTTCAAAATATACATTGGTGAAAATTCTATTTAATTATTTATTTATTTGTTCCTGCCGTCCCTATATTCGTTATCAGCATTTTATTATATCATTATCTTATTTAAAAAAAAGATACTGATGGCGGGAGGAACGAATTTCCAAGGAATTCCAATGTTAAGCAGTCGAGATGGCTACACTTGCTGGAAATTTAAAATGAGGATGCTGTTAATGCACGAGGAGTTGTGGTGTTCCGTAAATGGGTATGCAGATGGTGACAAAACTCCTCATGAGGTACGTGCCCGTAGTGACCAGAAGGCTCTTTCAAAAATATGCCTGACCGTGGACGGTGCTGCTATTACACACGTACGTACAGCAACTACAGCAAAAGAGGCATGGGATGCATTGCAAAGAGCGTATGAAGATCGAGGCTTAGGTCGTAAATTATCGTTGGAACGAAGGCTGTATAGATATACTTTATCAGATTTCTCAGATTTAGAGTCTTACATTACTGCGATTACGACAACCGCTCAAGATCTTGCCGATATTGGTAAAAAGATAGAGGATAGCTCTCTTGCTGCAATACTTCTGGGTGGCTTATCGTCCAGATATGAACCTCTTATTATGGCCCTCGAGCATAGCAACATTGAAGTGACGTCTGAGTTAGTGAAGACTAAGTTATTGAGCGAAATGACACAAGAAGCTCAAAATGATGTGGCTGCGCTACGTTCTTCGCACAAAAAGCCTATTATATGCTATAGATGCCATCGACCTGGACATAAAAGTCCAGATTGTCCCCTCAAGAAAGACAAGAAGAAGGCAAAATCTGTTGCGGAAACAGGGATGAATGCCACTGATACGGAACTATGTATAACGAAGGAAAATGTAACAGAATTGGCTTTATCTGCACCAAATAATCAGGATTGTGACAAATGGATCATAGATTCTGGAGCAACTGTGCACATGACTTCGCATGCTGAATGGTTTGGAAGTTACCGGCCAATAGAAGGTGGAACGATAACCGTTGCCAACGGCGAGAAGTTGCCAGCTGTGGGTATTGGTGAGGTGTTTATTAATACTAATTCTGAGGTGAATAAAATATCTAATGTCGTTCATGTTCCAGATTTGAATTGTAATTTACTTTCAGTGAAGAAAGTTGTTGAGAAAGGGTTTTCGATAATTTTTGATAAAGATGGTTGTAATTTTTATAAATCGAATGATGTATCTTTTACGGGTAACGCTATCTTGCACGGTTCTTTTTGTGGTGGACTGTATAATTTAGATTGTTCAGTTAATTTGCCGCAAAATGTTTCAGCTTTCAATGTGCATTCTGAGCGGTCAAAGTATCAACTTTGGCACAAGCGTTTAGGACATCTTTGCCGTATAGGTATGGATCTACTGAGAAAAGGTCTTGCTACCGGCGTAGAGTTTACGGAAGTTGACACAGAACCATGCATACCTTGTATAGAAGGTAAACAAGCGAGGAAACCATTTAAAAGGTTGAAGTATAAGAAAGCTACATCAGCATTGGAGTTAGTTCACACAGATGTATGTGGACCTATGTCAACAACTTCGTTCAAAGGTAATAAATACTTTATTATTTTTGTAGACGATTATACACGTTTGATATTTATTTATTTTATGGCTTCTAAGACAGAAGTGAAGTCAAAGTTTTGCGCTTTTCAATCTTTTGTTGAGAGACAAACTAACGCAAAAGTTAAGGTATTGCGTTCCGATAATGGTACCGAATACGTAAATAAGGAGTTGACAGATTATTTTAGGTCTCAAGGAATTCAACACCAAACTACGGTACCGTATAGCCCTCAGCAAAACGGGGTAAGTGAACGATGCAATCGTAGTATTGTAGAGAAGGCACGTTCTCTATTGTCTCATGGTTCTCTCTCTAAGGCGTATTGGCAGGATGCTGTAGAGACCAGTGTCTACTTAAAGAACCGGTCCCCTCATCGAGCACTTGATGGTAAAACACCATATGAAATGTGGTTTAACACCAAGCCTGACCTGTCTCATCTGAAGGTATTTGGCTGTAGAGCTTTAGTGCATGTACCTTCATGTCAGAGAACAAAGTTAGACATGACAGCAACGGAATACATATTCGTTGGATATTCGGATGATCCAAGGAGTTACTATTTCCGTGATGCGGAAAGTCCAAGGAGGTTACTCAAGTCGCGGGATGTTACCTTCTTTGAAAATAATTTCACAGGACTAAAAAATAATCCTGTTAGGGTTGTTAACTCTAATGTTGTAAATTTGCTATCGCAGGCTTCATCATCAGGAGTTTCTCCTTCTTCTGAAGTTAATGAGATTACTTTGGAAGAGCAAAGTGATGACTTTGTGGATGCCGATGAAGATGTCGCTAGTGAAGAAATGGAGTTAACACATTTAGGTGAACAGTTCCATCAGTCTTTGGTTCCCTCAAATGGATCCAGTGATGAAAGTGTTGACAGTTCTGACAGAAGATACCCCCACCGAGTACGTAAGCCTCCAGATTATTATTCATATAGTATCCTTGGTGATGATGTTTTATGCAATGATCCGAAAACTTATCACGAGGCCATCTCAAGGGATGACAAGAATAAGTGGATTACTGCAATGAAGGAAGAGTATGATTCCTTACTCAAAAAGGACACGTGGACTTTGGTGGATAAACCAACTCATAAATCCTGCATACCGTGCAAATGGGTTTACAAACTGAAACGAGATGCTGACGGTAACGTAGTTAAATACAAAGCTAGATTAGTAGCTAAAGGGTTTACACAAGTAGAAGGTGTAGATTACTACGAAACGTTTTCTCCAGTTGTACGCAATTCGTCGTTGCGAACCCTATTAGCCTTAGCGGTACAGGATGGCTATAAAGTTTGACATATGGATGTCGACACTGCATTTTTAAACGGTGATTTGGAAGAAGAGGTTTACATGGTACAGCCTGTAGGTTTTGTTCAAAATGGCGAAGAAAACAAGGTCTGTTTGTTAAAACGATCCTTGTATGGCCTTAAACAAGCACCGAGAGCATGGAATATGAAGTTGCAACAAACCTTGTCGGCTATTGGATTCGTCCAAACTCCTTCCGAATCTTGTGTCTATATTAAGAACTTTTCAGATAATAACTCTTTGATATTGGCAGTCTATGTTGATGACCTTGTCATTTTATACAAAAATGATTTGACATTTGACAACTTTAAATGCCAATTTGAAAAATATTTTTCTGTCAAAGACTTGGGAATAATTAATTTCTTTACTGGAATAAATATATCATGTCAAGAAAATAAAATTAAAATATCCCAACGTACATACATAGAAGAGTTACTGAAGAAATTTAATATGCAAGAGTGCAAAGCGGTTTCAACGCCTCTTGCACAACAAAAACTTAAATATGGTACAGGTGAGTCTGCCTATCCATATCAGGCGATAATCGGATCGCTTATGTTTCTGGCGGTTAATACGAGACCAGACATAGCTTACACAGTTAGCTATTTGAGTCAATTTAACACCAGAAGTGATTTGACACACTGGAATGCTGCTAAACGGTGTCTTCGATACTTGAGCGCTACTAAAGATGTTGGTATATCTTACAGGAAAATGGAAGATTATACACTGCGAGGATTTTCGGATTCAGATTTTGCAAACTGCCCGGAATCGCGATGTTCGGTAACCGGTTTTTACTTTGAACTCGCAGGTGGACCAATATCTTGGGAATCACGGAAACAGCCTACGGTCGCGTTATCTTCGGCAGAAGCTGAATATATGGCTTTAAGTTCAGCAACTAAAGATGCATGTTTCCTGAAGCGCTTTATATCTGAAATAACAGGTAAGTGTCCAAAAGTTGATATTTTCTCTGATAGCCAGAGTGCACAGAAACTTGCGCTGAACCCAGTTCACCACAATAGAACTAAGCATATAGACGTGAAGTTTCATTTTATTAGAGAAAAGGTTAACAATAAGGTAGTACATTTGAAGTATATGCCCACTGATAAGTTACCAGCAGATGTTCTCACCAAACCTCTGGGTCCTATAAAACATCTCAGATGTTTAAAGAGTATGGGTGTTACTTGATTTATGAATCATAATGTATTTACTTTATTAATTTTTGTTTTTGATACTATACTTGCTCTGATATTTTAATTTACCTTGATTAAGGGAGGATATGTAGTAGAAACTTTTATAGGTTCTACATAAAGCTTCTTTTGACCTTTTTTAACTAATCAAGATAATTAAAATTGTTTTTTTTACGTGTGTCAATACTTCAATAAAAATATTGCTTACAAAAAAGACTTCAAAATATACATTGGTGAAAATTCTATTTAATTATTTATTTATTTGTTCCTGCCGTCCCTATAGTAATTCTGTATTATATTTATTCTGTGGTTTATGACTAAAACCGAATTCAGTACCAATAATTGTTTCGCAAAATGGCAACAATTATAACAATATTAAATCCGAATCAGAAGATATGATGTTCACAAGACGACTAAAATAATTTTTGCTAAAAAAAGGCTATTACTCAGTCGAAGAATTTAAAGCAGATAAACTTTAGTTCGCTCGGTCCTGTTACACTCGATGTAGGAAATGATAAAAATTAAAAGTATTAATATCAAAGTAGGTAATATTAATAATTAATCTAACAATTGCAATATAAAATTTATCCCGTTTTGAAATTTACTTAGAATGATGACAATAATAATATATAAATTGACCTAAATTGTATATAAGATGACGAAATTCAATTAAAATATGTATAATTTGCTATTTTTATTAGATACTAGCTACTGCCCGCGGCGTTGCCACGCGTGGACTACATTACTTTTCAGGTTTCGGTTTGGGTAATGGCTTTATTTTTAAAAACTGATTTTCTATCAGCCAGAGTTTTCTGCTCGTATAATCACTTCCACGAAGTAAAAATGACATGTCTTAATCATGGATGAAATAATTAATTATAATATTTCCCAAAACAGCGTAGGTACGCTAATTATTATCCTTGATATTCCTGGACCAATTTTGATGAAATCTCCACTCATGGCTACTTAACTATAGAAAAATTTGCGATGATATTTCGATAAGTATCATCGAACTAATGATTAATAAAAACCTATATTATATTAAAATCTAGGCTTTCAAAACATTTTTATAATAGGGCAAAGTCTGCGGGTCTAGCAAAGATACCAACCGCTAACGCTAACGCCAAACGCTAACTCCAAAATGTACTGAAATGACGTTTCGGAAATCGCTAACAACTTTTCCGTAGCGAATGTCATTTCGATACATTTTTGGAGTTAGCGTGAGGCGTTAGCGTTAGTGATTGTGATCTTTGCTAGACCTCCAGGGCATTTTACATAACATGTTTCGTACACAGATTAGAGAAAAAAATCTACTTCGTATCATTCCAAAGAGTATTATTATACTTCTGTATCATTCAAAGAGTATATAATTTATACGTAACGTAAGAGTATATCATTGGCCCACTGCATTAGCCTATGGTGGTAATAGTATGCATTGGCCTTCAGACCTGTGGGCCAAACATAAACGTCATGTAATGCCAAAAATAGGCGTAGCAAGAGTCAAGATTATACTCCCAAGGGTAAAGCTCTAACTATCACGGTTTATGAGATACAGCCTGGTGACAGACGGACAGACAGCCTGACAGACGTCGTCAGTCCGTTTTGGGTACGGAACCCTATTACTAAGGCTTCGCTGTCCGTCTGTCCGTCTGTCACCATCAGGCTGTATCTCATGAACCGTGATAGTTAGACAGCTGAAATCTTCACAGATGATAAATATATTTTTATTGCCGCTATTACAAAAAATACAGAATAAAATAAGTATTTAACCCCTTAAATACTTATTGTATTCTGTATTTTAGTATTTTTTCTCTCTCATACATCAAACGTTTTTTGCTAGTTTTTATAGATAATGATACGGAACCCTTCGTGCGCGAGCCCAACTCGCACTTGGCCGGTTATTTCTCTAATCTGCGGGCACTTAAGTATAATTAACATGTTTGTATCTTGAATGCAATCGATTCATACTACTTACATATTATTTGATGGTATATCTATTTTACTCCAAAAACCCCAAACAACCTGCAAGGGCTTAAATAGAAAACTAATAATGGTTAATCAAATCTAATAAATTGTAAAATTTCATTCCACTGTTTAATGCATATTTACTACCGAAATTAACTCCTATTACTCTTTGTTCATGGCCTTACACACGTTTTTTTTTCTTTAATCTGTGCCTCCAGATGGACTTTACGTGAAACATGTGAAATATTCAATAACAACACGACGAAAAATTACTATACTTAACACTGGCTAAATACACTATGTGTGGAGCCATAATACAATATAAAAAAAAATTACTGTGACACAAACTAACCGTCAGTAGCCAAAAAAGAATTCACCATGAAGCGGCCATGTTGTATAAAATTCCGTCCGGTTTCGTAATGATATTTAATAATTTTGACCAAAAATTTTTAATGATATTTGTATTTTAATATATCCTATGTTGTGCGCTGGTTATTTCTAAGCATATTAGTGCAACCCGCATGAAAATCAGTTCAGTATCTAGGGATTTGTTCAATAACAAACAAACAAACAAACAGATACAAATTATTGTCCCTAGATGGCGTTAGATACGATAAATTAGAAAATGTATGGAGAAGGGAAAAAAGCCTTGTAGTCCTGCATCGCGGTTACGATATTTTTTGAACAATAGAACCTATGGGATAAATTAGATTTGACATCATTATGTGTGTGTTCCGTAGCGCATCAGAATTACACATTTATTATATGTAGGGATAGATATGTACGCTCCAGCTCCACTCAGAAGTGCAACGCCCTCACAGGGCTCATACAATGAAATATGTTGGACTAGGTATTTAGTTTTAGTTACACTAAATGACATTGTATGAAAGCATGTAATTAATAAATAAATAAAAATAAATAAACACTTAAATTTTCATGGAAAAAACGCGGGAAAATTGACAGCTGACACTGAATAGAAAATGGCGGTATTTCATTTCACATTTACGCCTATACCCAACCTACAACTAAGCACCTACTGAAACATTGTTAAAAAACAACCTGCAAAGTATTTTTATGCTAAATTGGGCAATTGGGCATACGTTTGACAACAACAACAACATCTCTCCTGATGGTAAGTGACAAAGCTCCATTTTATTCTCTATGGAAACACAGATTCCACACGATTCGAAACCACGTCGTTATCGTGTCTTGTTCAAATCGCGTCAGATATACCTTCACTTTACATTAAAGTTATCTTTATTCTGAATAAAATATATTGACATAAGTGGTCATATCTTTTGATGTGTTGATGTTTCGGAATGCGTCTCGGTAAAACATATGATTTTTGACTGTTCTAATCGTGCCAATTCCAAATTCAATTTCGCGCGGTTTTGTTTTCGTTTCATAGAGAATAGACTTTTGCAGATTTCTTATGTAAGACAAGGAATTCGCGTGGTTTCAAAGTAAGGAATCGATACAGAATAAGGGCCCTGGAGGAAACAGGCGCCTTATGTCAAATGCATATTAACAGACATTTCACATATTATAATCCCTCCCCACTTACAGAAATAGGAATCATGAAACGTACCAAATACCCCCCCCCCCCCAATAAACTTAGAAATAATGTCCCCCTAACATGTTTCCCCCTTCTATTAGGTAAGAGCTTATTAGCCTAAACACAGGTTACCTAAGCATTTAGTAGACGTATCATTACCGAGGACTTTGCGAATTCATTTTAGATAGGCTGACCATAAAAGGTACGTTTTATAGGACATTCCCTCGTCGTCGTTTAGTCTTTTTTTTAATGTCACTACCGAACGAAATTTCGTTCATGCGCGCTCATGTAAAGCTTATCGTTCTAAACTACTAGATAAGTAAAGTTAAGCAACATTCGCTGTGACTTGGATGGGTGACTGCCTGTCTGTTCCTTTGAACATGCATCAAGCTGAAAGTACTGAACCGATTTCAATGAAATTTCACATGATTATGCATAGCTAATTTTTCAGAACAATATTTGGAATTATTACAATTTTATATTGACAAAGAAGATTAATTATAGTTGTTGATATTGTAAGTACATAATTGTAAATAACGTAAATAAAAATATTTGCTACGCTAAAACTTAACTTAAAAAATAAATCTCTAATAAGCTGCATAAAAAAAATTTGGAATAGTTGATGTTTTAAAAAACGGCCAAGTGCAAGAAGCTATAAGTATTAGGAAGTAATTTTTATGCATGCAGTGACTAAGACAGATCGGCAGGTAGCCTACTGCCTCTCTTCACCATCCTTCCATTATTTCCCTTATCTTCTATCTTTTTCCCTTCCCTCTTCCATTTGACAGGGTTAGGCCGTAAAGCTGATACGTAAACTATTTATATTTTTAACTTACGACTAAACCGGGCCGAAATTAAATTGAAAATGGCGATTTTTATTATAGAAGCTCCTCGAGTCTGGACAAATTCAATGGCGGCTGTGAAGTGCGTGCTAGCCCCCCGCACGCTGCACACACTGCTTACCTCTTCCCGCGCACATCTAAGGTCACAGTTTGGATCCCACTCTAGCATATGCTTATAGTGACGGGCCCGATAGCTCAGTTGGTAGTATCCCTGCCTTCTGAACTGAGGGCCGTGGGTTCGATTCCTACCCGGGACAATCATTTGTGTGATGAACATAGATGTTTGTTTTGCGTCTGGGTGTTATATTGTATTCTATGTATGTATTTACAAACAAAAAAGTATATAAGTATTATATCCGTTATCTGGTTCCCATAGTACAAGCTATGCTTAGTTTGGGGCTAGATGGCGCTGTGTGAAATGTCTACACATATTTATTTATTATTATTTATTTATCTAGCTAAGCGACTAAATCTCCCAAAAAATATAGATACATAAACATGGTCACCCTGCAAAAAGGACAGACTAATAATATGCCTAGGTAGTATGTAATAATACCTCAATGCAGACAACCTACTTCGTGTTGTTTATGTTCATTGAATAATAATTTTTCTGTTATGCACCGTGACAAATATGCATTGATACTTTATATTAAGTTAATAAGACACATATATTTATCGTATTTTGCAAGTTAATGTTGACGGTAAATGATAGGTTAGCATTGTAATACAACTATACCTAGTCAAAAGTAACTAATAGTTGGTAGTAATTTTATGCTAATAGTAGGTACTAGGTGAGTTTTTGGTGGGAATGCGGAAAAGTTCACGTCGTTGCATTGTATTAATTTCTCAAAACTTGTGCTTTTTCCAGTGTTAATGTTTAAAATTGGTGGCGTTTTACGCATTCGGTAAGGGCTGAATTACGAGCATGAGTGTGGGCCAGTGATATAATGTAGAAGCTTCTAGTAAAGTTGCCACCACTTTACTAGGGCACGACTTTAAACTGGACTATGACTACCCAGATTTTGATTAGACTTGAATTTGCGTGAAATATTCTGCAACACGATGTAAAATTTTATTATTACAGTAATAAAATCAGTGGCTAAATACCTAAATGTGTGGAGCCAGAACACAAAAAAAATCTAACCTCGTTGAAACCACAGATTAGAGAAAAAAAACTGTGGTTGAAACAGTTAGAAAACCGAACCATTCGATTCGGCATTTCCATTTCGTTTGTAAACGTACGTTTTGTAACGCACAGCTAATAGTCGTGATA
Organism: Ennomos erosarius; assembly: GCA_963580505.1. Classification (NCBI taxonomy): domain Eukaryota; kingdom Metazoa; phylum Arthropoda; class Insecta; order Lepidoptera; family Geometridae; genus Ennomos; species Ennomos erosarius. The sequence goes on from OY757004.1 coordinate 6,633,339, forward strand.
TCAACAACGGAAGAGGCGCTATTTCTGTTGCGACGTGTGTGGCCGAGCGTTTACGAGCGCGCTGTTAAGGCGACGACACCTACTGGAGAATACTCTCATATTATTTTACTTTTTTTTCTTTTTTTTTAATACTTCTTGTGCTATTTCAATCTTTCTTCTGTTCTACCATTCTTATGTGGTAGAATTTTGGTGTTAAGTCAGTCTACGTAGATACCAATACTTTGCCGGTTAAGTATTATTCTGCCGCTAAGCAGTAGTGTGCAAGCACTACTGTGTGGAAGGGCAGTGTAGCTAGTGAAATTACTGGAGCAAATGAGACTTTATGATCTGATCTTACAATCTAGTAATCAGTAATGTCATTATTGGACTGTGCTAATGTCCCAGGATGACGTGCGAACTGCAGTGCACCTCGCTTTAAAAAGTCTGATTTCCAATCATAGACATGTATATTAAGGACAGGCCTAATGACAGGTTAAAACGTCACTTCAAAGTGAGAGCCAATTTCACAGATTGGCATCCACTAGCGCTCAGTCTGTGATGGAAGTTAGAAGGCATCGGTCGAATGTCACAAACTAAATATGCCAAGTTGTATTGTGAAGGGTTGCACAATGTATACTCAAAAGTGCAGTAAAAAGAAAGACCAAGTTTCTTACCTCAAGTAATTCAATATTTTTAATATTACACTCTGTTTAGTAACAAAATAATCGAATTTATATTTGGAATAATCATTGTAAACATAAACATTGACGGACATAATGGCAGCGATAGGCACCTAATTTTCTCAAATTGTCGTAGTTCACGCGAAATCTAATAGATGGCGCTGACTTTTCCCATGCCATTTTGACTAAATAAAATGTTCCTTCGGGCATATCCTGATATATAAATCTATGTTTCCAATATTAGATAAGATCCTCTATAAAATATCCCATATAAAAGAAAATGAGATTCTCTTAAGGCACGCACGACTAAGTACAAATTCAACAAAAAGTACTCTTTTAAAATCAAGTACGACGTGACTTGTGAACAATCATATTATGAAATAATAGTGTTAGTAGGAATAGAAAATAAACAAAACAAAATAAAAGGGGTACCTGAATAACACTTAGTATTTTGGCATCGACTTAGTATAAAGTATAGGACGAAATCTGTGTATTTTGGTATTTCTAAAAAAAAACAACTGTAATGAAATTAAAAAAAAATGTAAAAATGCACTATGATCTCTTTTACATCCAATTCTTGACTATGCAGACGCCGCATATCTAGATTTAACCGAGGAACAGCTTAATAAGCTAGAGCGCTTACAAAATTTCTGTATTAGATTCATATATGGCCTACGCAAATATGATCATGTCTCCGAGTTTCGCAAAAAGCTGAAGTGGTTAACCATTCGATCTCGCCGGAATGCTCACATTCTATCTCTCCTCTACACTATTCTGTTTATTCCATCCACGCCCTCATATCTCAAAGAACGCTTTAAGTTCTTACACCAGACCCACCCTTTGTCCCTGCGTTCCTCCAAAACCCTCCAGCTCATGCCTCCCGTCCATACCTCCCAGTTCTACGACAAATCCTTCACGGTGCAAGCCGTTCGGCTGTGGAATGCGCTTCCCACAGAAATTAGGCATGCTAAGTCCCTGACTATATTTAAAAGTATGGTGCAGAATTATTATCTGTCATTGTGAACTGCTGCTATTTATTTTTTACTGTTACTATTCCATCCTTTTTAAATTATGTATTAGTCTATTGTATTATAATGTATATACGTATTCGGATGTAGGTATATTTATTAGTACCAAGTTAGGTAATAGTATTTTATTCTATTTATTTATCTGTATTTACTTCATCTATTAAATTGTTTTGCACCGCCGTTTATGCTCTCTCTACTGATACTGTCCATCCAAAGGTTGTCTGGAAGAGATCGCTGTCAGCGATAAGACCGCCCATTGTTGCACTAGTTCGTAAGATTTATTTTATTCCTGTTTGTATTTATTTGTGAAACAATAAAGAGTTCTCTATCTATCTATCTATGATGCCGCCTTAACAATCCCATGTACGCAATCACAAATATTGTGGCTGCATCTACCACCTTGCGCGCTCATTATATTTACACAACTATAATACTGTTTCGAACAGGCGTACGTGTTGATAGCTCGGCACTGCTATGTCGCGGTACTCCTAACGTAACGAGGTCTTAAAATGAGATTTTAAAATACAGACTGTTTCACGTGCTGAATCAATATAAGAGGTAGGACTTTTCTGTAAAGTCCGTTTAGGTTGGTACCACTGCTTTGTGCAATTCTGCCGCCAAGCGAGCACTACTGTGTTCCGGTTTTAAGGGCATTGTAGCTAGTGAAAATAATGTCTCAGGATGACGTGCGCAGTAGAGTCGCTTAACATCAGGTGAACGACTAGCTCGTCACGTCATTCTTTCTCATAAATAAACGAAACATAATATTTATTATAATAAGTATGTATTTACTACCAACCTTATAATAATTTTACTGTCCACTCTGTCCACATTTTAGTATCATTATTTAACTTTTGTACGTCATAATAATCATCCTACCTGAAAACGTCCTTTACTGAACATAGGCCTCCCCCAGAGAGCGCCACCTTGAGCAGCTACTCGCCTCCTCCATTGGCTCTCCATGGTATCACCAGCTCGTCGGGCTACCTAGAAGGGGGCCTACGCTGTGTCTTCCGGTTCGTGGTCGCCACTCGAGAACCATTCTTCCCCATTGGTTGTCAGTTCTGTGAGCGATGTGGCCTGCCCGTTGCCGTTTCAACTTGCTAATTGTAAGAGCTATATCGGTCACGTTAGTTCTCCTGCGGATCTCCTCATCTCGCATGGAAACGCCGAGCATTGCTCACTACATAGCTTGCTAATGAGGCCAACAGTCTCAGGTCCGTCAGTCAAGCTAAGGCTATACAACCTATTGATCTCTAACTAGACAAATCAAATGCTCCACTACCTTATGCCCAGTAACAAATTGGCAGGGAACCCAGCATACTGGCAGCATGACCTCGATCTTTTTCTTCTCGAGTAGGCAAGTGGTGAGCGCTGGTGTCAGAAATATTAGGCCGCCCGAAGGCTTCTGACTCGGCTTAACGACTATTGTCTGCTCATTTCAAAATGTACACAAACAATTCAATAAACAAATGCAATTCCATACCATAAACAAACAAACAACAATAAGTCTACGCACAAAGCCTCTTGGCCTCTCTTTCAACAATGGCGGCCAGATTGACATTTGACAGCTGTTTGACAGCTATTTAGGCGGGAAAGCGTAGTCGTCGCCTCGTTAGTGACGCCATGTTGGTATTCATGTTTTATTTTTTTTCTTGTCATTGTTTAGAGCGCGTTGTGGTAGTTGCAGTAATGTTATTGATTTAGATATTGATGAATAAAATTATGTTAGATATTGAGAAATAACATTCTGATATAATAACTCGAAGAAAAAAAAAATCATTAGAAAGTACGTTTCTGTCTACTGTACCTATGACATTATATTCTACAATATTTTTGAGTTCTAAGAACTACTTATAATTTTTTTCTTTCATTCAATGAGTAAGTATGATAAAAGAAGCTCTCTTTCCTCGTAGGTAGCAAATGTAATTGTTTGTTTTTTTAATATCAACCGACTTCCAAAAAGGAAGTTTCCCAAAGGGGGTTCTCAAGTTGGTTGATTTTTTTTTCGTTTTAAAGTTTGTCTCCCCATGTCTCTATCATTCATAAAAAGATAAATATTTTTCGTTTTAAAACTATGAAATTAGTTCGATTCAGGGGGCAACCACAACGTCGTATAGCATTATTACTTCAATATTAATTCAATCATACATTGTAAAATAACATAATAGTAAGAATACTTTAATGTTTTGATGACGTCACGTTAAATCGTTCACTCAAATACAACTGTCATGTCATACCTTTACATCATGTGGACACTGACGTGCGACTGTGATAACGCCATATAAAAATGTAGACATCTCGTTCACACGCAGGAATATCTTATAAGTTCATGGTACGAATTCGAACAATATTATTGTAACCTTGAAATAATAATGCCATGAAACATTATGGTTTTGTATTAGTTTGAGGTAGCCCAGCAGGTCCCACTTTTCAAAAAGGATATTAAGTATTAACAGTTAAGCACAGAGCATACAGTTCATACTAAGTAAAGAGTTTAGAAAACAATGACTAATAACCATAAGTGCAAGTGTCAAAGTGTTACAACTCCCACTAGCACTTTTTTGAAGTCACCCGACTGTGTCTCTACTATGGAGGTGTCTGGTAGACATCACTTTGAGTGGTAACACCGCCCATTGTTGTTAAAATAGGTTGAGGTCGATGCATTTTTAAATTTAAGGTAAAATAGATATGACAACGCTTTTAGTGAACACTTCGGACAAACAGAAAAGTCAGTCATTCAGAACAAAGGCTTTTTTATAAGTAGGTAGGTTTATAGTATGTGAAAGAGAGATTTTTCAATATGCGTAGGTACCTATAAGTTAATTTAAATAGGTTTTGTTTGTGGTGTTCAACGCCAAAACTTTATTGCTGTAATTTTGTTTATTTGGCAAGAGTTTTATTAGGTTTGGCTTAGGTAGTTTTTTATATAAATCCGGTAAAGTAAAAATATAGCAATAATACTTCTATCTTTAATGTCATCAGAGAAAGGGATGAGTAGGTAGGTACTTACTGATAAATATTTATATCTGAATACTATCGTAGGTGGGTCCTATTATTTACTCAATATTATGTAAAAAGTATAGAGTAGATAGATACTTCAAAAAATGTTTCCATTATTGCTTTATGTGATTTACGCACATCTAAGTACTTTTACATTTCGTTATTCTACATTTATCACAGTTTAAGATTGGTAAATAAATGGTTTAAATATTTCTTATATTTTATATTTGCTTAAAATTATAAGTCACAGCCATGGAGCTAATAAAAAAAAGAAGGAGGGACTCCCGTCTGATCCGAAACTGAAGCACCCTTAGGAAGCCGGAACGCTTCGTATGTACGAGCGGAACACGCACACACTTACATCATATGCAGCCGGCCGCCCTACTTTCATCTGACATACATATGTAATAATATGTCCGCCATTTTGCGCTTCAGTTCGATGTAAATTTTTTTTATTTCTTCCATGACCACAGCTATGTAAAGCTTGCCTTCTCAATCACTAAGCCATCGCAGACCAAGCTGTAAACTCTTTTATGAGTTGACTCGAGCCAACCTTGAAAATGGTACAAAATACATAATTTCTAAACACAAAAGTACATAAAGTAGAAACGCCAAGCAATAAAAATTATGTAAGAATATAGGTAGAGCAAATAGAGCCATAAAAATAGCAAGAATTCACGTTTCTACCAACCTAGAAAAAAAAACGTGCTATTACCACCACATTGTACCACGCTACTAAATGTTAACTACCACAGCTTAATTATTATTATGTTATAATTCCTAAAAAACTTGTTTTTGATCGGCGAACGCTCAATAATTCATCAAAATGGCGTCCTGTCTATCAATATAATAATTCTGTCAAAGTTTAATTGAAATTCTGTGCCGGCCGCGTTCAAACGCGCCCGCAGTATTATTGATACATTACGAGCGAGCAAAAGAGCCATAGCTGCAATTTACAACTGAATTACAAATCTGTACCAAGCCCACTAAATACACAATCAGGTTAAATCAATTGTACTACACCCTTCTCTTTCTGACGTTAACATTGACAGCTAGACGGAAAGGGACAGAATATTTCTTGTTTCCGACGTTGAGCATTGAAAAGCGCGGCGGTCAACGCCTACAAAGCGGTTAGGGAAGGGAAAAAAAGCTTGTTTATACGTGGGCGTGTCTATTCTAGACGACTCGAGTCACAGTCGCTCGGTCGCCGCCGTCGCGAGCGCACTGCGTCCGAACGATTTGACGTTTCAATCTGACAGCTGTCACTCGCCCAAAAAAACTAGTGCGTGAAACACAGCATCGATTAAGAAATCATGCTAATCAATCGATAAATATTAATGTCGTTTATACTTGTGTCAACCGTGTCTGACATTCAAATACGTATGTTTTAATGAATTTTAATCGTGTATTGACTGTATAATTTGTTGGGACAGGCATTGTGAGTGATTCAGCTGATTAAGATTGAGAATGGCGTTTGAGGACCGGTGTAGTCCGAGTCAAGCGAACAGTCCTGGGCCAGAAGCCGGCCGCGTGCCGCCTCCGCATTCTGACAGCCCGGTCTACTGTCAAAGTCAGTATACCTGCACCACAATCGATTCAAGGTACGAACGATCGAATATGACAATCAAGGTCCAGCCGAATTCCCCCCCACCAAGCCCGGAGCATCCTGAATACCAGTACTACCGATCAGAAACACCAGATGTCAAGCCTCAGATCCAAGAATTTGCGAACCAACGTCCTCAGCCGACAATGCCTATTGGTTTTTCAATAAACAACATCCTGCATCCGGAATTCGGGTTGAACGCGATTCGGAAGACCAGCAAAATCGAAGGTCCGAAACCCGTCGGGCCGAATCACAGCATTCTTTACAAGCCTTATGACTTATCGAAGCAGCCTGACTTTACAAAATACAGTTTTGATTATTTAAAATCGAAGGACAGTGAGTTTAACCCGTTGCCGCCTTTGGGAGGTTTGAGGCAGACCGTGTCGCAGATTGGGGAGGTGAAGGAAGTGCCTAAGATTGTTGAAGCTCAGAAAAGACCTGATTCAGCCAGCTCGATTGTGTCTTCGGCTTCAAGTGGGGCAGTCTCTACGTGTGGGAGCACAGATGCCAATAGCCAGGGGTCGGGGAATGCAAGTCTGTGGCCTGCTTGGGTGTACTGCACTCGGTACAGTGATAGGCCTAGCTCTGGTAAGTTTTTTTTTTGTTTTTATTAACAGCTGTTTGCTGCTTTTGTTTTTAACTTTGGATGTTATTTAATCTAATGGGTGTTTTTTTAAAATATGTTGGTTATTAATAATGTTTTGTTTTATCATCCTTTTAACTTTGAGCAGCACCTTCAGAAAAAATTGGTTCTCTTTAAACTTTGAGCTTTTGGAACATGGTTTATTTTATTTTAAACCAAGTTTTTTAAATTGTTTTGGGTGAACATTACTGCAATAATTACAGTTTAAGAGAAAACTGTAATTTACAGTTTAAAATTATTTCATTAACTCTTTAATTCAATTTATGGAACATAGTTACAGTAATTAACACTTTTTTAAACAAAGCTTGTCGTGCACAGATTAAAAATGGTTTACATTAACATCATTTAATCAACGCCGTTGTAGTAATTAAGCGCTTGTAGTTATAGCAACATCATCGCGTGTTTTTGATTACTTTCTAAATGTTTTCATGTTTTGAACCTATTTGATACTAATTTTTTCGTCTTCAAAAGGTACTAGTAGATGGAGCAAAGGTAGGTCAAGGCTTTTGTCTTTCTTTTTAGCCCTAATTACTTTTTTTTCATGTTCTCATCAATTAACTGTGTCATCGCTTCTATCATTCTATTTTTGAATCAGGATTGTTAGGTTCTGTAAATTTTATAAATTCACAAAAATACCTACCTGCGACTTAGAAATCAAATCTTGTTTGAATTAATAATGTAGATAGGTAACATGACCTACTGTCATTAGATTAAATCTATATTACCTATTAAATAAGGATTAAATATTTTGATTAAGATATAATTTTATAGAAAAAGAATATGGTTGGAATAAAAATTAGCAGATGCCGTCGGCATTTTAAGAATGTTATTACTATCCAAAATTATTATCGATATGAGATAATAAGATACTTTTACATCCCTATGAACAATACAATATGGCGGCGTTGGACGCCATTTTGTCGTCCATGTTTTGTTGCCAAGTTTCGACATTTCTGTTGGTAAGCTTCTGTTTTTCGTGGCGTGTCGTTCTACTTTTACAGCAGTTTTTTCCCTGAGCTTACAACATGCAGTGTTTTAAGGGTCAAAACAGTATTATCACAGGGTAATCAACGCATCAGTGGCACATCTAGTGTTACAGATGTCCATAGGCTACGGTGACCACTTTCCATCGGGGCCGTGTGCTTGTTTGCTACACAGCCTAAAAATTGAAAGTGCAGAATGCGTCAACCGGAGTACGAACCTACATGTCTTATCTTAACTAAACTTACTTTCAATAAACCCCCAAAACCAAAGCGAATTGATCCTATAAAGAACCATGGCGGCCGAAATAAGTAGCTTAAACTTTAAGCTATGATTATTTGACTTGATTATTTTTTTCTAATCACGCTAAGGATCCTGTAAGTCTTGTACCATTAAAAATTTTCATATCCTAATTTTCATAGTGCCCCATTTCGTATCGTCTGACCCAGACAGACAGACAAACAGACGACCGGACGCACAGCGGAGCCTTAATAATAGGGTTCGCTTTACCCTTTGGGTACGGAACCCTAAAAACATTACTGAAAAAAATTGAGAGAAGGACCAAAGACCGGTTCCAATTTAAGAGTGGCGTAGTCCGGGTTACTTCCCGAGTCACCGGTCCTGCAAGACCACGAATACGAATTTGATAAAGAAATGTACTTAACATTTCTTTTTCTTCTTTTTTGCTGTGAAAGAATACTGGTTGGTTATGAGTGCTTCAATGAATGTTCTTTTACCTTGTTGGTATGGTTGCGTTTTACCACTAATAAGTGACGAATGCGGTCTATGGTATAACAATGTAAATTGTATAAGCTGTTATTTTCCGGGCAAAGTGCATGTGTGGCAATGTTCAAGGTTATGCTACTAAAGAAAAAAGTCACTAAGTAACGTCATAAAACCTGCATAAGTACGATTGACGCAATTTGGCTTAGTTTCTTATGGTAGGTACCTAATGAATGACGTGACGAACCTGATATTAAGCGACACGGCCACCCATAACAGTTACAGTGTCACTTGGAACTCTGTTTCGAGTGACACTGCACTGCGCCCGTTATCGAGACATCACAGAGTCTAGTAGGTAATAAGATTACTAGACTGTGATGTGAGATCAAGTCCTAAAGTTTCATTTGCCCAGTAATTTCACTAGCTACAATGCTCTTCAAACTGGAACACAGTAGTGCTTGCAAACTACTGCATGGCGGCAGAATAACTGGCAAAGCGGTGGTACCTAGACGAATTTTGCAGAAAAGTCCTACCACCTAGTAATTTGTTTGTTATACTGCCATAATATACATATAATAATGTATTTATGTTAAGGACATTACGTAAATTTTACGCTACTGAAAACCCCAACCAACCTAACTTCCTCAAATCCAAAACCACCTATTTCCCAAACTGAATTTACAACTAAAAACATTCACAAACGAACCGTAACTCGATTGTTTCTAAACACGACTCGAATTGCATTTGAAACGGAATAAATAAATAAATCGAACTGTGATCGCCGTGACCGCGGTCGTTGTATACCAGTTTTGTTATTGTAATGTTGTTGACACTCTATAACAGATGTAATGTATCGGACATACCTGAGCAACTGCGTGGCTAGTGTCTACGGCCCTACGAAATGGGGCGAATAGAATCACCGTACAAGCTCCGTACTGTGAGCTTTTGTTAACGCGATTCAAAACAGAGTCTATATTGGATTGCTTTGTTTGAATATTTTGACAAGCGATCCCCATAAGGCTCTATTTTGAATAGCGCTAAAGCTCACAGTACGGCCATATTATGTGTAAATAACATATGGTACGGCCCCAGGCTACTTGTATTGATAACCGCTGATTATTATACATTAAAATTGTGAACTATAGTCAAACTTCAAATAAATTAAACTCTGATAAGATTTTTAAATTAGACGGGTAGCTTTTGACTTCGCAATCTTAAGAGACGATGTTGTTGTTGGAGTTTTTTTATAATACGGCGTTTTACCTTTATTATTTACTAGCTTTTGCCCGCGGCTTCGCACGCTTCTGTTATGTTATTTTTACGTTATAGTCTAATAATAGATCAATGCATTTCGTACCAAACAACAAAATCCATTAAATCTTTTCGAAGCTGAGCACAGTACAATAACCTGTATTAGTTAGAATAGGTATAGGTATAACGCAAGTATAGCCGTGAATGGAAGCTATTTAAGCCATTACCTAAAATTAAATGTTTTGAGTCTGATATAGATTTATAACAGTAAAAGAAGTTTCAAACAAAAAACTACAGTTTTATAAGTACCTCTTCATATTACAACAAAAAGAAATCATCATCACTTCACTCAGGTCTTTAACAGAAGTTTCAGTAAGTTTTGTTTAGGTAGTAGTTACCTAAGCAGGCAGGTACAGTTTAGAAAATATGGAAGAATCACACACGATGATGCTGTTTTGCTCAGTTTTACAAATTTGCATATTACCATTTACTACATTTTTTTATCTTTTTAAGTTTGGCTCCATACGAATTGAGTAACTACACTTAGCCAGTGTCAATAATAAGTTTATAAATTGCTGGAGATATGCATTTACCTGTACGATGCGTACATAATTAATTTTCTTAATACTAATTAGGAATTACAAATACTAAACCACCACTCCTTAAAGAATCGACAGTTATAATTATTCTTATGTCCACTATTTTCCACGCTGTCTCATTCCCACTGCACTTTCAACATACCTACCTAGTGATGAAAATGAGGAAATAGGTTAAATCGTCATTGCACAATTATTACTTACACCCAAAGATAGTTAATTACCTACTATAACTATAACCTTCTTGAAGTAACCGAGTAATCAATCATTTTTTGCTCCCGTGGTTTATTTAAAAGCCCACAGATCTAAAATATTTTAACTATTAAAAACTTATATCAACATGCAAGAAGAAGAAGAAGAACAAACCAAAAACAGTCAAAACGAACTTTACGCGCCATGTTGTTGTTAATTCGAGGATACAATTGCCATAATGAATACCTACATATTATTATATCTAAGTACCTACCCTTTTTAAACATTTTTCATAAAATAATTCGTATCATTGGCTTACAAATAATAGCGAGCACTCCGTATTACTTTAATGCCAGAATAAAAAAGGTTTTAAAATACGTAGCAATGGTAAGGGTCTATAACTTAAGTAGCTATAAGTACTACAGGGGGTCTAGCAAAGATACCAACCACTAACGCTAACGCCAAACGCTAACTCCAAAACTGTATTGAAATGACATTAGCTGTGGAAAAGTAAGCGATTTCCATAATGTCATCCTAGTAAATTTGGAGTTAGCGTAAGGCGTTAGTGGTTAGTATCTTTGCTAGACCCCAGGTACCTTAAAACTTCTTTAGGGTTGATCAAGAATTTAGCAGTAGTGCAAAAATAATTTTATCTACCTAATTATAATGGTAACGTGTAGTAAGTTTATGTAAATAATACATTTGACCAGATCGCCAATAAAGAACATTTCTCCCGCCAAAACCCTATAAATCAAAAACTTGAATAAAAATGTTAATTAAGTAAGCTTCAATATTGGCTAAGTATGATAATCGCGTGAAGCCTTATGAATGATTATTAAAGTCTAAGAACCTACCCTTTAAAACAGTTTTCATAAAATACTTCCTATCATTGGCTAAATACACATTTTGTCTAATGCCAAAATAAAAAAGGTTATACAATGCGTAGCAAAAGCAAGGGTCAATAAATTAAGTACCTATAGGCACAGATTACTGAATAAGTTACTACTATAGGTTAAGCTATAGGTACTATAAATACAATTTAAATACTTATTTTGAATGGTAACGCGTAGTACTTAGATTTTTGAAAATAAATACATAATACCAGATTGCCAATAAAAAATTTTGTCCTCGCCAGAACCCAATAAATTGAAAACATGAATAATAATTTTAGTTATGTTTCAATATTGGCTAAATATGATATCGCGTGAAGCCTTAAAACTTATAATAAAAAGTCTAAGAAGTTCTTAGTTTTCGAAATTCCTTGTTCTCTTTGTCGTGCTCATATTCAAGAAGGTTCTCATACATATCCTCTTTTTTAGTTTGGACCACAGATTAACGAAAAAACTTATCTTTAGTAATACCACAGATTAGAGAAAAAAATACATATGACTTCCTTGATTGTTTTTCTCTATTCTGCACTGCATCGAGTAATCGCGCGATGTATTTCGCCGTAGCCCGAAAAGTGTGATACGCTGCCGGTAATGCAGGCGCGCCAATTGTTATTTACTGTTTTTTGTCTTTTAAGTTATAAATAAAAACATGCATTAAATTACTTCCTTATTGCTTAGTGCAGTGGGGATTGTTCAGAATGAAATAAAAATGATTGGGGTTCCGTACTCAAAGGGTAAATCCTTATTACTAAACCTCCGCTCTCCGTCTGTCTGTCTGTCTGTCCATCAGACACCAGGATGTACTCATGAATCGTGATAGTTAGACAGTTGAATTTTTTACAGATGATATATTTCTGTTGCCACTATAACAACCGTGATCCGTATTCAAAGGGACAGATAAACAGACAAATAAAATAAAATTGGTTTTACTTCATATTGATAAGGAATTATAAATTAAAACTATTAAAATTTATTTTTGTAATCGCAAATAATACTCTCACAGTTTGTAAAACATATTTATTAGCCGACATGCAATATAACGCTACTGCTTCCTCCATTTTATTTAGCCCACGTCGGTCGCGCAGCAGGCAAACAAATTGACTATGTGTCCGGGTTGGGGCGCTACTAAAACATCGAGAATAGTCAACAGAGATGTTTTTGCGCGCCAACTCAACAGCGAAGGTTCGGGCGTATATGAAGCCGCGCCATAATGGTAACAGGGTTTTTTTTTCTTTAATCTGTGCATCCGAATAAACCCGAGATAATATTACCGTCCGTAGCACAGAGTACATTTTTTTTCTCTCGTCTATGATTAGTAGCCAAAACAAAACTTACTTTTTGACACTGGCTAAATACCTACACTATGTGTGGACCAAAATATAAGAAATAAAAAACTTACCTTGAAGTCTTGAAGCGGCCATCTTGTGAAAATCCCGTTCCGTTTCATAATGAAATCTTAATCATTTTCACCAAAAAAAATTTACAATATTTAAAATTTAATATATCCTATGTTGTGCGCCGGGTTTTTCTAAGCTTATTAGTGAAAACCGCATGAAAATCCGTTCAGTATTTTCGGAGTTGTGCCGTAACAAACAAACAAACAAACAAACAAACAAACAAACAAACAAACAGACAAAATGTCTAAAAAGTAGCTTAACGTGATCAGCAAAAAATTTCAAGCTAACCTGTGTCATTTTTTTTTCGATATCTTGCATTTACAGATTTTTTTATCTCTACAGTTTTATTATATGTATAGATGTATAGAAGATAGATATAGATACTAACTACTATAATAATACTCGACAAGAAGTGATTCTGATTTTCAAGCGTTTCGTGTGCGTGCATAGATTTATATATCAGGATATGCCCGAAGGAACATTTTAGTGTCTCAAAATGGCGTGGGAAAAGTCAGCGCCATCTATTAGATTTCGCGTGAACTACGACAAGTTGAGAAAATTAGGTGCCTATCGCTGCCATTATGTCCGTCAATGTTTATGTTTACAATGATTATTCCAAACACAAATTCGATTATTTTGTTACAAAACAGAGTGTAATATTGAAAATATTGAATTACTTGAGTGAGTACTTTTGAGTATAAATTGTGCAACCCTTCACAATACAACTTGGCATATTTTGTTTGTGACATTCGACCGATCGATGCCTTCTCACTTCCATCACAGACTGAGCGCTAGTGGATGCCAATCTGTAAAATTGGGTCCCACCTTGAAGCGACCTATAACCAGTCATTAGGCCTGTCCGTAATATATATGTCTATGTGTGCGTGTGTACTTAGAGTGTACGTAGGGTAAAGCAAGCGTGAGCGTAGAGTGTGCATAGCGTATACGTAGCATAACACAGTGAAACAGAAGCCCTTTAGTTAAATCCAGATTAGGGTTGTTACCTATAGTAATGAAAATAAAAATAGCTATGTCAATATGATAAGACTATCACACCCACACAAGACAATTATACAAGATTAGCTGTTATTAGATAGAAAAGCGAATAAGAAAGAGAAGCTAATAAGAGAAGATAAATCTGTTAACATAAAATAATAAAACTCGTGAGTGAATTTGCGCGTCAGTAGGTACAAAAACCGAAACAGAAAACTGTTTTTTTGTAACAACGGATAGAGCTTTTTTAATTTACAAGTTTAAGTAATTAGTGTTTAAATACTTGTTCGTTATATTGTATTCTACATCACACTTGCTGGATGGTAACGGATATCGTTCAGGTGTGACGATATATTTTTAAATTATATTTTTGTCTGCAGTTTCACAAATACCGGAAGGTTGTTCATGTTCAGGTCAAAATTATTGTACATGACTTCTAAATCACTTTTTTTATGTAGGTACCTTAATATGCAGGTACGTAGTTGTTTTCTTCTTCCATCTTCATTACTTCATCAATAAAAAAAAAAATAATAAATAAATAAATTCAATGGTTTTTTTCATCAAATTACTGTTATTAATATTAGTAAAGACCAAATAAAAACTACAGAAAAAGTTTGAATGCAAGTCGTATTTTTTCTTATTGTATTCTAGAAATGCAACCGCTCCTTTACCGTAAAGATACCTACTAAAGCCATATTATAGATAGGTATGTACATAAAAGCCTCGAAGTTTTCCTAATTATAGAATTCGAAATAATTTGTTTACTCATACTCATACACGGCACTCTTATGTGACAGTCAAAATTACGTGCATTGCAAAAACGCGGCGATTCGCAAATTTCACCTGTCAGTTGTCAACGTTCATCGCAAGATGGCGTTGATGACAGCTGTCATTGTGACACGAGAACCAACCGTGTTGCCGTGCGATTCCCATTTTTATTTAGCAAATGTCACACAACTGTGACAACTGACTCATCACGGAAATGTTTGTAGAAATGCACTTGTGTGGGAAAACTTGAATTGAAGAATATGTTTGTGATTGTTGTAGTTTTTGACATTTGTTAGTATTTTTCTAAGGTTCGGACAGTTTGGACCATCGACAGCCTCTCATAAGTTTTGAGGTTTGAACCGTTAGGGTTTTTTGTTAGAAACCTGCTAAGTAAATATAGGAAAAAGAAACAATTCTCGAAACAAATTAATATACTTACCTACCATAGTTTAGTAAAATAACATATTAATCATTATATTCATTTGTTTATGTATTTATTTATTTTCAAAACAAATGATACCTAATTATGGTTAGTTAGGATTGTATGTACGTCGTTATGTAAAAAAAAACAAAAGCATGACTTTTACAAGTTAATGACTTTTACCAGCAAGGAGATTTTTGCTCCCTCACAGAATTTGGTCGAGTTAAAATTTTTGGCATTCATTTAATTATTATTATAACCGGTATTGACCGGTTTATGAAAAGATAAATTTTTTTTTGAGTGATTTCATTCATTAATTTTTAATACCTGCTTCGTTACTGTTCGAACCGTTCATCATCATCATTATCATTAACAGCCTGAAGACGTCCACTGCTGAACATAGGCCTCCCCCAGGGAGCGCCACTTAGAGCGGCTGCTCGCCTCCTGCATCCATCGGCTCCCCGCGGCTTTCACCAGGTCGTCGGTCCACCTAGTGGGGGGCCGGCCTACGCTGCGTCTTCCAGTTCGTGGTCGCCACTCGAGAACCTTTCTTCCCCATCGGTTGTCAGTTCTACGAGCGATGTGGCCTGCCCATTGCCATTTCAACCGCTAATCCTATGAGAGGAAACGGGACAACCAATGTATCTTTTATGCCATCCTGCTCTGTTCTTTGTAATTTCGTAAGACTGTCTCGTTTTGTTACTTCGCCCATTGCGCGCGCAAGTGAGTCGTGTTTGTTGGAGAAATTATGTTCGCGAGCTATCGATGGGCTTTATAATCGGTCCCGGCTGTTGTCGTTAGACAATAGTCGTTAAGCCAAGTCAGAAGCCATCCAGGCTAGCGTACGCAATACGTGCGTATTGCGTACCACGACTAAATTTTCTCAACACCTTTTCTGTAAGGCCGAGACAAGACTATAGTAGCGTGTGTCTCACTCCAACCGCGATGCCAAGTTTTCTCGCGGTCTATACATACTAGGCCACCAGGGCCCCGTTTTATAAAGCTACAAGTCTTGTACTTGTAGCAAAAACATCGCAACACAGCCAGAAAAAATTGAAATAATGCGTTTTATAAAGGTACAAGTTAACAAGTGTACAAGCAAATTGGCCGACATATTAATTTACTCTATGAATTACAAGCACTTGTTCGTAGATCATAGACAATCCATAGTGTTTTTTCATTTTTTAAATGTAAAATCGAACAATTGTTATGGTCTTTACAAGTGTACGGAACTACAAGTTGTAAAAAATTTTACCTAACTAAAGAGCTAGGTAAAATGAACTACAAGTGTAGATAAATTTACTGAAAGTGGGTTGTATTGGTTGTGTCACGTATTAATGAATGTTCAATTAGTAAAATTAAGTAAATGTGAATTAAATATCATTATTTAGCGACAAATTCAGCTTGATCTTAGCCCATGAATAATGAACGCATATCACAAAACCTAATATGAGAATAGCTATACATAGATAAAACCTTGACCCAACTTTATACACTTAAATAGCTTACCTTTTTTTTTATTTTTTAAACTTTTCATTTTCTGAAATACAACGCATCTGTCCAGGTAATATAAGTACCCATATTACCTAATCTGTGCCAAACTTCATTCAAATAGATTCATCCAATATGGCTTGAGAGCCAGAACAAACAAATAGACAATTTTATTAATTTACTTTTTATGTAGGGATTTAATGCAAACTTGACACCGGCTAAATACCCTAATAAAGGGAAGCCAAATTAAAAAATAAGCTTTACCGTGACGTTTATTCATAGTGATGTGCAACTCGTAACATCATAATCTAGATTTTATATTCTACTTGGTCTGTGGTTCCACGCCGTGACGTTCGTAGTGATGTGAATTATACATGTAATCGATGATTTTGTAGGTTTATAAAACGCTTGTTACTAGTAACTTGTAGTTACTTGTTCTTATAGCTGCTACAATTGTAAGCTACAATTGTAGCTTTATAAAACGGGACCCAGGACTGAGCACTTGCCTACCCGAGAAGAAGAAGAAAAAGAAGATTAAAGCAAATAGTAGTGAATTTATCGTATTCCGCTATAAGATTTTTTTGTTTTAATATTCAAGTCATTGACATAAAAAGAAACAGGGAAAATTTTAAAAGAATACCAATATGAATATTTTAATATGAATGCCCAAGACATGCAAATTTAACTAAAAGGTACTGACTGCCGTCATACATAAACAATCATATCTATTTAAAATACAAAATTACAATGATTCTGTGTAAGTTGGCTGGCCTGATAGCTGGTAGTAGCCTGACAGTTGGTAGTAGCTCTAACTTCAGAAATAACTATCTTAGGCTGTGGGTTCGATCCCACTTCGGACAACCATTTGTGTGATGAACATCGATGTTTGTTCTGCGTCTGGGTGTTATATTGTATTCTATGTATGTATTTACAAATAAACAAGTATCTAAGTACCTATTATAACCGTTATCTGGTTCCCATAGTTGTTATGCTTAGTTGGGGCTAGATGGCGTTGTGTGAAATGTCCACCTTAGTATATTTACTCTGTGGTCCACACACATATTAATTTTAGTATTCAATTTTTAGATATTACGGGATCAACGGATTTTTGTTGATACTTAATTTTAAAAAGCCATTAAAAAATCTTGACGATAAAAATCAAAATTATGTAATTTTCCAATAAAAAATTCAGTAACTAAAGGATCAACTGCAAATGCCTTAACGAGAAAACCAGCTTTTAATAATACCTCCTTAACAAGGCTACCAACCTACAAAAATTGCAATAAAATAAAAGAAAAATTGACAACATAATTACTAGGCCCTCAATTATTGAATATAATCGCACCCAAACATTTATCAACCTTATTATAATAGCTATAAAAACATTAAAAACCAAAATTGTATGTTAATTGGGAATATTTTTTTCACACTTTGACACTTGCGTTATTTCCCTTTAAAGAATACCAAGTAACGTTTACCGGCTTATAAAACCATTTAACCTGTTTTACAAAGCATCAGAGCTGAAATTTGTATAAAGTTTAAATTTAATAATTTTGTCAAAAAATCACCTGCAAACTTAATTTTAGAGCTCATAAGTTTTCATTTCGACCTTATTACAATGGACTAAGGTTAAAATTAAGTTTTTAAAACGGTTATAATGAGTTTGTTTCGAAATGGCTTGCAGCGATACAGGCGAAGTAATGAAACAATTTAGCCGTAATTATTTAGCGCGGTTATCAGCTGTTTTTTGCATGGCCGCCATCTTGTTTATCAGGCACGCCCAGTGGCCAGTACGAAATGGAATGCAATATTTAAAAAAAGAAATTCAACTTCTTTTTTTGATAGATATAGGAAGTGATGTTTCTCAAAGTTATCGATACGCACTTAGGTACTTAAAATTTTAGAGTCACTCGAATATACTTGTTCTTGGTAATAGACTACTCTAGAGACGTACCGCAACTAAACCAAAATGTCACAGCACCGTGACCTCATCACTAATGTCGATATCGAGTATCGATTATTGATTATCGACCAAGCAACCTTATAACTACACTAATCACACATCAACAACCGAAAGACAAACGATGGATGCATGAGGCGGGCAGCCGCTCAAAGTAGTGCTCCCTGGAGGAGGCCTATGTTCAGCAGTGGACGTCAGAAGAATGCTGCTCCCATTCTCTGGATATTCCCTTAGCCGGCACGACACCCACTAATAGGTACTGGTTCTAAACTAATTAAGAAAACGAGTTGTAATTTATTAAAAGGTACCAATCGACCGTTGAAGTTAGATTGAACAATTAACACGCAAGCTATTAACAAACAAACGGTGTTTAATTTTTTGCTATGCTAGTGATGTGGTAAAGTATCGTGAGCAATGCAGTCTTAAAAATAAGTCTTGTACAGAGTTGACAAGTTTTTTGTTCGTTAGAGATGCAAAAGAACGGTTTATAATACATTCGTGCTTATTTTTTATAGTACGAAGAAGAAATTCGACGGAAAAGATGCTTGAAAATTTTATTTTAAGGGTTCCAGTGTTGGTTAGTTCATCCTTCTACTTCTTCTTCTTCTTGCGTGGGCAACTGGACAGCGCTGGTGTTAGAAGGTTTAAGGCTCCTAATTTGGCTTAATGACTATTTTGTTACGTCCACCGAAGACCGACGGCTTACCACCTTAAAATACAACTTTTTGGCAGCTTCCGTAACACCTCCTGTGTATGTAGGTCTTACTTCATCATCATCATCATTAACAGCCTGAAGACGTCCACTGCTGAACATAGGCCTCCCCCCGGGAGCGCCATTTAGAGCGGCTGCTCGCCTTCTGCATCCATCGGCTCCCCGCGGCCTTCACCAGGTCGTCGGTCCACCTAGTGGGGGGCCGGCCTACACTGCGTCTCCAGCAGGTTTCAGGTCTTACTTGATAAGTACTTATTTGTAAAGGTTGGTAAACAACTAAATACCAACAGCGTAAGCCACGTCGTCCAAAATAATCTGATACGTTATGAAGGTGGTTTATTGACGAAAAACTTATCTATACAACTTTTACGGGAGTTGTGCGAAATACTGAAATTTTTATCCCGGAAAATTAAAAGTAACAGCAAAAAAGCGGGTGCTGCCGGTCACCTCTAGTTATAAACAAGACCAAGTCCAAAACAGCGATAACGAGACACCACTAGCGATATTCCCAGAAACATCATTATCGCAATGAGTATCGATGCAGAGCGATATCATTGGTAAGTAGGACGGCGAGCGTGACCGTGCAAAATACATATCGGGTTCAGTACATTATTGACTTAAAAATTTAGATGTGTATAAAAAACTGTTCTCAATTAGATGTCATGATTTTTACATGTTTTTTAACTAGTATCGCATATTATTCATCATCATCATCATCATCATTAACAGCCTGAAGACGTCCACTGCTGAACATAGGCCTCCCCCAGGGAGCGCCACTTAGAGCGGCTGCTCGCCTCCTGCATCCATCGGCTCCCCGTGGCTTTCACCAGGTCGTCGGTCCACCTAGTGGGGGGTCGGCCTACGCTGCGTCTTCCAGTTCGTGGTCGCCACTCGAGAACCTTTCTTCCCCATCGGTCGTCAGTTCTACGAGCGATGTGGCCTGCCCATTGCCATTTCAACTTGCCAATCCTAAGAGCTACATCGGTCACTTTAGTTCTTCTGCGGATCTCCTCATTTCGGATCCTATCTCGCAGGGAAACACCGAGCATTGCTCTCTCCATAGCTCGTTGCGCGACTTTGAGCTTAGTAATGATATATTATTATGTAACTTAAAATCATGTGTTTTATTCCTAAAGGAAGGTTTTGTATGTATCCTAAATATCAAAAATTGAATTGTCCACAAATAAAAAAAAGTTTTTGAAGCATAATTTCAGAACCATCAT
The DNA here is from genome assembly GCA_963580505.1 of Ennomos erosarius. Classification (NCBI taxonomy): domain Eukaryota; kingdom Metazoa; phylum Arthropoda; class Insecta; order Lepidoptera; family Geometridae; genus Ennomos; species Ennomos erosarius. The sequence continues at coordinate 6,653,873 of OY757004.1, forward strand.
ACAATTTAACAAACTTTACTCCACACGCACAGTTATTTATCTATTCGGTAGTCTCAGTCTTATTGCGTGAATTAATAATGATTTTCCTTTTTTTATTTCACTTTTATTTGCTCTACTAGTCTGAGTTAGCTTTACATAATTATGTACTCATTGTTTTTACGTAACGTCTCTGGTTCTCACCGAAAGGAACCCTAAAACCAGTGATCCGTACAATGGTACCAAAAATGGCAACTTTTATGGGCCGGGTTACACGCAACGGCTTACATTTCAATTCTAAGTAAAGGAGAGCTTGATTTTAGTCCTCTAAGTTACTAATTACCTCTTTAATTACTAAATTTGCTAGCCTGTGCAATTCGTACGAGCTATGCGTGTCTGTCTGTCTTTTAACTTGGCGATTACTAGATGTATTTGGATGAAATCGTTTCTGATAAGATAATAGAGAAATAATATCATTTTAAAGTAAAAAAATAAGGCTGACATTTACTTACAGCTGTAGCGTCGTAATGTCGTAATATACACTTGTAGGTACCTATTTAGAGTAATTTCAAATTAAACTACTAATATGATTATTGATTGAAATATGACACAGTCTGTTACTAAGTATAAGTGTCGCGTTATAGGGATTGGCTTGAAATGACAGATGTCAATCATGACATATCGATATCGATAAAAAATTATCGATGCTTTCGCCCATCACTACGCACAATAGATCTTTATTTTTAACGATTTCCTTTATAGTTCGATACAGAGAAGTAATAAATACCGTCTAAATAAGCAAGTGTAGGTGGTTGGGGAGGTGGCGGTCTTTTTGGGTAATAGTCCAGTCAAATTAGCCTACAAAGCGTAAATAATGGCTGTAGTTGTGGATTCTTTAGAAATCGTTAAATAATGATATAGAAGGCTCGCTGTAGCTTCATGAAATTTGATATAATATTTTTAATACGATTCCCTACATATTTAAATATATTTTAATTTTAATGTTTATGTAAGACTGTTATGGGCGGACGTGGTGCTTAACATCAGGTGAACGACTAGCTCATCACGTCATTCATTCTCATTAAAAATAAAAAATAAAACTTAAAAAGCTGTCTTTGAATAAAGAAATATATGTGTCACATAAAATATAAAAATCATACGCAGATTAAAAATAAAATAAAAGTTTAAATTATTATAGTGACGGGCCTGATAGCTCAATTGGTAGTAGCCCTGCCTTTTGAACTGAGGGCTTTTACATGTTAGTTATAATGTTAGCTAGCTCTCCACACACAAGCAATCTCATGGCATCATGTATGGGAAAGTTAAACGAACAACTAAACGGAGACCTCCATCGCGTGAGAAAAGAGTTATATCCCAGATAATATAATACCTACAATACAGATGCCTCATTCCATACAACGGAATAACGCGGGCTATTTTACGAATTATTTATTTCTGCATAACGCAAGATTATCAAGCGACATTGATTGCGTGTTGGCGAAGTATTGGGCCAAATGAATACACTGGACACTAACTAGTAACGCTCACGACACGATCACTACATTTTTTTCAAGTTCGGGCTATTTTTCGTTTGTACCTGATTGGACCCATGGTTATACCTACTTTAGAATACAATAGTGTAGTGTAAAACAGAGAATCGTTAAAGAAAAACTTAGAAATAGGACAAGCAAGAACCTAAAATAAGTCCTTTTTTCTTAAACTTCATATTATGTTATTTTCATCATATTTGGTTTCGATAGTTTTACCAAACACTTGTTTATCTTTTGACGTTACAATAATAATAATAGATTACGAATTGAAACTATCAATTTTTATACATGTAGTATTTTTTTGTGGATACAGGGATTTGAACCCACTTACTAGTTACTGGTTACCAGTCAGCCCACCCACTGAGCTATCGCCGTTTGAAATAACTAGGATTTATTCAATAAAAGATTTTCTTATGTAACATTGATTGAATTTATAATTGACACAGCGTTTTACAATCGGAAAATCATAATTTTTTACCAATTATCGATAAATAATTCATTTTGAGGCGTGTTACAGCACTAATGGCACAGTATAGTAGAGTGGGCAGTATGTAAAGTTCCTACAAACTTTTTTTAACTACGTTGAATTGAATTAATTGAAAGCACAGCAAGAATGATGAAGAGCATTGAAAGAAATGACGTCTTTTTGCTTTGTGGGATTAATCGTACATGATAAAAAAAGTTAATAATAAAGTTAATGAAAGTTATATACATCAGTTAGATAATAGGCATGATGACTACTATTAAAAATGAACAAGTACATATTACTTTCATAAAGAACATTAAAAATGAATGCAATAATTGAAAAAATAAGCAAAATCGCTGAATAAATCACGGAGTAATAAGCTTTTCAAGTTTCTACAAAAGGCATCTCCTGTCTCTTTCACGCGAAACAGAGAGCCCCCACAGTTACTATGAAAAATCTACTCGTGACGTCACATGCCAAAGAGATTGTATGAAAAACTGTTATAGCTTAGTAATGAGGTACTATAACGACCTTCCTCTGACGTCACTGGCCGTTTGAGCTATCTCTTTCTATTACGGTTTTTAAAAAACTTGTAATTTGGTCATTTTTTGAGTTATTTAATTTTTGTTTTCACAAATGTTTATCTTTTGAGGAATATAATTAATTTATCAAAAGAAACCACGAACTGGAAGACGCAGCGTAGGCCGGACCCCCACTAGGTGGACCGACGACCTGGTGCAAGCCGCGGGGAGCCGATGGATGCAGGAGGCGAGCAGCCGCTCTAAGTGGCGCTCCCTGGGGGGAGGTCTATGTTCAGCAGTGGACGTCTTCAGGCTGTTAATGATGATGATGATGATGATCAAAAGAAAAAATTTTAGTCATCATGCCTATTACACATTAATACAATTATCGAAATCGTTTAAGGTTTAGTCGAGATATCAAATGAAGTAACTAACATCTGTGTATGTTTGTTTCTTATTTTTAGTTCATATTATGTAACATTAATATAACATGTTCTGTACCATAGTCTAAGCAAGTATTGAATAAATGTTATTCTATTCTATTCTATCTGTTGTAAGATGTCGTATTTGTGAAAATGTCGAATAAAATATTATATCTATTTGAAAACTAATCTGTACTACATCAAAAATCTAAAAAAAATTGCTAAAACAACCTAAAGACATGAAATCATTCTTTGACTTTGACGTATGGTTATTATTAGGCATTTATTTTATGTACCTACAAAGATTTATTTTTAATTATTGTAAATATGGTATTCTTTTGTTTTGTTTCAGTATTTTAGATTCATGGACACTCGTAGCTCAAAGCTGACCTCATATTCATTAAGTACCTACATATGCCAAAATTTCTCACTGAACAATATTCATTTGATGTGCCATCTTAGTCTACGGGACATTGGCAAAATTGTGGTCACTTCTTCACAAAGGCCATTAACCTAGAGTTGAAGTTGAAGTATGTGCAAAGATGACCTACTGCCAGTACTTTATACTGTGTCGCACTGCTGTACTAAGAATTGGCCACCAAGTAGCAGTTTTTATAATAAAGAATGTCTTAATAACTTGATTCCATCGGTTTAGGTCTTAAGACATTTATTTTGATGGTTTCTTTAACATTTTTACTGATACTCAGAAGTATGCCTCGATTTAGGCAAGTATCATGTTTTTGAGTCGCACTGGGGTAGATTTAATGCCCGTCTGCACCAAAGTTTGACAGCGTCTAACTTCGCACTTATCTACCTTGCCCCCAGATTTTCCTACGTTTGTCAAACTTATCAACTCAACACACCAAATACTGCACCCTCATTGGCTGAAGACAGCCGATGATCAACAGGGAACCAATGAGCGTTCAGGGCGGTTATTCGCTATGACACATGAGATTCCTTGCCAATAACGCGTGACGTGTAACATGCTCCAAACGTAAACGCGGGCTTTAACGCGCCACGACATGGAATTAACATGGAATCAAAAAATCGTATTCTGTATGCCACGCGTTAGATTGTTTGTGCCCAGTGTTTTCTGTTTTTTGACGTGCGTTTAACGTGTGTTGTCGTGTTTGTCAAATTTGACAACGGCATACAGAATAGCATTTTAAACCCAAAACCATTCCACGAAGATATCGTAACGCGCCGCGTTACGTTCGTGAATGGTCATACGGAATAAGGGCCCTGTATTTGGTGTGACAAGTTGACACGAACTTAGTACACGAACATAGACTTTAGTAGACCACCACATTGCCAGTTATTTTGCCGCCTAGCAGTAGGGTGCAAGCACTCTGTGTTCCGGTTTGAAGGGCATTGTAGCTAGTGTAATTACTGGGCAAATGAGACTATGTCTCAGGATGACGTGCGCAGTGCAGTGTCACGCGAAACTTTATTATTTTAAAGTTCCGAGTGACACTGCAACTGTCATGGGCGGCCGTGTCGCTTAACACCAGGAGAACGACAAGCCCGTCACATCATTCATTCTCAAAAAAATTTAGATTTATAATTGTGTTTTTATTTTTATGTGAACAAATAAATAAACTTAAACTTACGCTTAAACTAAAAAAAAAACCCAAAAATTAGTTCACCCAGTGAACTTTGGAAATTATGATTATCAAAAGAACGCCTTTATACGTGCGAAAGAGAAAAAAGAACAGCTATGTCCCTACCCTATAATTTTGTACTATAAAACTACCCACGAAAATCAAAGAAAATCATTGCTTATGCTCACTCTAACACCATTAAGAACGAACAAGCAATATTATATCTTATACTCTTAGATATAAAGTCAAAAATCGCTTCGGTTTTCTTTTTTATGACAATATATTGTTTATGGCAGTTTGAACCTTATCAAGTCGTAATAAGGTCGTACGCGTTTCAGTGTTTCCATTGTAGGGTAAGATGGTAATTTGGGACTTGTTTTGAATAAGTAATTCTCAAAGACTTTTTATCCAGACCACTAATACGAAATTAAAGCAGGGCAAAACCGTACACACCACTTTGGGTGTGATTGATTCTCAGCTGTCAAAATCAAAATCAGTCGTTACTTGGGTGTGCTTTTGAATACATACCAAAAAAATGCCGTCTTGCGTGATAAAACTGTGCCGAAATCACTCGAGGCACGAATCACAGAAGCACACGATCACAATTCACTTGTAAGTGGCCTTAATCATGTATTTTTATAAGATTATTTTAATTATTTCTATTTGACGAAGAGTATTTCACATTTCACAATAAAAAGTTGACATGTCAAAATCAGTATTGCCACACGACATCTGAATAATTACCCGATTTCTTTTGTATAGATTTCCAACAGATCCACCCATGTCTAGCTGGGCCCTTATTCCGTATCGATTCCTTACTTCGAAACCACGCGAATTCCTTGTCTTACAAAAGAAATCTGCAAAACTCTCTATGAAACGAAAACAAAACCGCGCTAAATGAATTTGGAATTGGCGCGAATTGAACTATCAAAAATCATATGTTTTATCGAGACGCGTTCCGAAATATCAACACATCATAAGATTATGACCACTTATGTCAATATATTTTATTCAAAATAAAGATAACTTTAATGTAAAGCGAAGGTACATCTAACGCTATGACACGATTTGAACAAGACACGATAACGACGTGGATTCATATCGTGTGGAATCTATGTTTCCATAGAGAATAACCGCCCTGATCGTTGGATAAAAGTAGTTCGAAAAAGTCGAAATGAAGATTGGTGGAAACCTAATACTCGCTCAACAATATGTTTAGCGCATTTCTATAGTAAAGAACACACAGAACACAGAAGTGCAATTACTGATAATAGTTTTATTGTCAACTATAAGCGTTCCACGCGCCCACTGTTTTCCCATTTTTAAGGTTTTTTTTTTTTGACTTAAAATATGAAACATTATTTTGGTTGAGGCCCAGGGGGTCTAGCAAAGATCACAATCGCTAACGCTAACGCCACACGCTAACTCCTTAAATGTATCGAAATGACATTCGCTACGGAAAAGTTAGCGATTTCCGAAATGTCATTTCAGTACATTTTGGAGTTAGCGTTTGGCGTTAGCGTTAGTGGTTGGTATCTTTGCTAGACCCCTGTATCTACATAACTGTTGTTCTTTAATCCCTTTAACTTGGTAATATTGAAAAACTCGTGAGTTATTAAAAGAAATGTTGAATAAACTGCTGGTTATACTTAATTTGAATCCTTTTTATTAAAAGATTGCATGAGCTATCTATAGACCTTTTTCTTGTCTATAGATAGTAGTATGATGGTAATTCTTCTTCTTCTTTTCGTGTAGGCAAGTGGTCAGCCCTGGTGTCAGAATTTTTAGGCCGCCCAAAGTCTTCTGACTTGGCTTAACGACTATTGTCTTACGACAACAGCCGGGACCGACGGCTTAACGTGCCCGAAGCACGGTAGCGCTCAGTTCTAAATACCAACTTTTTGCTGTAGCGGTCACCCATCATAGTAGTGAACGCAGCGAACGTTGCTTAACTTTACCGATCGGTTAGGAACGGCTAGTCGTGCTTCGCTATGAGCGCTACATGATGGTAATTAATTTTATTATTTTATATTTTTTTAATGTAGGCGTTATATAATTTTTATCGTTTACATTTTACATCTAGCTAGATTTTTATTTAGGTACCCGACTAAATCGGGTATTACTATTTATATGGTATGTTGAAAGAGGAACTGACATTAGAAGAAAAAAAAAATGTGCTCTATGGTTTGATTCATGTTCAAACAAGGTTAAGTATGGAGACTTCGGTTCTGGACCTATGTAATAGGGGGAATTCTGTGGTAATTCTATACAGAATATTGAATTCGTGAAGTTTCTATATTTGACGGGCCCGATAGCTCAGTTGGGCCCTGCCTTCTGAATCCTGAGGTCTGTGGGTTTGATTCCTAAGTACCCAGGACAAACATTTGCGTGATGAACATAGATGTTTGTTCTGTGTCTGGGTGGGTTTACAAAACAGTGACCGAACGGCACATGTGACCGATCGGTACTAACTCATTCTAATAGCTATATCAGTTACTTCTACTAGGTGGTAGGACTTTTCTGCAGTACGTCTAGGTAGGTGCCACCGCTTTGCCAGTTATTCTGCCGCCAAGCAGTAGTGTGCAAGCACTACTGTGTTCCGGTTTGAAGGGCATTGTAGCTAGTGAAATTACTGGGCAAATGAGACTATGACCTGATTACACAGTGTAGTAATCTGATTACTAGACTGTGTGATGTCTCAGGATGACGTGCGCAGTGCAGTGTCACGCGAAACTTTATTATTTTAAAGTTCCGAGTGACACTGCAACTGTTATGGGCGGCCGCATTGCTTAACATCAGGTGAACGACCAGCTCGTCACGTCATTCATTCTCATAAATAAAAAAAACTAGTTTTCCTGCGGATCTCCTCATTTCGGATCTTATCTCGCAGGGAAACACCGAGCATTGCTCTCTCCTTAGCTCGATCCGCGATTTTTGGATTCCGATTACAAAATACGAAAATACTCCTTTGCCCTCTCTATAAGTAGGTACTACTATAAATTATAATGGTGACCACGTATGTTTGTCTGTTATAGGTACAGGATCTATTATACCACATCCAAGTTAAACGGGTCGTAAAATTTTATCACATCTTGTTTTAGAAGTACTCGACTACTGACTGCAGAAACCGCGTAAGTCAAGTTTTATTATAATTTATTGTATTTAATTGACACATATTTCGCGTTTATGGACGGCGACTTTGATGTAAAAATTAGCGAGTTTACGATTCGTTTTTGACGTTTATTTATTTAATATTTATTAGGTCGACTTTGATGTTTATGAAGATGTCAATAAATTATAATAGTTGTGAATTTTATTTGCTACAAATTGAAAGTTTTGGCTTAAACTGCCGTGTCAAAATATAAATTACGAAAAAGTTTCAAATCCTATATGTCTTTACGAGTGGTTAGGTATGTTTATAATAAAAAAGGCTACTATGAAATGAAATGTGATATATCGTATGTATTTTCTACAAAATGGAATTAAAATATAACTAACTTCGCAAAAATTTTATTTCTTTTTATTATTAAGTGACCACACCACAGATATTGAAATAGTAGTGCCTATACTTTAATTTTGTATTAAAGATGAAACACCGCGAGTTAATACTTGAGTGAATCTATTTTCTAGGCCTTCTAAATCATTCATGATTCTTTCTTTCTCATAACGTGCAGCTTACACCTGTGAGCTTGTAGTCTTTGATCTTCCGAATAATTTATGAGTACGTCCAACTGACCGTCTGTGAGCCACAGCCTCCAGCCTTAGCAATAATGATTATTTTAGATGCAAATTACCTTCTACTAGTTGCAGATTTCTCGGTTCAACATTTTATAGAATCCCAAGCTTTTCCAAAGCACAAAACCTGATTCGAACTATACAAACATATTAAAAAAATATGGCTAAATAGGTTCTCAAATACCAATGAACAGAGTCAGCGTTTCATTATTATTTTCCATCATTTTCTCTGATTTATAATTAAGAGCACCCATCAAAAGTATCAAATTTGGTTACAATAAAAATAAAACAACAATAACTCTCACTCCATTATAGCAGTTTTATAGCCATTATAATTATAATAACGGCTATTAAAAATAGTTATTAAAAACATATCAATCGTTGTAGTATGGTAAACAGCCACACTCGTTGATTGGCCGATTGTTACCGGTTTCTTTAAACGATGCGATGGTCTAAGTAATAACTTAATTTGATACTTGAGGTCGGCGACCTTGCGAATCGAATTGTGAGGTCATTTGAATTTGATTTTAGTATATTTGATGTTTCTGTATAGTTTGTTTATATTAATTACTAACAGGTCTTATGAAATTGGTTGACTGAGTTTTGATTCGAACCCTATTTGGCGTCGCACAATCAACCACACTTCATTCTAATTCTATTCATTATGATTATGATCTTAGATATCTTTTCTTTTTTGTGTTAAGCTAAACGCATCCAGCGTATTCAACCGCTATTTACCTGATTTTGATAATAAGTATGTTGATTCTGGCCGTGTAAGCGAAGCAGTCTAATTCAACTCATCTATTGTGGCTTTGAAGCCACAGATACAAACATACTGACTACGTTTCAATGTTACATTTATTAGCAGGGAGGAGCAGATATAAATAATAAAATAAAATAACAACGCCCAATGATCACATACATAGATCCTGGACCCTAACTAGGGTTCTCTGTACTTCACTCAGGAACTACGAGCACCATGCTGCCACAACACTTGCACACAGAACAAGTGTGAACAATTTTTTTTTAACGGGCAAAATGCCTTTTTATTATTCAAGCTAACTACTACAATAATAAAAACTAAACTAAACTAGCTACTCCATCTACTACAAAGAACATACTTATGGATTGTATAATAGCCGCGATTGCCTACATAACAGTTCAAAGTTTTTTTTTAAATTTGTCTTTAGATCTTTGATTCGACTGTATTAAGGCAATCCATACATTATTGAGTCATAGTAGTGGATTATTCCCAATTCTACAGATTTTAAATTCTACAGATTCCCATGTCTACAGATTTCCATTTCTTGAGTCCCATCTCTACAGATTTTCATTTTAACAGAATCTTATGTTTACTGATTTTTAATTCAACGAAGCCAACTTTTCTAATTGAAAAATTAGACATCTGTCAAAAATTACATCTGTCAAATATGACATCTGTCAATATTGTAATTATAGTTGTTGTAAACGTTAAGTTGTAAACTTTGAATTGGGTGTCTTTAATAGATATCCGTACAACTGGGTTTCTGTAAAATTGGGAATCCGTACATTTAAGAATCTGTAGAATTGGGAATCCGTTCACTTAAGGATCTATAAAGTTAAGAATATGTAGAAAGAGGAATCTGTAAAACTGGAAAACTGTAGAGTTGGGATCTGTAATAAAAATCTGTAGAATTAGGAATAATCCATAGAAGTCACATTCGATTCGGTTTATGCACAATTGCACATATTCTTGCAGTAAACCCGTAAGATGTGGAATGAGCTTTCATCAATGGTCTTTGCCCAGAGCAAAGCAGCATTTCAAACAGAGTATCACAGGGTAAACAACGCATCAGTGTCACATCTAGACCTACAGATGTTCATAACTTTAACGATACTTTTATAGGCATATAAGGTTAAATAGTTTGATTCACCTCGACTGGTATTGACCGGTTCTTGTAGCACAGGTTCCACCTAGTATAAAAGTTGGTCTTCCATTAAACATTTACCTGAACTTAAAATGCAATAAATATCCTCTGTAATAATTAGTACATAAATATATCTTAGAATTGTATATTTTTGGTTGTTTGTGTGAAATAAGATTTATTTATTTTAATTTTATTTATTATAAAGAATTGAATTAAAAATTTAAATTCTTACGGATCTCCAAAACCAGAAACCTCGGAATCAGGTTTTATCCTAACCGCTTAATCACGCCTTTAAATCTTTTTTATAACGCCGGTGTTTGTGTCTAAATATCTCCTGTAACAAATTCGATGTAATTGTTTTGAATTAGACAATTAGGTGTCGGTTATGAAGTGAGTAATTGCAAAATTGAAAACCTGTTAGCTTTCTAACATCGGCATACTATCCCACATCAACCGGAAGATGTCCGCTGCTAAACACAGGCCTCCCCCATAGAATGTATGCTTATCATAGAATGCCACATTGGATGTTTATCATAGAATGCCACATTGGATGCTTATCATAGATTGCCACATTGGATGCTTATCATAGAGTGCCACTTTGGATACTTATCATAGAATGCCACATTGGATGTTTATCATAGAATGTCACATTGGATGCTTATCATAGAATGCCACATTGGATACCTATCATAGAGTGCCACATTGGATACTTATCATAGAGTGGCACATTGGATACTTATAATAGAATGCCACATTGGATGCTTATCATAGAGGGTTCATCGTAATTAACACGCTTGGCAGGCGGCTTGGTGATCGCCGAAGATTACTGTAATGTACTGAGGACTGAGTAAGGAGAATACTGCGGCCATTCCCTGGATATTCCCTTAGCCGGCTCTTACGACACACACGGGAACAGAATAGTCTCTTCCAATGGAAACCATGAAAACTACAGCCACAAGTTAAAGAACAACTAGCAAAAAAGTTCGCATCAAGCGTCGAATGCCCATAATACGCAGAATTTGCTTGTTTTTTATTCTTTGATTTGATGCTTGTGTTTGACGAATATCTCACCAGCAGGGTTAGCACGGACGGTAGACAAAATTGTCTCTCCCCTGTTTTACTCCACTTGAAATGTAAATTGTATGAAGAATTTGACATAAAACAGGGAAAGAGAATTTTGTCTACCGTCCGTGCTAGCCCGGCTGATGGTAAGTGACGATGCGGCTTAGGATGTAACGCTCTTGCCTAAGCAATTGCGATTTGAAGACTCCAAGATAATAGTTTACAGTAAAAACAGCCGGCATTCTTTGGCTGTTACAAACCGCTTTGTTCACACACTAGTTATGGAGGATGCAGAAGAGAAACTAATATAGATTCTATAACTATTTTAATCTATATTTTGAATATAAAATATTACATGATGTATTCCTACATACTAGGGAGGTGCTTCCGGCCCCAAGGTCGGAACCGGAGTAGTTATATAAAGCAAATTATACCTAAAATGACATAAAATGTTATTTGCAGCGTCAGCGCATTGTGCAGTAGCTGCCTGTACTGCTATGCGGCGGGTGACGTCACGCGGCAACGTAACACACTCACACACATTGTGTAATGTTGTTGTTGACCATTCAAAACTTATTCGGATTAGTTGACATTTCCCTTGACTCATTTAACCATACAGCACAAGAATTTCCCCTTTTAATCAACAAAAATATGTATTTTTCATAGTAAATTATAATTAAAAATATAAATAAGTGTGAATGCAGACACGCGAAAGAGCAATCACGGTTTGCGTGACACGTAATTATTTTGTCAAAAGAAAATAATAATATTTGCTATTCGTCATTCGTTTACTTAACGACTGATTACTTAGATAAAAAAAAACAATTATGAAAAGAATTCAAAAAAGAATTTCTTAATTCGATGTTACGTTTAGTTTTAAATCAATTTAAAATTTAAGTATTGTAGTAGGTGCTAGTTAGTTTCTATCGTGATTCAGATAAATTCCCGAGAGACCATTTAATTTATTAGAATAAAAAGAGCCCAAAATTGACACCATAATAAGGAGAAACTTAATCAAAAAACGTAAAAATTAAATTTTGCACTTACCCCACCTTTACCATTCTCCCGACGACAGAGATTACAATAATGAATTCATCCCGTGCATAAATAAATTATCAAGCTCATTTGTCCAGCTGCCCGTTAGGGTTGCCCCGGCATGTTAACGGGCAAAGTTAGGGCTGTCGCGGGCAAATTATGCCCTTTTAGTGCTTTATGTCTTTGTTAATTTATTTTGTTATCTGTTAAATTGTTTCATTGTTTTAGGATGGGGATTCTTGCAGACAACTTTGGGATATTATTATCTATATTACATCACAACTATATATATATATATATATGTAACATCAGGTATCAGCATCATTAACAGCCTGAAGACGTCCACTGTTGAACATATGTCACTTTGAGCGGCTGCTCGCATTCCTGCCTGCCATAGCCTGGTGACAGATAGACAGACAGACAAACGGACAGCGGAGCCTTAGTAATAAGGTTCGCTTTACTCTTTAAGTAAGAACGGATCCTTGAAAATTGTATAATAATTAGATTACAATTATTAAAATTAAATGCCAATGTATTAAGTAAAAGGGACGGCATCACCCCTATAATTAAATAATTAAAAGTACATTCAATTAATTCAATTAAGCTCCTTCCATTTTCCAATTCCATTAAAAGGGGTAATTTAAGTTAATAATGCATTATTTTGAAGTTGAACTCATTCCAATGAGTGATTCAATTGTAAAACATAGTAAATCATTCTTCGGTTATTGTAAACACAAATTTAATTTTATATTATGTAACTTTTTCAATTTTAAACAAAACGGGGATTTTGAGTCAATGATATTAATTGAATAGAGCGCTACTTTGTGAGGCTGCTTGCCTCCTGCACCCATCGGTTTTCACTAGACTGTCGATCCATATTGACGGGCTCGATAGCTCAGTTGGTAGTATCCCTGCCTTCTGAACTGAGGGCTGTGCGTTCGATACCTGCCCGGGACAAACATTTGTGTGATGAACATAGATGTTTGTTCTGCGTCTGGGTGTTATATTGTATTCTATGTATGTATTTACAAACAAAAAAGTATATAAGTATTGTATCAGTTATCTGGTTCCCATAGTACAAGCTATGCTTAGTTTGGGGCTAGATGGCGATGTGTGAATTGTCCACACATATTTATTTATTTATTATTATTATTTATATAGTGGCGGGCCTACGCTGCGTCTTCCAGTTCGTGGTCGCCACTCGAGAACCTTTCTTCCCCATCGGTTGTCAGTTCTACGAGCGATGTGGCCTGCCCATTGCCATTTCAACTTACTAATTCTAAAAGCTATATGAATAAGTCACTATAGTACTCCTGCGGATCTCCTCATTCCAGATCTTATCTCGCAGGGGAACCAAGAATAGCTCTCTCCATAGCTCGTTACGACAACAGTAAGAGATCAGTTTCATAAGTAATTACTGGCAACAGACACTGATCAAAAACCTGCTTTCAGGCTATGCGGTATTTTGGAAGATAGGAAGGTTCTCGAACGCTTGTCCAAAGGTTGCCTGCGATAAGACCGCTCATCTTATCGTCATTTCGTTTTGTCCAATAATTAAATATGTGTGGGCATTTCACACAGCGCCATCTAGCCCCAAACTAAGCATAAGAAGCTTGCACTATGGGAACCAGATAACTGATACAATACTTAGATACTTTTTGTTTATAAATACATACATAAAATACAATATAACACCCAGACACAGAACAAACATCATCACGTAAATGTTTGTTCTGGATGGGAATCGAACTTACAACCTATAGTTCAGAACTACTACCAACTGAGCTATCAGGCCAGTCGAATTGTGTGTACTTTGACTTTTCTTTTCTAATGCTTCTATCATATTAAATTCTTAAAAATCTACCCTTAGCCCGTATTACGTCGAAAATAATAAATTTACATCAGAAGGCGAACAACGACTATAATTTCACACCGGGGGTGATTAGCCGATGGGGTGGAGGCCCCACCCTTATATAATTAACTACTGAAATGGGGTCGTAGAATCTGCTTTTTATAAGGACGCCATATTTGTATGTTTTTTATAAACAACCGAGGCAAGTTTGGCCGTGTGGTGTGAGAATAGGACCTCCACATCTCTTCCCGTGGGTGCCGTAAGCTTATATAGTGCGAGATCCGACTATCTATAGGCTATCTTTAGATCGTTAGCTGAGACTTAAACATGTAAAAAAAATCAGGTCTACCAATTCCGGTCCTGCCGGGCCATGGAAATCCAACTTCAAATGGTTTGAACACTAAGTTCCGGCTAGTTTAGACCTGGCAGACCTTTTAATCTATTATCACGGACACCTCGGCTATTAATGGGCATAGGTTTCATCGTGGTACTCGTTGAGATAGGTAAATGGTCTGAAGGGCACTTTGTAAGGGTCTGCCAGGTACTTCCGGCAGGATGTGCGATGGCAGACAAATTTTTTTTTCGTACTTAATCAATGGTTAACTGTTGCCAGCATTTTCATTCGGGTCCCTTATGACGTAATTTTTAAAATAAAAAGAATTTCTAAACCAAAATTTTCTCGGATTTCTATGATCCGGCAGGATCGGAATTGGCAGACCTTTTTTTTACATGTTTATGTGTCGGTTAACGATCTACAGATAGCCTTTTGAGATGAGGGATCTTGCACTAATAGGGAATATCCAGGGATTGGGCAGCAGCGTTCTCCTCGGTGCATTAGAATATGCGATCACCAAGCCATGGTGATTATGAAATACCTACGGGTATTAACCGTAAAACACTAACCGAATATCATCCACAATTCACTCGATGTTCCGAAAGAAATTAAAAAAAAAAAAATTTTTTTTTGTTGAACGTGTGAAATGTTATTTTTTTAAGGGAATAGATTTTTCGTAAGTGACATCAACAAATTAATAACTTTAATGATGCAATGCGTGAGCGAGATAGAGGATGCACGAATATCCTGGCCTTAATTTAGAGTTCCAAGTCACACTGCAACTGTATAAGCACCCGTGACGCAACAACTAGCTCGCCACGTATTAATAACCGGCCTAGTGCGAGTCGGACTCGTGCACGAAGGGTTCCGTACCATTATCTATAGAAACGAGCAAAAAAATCACGGTTGTCGTATGGAAGCCCCCTTAAATTTATTTTAGGGCTTGTTATAGACGCAACAGAAATACATCATCTGTGAAAATTTCAGCTCTCTATACCTAACTATCACGGTTCATGAGATACAGCCTGGTGACAGACGGACAGACGGACTGACGGACAAACAGATGGACAGCGGAGCCTTAGTAATAAGGTCTACTTTACCCTTTGAGTACGGAATTCTAAAAAATAACCTAATTAGTCTTTTATTTATATTTCTACATATGTAAGTAAACCACTAAATCACAGTAATCTAACTAAAAAGATCTAGACATTTACCGTGCCGAATAAATCTAGGTAGGATTTAGAAACTATATGTTAAGTCTAGGTATATTTGCAACAATCACCGGAACTATAAACCTTTCAGCCCTTCCTGTGCTAACTAACTCGCGTTATCAAAGGATTTAACACTTTAACTGCAGTAAAATAGATTCTAAATCTGGATAACGGAGTTTCGTGACTTATATAGGTATGGTTCTTTGTTTGTTGGGATATAAAGCTGTGGTTGCACCATTGACTATGAATCCAGTACAACTTCCCCTCGTATGAAAATTAGTAGTGTATCCTTGTGTGTGTGTGTGTGTGTGTGTGTGTGTGTGTGTGTGTGTGTGTGTGTGTGTGTGTGTGTGTGTGTGTGTGTGTGTGTGTGTGTGTGTGTGTGTTTTTTTTTGTTAATGGATGTCTTGACGAGCTGGCCGTTCGCCTGATGTTAAGCGACTTAATTGCCCATAACAGTTGCAGTTGTTTTATGGCGAACTGTTACGTTTACGTTTTAAAAATGATGCGACTGATGGAAAAATATTTTATTTAATATATTTAAAATTTAATTTATTTAAAGTTTAAAAGATAAGATTTAAGGAAGAAGATTTTTCAGCTACTGGGGAATGCAACCATAGCTTAGTCCCTAGAACAGGCTCCGGATTTTTATTTTTTGTTAGGCTTGTGCTAATGTTATTGATTTTTTTTGTTAATGTAAAATAAATAAAAATAAATAAATTATAGGTAAATGTTATTATAGAATACTTACCAAAATATGTAATCGAATTTTGCAACTGCTGTGTCACTATGTCCTTACCCTTACAAGAAAATTATTCTATTTAAACTTTAGAACTGCGAAGAACATGCAGGAAAACCGTTCTAAATTGTAACAATTTCGTTCGCAATCAATTCTGAGTTTTATCACTTTGAGAATAGAACAGGAAATAACATTCACACAAATCTTTTTGGTGTTTGAAAAATGTGGAACGAATTGCCTTCTTTCACAAACGGTTCACCTAATTTAACACCCTATTTTGTTGGGGATAAAGTCTATTTTTAAATGGACGTGTTTGTATCGTTTCACGGCCGTTTATCACCAGATAAAATGGCCAGTAACTTTTTTATTCGTGTTTTTAATTAAACAAAGTTGCCGCCAAAACGTTTGCCAGAGAATGTTTCCGTAACGAGGTGGTGGACTTCTGGCGGGAAATATATTAACCTTGTAAAAAGACTTTTAAAAGGAAAATGGTCGTTTTGGCACGTTTAGCAAAATGCCCGCATGTTTAAAACTTGGTGAGATAATACTAATTTGACCCTCTTTTTAAAATGCTGCATGTAGTTGCTCTAGGGAAAGGCTGCTGGTGGAAGCTCATTCCGCCATCCAGTTTATGCGCTAAAGGGAGTCGTAGGTGTATGACTTAGCACTCTCTAGTATAACCTGTGGATGAGTTATTCCACGCTCGCTAGTCTTATAGAAAATGTTTTTAAAAACCATGGCGAAATTGAAAAAAAAATTATCAAGTTAATCAAAATATTTTGTGTTTTTTTTCTGCATATTTTTTCCATTTTTATACGTGCAGAAGAACAATAGTATTTATTGCCAAAGAAAATCTACATATAGATCTACAACAATATTTAGAACTTTTTTTTCTTAGATGTTTTCTCTTGTCTCCAGGTCCTAGAAGTAGACGGATGAAGAAGAAGGAAACCCAAGAAGAGAAGAGACCTAGAACGGCGTTCAGCACTGCACAGCTCGCTAGACTAAAGGTGAATGTTATTACTTTTTCATCAGACTTAAAAAAAAACTCGGTCGAGTTTTTGATTTTTTTTAAGTAAATAATAAACGAAAAATTAGAAAAAAATATGATACTGGGCAGGCTACATCGCTCGCAGAACTAACCACCAATGAAGAAGAAATAAATAAATAAATATGTGTGGACATTTCACACAGCGCCATTTAGTCCCAAACTAAGCATTGTACTATGGGAACCAGATAACTACATACAATACTTATATACTTTTTTGTTTGTAAATACATACATAGAATACATAACACCCAGACACAGAACAAACATCGATGTTCATCACACAAATGTTTGTCCCGGGTGGGAATCGAACCCACAGCTCTCAGTTCAGAAGGCAGGGATACTACCAACTGAGCTATTGGGCCCGTCAAAGAAAGGTTCTCGAGTGGCGACCACGAACCGGAAGACGCAGTGTAGGCCCTCCACTAGGTGGATCGGTGATCTGGTGAAAACCACGAGGAGCAGATGGATATAGCAGACGAGTAGCCGCTCAAGGTGGCGCTCTCTGGGGGAGGCCTATGTTCAACAGTCTTCAGGCGACAGACGATGTATTTGTAAAAGGTTTTATCTTTGTCATTTTTCCAGCATGAGCTCGTCTTCACTATCACGTCGCGATACTTTCTCTTTTTCTAACAAGGTTTTCTCTGTCCAACATAAGCTCATCTGAAATTTTCTCTTTTTAATAAGATTCTCTCTCTGTCCAGCACGAGTTTGCGGAGAACCGTTACCTGACGGAGCGGCGGCGGCAGGCGCTAGCAGCAGAACTCGGCCTAGCGGAGGCACAGATCAAGATCTGGTTCCAGAACAAACGCGCCAAGATCAAGAAGGCGTCGGGTCAGAGAAACCCGCTGGCATTGCAGCTGATGGCTCAGGGACTGTACAACCATAGCACTGTCACTGAGAGCGATGAAGAGGAGGAAATCAATGTCACGTAGAAATGTCGAAGTCAAATGTCAAAATTGACACATGTCAAATATGTAAATTGTTATCAAAAGTATTGAAAGAGAGTCTATTATCGAATGGGGAGTATGTTGGTGTCGTGCCGTAGGATAGAGAAGTTAATTTAAAAATCTGATATCATATTCCATCCTTTTTACTCACTGTATCATAATAAATGTTGAAATTGATGCAGTTAGCTGTAATTTTAAATTTTGGCATAAGTTTCATATGGTATTGGTTTAGGGCCAGCTCCCATACATTTTTGCCCATTGTTCTTTTCGTGTAATTTAAACTATGGGTTAAATAAGCTAAATAAAGGCTAAGCTAGGTTTAGAAGATGATAGTTCCTGGTATTTGTAGAATATTATAGATGTTAGCGTAATTTATTTATTTTATGTACTTACTTGTAAATTAATGAAGAGGCACATTGAATATTACAAGTACCTATGATCGTAAAAAAATATGGTGCGTATCATAATAAATAATAAAACTAAGAATTACATAAATAATTTAACGATACTTTTTTTAAATTAGTTTAAATTTTGTTTTAAATTTATCAATCCAAAGTTTAATTGAATAAATAAATAAAAAGTCGTCAGTGTGAACGCACCTTATACTCACTAAAACCTTTTTTGAAATAATTTTGAAAACTAGGCAGATTAGTAAATGAAAACGGTAAACATTTTTGTGATGCGATATGATAACCAAATAGCTTTTAAATATTAAAGTAAAAAGAATAAATTAATATTAAAACAATTGATGTTTTATTTTTTTATTTTATTGTTTTGAAGTAGCTTGGTTTGATAAAAACGTATGTATATTTTAATGAGTTATTTAAAGTTTTAAATAAAAGAAGCCCAACTTTATCAATATCGGATTATCAAATACATAAAGTTAATTTTTTTTTGGTAATTATTAAATTGTAAAATATATTTTACCACCATCACTTGTTTTTGTTTCTTACACTACGTTTGTAAAATTTTAGTCAATTTTCTTCCAATTATTTTTGTTTTTCTTTAGTTGATTTTGTAAATATTTAAATTCTTGTATTAATTATGATGATTATGCTATTCTTAGTTGGTAAAAAGAAATAAATTATAATATGTTTATTAATTTTTTTTTGGTTTTATTTAAAATTTGTAGTACCTAATTATAATTATGTAGAATATGCTAATAAATACCCTGGCTTTATTATTTATTTACTTTTAGTTTTTTTTTTAATTATTGATGTACGAAATATAATTACTAAAATACCCTTAATTAAGAACAAAATAAAGTGGGTAAAAAAAGTTGTAGTAATTATCAAATTGCATCCAATTTTGCAATGTACTTTAAAAACAAATGAAATAAAGATGACTGACATGATAGCTCAGTTGGTAGTATTTGGTCTGCCTTCTGAACTGGCTGTGGGTTCGATTCCCACCCGGGACAAACATTTGTGTGATGAACATCGATGTTTGTTCTGCGTTCTGGGTGTTATATTGTATTCTATGTATGTATTTACAAACAAAAAATTATATAAGTATTGTATCAGTTATCTGGTTCCCATAGTACAAGCTATGCTTAGTTTGGGTCTAGATGGTGCTGTGTTATATGTCCATTATTTATTTATTTATTTATTTAGAAGTTATAGGTAAGTATCCCGTGGTAATTTTGTTCGATAGTTTATTATCTGTTGAAAAAATTTCATCAAAATTTTGTTCAGCCATTTCGAACCATAGCCCAAATTTTTGTAAATAAAACGTGTTTTACTTATATTTAACCCTAACTAAACAGAAAGGTTATAAGTTTATCGTGTGTATTTCACAGACATCTAATATTATGCTATAATCATAATCAAGTACTTACAACACAAAACTTACAGTACTTAATGTAATAGTGTGTCGATTTTTGAATGGATGTTGATCAGCTATATTCTAAACTATTATAACTTCATACTATTTATAGTTCTGACTGGCACTGTCAATGTCATGGGTAGCCATGACGCTTAACATCGATCAATTTCCAATAATTTTACCAGCCTTTGTAGTCTTTGTACAATGCCCTCCAAACCGGAACTTGCACAACACTGCTTGGCGATAATTGGCTTAAAGCGATTTTGCAGAATACTTTGGACCTTTGCAGAATAGTCCTATCTAGTAGAGAAGCAAAGCAAAGCACAAACAAACAAACAAACAAACAAACAAACAAACAAACAAACAAACAAACAAACAAACAACAAACAAACACAAAGCGTCTATTTGTCACCCACTACCGACAAAGTATCTAATAAAACAATTCATAATACCTATCTCAAATAATTTCAAAGCATTAAGATATAATTAATGAACTCCTAATGACCGCGGCTAAATACCACAGTGTAGTCAGTAAATCAGTTGAACAATTTATGATTTAGCATTACTGGGAACTTTGCTTTGTCCGGGGTAATAAATGACACAAATTACAAACGGCGTAGATACCAACTTTAAGCATTGCAGTAAAATCACTGGGGTTCTACGTGGCAGTAGGCATGTACAAAAAAAGAAATACAAAAAAAAACAAGACAAAGGAACGACAAAAAAGATAGGAAAGAAGAAGAAACGAGGAAGAAGAGAAAGAAAGGGTCATTCTCATTTTTACGATTCTCATCGTCACTTTCGTGTCAAATTTTATTTAATTTTATTTAATAAAAAAAAACTCGGTCGAGTTTTTGATTTTTTTTAAGTAAATAATAAACGAAAAATTAGAAAAAAATATGATACTGGGCAGGCTACATCGCTCGCAGAACTAACCACCAATGAAGAAGAAATAAATAAATAAATATGTGTGGACATTTCACACAGCGCCATCTAGTCCCAAACTAAGCATTGTACTATGGGAACCAGATAACTACATACAATACTTATATACTTTTTTGTTTGTAAATACATACATAGAATACATAACACCCAGACACAGAACAAACATCGATGTTCATCACACAAATGTTTGTCCCGGGTGGGAATCGAACCCACAGCTCTCAGTTCAGAAGGCAGGGATACTACCAACTGAGCTATTGGGCCCGTCAAAGAAAGGTTCTCGAGTGGCGACCACGAACCGGAAGACGCAGTGTAGGCCCTCCACTAGGTGGATCGGCGATCTGGTGAAAACCACGAGGAGCAGATGGATATAGCAGACGAGTAGCCGCTCAAGGTGGCGCTCTCTGGGGAGGCCTATGTTCAACAGTTGACGTCTGAACTTGTTTAAAATTATGACTTTGCGGTAAGTGTATTTAGCCAGCTTTAGGTTACATTTATATGTTTTGAAGAGAACATGTTTTTTTTTTTTCTTTGTAATGTTTTGGCGGGAACGCGATAGTGTTTCGTTACTAGGTAAATAAGTACCTACCTGTAATGATGTTCTCACTGGTGAGGTGAAAAGTTGTATGTGTTACTCGAGAGCAAAGTTTTTGCATCTCGTGCCTTTGAATCCCTAGAATCCTTCGCTTGCTCGGGATTCAACATTAGCACTCGACACAAAAATCAACTTTGCTCTCTTGTTGCACAAATAACTATTTTAGTGTACCTATTATACTATCTTTTTTACTAGGTAGTAGCAGTTTCTGCAAAGTTCGTCTAGATAGTGTCAGGTTACGGCTCCACCCAGGGTCCTAGGATGCCTGACTAGGTCCTAATCCTACCTAATCAGACCCTGGAGGGAGACGGCGACATGAGGTAGGAAGAGTAGAATAGGAGCTGTAAGGAAAAGACACGGCAAACCTATTGCAATGAATGATATAATAAATATATAAAGATACGGAAGAATAGTAGAAGGGAGATAAGAAGTTATGTACAAACACTTAAGGTCTCTAATGGCTAGCATGGCACAGGCATGGTATGTTAGTTGAGCACCAGGGAGGGAGGAAGTAGGTAGTCAAGGGATAGGTTACGTAACCGGTGGCGTGAAGACAAGCGGAAAGGCCGGTTTCTCGTCCAGGTCTTGAGCTGGTATGCTGGGCTCTACGACCTCTACGTCAGAGGGAGCGGCTAGATCCAGGTAGAACAGCTTCAGTCTCTCAATATGAGGTAGGTGCGAAGGTGGTGCTTAATCCACTTTATGACGGAACAGGATATGCCTCAGAATGAAGATCAATATTTTCAGACTGCCACAGAACACCTTCACCAGCTTTTTCCGCAGATCTCCCCTCGTCCAAGCTCTGATTGACGTCTCCTACTGTCGACCGAAAACTTTGTCTTTTTCTTTTTTATATAGGTACGTAGCTGTAAAGGAGGTAATAAATACAGACAGTATAAAGAAGGATGGTTGATGATGATGATTATCTGGAATGGCGGTGGAAGTGCGCATGCTATAATAGGTACCAGTTATTCTGCCGCTAAGCAGTAGTGTGCAAGCACTTCAGTATTCCGGATTGAAGGGCATTTTAGCTAGTGAAATTAGTGGGCAAATGAGACTGACCTGATATTACAAAACTGTGCGATGTCTCAGGATGACGTGCGCAGTGCAGTGTCACACGAAACTTTAAAGTTCCGAGTGACCTGCAACTGTTGGGTATAGGCAGCCGTGACGCTTAATATCAGGTGAAGGACTAGCTAGAAACATCATTTAATAAAGAAAAAGATACCAGCATGGAGCCAACTTAAATAAATAAAATCTTTCAGAATAAATAAATATATATTTGTGAACATACTAAGTATTATTTTTTATGCTCTGAGCTTTTAAGTACGCGGCCCTTTGCAACCAATCTAAAAATACAACAGAAAGGGCACGTCCAAGGAATCATTAGCAGGAATTGGTTTAGCTGACTAATTGGTGTGAGTATGCTCAGATTTATTGCAGCACTAATTAGCGGCCAATTATATGTGTCATATCACTTGACAGATGGCCGAAGGATGTGTAGTGAGGTAGTCTAGAATTCTGTTACTCTCTGAAAGTGAAAAAATAGAATTCTAGTTATTGCAAAATTTATTACTGCAGATACTACTTACCCATTTTTAATTTTTTTATGTTGGTTACATTACCACTGTATGGAATGTATTACTGTTTTACTTGCTTATCTTCCTGTTATGTGTCTTATTATTATTATTTTATTTGTTTTTCATATGTTTTAGTACTTATTTGTGTATTGTTGTAAGTTGAGCCGTGACGATACCGAAACCAACGGAAGACCAGCGTTGGTCGTACGACGTGCGACCAGCATTATGCTGAGTTGGGACCGATTCGTGGCAACTGTCAGATGTGTATTTGTTAGTAAACTTAAAAATATTCAACTAATTTATCTGCTGTTGTCATGAATACAACATTTTTCTTTCTTTCTTTCTTTAAAAATAATCAGAAGACGTTCGCAGCTAAACATAGGTCTTCCCCATTAGTGTGCCACTTTGACTGGCTACTTGCCTGCCGTTGGAGGGTTTGATGATAGCTGAAACTCAACCGAAGATTTTTGCAACCACTCAGATTTTTGCGGTCTTTCGCTATGGCCACAGATAACAGTTAAGGGGCTCTAGCAAAGATACCTTTCCATTAGCGTTAACGCCAAATGCTAGGTCCAAAATTTACTGGAATGACATTTCGGAAATCGCTTACTTTTCCGTATAGCTAATGTCATTCGAATATATTTTAGAGCTAGCGTCAAGGAGATATATGTACTACGTACGCTAGTGGAAAGGGATCTTTACTAGACCTCCAGAACCGACCACTGCAAGTTGAACAGTATTACAAAATAAAGTAAAACACTTAGAATAAGTACCTATAGAACGTAAGGTTAGGGTTCCAGAAGCAACTTAAGCAAGCTGATGCGGAGACCCCTATACTACGTTATACTATGCTTGTAGGTACACCCCTTAGTAGGGGCACAAGCTTAGACTTGTGGCAAGAGAAAAAAAACAAAGAAGTATCAAAATATTTTATAGACAAGTATATTTATAACGCGTTCAACCGACAGCATCTGTCAATAACACATAAATATGATTTACGAAGTTTTTTGTTGTATTAATTCCGAACACATTTTGTCGTCACTTTCAATTTGTTCATATATTATGAACAGTGTTGAAGTGTAAACGGGTTGAAAGGTTGACGATCTCTGATTTAGTATCAGTTTTGTTAAATTTTAAAATCTTGATTGGTAGGATTTTGTAATAGCTCAGACTTCTGCAAGGTATAGGCTGTGATTTCGATTCCCACCCAGGACAAACATTTGTGTGGAGTTTTTGGCGGGAACGCGGAAAAGTTCACGTCGTTGCATTGTATTATTTTTCAAAACTTTTGCTTTTTCCAGGGTTAATGTTTAAAATTGGTGGCGTTTTACGCATTAAGTGCTGAATTACGAGCATGAGTGAGGGCAAGTGATATAATGTGGTGAAATTGATTTTTCGTGTTGCTTCCAAAACTCCATAGAAGCTTCTAGTAAAGCAGGGGGGGGACGCTTCCATATTGTTCCCTTGGCACCACTTTTTTGTATGGAAAGTAACGCTATCTTTTATAATGCCCGGTAAAACTCAGCCTTAATGTACTTGGATTTCGAATAGATGGCGCTGTTCATAAATGTAACATGCGAAGTTGTCAAATTCATATTGACAGCTATATCGGTGATTGAAACATCTGGGGATCTAGCTAAGATTCGAAACGCTAACGCTAACTCCAAAAATGTATTGAAATGACATTCGCTGCGGAAAGTAAGCCATTTCCGAAATATCATTCCAATACATTGTGAAGTTAGCGTTAGCGATTGGGTTCTTTACTAGACCCCCTGGATAATCAAGAATTTAAAATCACAGACCTTGAGGTAAGCACATATCTATAGGTATGTAGGTATGGATATAGAATACATATATATACCCAACTACAGTATAGGTAGGTATATAGGTGTTTGATAGTTCCACGGATCTTCTAACAGAGGGCATTACAAACCAGTTTTTTTTTGGGTGACAAAAATCTCCTCAAGAGGGCTCTCTATTCCCCGATACTTATACTACTCTATGTAGTAAAGTTGCTACCCCTTTGCTGGAGCATGACTTAGACTGGACTATGACTACCTGACTAGGACATGACTTTGTGTTAAATATATTATAACACGATGAAAATATTAATACTTGACACTGGCTAAATACACTATGTGTGGAGCCAAAATATATTTAAAAAAAATTGTGTGATGAACAGATGTTTGTTCTGCGTCTGGGTGTTATATTGTATTCTATGTATGTATTTATAAACAAAAAGTATCTATGTATTGTATCAGTTATCTGGTTCCACACATAAAACATCAACTAACTAAGCTAGTGTTTTAGCATACAAAAAAATTGCAACCCTGCGCTGTACGATGAACAAAAGAACGAACGAAATGAAAAATTAACGAACGGTTTTAGTTGTTTGGTGTGACGGCGTGATGTGTGTTGTTTGGTGTTACGGTGTGATGTGTATTTTGTGGCAACACCGCAGAAGCCATAATAAGAAGTTGGAGTTGAAGTGATGTGTATTTATTTGCTGTAACGGTGTGATGTGTGTGTTTGTTTGGTGTGTTTTCTTGTATTTTCATGTAGGTTATTAAATTTTAAAGATTGTAAGTTGTAAAACAAAACTTGTTTGTTTTAGTGATGAGAGTTATGCTTCAAAACATCGATTAGTGAATCCATAAGACAAACTTGTTGACACGGTGCAGTTATATCGATGATCTGTGGGTAAGTAAATCAATCAATACCTCCACATTCGTCTTGCGAGTGCGCTATTTACAGAAACAGATGATGTAGGGAATGAACTGTTGAATGAACTAGGAAATTGAATGAGTGAATGGTTTTTTAATGGTGTTTTTAGTTGTTAGTCGATTGTTTTTTTTTATAGGAGAGTTTGAGCCTCATTTTGATATCTTAGCCTGAAATACTACAAGTGTTTTGTTAGTGAGTATGGGTGCAATTAAATTCATTAGCAAAAATTGAGTACAGTCATGATAAGAACATCATTTTATTGATGATTAACCTAACGCAGTTGATGAACTATTTTGATAGCATCTAAATAAATAATAAATAAATTACGCCCAACGATCATATACATAGATCCTGGACCCTAACTAGGATCCCCCATATCTAGGGACCCAGGAACTACGAGGACCATGGTCCCACAACACCCAGACACAGAACAAGTATTTGCGTTTATTTTTACGCACAAATACTTGTTCTGTCGCGGGAATCGAACCCGCCGCCTCCGGATTATGAGCCGACCTGTTCAACCACTACACCACGGAGGCTGTCAAAACTTGTAAAAGTTTTTGTCACCTTGTAAATGTAATCATTATCAATACATATAATAAAACTGTAACTGAGATAAACCTGTACATTGAATATTTTTTAAAATATTGACTGCTTTACATCTATCTCTTAATCGATATAAAAATAGAAAATAGAAACATTTTTTTTTTTTTTTTTTGAATTTTGAATTTTGTCTGTCTGTCTGCCTGTCCCTTTGAAAACGCATCACGCTGGAACTACTGAACAGATATGGTATGGCATTATCTAATTTTCTAGAATAACATTTAGGATACATTTTGTTTTATAAAACGGCCAAGCGCGGGTTGTCGAAGCAATAAGGATGTAAAACCTTTTGTTTGGTTATTTTTTTAATTTATACTTTTAATCGTGTCGAAGGGAATATACTGGGTGTAATTAAATTCATTACCATCCTTTGAAACTAGGTACCTTCTCCTGATACCGGTCACGTGTGGACCAAAATTTTTAAATTCTAACACATTGTTTTGATTTGGTAATAATAATAACTCCAAAAAATGGAATAACTTACTCAATCAAATGCTACAATTCAAAATTTAAGTAAAATAATGAAGTGCTGTTTTTAATTAGTACATACAAGGTATAAAAACGTTTAAATGTATCAAAATCATCCGTGCCAACTACGTTAGGCGCCGCGGCAATCTTCATAACAATACAAATATTTTCATTTACACTCTTTACTAATCAAATCAATCAATCAATCAATTCCTCTTTAATAATCATCTATAAGTGATGTACCATCATGGGCTCAATTTATGCTAATGAATTAAATTACATCCTGTATAATGAAAAAGAAATATATAGGGGAAAAACTTCCTTGGTATAATCACACCTAGTATTTTTGCTTCAGCCATTTTAAGTTTAATAATAGCCACAAACAAACATCTCTCACATTTAATATATTAAAGACACAACGAACTTACTATGTTGCATTCGCAAACCAACTAAGATTCAAATAAGTTTGTACCACGAAACGAAACACGGAGTATGCTCTACATACGTATAACGTATGCATGTGGAGCATACTGCATTACGACGGACCACACACGTAGCTCGCCGCGTGCGCCTGCGCACCGCTAACTTAGTATGGACACTACTTTCAATTTCATTATTATTATGCAAATAAAGCATTTCTTCCGTTCTTTCTAATTATACTGGGTGTAAATGAATTTATTGGCATCCTTTGAAACTAGGTGCCTACTCCTGATACCGGTCAAGTGTTGAGCAAAATTTTTGAATTCTGACACATTGGTTTGGTAGTAATAATAACTCCAAAAAACGGAATAACTTACTTAATCAACTGCTACAGTACAAAATTTAATTAAAATAATGAAGTACTAATTTTAATTAGTACATACAAGATATAAAAACGTTTAAATGTATCAAAATCATCCGCGCCTACTGCGATAGGCGCCGCGGCAATCTTCATAGTTTTCATTTGAGAGTATTTTCATTTACACTCTTTACTCTTTAATAATCATCTATAAATGATGTACTTTCATAGGCTCAATTTATGCTAATGAATTAAATTACATTCTGTATAACTTTCCGTGTAGTCCCAGTTTAAGGCGCTGAATGCTCCCAAATCGACTATTTTGAACGTGATTATTTCAAAACGTATATCATTTACAGGATTGAAAAAAATGCACGTTAATACTGGTCATATTTTCTTTCCATCTGCCGAAACCGAAACACGTTTACGAAAAGTTTTCTCAATAGAAAAAAAACGTGAAGGGACCTCTAAAAAATCATTCAAACGTCCTAAAATGTTACATTATAATAAGACACCCAACATATAAATATTAAAACAATAAGCATTTCTTTTATAACTAATTATTTGTACCGAAAAATGGAAAAGTCGAAGTGCAACGCAACGTAATCTCGCCATATTTTTGCTATGCATAAAGCGACCCTATAAGGTGCAAAATAAGTTTCAAGTTTGTCTGCTGTAATAAACGTGCTCGCATTGGCTCCTGTCAGGGCCTTAAGAATAGGACTACCATAGGCAGTAGAATTCTCCTCGGTACATTACAATCTTCTTGCAACAAGCCGCCTGCCAAGCGTTGCGAGTATGGCAAGAATTTATCATTTGCGTACCTTTGATAAAAAGAGTGGAAAACAATTGACAATAAAAAAGAATAAAGAAAAAAAAAGAAAAATAAACCAAGAAAAAAAAAGAAAAACGAAAGGAAGGTAAAGAATTATTTCAATGTCTTGAAAAATTGCAAAGTTATTTAATTTAGTCATGGTATAAAATGTTATAAATCAACGTAAGATGCCCCCTGCCGGATTGTTGGTTAAAATATGCAAGTAAAACATATTAATCTATGGTGGGTACGTACAAGTTTAGATAATGTTGCCGGCAACCACCAATCACGGAGAAATGCTACATTACACTGTTGACAACACCTTAGTAAGCTTCCGCTACTCAGCTTCCAAATGCTGGAATAACATACCACCGCCTATAAGAAACCTACAAGGTATCACAAGCTTTAGGTTAAATTTAAGGAGGTTTCTTTTTGACCACCAGAAAGCGGAGGAAGCTCTCCGACACGACACTAGTGCAATCTAACTACCACTGTACTTCATAACTCTCACACAGCACTCCTTCCGCCGTCATCATCACCTCAACACTTTCACCACTTTTGACGTCAGACACAGGCATACATACATGCGCAGTATTTTTATTGTGGTAAAATAAAAAAAATTACGTAGGTACATGGTATTCTTAATCATTAGTCTTTTACTATTAATGTATCTCTTTTATTTTACTTATTTAGGTACTCTGCTAGTTTTTGTTTTATTATTTAATTTTTTCTTTTGGTTAAATACTACAATTATAACGATTTCTTTGGTTATACCTTTGTCATGTATTTTTATGTGTATTTAGTTGTGGGTTAGTCTCTAGTTAAACATTTTTAGTTTATGTTACTATGTTAAGTAATTGTAAACTGTTCCGTAGCGACACCGAACCGGCCCCAACGGAAGACCAGCGCTGGGTGTATGTGTATAGCCAGCACACGCTGAGTTGGGACCGATTCGTGGCAACTGACAATTATTATGTTACTCATAAAAGTTATTGTCATGTTTTTTCATTTTATTTGTATTGTTGTTTTGCCATGAATAAACAATTTTCTTTCTTCTTTCTTTTCTTTCTTTCTTTAGTAGTTAATGCTGCCTATTTCCAAGGCAGGGAACATCTTACGGTGAACGGTCGTTACATGGCGTGTCTACAAGGTGACCTTGAATTGGTATGTTATCCCGAAACGGGGTAAATCTACATCCCAAGGTAGACAAAGTTTCTTCTACGACTTTACTAAATTAATAGTTTTTTATTGAAGAAATGCCATGTGAAGTTTACGTTCGAAAATAGCCTTAGCACAGCTGGGTGGTTGAACTTCGTCCTTGACCGAGTGCACAACAATAAACAATTGAATGACTTAACGACCCGTGTTTAGAAATTAATTTATAGTATCTTGTTAACTCTCGTAGCGATCGCACGTGCAATTTGCGAGTGAATTAATTTTTTACCATGGAAGTTTGGAACCACCCAGTTTCAATTAAGGCTCTCACAACTTGTAGTGTATCATGGTCCCAGTTGTCTCATTTCCGGATAACATACCAATTCAAGGTCACCTTGTATACGCTACGATAAAAAATACCAGCTATGAAGACGAAGCCACTACTTACGCTGTCGAAAGAAAAAGTGAATCGAGAAGAAAAATATAAAAAAAGAAAAATCCAACACCATATCCATACTAGTCTAGCCCCTCCACACGGCTGTAATCGCCCAGGAGCAATAAACGCTGAGAATTAATAACAATAATAAGGTCCAGGTTGCCCACTAACTGATACTCACACTGTGGTCACTGACGGTCGGAACTTGGCCACTGACTCTAGATTATACTGTGGCCAACTTTCGTTAAAGCTTTCTGTACCCACCTTTACAAGTAATTTGCAGAGACGAGCGCATAATTAAGGCATCTGACGAAATAATTAGTACCTATGATTCAAGTACTATGACTAATACTAAGTAATATTGATACTAGGTGGTAGGACTTTTCTGCAAAGTTCGTCTAGGTAGGTACCACCGCTCTGCCAGTTATTCTGCCGCCAAGCAGTAGTGTGCAAGCACTACTGTATTCCTGTTTGAAGGGCATTGTAGCTAGTGAAATTACTGGGCAAACGAGACTTTATGACCTGACCTCACAGTCTAGTAATCTGATTACTAGCCTGTGTGATGTCTCAGGATGACGTGCGCAGTGCAGTGTCACAGAAAACTTTTTTTTTAAAGTTCCGAGTGACACTGCAACTGTTATGGGCGGCCGTGTCGCTTAACATCAGGTGAACGACTGCCTTGCCACGTAATCTATTCACATAAAAAAAAATATACTAGTTAATACCCCAGATAATATAATACCTAGAGTACAGATGCCTCATCCCATACAACGGAATAACGCGGGCTATTTTACGAATTATTTTATTTCTGCATAACGCAAGATTATCAAGCGACATATTGCGTGTTGGCGAAGTATTGGGCCAAATGAATACACTGGACACTAACTAGTAACTCTCTAGACACGATTACTATATTTTTTTCATGTTCGGGCTATTTTTCGTTTGTACCTGATGGGACCCCATGGTTATACTAAAAAACTAAGTTCTATAGGAATTGACAAGTAAGTTGTGTTAAGATTTTAGTAAGTACTTATAAGATTACTCTTCTTATTAAACATTCTGTAGAGAGGAATAGTCATTGTTTGTTTCTCTCTGTTGCTATAAGCTATAAAGTGATAAACAAGCTTTCTTTATACGTATAAAAAACGGTAACACAAATATTCACTGACGTTTTTGTTTGTTTAAATCTCTGTCTGCTTGTTTGTCTTCACACATGAATGTTTGTGTTCATCTCATAACATAGCTTTTGGATTGATTTATAATTGTTTTTTAGTATTTAGTATTTTACCGTTTCACAACTAAATGGCTGAATCAATGTTAGTGAATTTAAGGTTTTAGATAGTTTGAACCATGAGGAATGACGTCGAATAGTTTTTAATACTATGAACTTTTTTGACGCCCAACGATCGCGTACATGGATCCTGGACCCTAACTAGGATCCCCTGTATCTAGGGACCCAGGAACTACGAGGGCCATGCTCCCATAACACACACACACACACACACACACACAGATAAAGTATTTGCGCTATTTTCCCTGTGCACAAATGTTTGCCAAAATCAAAACCAAAGTTTCAAAAGCTTGTAAAAACTATAGCTCAAATTGTGATGCCTTTTCAGAAACTGTCTATTCTTAAATCTAATTTGTTTGTTTGTTTGTAAATTTCTAAACCATTTTGGCCATTTTTTTGGGCTCATAAATTGCTGATAGTTACTACTGAGATAAACATAGAATACCTAACTTAATTATTTTGGAAATTAGAAATAATAATAATACTAATTTCCAAAATAATTAAGTTAGGTATTCTATGTTTATCTCAGTAGTAACTATCAGAAATTTATGAGCCCAAAAAAATGGCCAAAATGGTTTAGAAATTTACAAACAAACAAACAAATTAGATTTAAGAATAGACAAGGATTAAGAATAAACTTAATTCGGTAAGTATCTCTAAGTAGATTTCATTATTATTAATATATAAAGTTTTCTATGAGATTGAACCGTTATTTGGTACATCTAGGTTGGCTGGAAGATAATGCCTTTGGTTTTATGTAAACGAAAGATGTGACGAGCTTGTCGTTCGCTTGATGTTAAGCGACACGGCCGCCCATAACAATTGCAGTGTCACTCGGAACGTAAAATTAAAGAATCCCGTGATGCTTCACTGCGCACGTCATCCTGAGACATCACACAGTCTACAGATTTCTAGACTGTGAGATCAGATCATAATCTCATTTACCCAGTAATTTCACTTGCTACAATGCCCTTCAAACCGGAACACAGTAGTGCTTGCATACTAACTGCTTGGCGGCAGAATAACTGGCAAAGCGGTGGTACCTACCTAGACGAACTTTGCAGAAAAGTCCTACAACATAATAAAAAGTTAACCACATAGGTTCGTTAACAGGGTGGTTATTCTCTATGGAAACACAGATTCCACACGATACGAAACCACGTCGTTATCGTGTCTTGTTCAAATCGTGTCACAGCGTTAGATATACCTTCACTTTACATTAAAGTTATCTTTATTTTGAATAAAATATGTTAACATTAGTGGTCATATCATTTGATGTCTTGATGTTTCGGAACGCGTCTAGGTAAAACATATGATTTTTGACAGTTCAAATCGCGCCAATTACAAATTCATTTCGCGCGGTTTTGTTTCCGTTTCATAGAGAATAGACTTTTGCAGATTTCTTATGTAAGACAAGGAATTCGCGCGGTTTCGAAGTAAGGAATCGATAGAGACTAAAGACCCAGGACGGACTCCTTTTTGATCAATTAAAAAACACCCTGATTCCATTTCTAAACAACATTTTCTAGAAAGCTCAAACATGAATGCTACAGTTTCGTAATTATCGTCAATAATCACCTTCAACATTACTTGATGTTTGCTTGAAGCTTGGTTTGATGGTCATGATCGGCTTTACATGGAACGTCAATATTTGGACTGGTTTTCAAAACCAAGTTATAGAGACAGCTGGTATTCGTACAGCTAGAACTTCATTTTATAGGTTTTTGAGTTTTATAACCGCAAACGTAAGTTGGTTTTTGGTACGTGCTCTCACAAATTTAACTTTGTAACTGGTTTACATACGTTTTGGTATTGAAATTGATTTTTAGAACAGTAAAACAAAGTTTGTTATTGGAACGCGGTTTTATCAAATTTGAAAACGCGATGCAATGCGTTCGCTCGTTCGAACATTTCGTTTACTATTTTCAGTTTTTGAACTGCAAAAGTAACTTTGTAAAAGTTCGCTTTGGAAAAATTTAGGAATGCGTTTATACTGGATCTTATGTCAATTCATTTACGGTTGTTTTTGTTGTTTCAACGGCAAAATTAAGTTGGTGAGTTAAGTTTGTTCAAACATTGGGCCAAGTTATTTAGGCTTTGTTCGTGTGATTATGATCGTTAAATCGAGCGGGAAGTTATTTGAGTTTCCTATAAGTAGTTCACGATGTATTTTGAATGATTTTGGAGCACTTTTTTGAACTAAAACAGAAAGGACCATACTGATTAGAATGCCTATTAATTTATTAGCAGAACGTCTGAATGCGAAATGCCTAATGAGCATAATTCATTATCATCATCATCAGCCCGTAGATGACCACTTCTGAACATAGGCCTCCCCAGAGAGCGCCACTTTGAGCGGCTGCTTGCCTCCCGCATCCATCGGCTCCCTGCGGTTTTCACCAGGTCGTCGGTCCACCTAGTGGGGGGTCTGCCTACGCTGCGCCCTCCGGTTTGTGGTCGCCACTCGAGAACCTTTTTTTCCCCATCGGTTGTCAGTTCTGCGAGCGATGTGACCTGCCCATTGTCATTTCAACTTGCCGACTTTAACGGGCAATATCGGTCACTTTAGTCCTCCTGCGGTTTTCGTCGTTCCGGATCTTATCACGCAGGGAAAGACCGAGCCGAGCAAAATTAGTACCTACTAAAAGCAGTATAAAAGTCTAATGTCAAAAAATGACGTGCGCAGTGCAGTCATGTCATTCGAAACCATT
The DNA here is from genome assembly GCA_963580505.1 of Ennomos erosarius. NCBI lineage: Eukaryota > Metazoa > Arthropoda > Insecta > Lepidoptera > Geometridae > Ennomos > Ennomos erosarius. Next base: position 6,688,203 of record OY757004.1, read on the forward strand.
CGAAACATTTTTTGAGTTTCAGAACGCGGAAAAGTTCACGTGCATTGTATTATTTCTCAAAACTTGTGCTTTATCCAGTGTTAATGTTTAAAATTGGTGGCGTTTTACACATTAAAAGTTGAATTACGAGCATGAGTGTGGGCAAGTGATATAATGTGGTAAAACGTGGTTTTTCGTGTTGCTCCCAAAATTCTGTAGAAGCTTCGTAAAGTTGCCACCACTTTACTGGAGCAGGACTAAAATGGACTTTGACTCAAATATTCCAAAATATGATGAAAAATTAATACTTGACACTGGCTAAATACACTATGTGTGGAGCTAAAATACGAGGAAAAAAAACATTGAAATGATTTCATATTTTTTATTTCGTTAACTTACAGATTGCTTGCAGAGTTTCGAGTGGCACCCTAGCTAACTGCTATTTATGGGCAGCCGTGAAACTTAACATCAGGCGAACGACTAGCTCGTCAAGTCACTCATTAACATAAAATAAGTCCTATAAAGTACTACCGAAAACGATGAAATCGGGGATAAAAACTAAGAGGTCTATTAAGTAATCTACTATGCAATTTTAACTCATAAGAGACTATAAGATAGTACCTATTATTATTATCTGTGATAAGGTGTAACTCGTTATTATAAAAAAACCTTTTATTACCTCTAAAAATCATTCATCAATAAAAACACCGCATAATAAAACCCAACCAATAAGTGCGTATCAAAAACATCAAAGATTATGAAACGGAAGCGACTCCCCAAACAATCGCCGCGCGCCCACTTACTACCTACTTCCCGGTTTGAAAACACTTTTTGAGTACGGTCAGCAACACAGTTTCTGATTTTTTTAATGCTTAAATGAATAACCTCAACCACGACCCCAGCGAAGGAAGGCAGACTGTGACTGCCTCTCTTCTTTTGCCGTGCCATCCGTTTATTCCTTTTCCCTTTTTCTTCTATCTTCCCTTCGACCAGATGAGTATAACTAAATAAGTAAAAAATATAATATCGAAAAAATAGAATTTATTTACATTACAATTTGCCAATCTACAGTGAGACCAATAGAGCTCAAAAGAAATAAAACAAACTTAAACAGTTATTCGTAAAACTAAACTACTACCAAACTAAAACTATAAAATTAACAATACCTATAATACAAAACTAATCTAGCAAACCACTACTACATATAATATCAACAAAATTGCAAACTTATTGCTTCGTGCAACCCGCACTTGGCCGTTTTAGAAAACCAAAAGTATCCTTAATATTATTCTAAAAAATTTGCTATTACCATACCAAATTTCAGCAATATCCATTCAGTAGTTCCAGCGTGATGCGTTCAAAACAACAGACCGACAGACAATAATATCAAAAAGTTAGTCTAATTTTATATCGATTTAGAAGTGTACGCCGTCAAAATTTTCAAAAATATTCAATGTAACATTTTAGCTTAGTTACAGTTTCATTACGTGTATTGATTGATGATTGATTGATTGATTGATTGATTGATTGATTGATGATGATAGAAGGTACGGATCCCTTCGTGCGCGAGTCCGACTTGCACTTGAACGGTTTTTTATACAATTTATTCTGGCAGATAATTTTTGTTCAGTATATTTTTGAACTGACTGTACCCACTAAAACACTTCATTTGTTATAACCACATCAGTGAGTTAATGTGATTAAAAAGCTATTGAGGTGGGGTAAATATTTAGATTAGGTTACAGTCTGCGTTATGGAGTAACCCACTGAAAAGCTGCCGGCCGCTCCTCTGCACTCTCTAAGTCTCTACACTACATCAGCATAGCGATTCAGGAGACCTCATCGCTGAGGCTCAGCGCTGAGGCCTCGATTCAACCAACTTTTATTTGAAAATAGAACGGAAAGCTCTCCCCTAGCTCATGCCTTTTGCAGAAACGATGACGCTATTTCCGTTCTATTTTCATATTTCCGTTCTATTTTCAAATAAAAGTTGGTTGAATCGAGGCCTCAGCGCTGAGCCTCAGAGCTGAGCCTCAGCGCTGAGGTCTCCTGAATCGCTATGCTGTGATTTTCTTTACCTTTGCAAGCCTTACAGTCGCCCAATGTTTTGTTTGATGGTAAGTGACGATGTGCTTGACGATTAATTAATATGGTTAAATTAACTGAAACCGCACTAAAGTATAGTTGATGCGGATCAGTATAAACAAATAAAAAAAATCTTAACTTTGTTTTAGACCCAAATTAAGCAAAGCTTGTACTATGAGCATCTAAATAGGTACATATTTATCTGGCTGGATCAACAGCTGGAAGACGCCTACTGCTGAACATAGGCCTCCCCCAGAGCGCACCACTGTGATCGGCTGCTCGCCTCCTGCATCCATCGGCTCCCCTCGGCTTTCACCAGATCGTCGGTCCACCTAGTGGGGGGCCTACGCTGCGTCTTCCGGTTCGTGGTCACCACGCTCTACCATCACACCAATTGCCCTAAAAGGTGGCTATAAAACACAAACTAGGTGGTAGGACTTTTCTGCAAACTTCGTCTAGGTAGGTACCACCACTCTGCTAGTTATTCTGCCGCCAAGCAGTAGTGTGCAAGCACTACTGTATTCCGGTTTGAAGGGCATTGTAGCTAGTGAAATTACTGGGCAAATGAGACTTTATGACCTGATTACACAGTGTAGTAATCTGATCACTAGACTGTGTGATGTCTCAGAATGACGCGCGCAGTGCAGTGTCACGCGAAACTTTATTATTTTCAAGTTCCGAGTGACACTGCAACTGTTACGGGCAGCCGTGTTGCTTAACATCAGGTGAACGACTAGCTCGTCACGTCGTTCATTCACATAAAAAAAACAAAAAAAAAACTTTTTTAAATATAATAAAAAACTGGATTGCTATTGAAATACTTTCCTACATACACAATTTCTTTCCACAATATTTCCAATCTATGACCTACATGAAAGTCAATCAAAGAATAAAAACCGGAAGTGACAACCCAAACAAAAACCGCTAATTGCCTACTTCCTCTTTCGGAGCATTATTGGAAAACACTCGGAAATGTGAGAGTGATCCTAAAGTGTTGTACAGTACGTGCTTCTTTAGAGGGTGAAACACACGGGGGGGATTTTCTGGCGTAAACGCTGAATAATAGGGCTTTTTTTTTTAATTTAGAATAAGCCTGCGTTTGAGTACGTCTCACCTGATGGAAAGCGACGATGCAGCCGAAGGTGTAGCACGCAGACTCATGAGGTACCTATTCACTCTTGTCTTAAAAAGACCCAGATTATAAATGTTAGGAAACAAGACCGACGGGAGCAAATTCCACTCCCTAGCAGTCCGCATAATGAAGGACTCAACGAAACGCTTGGTGCGGCAGGTTGGCAAATCTACTACATAGGGATGAAACGACTCTCCGCGCCTCGTAGTTCTGTGGCGGAATGGAGATGGTGGTATTAGCTCGTGCAGCTCTTGTGCGCACTCCTCGTGGTACAACCGGTAGAAAATCGAAAGACATCCCACCCTCCGTCGGTGCTCTAGGCTCTGCAGTTTACCCATAACCAGCACCTCGTCATTGATGAGTCTTTTGGCGCGACGTTCTATGGAGTCCAGAGCAGCAAGCTGGTATTTGGCAGAACCATCCCATATGTGGCTACAATACTCCACCTTATATATATAACTTTTTTCATTTTTTTATTTGCCTTCTCTTATTAAGTCCCAAAGGGTAAAGCGACCCTATTACTAACCCCCGTATTCTAAAACATTTCACCAAAAACCCTTCACTCGACTTCCACTCAACTTTGAGGGAAAATCAAGGTACTTACTAAATAATTACATCGTGACGCACCTAGAGTTGACAGTTGCTTCGCTTTTGCGAAGAAGCGTTTGCGAAGAATTTACGAGGAAAAATCAATTAAAAAAGCGGTTAATTTGAGATTGAGTCGAGTGAAGTAATCTCGTGATAACGACTAAGAATATCGTCTGTCCGTCTGTCACTAGGCTGTATCTCATGAACCGTGAAAGTTTGACAGTTGTTTTCACAGATGATGTATTTATTTCAATTGCTATAACAACTATAAGGTCAAAAATTTTTTTTAGTAGTTAATGGTATGTCCGTAACCCTTCGTGCCCAAGTTCAACTTGCACTTGGCTAGTTTTATTTATTTTCTCATTCCTCTTGGTGGCCACACAGTTCTGTTGGTGTATAGGAAACCAGATTATTGTGAAAAAGCGGTGACACTTACTTGATGGTAGTACTTTTCTGCAAAGTTCATTACCAGCGGTACCAGCGGTGGTACACCTAGATGAAGTTGCCAGTTATTCTACCGCCAAGCAGTAGTGTGCAAGCACTACTGTGTTCTGGTTTGAAGGGTATTGTAGCTGGTGAAATTACTGGACAATGAGATTTTACGACTGATTTCACAGTCTAGTAATCTGTGGGGTGATTACGTAACTTTGACAGCAATGCAACAGGAGAAATTTCATTCCGAAAATGAAAATTTTCATAGTAACTATTCACATAAACTGCGTATTGAAACTGTCAAATCCATACATTTTTGTGTTTCTATTGGTTGCAATCAAGTTACATGATCGCCTAGCTGATTACTAGATTGTGTTATTATATCTCAGAACGACGTACGCAGTGCAGTGTCATGCAAAACTTTAGGTATTATTTAAGGTTCCAAGTGACAACTGTTATGGGTGGCCCTGTCGCTTAACATCAGGTGAACGACTAGCTCATCACGTCATTAATCCTTATAAAAAAGACATATTGACATCACTCTGTCGTGACGATATCAAATTTTACCCAGTTTAATGTAAAATTGCAAATGAACGGGAAAGAATGTTCACTCGTGTGTTTTCATACTAAACCGTCAGTTCAAAACGAATACAATCATTCGTTCAGATCAAAAAATGTATTGGCGCAAAGCTCTTGGACTATTAACCAACACGCGTACGGCACTCAAGCGTCTTGATACTTTATAATGTAATTTTTTTATATACAGATGAAGGTAGCATGTAGTAAGGTAGTCTGTAAGAGAACTAAAGTCACCGATATAGCTTTCAGAATTAGCAAGTTGAATTGGCAGTGGGCGGGCCACATCGCTCGTAGAACTGACAACCGATGGGGAAGAAAGGCACTCGAGTGGCGACCACAAACTGGAAGACGCAGCGTAGCCCCCCCCCCCATTTATTAGACCGACAACCTATTCAGAACTGCGGGAAGGCGATGGATGCAAGATGCAAGCGGCCGCTCAAAGTGGTGCTCTTTGGGGGAGTCCTATGTTCAGCAGTGGACGTCTTCAAGCTGATGATGATTAATTAATATCGTTGAAAGTTATTTACATTTTTTTTCTAATTACCATTTAACCAAGGTGTCTAGAATGAAATAATGTTTTATTTATTTAGGCAGAAATCCGATTGAAAAAATAACTTCGTTTGTTATAATTAGTTCGTTATAATTCAATATTATGTACAATCAAGTCATTAAGATCAAACCAAGATCAACCCAATCAAAGTATCAAAACTCAACATTAATAACTGAAATTAATCATATCTTATTACAAAACCATCAACTAGATAATCAGTAACACGATCAAAAAAATCACACCGAAAAAAGGACCAATCAACGAAATACACAATCATAATTGCACATCAAAAAATACCTTTGCATAATCTTACACGAAAAAACGACAAAAAATATAAAATTAAACTATCAAAACATGGAACGCGACTCTAAATGGCATTGTACGAATGCCAACTCAACTTGGGTGGTCCGAAAGTAGCATGTAGCTGTGTCTTGCTCGCACTCGTAGTGATTTATTGTGTTGTCCCTTTCGTGTGAGAGTCACTGGTCAAAGATTATTGTGTAGATGTACCGTGATTGTGAGTGATGAAGGATTGAGATTAAGTTGATAAAGTAGAAGGGATTAGATACTTATCTTTCATAGGTTTAAAAATAATTAACTAATATTTTACTTTCTTGTTCTAATAAATGATCAAAATTAATGTAACCTGCTAGTTAATTTGTGTAAAATTAGTAATTTGAGAGTGAATGACGTAACGAGCTAGTCGTTCTCCTAATGATAAGCGCCACGGCCGCCCATAACAGTTGCAGTGTCACTCGGAACTAAAATAAAAAAGTTTCGCGTGACACTACACTGCGCATGCGCACGAGACATTACACAGCCTGACTGACTAGACTGTGTAATCAGGTCATAAAGTCTCATTTGCCCAGTAATTTCAATATGCCAATACAAGTCCTTCAAACTGAAACACAGTAGTGCTTGCACATTACTGCTTGCTTGGCGGCAGAATAACTGGCAAAGCAGTGGTACCTACCTAGACGAACTTTGTAGAAAAGTCCTACCATCTATGTGGCATCGCTTTTTCCCATTAAATTGTTTTCCTATAGGCCAATAACGCTATGTGACTACCAAGAGGAATAAAGCTATAAGCGTTTAGACAACTGAAAATAAATTATTCCATACCTACGAGATGACAGTCAGTTTTAACACAACACCCTTCTGTGCCTCTCTACTCTATGAAATTTCACCATGATTTCGCGACAGCGATACCTCCAAATTACAAGCCAAGCCATCCTACTGGATGCACTTGTGACCTCTACGCGTCCCGCTCTAATTTAGATTAAATCTGCACCCCTCTCGCTTGCACCGGGACGGTGTTATGCAATCATGCATGCGCTTTTATTTGTGTCACTTAACTTCAAACTCGGATAAATCCACTCTACTCTTTTTTGAGATATTGAAGTAAAACTTTGGGTTTTTGGGCGGGAACGCGGAAAAGTTCACGTCGTTGCATTGTATTATTTCTCAAAACTTGTGCTTTTTCCAGAGTTAATGTTTAAAAATTGGTGGCGTTTTACGCATTAAGTGCTGAATTATGAGCATGAGTGTGGGCATGTGATATAATGTGGTGAAACGTGGTTTTTCGTGTTGCTTCCAAAATTCCATAGAAGCTTCTAGTAAAGTTGCCATAACTTTACTGGAGCATGACTTAGACTGGATTATGACCTGACTTAGACTGGACTATGACCATGACTAAGACTTGACTTTAGGTGAAATATTCTAATAACAAAAAAAAAAAAAAAACATGGTGGAAAATTACAATACTTGACACTGGCTAAATACACAATGAGTGGAGCCAAAATATAACAAAAAAAAAAAAAGTAAAACTGATAATAAGTTCTATTTCATCATTTAAAAGTTTTTTAAGTATGACTACAGTATTGAAAAAATCGATCCTGTTCAGCAAATTCAATTTAAAAACCATTCTTTCTTTCAATAATTCAATATTTAGTTTGGATTTACCTTCGTTTGATTTAATGCTATGCACCTCCGAGGGGATTTATCGAGTTTTGATGTAATAGATGTGAATTTATCTGAATTTGAACGCTTACACTGACGGCCATGTTGAAAAAACCGTTTCGCTGATTGGCTGTGATGAACATAGCCATATTTGAAAAAACTGTCTCATGGATGTATCTAGCTTTGATAAAGTATTATGACTTTAACGGCTTATTTCTCAAGAACCACGCGGGTTTATACACAGCTGATAAAATTGTTTAAAAGCTTTTTTTTTACTCTTTTATTTGATGCCAAAATCTCAAAAATTGCCAGATGTGGATTTATCCGAGTTTGAAGTTAAGCGACAGATTTATTCGTGATACTTGAGCGTTAAATTGCATGACTTTATTACGGAGAAGTACATTTATTACTTATTTATTTATTACATACTTAATGATATGACATATGGTTTACTTTTTATCAAAACCATAACATAAAAGAGAAGTTTTGGCGGGAACGCGGAAAAGTTCACGTTCACGTTGCATTGTATTATTTCTCAAAACTTGTGCTTTCCAGTGTTAATGTCTAAAATTGGTGGCGTTTTACGCATTAAGGGCTGAATTACGAGCATGAGTGTGGGCAAGTGATATAATGTGGTGAAACGTGGGTTTGCAAAATTCCATAGAAGCTTCTAGTAAAGTTGCCTCATTTTACTAGAGCATGACTGCACTGGACTATGACTATGACTTGACATTACGTGAAATATTCTATAACGATGAAAAATTACAATACTTGATTCTGGCTAAATACACTATGGTGTGGAGCCAATATATAAGAAAAAAAAGTATTTTATCTAAAATATCTCTTGTTGTATTGCATTCAAAGTTCCATAACCCCGAGGCCTCGTGGGCCCAAATGTCGAAGAAAAGAGATTACGTCTTGATTAGGTATTACAATATTTTATTATTATTATTTATTAGGTATTCTTTATAAATAATAAAAATATAATTGCTATTCTTTATTTTACCAATTAATAATATTTTAAACTATTTATGTTTTAACCACAGAGCAAAAAAAACGCTTCCTCTCCACACGAAGAATCATTTTTTTCATAACTCTGTGGTTTTACCATAAGCGCTCAATGCCTATTTTAACACAGAGTAGGTAAATTATTTTTCTAATATTTACCTGACATTCTGACATTTGACAGCCTCTGTGGTGTGGTGGTTGAGCAGGTCGGTTCATAACCCGGAGGCGGCAGGTTCGATTCTTGCGACAGGACAAGGTGTCTGTGCACAGAAAAAGTGCCATCTCAAGTTGTGTCTGGGTGTTGTGGGAGCATGGTCCTCGTAGTTCCTGGGTCCCTATACAGGGATCCTAGTTAGGGTCCAGGATCTATGTATGTGGTCGTTGGGCGTTATTTAGTTGACATAATAATGTATTGTCTTGACAAAAACTTTAGATGAAATGAATAAAATTTATAATAAATACAATTTTATCTATTTTTAAAATTTTATTTATATATTTTAAAAATCTTTATTTAAAATAAATAATATTATAGATGCTAAGACTCGGTACGAAGATCAACAGAATTTCATCTCTATCGGGGCGCAAGCATTATTTTTTCTTTACTCTGTGATCCAAATCTACACACGTGTATGCTCACGCGCCCCACTCACCTGTCAACCTGTCACGACACCTGTCAAACATGTCACAACTGTCAGATACGGCACAACATTCACTAATATCTTTCTAATTGATCTCTAGATACTATTGAAATTATAAGTTCCATTCAGTTGAAGATTGACTGGTATATTTATTGGGTCAGGAAAAAAGTTTAAGAAGGTAGGTACGTTTTACTTAGCGCGGCAAATTCAAATTTTCTACAGTTTCTTGCTAATCATAGCTTAATTACTCAACGACATTACATAAAAACTGATTTTGCGCAAATAAATAGAATGTATCAACTAATTAGGATTGAAAGTATCGTCTAGATATCACTAGTTTAGCAACAAATGGCTACAGCCTGAAAAATCAAGATGTAATTTATTAATAAATAAATATAAGTATGTGTGGACACTTCACACAGTGCCATCTAGCCCCAAACTAAGCATAGCTTGTACTATGGGAACCAGATAACTGATACAATACTTATATACTTTTTTGTTTGTAAATACATACATAGAATACAATATAACACCCAGACGCAGAACAAACATCTATGTTCGTCACACAAATACTTGTCCTGGGTAGGAATCGAACCCACAGCCCTCAGTTCAGAAGGCAGGGGTACTACCAACTGAGCTATATAGACATGACTACATGAATTTCGTGCATTCGAGCAGCCATTCAAAGTGGCTCTCTCAGGGCGAGGTCTATTTTCAGCAGTGGACGTCTTCAGGCAATTGATGATGATGATGATGATGATGATGATGATGATGATGACCTGTTTTCAGCCTTCACTAAGCTATCATTGACACTGTTCATCGAAAAATGTAGTCTTTTAAATATTTAATGACAGTCATCATCACCACCACCATCAACAGCTCATAGACGTCCACTGCTGAACATAGGCCTCCCTCAGAGAGCGCCACTTTGAGCAGCTGCTCACCTCCTGCATCCATCGGCTCCCCGCGGTTTTTACCAGATCGTCGGTCCACCGCGTGGGGGGCCTACACTGCGTCTTCCAGTTCGTGGTCGCCACTCGAGAACCTTTTCTCACCACGTTTCTTAACTGCATTTAATTACTAATTAGTCTGCTTACAGGATTCGAAACTTTGACCTGTCGTCAGCTTTACCAATAAGCTATCATTGCCAAAAAAATGTAGTCTTTTAAATATTTAATTAGAGTACGAGGTGCAATATAAGGCGACTTACACACGGCCGATCTGAATTGTAAATTGATATATTGGCCGCGGGCCACCCAGCGCGCGCGGTTTTATTTTGTTTGGACGTTGCGTTGTGATAGATAGGCGCGCGACGCTGATTGGACGACAAGGTAGGGTTGCCACTTTCTTATAAAATAAAATAATATTTAGGATTTTTAAACCAAATTAATCTGTAAAAAAATATTCAAAATTAAACTTTTTATTTGCTAATATAACATGCAACAGAAATCTTTATTCAATTTATTATTTTATTCGAGTTAGTTTAGGTGGTAAGACTTTTCTGCAAAGTTCGTCTAGGTAGGTACCACCGCTTTGACAGTTATTTTGCCGCAAAGTAGCCGGAACAAGAGTGTGCAAGCACTACCTGTGTTCCGGTTGGAAGAGCGTTGTAGCTACAAAAATTACTGGGCAAATGAGACTTTATGACCTGACTTTACAGTAGTAATTTGATTGCTAGGCTGTGTGATTTTTATACGGCCACGCAAAAAAGCAAGAAAGTCAGCCACATTAACGCACTTAAAGTATGTTTAGTAGGTAAGTACATGCTATTATAAAAACAGTTCTGGAAATATTGCTGTCTCCCCCGCGACTTAGGAAATCCAATATGAGAGAGAGAGAGAGAGAGAGAGAGAGAAAGAGAGAGAGAGAGAGAGAGAGAGAGAGAGAGAGAGAGAGAGAGAGAGAGAGAGAGAGAGAGAGAGAAATTACAGTCTTTAAGGTTTTTTTCAGAAGTTACCTTTAATGCCGATAGTGTTACCTACTTAAAAGTATTCGTTCTTAAAAAAAATCTATGTAGCTTGTTACGCGACTAGTTAAAAGTCTTTTTAATTATCTAATTTTTTCCAGACATCTGGTTCTGTTTTATTATAAGTGAAAGCTTTCTTTTTTTCATCATCATCATCATCATCATCATTAACAGCCTGAAGACGTCCACTGCTGAACATAGGCCTCCCCCAGGGAGCGCCACTTAGAGCGGCTGCTCGCCTCCTGCATCCATCGGCTCCCCGCGGCTTTCACCAGGTCGTCGGTCCACCTAGTGGGGGGCCGGCCTACGCTGCGTCTTCCAGTTCGTGGTCGCCACTCGAGAACCTTTCTTCCCCATTGGTTGTCAGTTCTACGAGCGATGTGGCCTGCCCATTGCCATTTCAACTTGCCAATCCTAAGAGCTACATCGGTCACTTTAGTTCTCCTGCGGATCTCCTCATTTTGGATCTTATCTCGCAGGGAAACACCGAGCATTGCTCTCTCCATAGCTCGTTGCGCGACTTTGAGCCTAGTAATGAGGCCAACAGTTAGAGACCACGTCTCAGTTCCATAAGTCATCACTGGCAACACACATTGATTGAAAACTTTTGTTTTCAGGCTTTGTGGTATTTTGGACGAAAAGATAGGTCGAAGCTTCCCGAACGCTGCCCAGCCGAGTTGGATTCTTCGGGCGACCTCTTTGTCGAAGTTGGACCTACCCAATTGGAGAGATTTTCTTTTTTATAAAAACAAATTAGTTAATTAAAATTATATTGGAAAGATATAATAGGTTACGATCTTTTTTATTAAACCAAACTTTATTGATTCTTAAAGTGCCAACCCTACTTGCTGATTGGTCGGCGCCTCGCACATTCTATTTTCAAAATACCTCATTGTACTGAACCTTTCGATTACAAACAATCTTAATTATGCCTTTTTGAAAATCACCTTATTATAAGTACGGCATAGTGAGTAAGGAGTTGGCTTTTGCGGGTTCGATTCCAATCGCAATTTTTTTTTTAAATTTATTTACGACATAAAATATAGTACTCAAATGGTAATAAATATATTTAATATCTTTTTAATGTTCTTTAATTCTATTGTAACTTCTTTCAAACACTTAATGGTAAACTTAAATTGAAAAATAGCACCTTTTCGCACTAAATCTTGATTTTGCGGTGTGAAACCTAGCACTTAAGCTAAATGCGTGTGGCCTAGGCTTTTACTATCCTTTATTATGCCTATAGACAAATACCTAAACAAGTTGACCTTTCATAGCTAACAAATCGCTTGTAACCAGAGTTCAATTTAATATGGACAAACTACTAGTATAGTTTGACCCCTTGTAGCTTGGCGATTGCGTGTGTATATAGCTCTAGCTACTCTGGATGTTATGACCAAAACACTAGACCCTTCATGTAGTACAAATTGTAAGAGAAATAAGATCAGCATATATTTGACACTTACTGAATGCTCCCAAATCGCCTATTTTGAACGTAATTTTCTCAAAATGTATAGTTAGGTACCATATTGAAAAAATATTCATGTTAATACTGGTTACATTTTCTTTCCATCTGCAGAAATCTAAACACATTTACGAAAAGTTTTCTCCATAGAAAAAATTGTGGAGAGACTTCTAAAAATCATTCAAACGCCCTAAGATGTTACATTATAATAAGACACCTTATATAAATGATAGTGATAAGTTATGTTTCAATGCATCCATCTGTTTTTTGGCGGGAACGCGGAAAAGTTCACGTCGTTGCATTGTATTATTTCTCAAAACTTGTGGTTTTTCCGGTGTTAATGTTTAAAATTGGTGGCGTTTTACGCATTAAGTGCTGATTTACGAGCATGAGTGTGGGCAAGTGATATAACGTGGTGAAACGTGACTTTTCGTGTTGCTTACAAAACTCCATAGAAGCTTCTAGTAAAGTTGCTACCACTTTGCTGGAGCATGACTTAGACTGGACTATGGCTACCTGACTTAGACTGGACTACGACTATGACTAGGACATGACTGCGTGAAATATTTTATAACACGATGAAAATTATATATACTACAAATACTTGACACTGGCTAAATACACTATGTGTGGAGCCCTAATGTAAGAAAAAAAAATGCATCTGTAAGCTTATTTTTTTATAACAATAAGCATTTCTTTTATAACTAATTATTTGTACCGCATAATGGAAAAATCGAAGACGCAACGTAATCGCCATATTTTTGCTACGCTAGAGGTGATAGAGAAAGAAAGATACCTAAATTTAAAAAAAAACCGCAAGCACAAGCGTATATTTTAAACATAGACTTACCCCCGTATTCCAAAAAATTTCTCCAAAAGTCCTTCACTTGACTTGTACTTAACTTTGAGGGAAACTCAAAATACATCGCGACGTACCTTGAGTTGACAGTTGCTTCGCTTCTCTCGTCTGAGAAACATTGACGCAGAATTGTCAAGTTGATTATTTATTGTCAACTAAAAATATCAAAACACAAAAATGAGGTTGATTCGAGGTTGAGTCGAGTGGAGTAATCTCGAGGTTCTTACCCCCGTATTCTAAAACATTTCACCAAAAATTCTTCACTTGACTTCCACTTAACTTTGAAGGAAACTCAAGGTACATTGCGACGTATTTTGAGATGACAGTGGCGTCACTTCTCTCGTTTGAGAAAAATTGACGCAGAATTGTCAAGTTGATTATTTATTGTCAACTAAAAATATCAAAACACAAAAATGAGGTTAATTCAAGGTTGAGTCGAGTGGAGTAATCTCGAGGTTCTTACCCCCGTATTCTAAAACATTTCACCAAAAATTCTTCACTTGACTTCCACTTAACTTTGAGGGAAACTCAAGGTACATTGCGACGTATCTTGAGATGACAGTTGAACTTTCACGATTGTTTACCACGTTTTTAATAATACTTACGGGTCTACCCGTGAAAATGGTGCATGTAACTGTGCCAAAATATCGGGAACTCAAAAATGATTCTAATCACGGTAAATATCCCGTAAGTACTATTAAAAACGAAGTCAAATACCATTTGTGCCCGCAGGAACAAATAATGGATTTTGATTAGTTTTATAGGTTTTTTATTTAGTTTTTTTAGGTAATTTTACATGTTAGTACAATTAACTAATTCAATCCAACTGGATTCTCTGGGGTTTTTTTTTTTATATATTGTCTTTACACATAGTGTATTTAGCCAGTGTCAAGTATTGTATATTTTCATCGAGTTTTAGAATATTTTACGTAGTCAAGTCTTACCCCCATATTCTAAGTCGTTCCCACGAGATTACTCCACTCGGCTCAGCCTCATGTTAACCTCATTTTTGTGTTTTGGTATTTTTAGTTGACAATATATAATCAACTTGACATTTCTGCGTCAATTTTTCTTAAACGAGAGAAGCGAAGCAACTGTTAACTCAAGGTACGTCACGATGTATTTAGAGTTTCCCTCAAAGTTAAGTAGAAGTCAAGTGAAGGATTTTTGGTGAAATGTTTTGGAATACGGGGGTTAGTCATAGTCAAAGTCCAGTCTAAGTCGGGTCATAGTCCAGTCTAAGTCATGCTCAAGTAAAGTGGTGGCAACTTTACAAGAAGCTTCTATGGAATTTTGGAAGCAACACGAAAAACCACGTTACACCACATTATATCACTTGACCACACTCATGCTCGTAATTCAGCACTTAATGCGTAAAACGCCACCAATTTTAAACATTAACACTGAAAAAAGCACAAGTTTTGAGAAATAATACAATGCAACGACGTGAACTTTACCGCGTTCCCGCCAAAACTCCATCCAACTGTATTCTCTGGGTTTTTTTTGACATTTTTCTTTTTTGCTTATTGTTTTAAGGAGTTTTTCCATGGTGCAAGGAGGCGCGAACAGTTGCGATGCCGAACATTCTGCCACATAGCAATGGCATCATCATCACCCTCATTTTCATCATCATCATCACTATCATCATTATCAAATAGCAGTAGTGTGCTAGTACTAGGTACTTCTAATCACAGATTAGAGAAAAAGAACAATCGATACTTAACTCTCTCTCCCTCTCTGTTCTCTTCTAATAAAATCGAATTGAAAATCTCCCCCTTTCGAAGTCGGTTAAAAAAGACTAGACTATAGTTTGTATTAGTATTAAAAAAATTATTACCATATTTCCATTCATATTTTATTTTATTGGTTATTTCTTACCGCCTCCAGACGTAATATTAATGTATTCCTTACTTTCTGTCATAAAAGCTACATTTTGTAAGGTGTTACCGCCATACATAGTACTGTGTTAGTTGTGGGGGGGACACACGGGCGACTTTTGAAGCAACTAAAAGTGGTGCCGAAAGCTTTTAAGCGAACCTTTTGCATTTATGTTCACACACAGGTGACTTACAAAGCAACAAAAAAGGCTGTTTCGAAAGTTTTTAGTGCATTTATTACAAATCGGAAGGTAGCGTACATTTTCTTGTAGAAAATCAGTGGTCATTTTTTTGCCTTATTTTTGGTGTGCTTTAAATAATAAGCAACTTTGAAGCATCATCCTATAAGGCCTAAAAGCCTACATATTAGGTTATTATTAATATTAGAGACTAATTTTTGACAACATTTCTAAATTTTTAACCGCCTGATGTTGATGCCTGGTGACGTTTTGGATGAACGCGAATTTCGGTGCCACGTAATGTACTCAATGCATTATGAAATTAAGTACTGTCAAAGTATTATAGATATGATAAATAGTGAAAAACAATTAGTAGTATTTGCTATTGATCTAACTGTTTAAATCTATGATTTTAATAGGTACTTATATCATCAAATTAACAACTTTGTTGTTTTGATAATTATGCATAGGCACATTTGTAATGAAAACCCGTAAATAGTTATTTATACCTATTTAATTCACACTTGACTTGAACAACCCTTGGTTGTATTATTCTGTAGACACCGACCCGTGCACTCCATACTCCGCTAAAAATTACTAAAGTGTGTTTGTTTATACAAACATTCCACACTACCTAATTTTTAGCGAACTAAACAAAATCGCGCAACAAAAAATCGCCCGTGCGCTCCCGCCTCTAACCCGCGACCAAGCCTTCAACGTGGGTGGTCGGACATTTTTATTCAACCGTCAAAAGGTCATTCCCCCCGATTATCTGTATCGTCACACTTAACTTTTTTATTTTTTCGATACTTTACAGTTGTTTTCTTGCGTCTCGTTTAATTCGTTGTGGTTTTTATGAAATTTGAGTATTTAATGAGGCTCGATTGATTTAGCTGACTATAGCTGACTGATGGATATGCCATGTATTGTACCATAAAAAGTGCCTTGCTTCACCAGCTATTTACTAAATTTTCCGCGGAAATCCTTATTTTTCCGAAATAAAAAGTATTTTATATTTACAATGGTAATGTATGCTATATTAGTGCAAAATTTCATCCAAATAGGTTGAACCGTTTTGGCGTGAAAGCTCCTCAAATATCGGTCTTTATTGCGCTTTTATTGTGTAGAGTATTTTATTGTAAGAGAGAAACCATGAGAACTGTGTGAGAACTACCTCACATCTCTTCCCGTGGAACCCATAAGAGCCGGCTACGGGAATATCCAGGGAATGGGAGCAGCATTCTCCTCGGTACATTAAAATCTTTTGCGATCTCCAAGCCGTCTGCCAGGCGTGGTGACTGTGGCATTCCCCATCTAAGTGCCGTTTTTTGGAGGAAGACCAGTAACCCTAGTACGAGTTTCGATGGTTTACTAAAACTTGATTCGTTTACGTTTTCTCCCTTTTCTCCCACACATTTCTCTGCAGCGCCCCTAGCGGACACGTTGATGAACTAAAAATGGCAGTACAAATATTAAATGGATTCGCGCGTATTCATGTATTGGAAAACTCGTACTAGGGGTACTGTGTTTTTTTTTTCTTTTATTTTGGCTCCACTGATAGTGTATTTAGCTAGTGTCAAGTATTATATTTTCATCGTGTTATAAAATATTTCACGCAAAGACATGTCCTAGTCATAGTCATAGTCCAGTCTAAGTCATGCTCCAGCAAAGTGGTGGCAAACTTTACTAGAAGCTTCTTTGGAGTTTTGGAAGCAACACGAAAAATCACGTTTCACCACATTATATCACTTGCCCACACTCATGCTCGTAATTCAGCACTTAATGCGTAAAATGCCACCAATTTTAAACATTAACACTGGAAAAAGCAAAAGTTTTGAAAAATAATACAATGCAACGACGTGAACTTTTCCGCGTTCCCGCCAAAACTCCGGGTACTGTGTTCAGCAGTGGACGTCTTCCTTCTGTTAATGTGTCAGAGTTCCATTTTTAAAATCCGTAATTGTTTTTTTTTTTTTCGGAGAAGGCTTGGTGTCTCTGCAGTGGGAAATTGCGGCCTGAGATTCACCCGCCAGTGATATACAACCTCTTATTTTATTACAGTGTTGTCACGCAAAAAGAAATCGATGTGAAAAAAACATCTCGTATCGAGGGTAGAATAAAATAGCAGACGTATCGGTTGCCACTTTAAGTGAAGAATTTGGGGGTACTTCTTGTCGTGTTGTATGAGCTTACATGACGGGGTTGTTGAACGCATAGAAAAAGAAATAATGAAAGCATTTTTTCATATTAAATTTATTTCCCAAAGTTAGGTACCAACCTCCTCAAAGTTATGTACCAATACCAACCTCCTTGCCGCAAAGACATTTATAAGAAAAACGTATGTAATATGTGTATAACTATTTTTAGGCTAAGCCAAAATGCCCCAGAGGGGAAAAAAAAAAATACTATTTTTAGCATTTTGGCGGGAACGCGGAAAATTTCACGTCGTTGAGTCGTTGCATTGTATTATTTCTCAAAACTTGTACCTTTTCCAGTGTTAATGTTTGAAATTGGTGGCGTTTTACGCATTAAGTGCTGAATTACGAGCAAGAGTGTGGTTAAGTGATATAATGTGGTGTAACGTGGTTTTTCGTGTTGCTTCCAAAATTCCATAGAGGCTTCTAGTAAAGTTGCCACCACTTTACTAGAGCATGACTTAGACTGGACTATGACCTGACTTAGACTGGACTATGACTTAACTGCGTAAAATATCCTAAAACTTGATGAAAATATACAATACTTGACACTGGCTAAATACACTATGTGTGGAGCCAAAATATAAGACAAAAAAAAAAACTATTTTTAGAGTTTTGGCGGGAACGCGGAAAACTTCACGTCGTTGAGTCGTTGCATTGTATTATTTCTCAAAACTTGTGATTTTTCTAGTGTTAATGTTTAAAATTGGTGGCGTTATACGCATTAAGTGCTGAATTACGAGCATGAGTGTAGGCAAGTGATATAATGTGGTGAAATGTATTTTTTCGTGTTGCTTCCAAAATTCCGTAGAAGCTTATTTATTTTATTTTATTTTATGCTTCTAGTAAAGTTGCCACCACTTTACTGGACCATGGCTTAGACTGGACTATGACTACGACTAAGACTTGATTTTACGTGAAATTTATTTATTTATTTTATTACTACTACATACTTGACACTGGCTAAATACACTATGTGTGGAGCCAAAATATAAGAAAAAAAAAAACTATGTTTAATAATCTACCAAATGAAAACAAATCTTTAGAAGGAAATATGTTTAAAAATCATTTGAGTGACTGGCTGTTAAGCAAATGTTTCTATAGTGTCAAGGAATATGTAACATGTACTAGTAACAAAAATATTTTTTAATATTTGCACGCTTGCTTGCAGGCTGAATCCACGTGTCCACTACTTACTCTATGATCTTGTACCCAAATTAACAGTGTATTCTTGCAAATAAATAAATGATTGATTGATTGATGATAGGTATTAATTAAATAGTGTATCAAAATGGTAATTAAAAGATCTTAGGTTCAGACCATTTTTTGTCGACTAGACCGAATTCCACAATCAAATGTAAGCCAAAGATGATTATGTAGTGTAGATACGTAGGTATGTAGCGATCCAGATAATATAATACCTACAGTACAGATGCAAGTGATATTATTGTATAATTTGCAAGATAAACTAGAGAAAAAAATCGATTGACTCAGATTAGGTCACTCTGAGTCAATCGATTTTTTTTTCTCAGATAGACCCATCATTATCTATTTTGTCAGTTCATTGCCAAATGTCAATCGATAAGATTTGTAGATTTCATAGACATAGGATGTACCTACAAGATTGACAGTATGACAGTTTGAAAATGGGACAAGGTTGTGTTATTCATCATCATCATCAACATTAACAGCCTGAAGAGGTCCACTGCTGAACATAGGCCTCCCCCCGGGAGCGCCACTTAGAGCAGCTGCTCGCCTCCTGCATCCATCGGCTCCCCGCGGCTTTCACCAGGTCGTCGGTCCACCTAGTGGGGGGCCGGCCTACGCTGCGTCTTCCAGTTCGTGGTCGCCACTCGAGAACCTTTCTTCCCCATCGGTTGTCAGTTCTACGAGCGATGTGGCTTGCCCATTGCCATTTCAACTTGCTAATCCTAAGAGCTACATCGGTCACTTTAGTTCTCCTGCGGATCTCCTCATTACGGATCCTATCTCGCAGGGAAACACCGAGCATTGCTCTCTCCATAGCTCGTTGTGCGTCTCTGAGCTTAGTAATGAGGCCAACAATTAGAGACCACGTCTCAGTTCCATAAGTCATCACTGGCAACACACATTGATTGAAACACATTGGTTGTGTTATTATGACTGTATAATTATTTCGACAATTAATAATTATTTATGATTTTTAAAGCAGTATCGCCTGCTCAGCGTAATCTGCAGATTAATTTGTAAAGGAAAAATTAGAATCACGAGCGGGGATTGAACCCGCATCCATCCATCCCTCAAGCCGGGATATGCTTTACTTAAGCTACCGTGACAAGTGGTCTCATGTCCGAATTTTTCCTTCACCTTTATAACCAACTTACGGGGTTGGTAAAGTAAAGTATATCCCGGCTTGAGGGATGGATGGATGCGGGTTCAATCCCCGCTCGTGATTCTAATTTTTCCTTTACAAATTAATCTGTCAATTAATAATTGTTTTTGAAAAAGATTAAATGTAAAATGAAAATGAGAATGAGAAAATGTGTGTGTGAAAAACGGCTGTCATGATTATGATCTTGAATATTTGCGACAAGTTAACTGTAGTATTTACCTACTATATATTGAAACTATCCCCATTGTTATTAAATTAAAAATGCATTTATTTTATTTACAGAGTTTCAGTGTAACGAAAAAATTTTAGATCTGTGGTAGATTTACTACTAGATAAATACGCTAATCAAGTAGAATCAAATAATAATTAAACACAAAAAAATGATTTTTAAAAAGTTTTTGTAAACTTTTACTTGAAAATTTGTAAATCCGTCCGTAAAAAAAAAACAAAAAAAAAAAATGCAAAATGAAAATGTGGGATAAACAGAGATAAAGCTTTTTTCTTCTTTTTTCTCGCATAGATCTTGTATAATGCAGCGCTGCCGCCATGTAAACCAACTGTGTTAAGGGAATGCGATAACTGCACCCTGTCGTTCCAAATTAACTTTTTTCTTTTATCTGTTACACTACTAATACAGGGGGTTGAGCTGTATCTACAGGATGTTATTTGTGTTGTTTTTTGTCTTTCTATGTTCAGTAGTGAACGTTTTCAGTCTGATGGTGATGGTTTTGTGACATCACCTGGGCCATTATTCCGCATCGATTCCTTACTTCGAAACCATGTGAATTCCTTGTCTTAAATAAGAAATCTATAAAAGTCTACTCTCTATGAAATGAAAACGAAACCGCGTGAAATGAATTTGAAATGGGCGGGATTTGAACTGCCAAAATCATATGTTCTACTGAGACGCGTTCCGAAACATCAACACGTCTAAAGATAAAAGATATGACCACTTCATCATCATCATCATCATCAACAGCCTGAAGACGTCCACTGTTGAACATAGGCCTCCCCCCGGGAGCGCCACTTAGAGCGGCTGCTCGCCTCCTGCATCCATCGGCTCCCCGCGGCTTTCACCATGTCGTCGGTCCACCTAGTGGGGGGCCTACGCTGCGTCTTCCAGTTCGAGGTCGCCACTCGAGAACCTTTCTTCCTTATCGGTTGTCAGTTCTACGAGCGATGTGACCTGCCCATTGCCATTTCAACTTGCTAATCCTAAGAGCTACATCGGTCACTTTAGTTCTCCTGCGGATCTCCTCATTTCGGATCCTATCTCGCAGGGAAACACCGAGCATTGCTCTCTCCATAGCTCGTTGCGCGACTTTGAGCTTAGTAATGAGGCCAACAGTTAGAGACCACGTCTCAGTTCCATAACTCATCACTGGCAACACACATTGATTGAAAACTTTTGTTTTCAGGCTTTGTGGTATTTTGGACGAAAAGATAGGTCGAAGCTTCCCGAACGCTGCCCAGCCGAGTTGGATTCTTCGGGCGACCACTTATGTCAATATATTTTATTCAAAATAAAGATAATTTTAATGTAAACTGACGGTATTTCTAACGCTGTGACACGATTTGAACAAGACACGATAACGACGTGGTTTCGAATCGTGTGGAATCTGTGATTCCATAGAGAATAACCGCCCTGTATAATTACCAGTGCCCTGTATTTTATATAACTTACCGTGTTCCTTTACCATGTGTTGCCGGACCGTAAGAATCTGCTAAGGTAATACCCAGTGAATGGGCAGAAACATTTTTTTTATATGAAGAATGACATGACGAGCTAGTCGTTCACCTGATGTTAAGCGACACGGCCGCCCATAACAGATGCAGTGTCACTCGAAACTTTAAAACAATAAAGTTTCGCGAGACACTGCACTGCACACGTCATCCTGAGACATCACACTGCAGCACCACTCAGCACTCAGCATTCTCCTCGGTCTACATTATAATCTACTGCGATCACGCCCCCTCCAGCAAGATATACGTCCAACGTGACGTTCTATGGTGGAGGCCAAGTTCAGCAGTGAATGTCTTCGCAGCAAAGAGGATGTCCATGTAACGGTGATGTTTTTTCGTATATCTAGTGGTCTGATGGTGGAACGGTGATGGCGGAATCAGAGGGTCTAGCAAAGATCCCAAATGCTAACGCCAAACGTTAACTCCAAAATGTATTGAAATGACATTAGCTGCGGAAATGTAAGCGTTTTCCTAAATGCCATTCCAATACATTTTGGCGTTAGCTTTTGGCGTTAGCGTTAGCGTTTGGGATCTTTGCTAGACCCCCAGGTTATGCAACTCCAGTGCGCACTCTCTAAAATGCACTCGATAAAAGACCGAGCTTCAGTCAACGCACCCCTTAATTTAAAACCACCCCCTTTTATCCTCTTCCTTGACGGACTTATTGAAATGGCTTCGCGAATCAGGAATGCGGGTTCGATTCCGGCGCGGAACACTTTTAATTTAGTTTTTTGACACTGTCTTTAGAGGGGTGGAAAGAATGAAAGGAATGTTGACAATTGCTTTTTTTGTAAACTGTTGGTTTTTAATTAAGATCTTTGAAATTTTGTTGTTTTCTGTAATAACATTGTAGATGTTGGTGACAGCTCACTTGGTATAGTAGCTCTGCCTTCTGAACTGTATTAGGCTGTGGGTTCGATTTCACAAACATTTGTGCGATGAACATAGGTGTTTGTTCTGACTCTGGGTGTTATACTGCATTCTATGTATGTATTTGCAAACAAAAAAGTATCTCAGTATTGTATCAGTTATCTGGTTCCCATAGCACAAAGTAGGTACATAGTACATATTTCTATGAAACCAATCTAAAATTTACCTATAGCCCAGTACCCAGAAAAAAAATACCAAATGGAGAATCTAGTTCAATTTTACAATCGGTTAATAATGAAAAAGAATCACCATAAAAAACAGAAATAAAACAACTGATATTTTGACACTTCTTTTTAATCGGATTTTTTATAAATTGCTACTTGACATAAAATAATGACAACATATTAAAAAGTTTTTTTAAATAAACAAACAAGAAAATTTGTGAAATCTATGTTTTTTTCTAGTGCTTTCGACTACAGTGCTCCAAAATTTTAATATGTTGTCACTATTTTTATTAATACTGCTACCATTGCACAATAAATAACTTAAATGTTTATTAAATTTTAATTTAGGTTTAAACTATTTACATTAACATTTTTTATTTTTAATAGTTATTCTAGTCACAGAGCGAGTGGGACAATCTTTAGTAATTTTACAAAAAATACAACGGATTTTTACAATAATTTCGCTTTTACGAGTTTACAATGAAATTAAAACACACTGTTAAAACTAATTGGTTGTATTTTTTAATTTATATTACTTATAAAATTTGTAAAACTCAGGGGTGTACTTAGTAAATACTAATTTTCCTATAATTTTACAGATATTTTTAGTTATTCTAAAATCATCTTTTGATAATAATTTCATCGAATTGTATATTACCTTCTTACGGCTGGGGTTCGGACACAAAATAAAACAGTATTTAATATATACAAATACATTAAAGTTTTATTTACAACCCCAATTTAATGTATATTTTATTTATTGTTATAAATAGAATGACTTTGATATATAATTTTAAAAATATTTTTGTAGCAATGCCATGAATCGGGTAATCTGTAGTCTGTACTTTATAATATTATCTATACTCTATATCGAGTATACTGTATAATATGTTTATAATAGATATCCTTACACTGGAATTCAAAGTCAAGATGGGGGCTCCTCTAGGGGATGATTCAGGCGCTGTGTGGCGAAATCTAGTTTTATGCATTTTATAAACAAAATTAAGTAGCCCGCAATCTATCAATTCTGACATTGTCAAAGGCAGGCTGCTATGAAAGTGAAAGAAGAACGATTCAACATTCAACCTCTATGTGAAAATTGAATGACTATGAATACCACTATAAGTTACGTACAGTTACCGCTAGGAGCGCTGTGCTCAATTCCATACGAATATTTTACCATACTCGATGGTACAGTAATTTTTATTCGTATAGACTCGTATCTACTGGTTTTTTTTTGCACTTAAATTGAGCTATTTACACTGTACAAAGTATGTATAATATTATTTTACATATTTTAATTGCCAGTCCAGAAAGGTATTTTTTCCCTAAATCACTTCGTATATACTACCTATTCATATTTATACATAGCCTGCTCATGGCCTCATGGCATAGAAGCCCCTAGTGACATAAGTACAACTTTGACAGAAACAAAAGTTTAACTTGTCAAAATCATACAGATTTCATTGGCCAATATTTCATTAATATTAGACAGTTTATAATTGTAACTGGTCACATTACAGCTACTCAGTAAACAATCAAACAGTTTGACAAACTAAACGTATTGTTCATATATTTGTCAAACTGTTTGACAAACACTGTTAATTGATTGACAAGCCCCGTTAGCTATTTAACAAACACAATTGTAAAAGTATCTGGTGATGAAACAAAATGTAAAAGTCAAACAGTTTGTCAAATTTAGTTAAGCTGTTTGGCAGACTACCCTATATTTGAGAAACACCGTCAACTGTTCAATTCAACAAGCAATTGTCCAAGAAGTATCTGATGCATAAAATTAAACGGTCAAGCAGTTTGCCAAAAATAATTAATGTACTTATCAGTCTATTTGAAAAACCGCCAAACTGTTTGATCAAACAGTTTTAAGCGTTTTGTCAAACATATGTTTCACTTGTCACTTTGAGATTGGACATCACTTTCAGCCACCTCTGAAATCTAAGCCCGGTTCTGCTGCTCTCTTTCTCGAGCCTTCATTTCTAGCTCCTCCTCTTCTTTAGTCAATGGAACAGTGCTATGGTTGTACAGCCCCTGAGCCATCAGCTGCAATGCCAGCGGGTTTCTCTGACCCGACGCCTTCTTGATCTTGGCGCGTTTGTTCTGGAACCAGATCTTGATCTGTGCCTCCGCTAGGCCGAGTTCTGCTGCTAGCGCCTGCCGCCGCCGCTCCGTCAGGTAACGGTTCTCCGCAAACTCGTGCTGGACAGAGAAATTTTTTTAGAGAGATATAATGGTCTGTCATCCATGTTAGGTATAGTTATATAGTGGAGACAATGTTGTGTTAGACAAAGAGGAGGCCTTGTTAGAAAGAGGTAAAATATCATTTGTCATGAATGTGATCAAGAACACGAATTCATGCTGAAAGGTGAACAGAGAGAGAGCATTATTAGAAAAAGAGAAAATATAGTAAATGAAGTGATAGGAAGAAGAGTTCATGCTGGACAGGGAAAGGAGTGTTGTTAGAAAATGACTATTCCAGAACTGGAGATTTTTGGAGAGACAATTTCGAAAAATTAGTAGTAATTTCAAGAAATCTAATACATTTTCAGAGGTAGTAATTTTTAATTGTTGTCCATATCCGAGAAAACCCAAAATTTAAAAAACTGTGTACCTTTAACCTTGCCAGCTGAGGCCCAGAGAATGCAGTTCTAGGTCGTTTCTCGTCAGTAGGGGTGCCGTCTCCAGGTGGTTTCTTAGGTCGTCTGGTGCGAGGACCTGTGGACAGACAGCCATGGAGAAACGTGGTCTTATGGACTAAGTCAAGAGTGAATAGGTCTTCTTGTGAAAACGATTTGAAATAATCTGCATTAATCTAGTTTTTAGTATTTGATGTAGATAAATTTAGGATCGAGTTTCAAAGGTTTAAGTAGCACAGCTTCTAATTTTTTATTTTGCTTTGACATTAGAAAATTTCGTTAAATTTAGCGTGTACGTAATATTAATACAATAGTAATGGTTGATTGTTGCAACAAAACATGTTTTTAACAATCAATAATAATGACATCTTATAATACAAAAGTGCATTATGCATATTATTTATAACAATAAAACAAACAAGCATCATTTAAACAGAAGCACATCATTCATAACAACAATGCAGTAACCAAACAATATACCTTACTTATAATCATTGTGATATTTAGAATAATTATTTGATTTTTGTTTCTCTCTATTAACTTTTATATGGGCAAAGATAGAACAAGAGAAAACACTGAGTAGATATTCCACTGTTATGCAATAATTATTAGAGGGTTATACTGGGTGTAATTGAATTTATCAGCATCTTTTGAAATTAGGTACTATAGGTACCTAATTTCCTGACACTGATCACATGTGTTTATGAAATCAAACGCATTTATGATGTATTGATAATATCGCCAAAACTTCATCAACTGCTATAGTACAAAATTACACTAAAATTATTAAAAACTTTGAAAAGTATCAAAATCATTCGTGCTGACTACGTGGGCCGCCGGGAAACTTTATAATTTTCAATAAAAAAAATCATATGCACTCTTAACAATCAGCAATAAATGGCGTATTATCAGTTGCTCAATTTATGCTAATAAATTCAATTGCACCCTATATAATATTAATAATTTATTTAAAACAAGGATGCAATAAATAATTAAACAAAGACACGTACATGCCAAAACATTTCTATAAGTATTATTTTCAAAAACAAGCAAAATAATCTTCAAAATTTGTGCAGCAGGCGGCAGGCTTCAAACGAAATTTCAGTTCTATCTTCAAGTTGAGCATTATCAAAATCAGTGCAGCATTCCGAAGATATTCCCCTAAGAGGACGATGCAATATCTTAACCAATTCATCCTCGCGTAATACGCGGCCCGTGGGGTATAAAATTGGTCAAAATATTTCACCGGCTTCCTTAGGGGAGTGAGCGAGACGACACGAAGCAAACTAAATAAAAAATAAATGATCAAGACAATTTAGTTATCAACAAATGTTGTCAAACAACAAAGTTGTATTAAAATACATTTTCATCGAAAAAAATTTGATGACAGAAATTTTATTCACTAAAATTTTAATATAAGAAAATTTAATTTTATTCTAAAGGAAAAAATTTAAAGTCAAACGGGATTTATCTGTTGATTACGTTGAGCAAGCAAAACTGCTAAATCATAAACCATTTTTAAATTATTCGTAAATGTCATAATAATTATTACAAGAGGAAAAATAAAGCAGATCCTCGAATTTACTCACTCACAAACTGTCCCTGTATGGTATTATGACGTTTTAGAAGAGTAATTTCATATTATTTTAATAGTGCGCCTGATTTTCCCTCTTTTCTACATGTAAAATAAAATATACAAAACTAAGTTTTAATTTAATTGTAAAGGAAAAACATCACAAGCGGAAACTTTTTGCATACTAAACTCCAAAAACCAAATATAGATTATTTAACTAAGACAATCAAATTATTATACTAATCATGCAAAATCAACACACACAAAATTATTAAAAAGAAATAAAAAACAGTTAAAATAATTAGGTTTCAATTTCGTAATAATAGCTAATTTTGTTTGGTATAATTAGGTATGCTATCTTTTAAACTATAGAATACTAAATTGCTATCATTATGAAACTGAATAATATTCAACAAAAACGTAAATTCGTGCATAAAATATAAACAAATACAAACGACATTCAAAATCATTTTAACGATTACAGACGTTTATTAAATAACTACAATAATTTAAATAATTTTGTCACAACAATCAATAAGAGTTTCATTTCGAAAACTAAATAAGTATTTAATTTTCTTATATCTGACCATAGACAATTTGGATTTTTTTTTAATGTTCAACAGCCAGCCCCCTTGGGTTTCTGAAAGGGTCGTGTGGGATAAACGATTACTCGAATTTGGCCCCACAGAAGTGGCATTTGGGCTGTTTTTTATGTTTAGTGGCCCTTTTTTTGTAGTCCTGTTTCCCCCCTTTTGGGACAAAACGCTACGCGCGTTTGGGCTATTGTATGCATGTTAGATATTTTTTACACATTTTAGTAAACCTCTGATGAGGTTATTAAAATTGAACTTTTCAAGCACATCTGAATATAATTAAGCAGTTAATCATAAAAGCTAATTAAAAGTTAATTATAAATAAAGATAATGGAACAATCTCACGTGGCAGCCGTGAGCACGTCTCGTACTTACTTCGTCCTAAAACAAAAGAAAAAAAATAATTAGACATCGCTAAAATAATTACAATAAACATAAACCTTTATTTTACATAAACTCTTTTTAAAAAGCAAACTATTTTTTTCAGTACCTACAATGCATTGAGTGATAATGTGATAAACAATCAGGCAGCCCACCTGATGGTAAGTGAGTACCTGGGGGGCAACCACAACGTCTTATAGCATTATTACTTCAATCATACATTGACAAATGACATAAAAGTTTGAATATTGTAATGTTGCAGAGCCAGAGCAGTTTTGATGACGTTACGTTAAATCCTTCACTCTTCTTCTTCTTCTTCTTTAATGGCTTTCTATCGTTTTTTTGCAATAATTCTGCCAATGTCAAGTGAGTAAAATTTGTACGGTTATGTCAAGTCAAAGTCATATTTTGTCAGTCAAAATGCCAACAGTAAATTGGAGGATATTTTACTAAAGGCTCTAAAAAAGGCTGTTGAAGCAAAAACGAAAATGCATGGTTTTATAATCTTAAAACCATTTGCCAACACTCGTGCACGTTCATGAACACTTAACGGATAACAATCCACCCTTATTACACATTAAAGTTCAAGATACACAAGTTTTGAAAAATTAATTCAAAAATCACAACCGCCATTTCTTCAAATACCAATCGTTCACTCAAATACAACTGTCATGTCATACCTTTACATCATGTTGACACTGACGTGCGACTGTGATAACGCCATATAAAAATGTAGACGTCTCGTTCACACGCAGGAATACTTTATAAGTTCATGTTACGAATTCGAACAATATTATTCTAACCTTGAAATAATAATGCCATGAAACATGATGGTTTTGTATCAGCTTGTGGTAGACCAGCTGTAGATATTAGGCCAGGTTGTCACTTACGAGATAACTTCTGCATGAAGTATCTGGCCGTCTATCAGTCTTTTGTAGCTTGCAAGCATGAACAGTGTACAATAGTTTACAATTTCAAGCTACAGTCTGATACACAGCCGGAGCCTTTTTTTATGAGAATGAATGACGTGACGAGCTGGTCGTTCACCTGGGCCCGAGGTCTGCTATTTTGCGTCATGTGTAATTGAACTTAAAAACTTAAAAATGATAAAGTTTCGCGTGACTGCGCACGTCATCCTGAGACATCACATAGTCCAGTAATCAGATTACTACAGTGTAATCATGTCATAAAGTCTCATTTGCCCAGTAATATCACTAGCTACAATGCCCTTCAAACCGGAACACAGTAGTGATTGCACACTACTGCTTGGCGGCAGGATAACTTGCAAAGCGGTGGTACCTATCTAGACGAACTTTGCAGAAAAGTCCTACCACCTAGTAAAACCTAACTTCTTACAAAAGTTTTTTTGCAGGTGGAAATCCGGCCCAAAAAGTATCTTAACTACTAAGTTATTTGTCTGACTTGTAAGTTTAATAGCCAGTTCCTTGTAAAGGAAAAACTTCCTTTGGATTTTACAAGTACAAAAAAGTGGAACAACCTGTCATTGTTTGACGGAGGCGCCAGGTGACCAGCCCTACCATGCGGACCATGGGAGAACTTTTCGTCTTGTTAGAGTGAGACACTTAGGCCATAGTCTTGTCACAGTCTCCCACAAGAAAGTGTCAAGAAAATTTCATCACGGTGCGCGTGCTAGGTGTCTAAAATGCTGACCTTTTATGTCCTACAAAAGTCGCATTGAGTCAACGTGGTAATGCTGCCAACATCCTTGGCAGCTTGGCACATTTCCCTCTACCAATGGTTTATTTTAAGTTTATCTATTTACTGCTGTCTGCTGGTCCCGGTTTGCGAATAGGACCAACCCCATCTCTTCCCGTGGGTGCCGTAAGAGCCGGCTAATGGAATATCCAGGGAATGGGCGGCAGCATGCTCCTCGGTACATTAAAATCTGCGATCACCAATCGTAGTGGCAAACCCCCAATGATAAGCATCCAAAGTGGAGTATTATGGGGAAGCCTGTGTTTGCAGTGGACGTCTGGGGCCGTACTGTGAGCTCTTGGCGCGATTCAAAACATAGTCTATATTGGATCGCTTGTCAAAATCTTCATACAAAAAAAACATTGCGATCCAATATACGCTCTGTTTTGAATCGCGCTAAGAGCTCACAGTACGGCCCCTGATCATGAAGAATGAACGGTCAATGATCACATCTTAATTGGACCCTGACTAGGATTCCCTGTATCTAGGGAGCCAGGAACTATGGGGACCACGCTCCAACAAAACCCGCACACCAGAATAAGTAGGTACTTATTTGTGCACAAATATTTGCCATGGTCGATGGTGCCAAAACACTGAATCAAACAAATAATTTTTAATTTTTTTTTGTTATAAATACACGTATTTCAGGTGATATTTGCTGATTATATTACGCTATCTGGTGGATATTCATCCAATCGTTATGATTTGATTTATTATAAATGCACTTGTAACGGTCTATTTCCTATCCCTTACTCCTTTCCGCATGCACGCGCATATATAGCCGTCCTACTCTGACGGCCGAGTATCGTCGGGCTTAGACGAAGCCCGCTCGACTCCACCCGCTAATCAGTTACAAAATGGAGATTTTTCACCGCTAACTACAACGTGCGCGTGTGCTCTAATTATTCTTAATTACTTGGTTATTGCCAATTTTTGGTGTTTTATCCGCTATTGTGTGTGAACGCTGTGAACTCAAGTGTTGAGATATTGTGAAGATACGAAAGACGTTTGC
The DNA here is from genome assembly GCA_963580505.1 of Ennomos erosarius. NCBI lineage: Eukaryota > Metazoa > Arthropoda > Insecta > Lepidoptera > Geometridae > Ennomos > Ennomos erosarius. The sequence goes on from OY757004.1 coordinate 6,718,828, forward strand.
GTGTGCGAGTAACTACTCGCCACGAGGTGCTAGGTCTTCGTTAAGACCTAGGCACGGAGACAAGGAGACCCAAAGGCCGCTGATTCTGGATTCATCAGGTGCGTGCATGCTTCCATTCCTTAGAACTGCTGTACTGTACTCCTGTGTTTTATCCTCTAGCAGCAGTCTGATCTCCTTCCCATTAGAAGATCGTTACAAGTGCTATTAGATTTGTGTAGGAATATCTACTGTCTACGCATTAGAACAGACTTCTAATTCGCACCATACAGTCCACTTCAATTCAACCCAGTTTTGCTACCGATGTGAAACCCCCCCCGTAAACTTAGCTTTACACCCTCTGTGGTGAAGAAAAGAAAGTCGAACCATTTCGTAGAATTTCCCACCACTATCATTAAACATTTCACTATGCAAAATATTATAAGTAGCACACGCATTTGCCACACACAGAACAAATATTTGGGCTTTGTGCACAAATACTATTCCTATTGCGGGAATTGAAATAAGCCCAGATAATAATAATACCTAAGTATCGGCATTATTTCTACCAATATCCAAACCCAATATTTCTTTGCAAGCTAACTCCAAGCTCCGGCCACAGACCACCCACGACACACTAATTAAGACATTGCGGCTTAATTACATGATTTTATCTCCGAGTCGAGTTTGCATGAGAGTAGGCGAGACTACAGCGTGTGAGTCACTATATTGACTCATGTTGATATAAAAAAATGATAATAAATAAATAACAATCCTATATACCTATAGGGTCATTTTTAAAGAAATGGGACCTCATTGGAAATGTTTGACCCCCCTCCCAATAGGCATGATGGCTACTATTAAAAATTATTACTTTCATAAAAAAGATTAACAATGAATGCAATAATTGAAAAAATAAGCAAAATCGGTAAATAAATCACGGAGTGTAATGAGGTACTATAAAGACATTGCTCTGACGTCACTGGCCGTTTGAGCTATCTCTTTCTATTCCGGTTTTTAAAATGCTTGTAACTTGGTCATTTTTTTGAGATATTTAATTTTTGTTTTCACAAATGTTTATCTTTTGAGGAATTAAATTATTTTATCCAAAAAAAAATTTAGTCGTCATGCCTATTATTAATTACTTGGAGTAAATAGTTTTGCTGGTTGGTTGGTGTTGGTGGTGGTTGGAATATTGGCCGCCCTGTTGCGGCGGTGGACGGAGGACCTGGCTCCACCGGTGCCTGGGCAGAGGACGGTGGAGGCCATCCGCCCGGTCCTCCGGGAGTGGGTGCGGCGGCCATTCGGGTCGCTGACCTTCCGATTGGTGCAGGTGCTTTCCGGACACAGATGTTTCGGAAAGTACCTGCACCAGATCGCGAGACGGGAGGCGACCCCGGCCTGCCACGAATGTGGGGCGCCGGAAGATACGGCGCCCCACACGCTGGAGGTGTGCGCTGCTTGGGAGTCTGAGCGGCGCACACTTTCAGCGGTCGTTGGCCGGGATCTCTCGTTGCCGAGCGTGGTGAACGCCATGCTCGACAGCGAGAGAGCGTGGCAGGCAACGGTCTCCTTTTGCGAGGTGGTGATGTCGCAAAAGGAGGCTGCGGAGCGGGTCAGGGAGGACGATGCCAACTCTGACCCCCTCCGGCGCAGACGGAGAGGGGGACGGAGGAGGCGCTTCGGGCGCCTTCTTCGTCCTCCGTAGTGGGGCCGGCGGCGGGGGGTCGGGGGATTCTCCGCTGCGCTCACACGGCCCCACACGTCTGGTGGGTAACTGAGGTGAAAGGTTACCCACCCACTGGCGCAGAGGCCCGGAAGGGCCTACCGCTGGGGCGAGATAGTGAATGCCAGCGCGACCCTATCTCGTCCCGTCCCGGCGGCGGACGGATCACGGGGGGTTTTAGTGGGTTCGAGTCCCACATACCCCCTGCCATCACCCCTGTGGTGGCAGGGAAGTGCTAGGGCATTTCCCCCCCTCAAAAAAAAAAAAAATGGTTGGAATATTGGTTAAAAGTTAGCTGTAAAAATCAGACCCGTATTTTTTGTCGTTCTTTCTACTACTAACAATATATATTTGCGAAGTGACGTATGTACGATATGTATTTGACGGGGCCCGATAGCTCAGTTGGTAGTATCCCTGCCTTCTGAACTGAGGGCTGTGGGTTCGATTCCTACCCAGGATAATCATTTGTGTGATGAACATACATAGATGTTTGTTCTGCGTCTGGGTGTTATATTGTATTCTATGTATGTATTTACAAACAAAAAGTATATAAGTATTGTATCAGTTATCTGGTTCCCATAGTACAAGCTATGCTTAGTTTGGGGCTAGATGGCGCTGTGTGAAATGTCCACACATATTTATTATTTATTTATTATTTTGCTTACTCGCAAGTTACTATAACATATTCATCATCAACAGGCTGACTGAAGACGTCCACTGCTGAACCTAGAGACGCCACTTTGAGTGGCTGCTCTCCTCTTGCAACCATCGGCTCTCCGCAGTTTTCATCGGGTTGTCGGTCCACTGGCCCTATATACGCTGCGTCTTCCAGTTCGTAGTCACCACTCGAGAACCTTTCTTCCCCATCGGTTGTCAGTTCTACGAGCGATGTGGCCTGCCCATTGCCATTTCAACTTGCTAATCCTAAGAGCTACATCGGTCACTTTAGTTCTCCTGCGGATCTCCACATACTTTTTAAGCTTTTTCTTTTTTTTGTACTTTTTATTTTTTATTTTCCGTTATATTTAGCAGTATCCACCAGGTAATTTATAATTTAAAAAATAGAGATAAAACCATAGTAACGATAAACATCTAAGCTAGCAACAATTTTAATTGCGTTAATAAAATAACCGGAACTTAACCACAACTTAAAAACTCACAAAGTTAGCTTCCGTACGAATCGGAACTCCTTTCATCCAACCGCTCAATAAAAAACCTTATGAAAACAAACAACGACCCTTAATTACTACTTTAAACTCTGTAATTAACAATCGTAAACAAGCAATTATAAACTTTATATATATTTGTAATAAAATTCAAAACAACTCAAACAGAATTTTTAAGAAAATGCGATTAAAAATGCATTTTAAAACAAACGGTTTAAAGATTCAAATGATTCAGTGCGTAAGAGAACAACTTCAAATTTTTGAAAAAAGAATTTAAGTATTTCTGTGATCGTGTGTCGAATTTATAATTTTCGATTTGCTATTTTAATTTCTACTTTTGGCAATTGAGATAAGGTACGTAATGGCTTGTTTATAATTAGGTCCTTTATCGTGTACTTGTAATGATATCATGATTGTTGAACGCAAAATGTCTTCATTATTTAACTTCGTTGGTGGCGCCGGCTTGAAGAACTCAGCGGGAATCTTTTTTAAGTTTTATTTGTTGTTGTAAAAAGTTTTTAATTGTTGATAAAGTTTTAATTGTTACGCTAAAAGCGAAGAGTAGTATAGTTGTAAAGATAATAAGTGTAAGCCCGTAAGATTATATTCTTTTTTTTTTCTCAGATTATGGCTCCACACTTAGGTAGTGTTCTAGCCAGTGTCAAGTATTGTAATTTTTCATAGTTATAGAATATTTAAGGTAACTCAAGTCTTAGTCATAGTCAAGTCTAAGTCAGGTAGTCAAAGTCTAGTCTAAATCATCTTCTAGTAAAGTGGTGCAACTTTACTAGAAGCTTCTATGGAATTTTGGAAGCAACACGAAAAACCACGTTTCACCACATTATATCACTTGACCACACTCATGCTCGTAATTCAGCACTTAATGCGTAAAACTCCACCAATTTTAAACATTAACACTGAAAAAAGCACAAGTTTTGATAAATAATACAATGCAACGAAGTGAACTTTTCCGCGTTCCCGCCAAAACTCCGATTATATTCTTATTAAGTGAGAAAAAATAATATATGACAGCTTTTTAGGGTTGTTCCTATCTGTCCTCTAATTGACGCGCAATTTAAATTCAAGGACAGTGGAAAGAACAATCATTACGTAAATAGTGATTATTAAAGAGTAAAGAGTGTAAATGAAAATATTTTTATTGAGAATTATGAAGATTGCCGCGGCAGCTAACGCAGTTGGCACGGATGATTTTGATACATTCGAACGATGTTATACCTTGTATGTACTAATTAAAACAGTACTTCATTATTCTAATTTAATTTTGTATTGTAGCATTTGATTAAGTAAGTTATTCCGTTTTTTAGAGTTATTATTATTACCAAACCAATATGTTAGAATTCAAAAGTTTTGGTGACGGTATCAGGAGAGGTATTTAGTTTCAAAGGATGCTAATGAATTCAATTACACCTGGTATATTCTGTGACTATACCTAATAAAATTTAATGTTTACAGTAGTTAGGTATGTAAAAATTAGGATCATTTAATCATAAATAATTATCATAAAAAAAACAATAAATAGGTAATATTATAAAAATATTTTTTTTTAAATTCAAATAACAGATTTAATAGTGCCTGCTATTTTGTGTAATATGTTTAAAATTATGAGAAGTATTTATTAAAATAAAACAGTATGTAAAAAACACGATTACCAAACTTTCCACATTAAAAACAAAAAAACTACTAATGTTAGACCACCCACCTCTCCACGTCAATACACTCATTAATCCACTAATTATATCCGTTATAATAATTATTTATATTTATCCACCAGATCTAGATCGTTAATAGCTTAAGTTGACATGCGATAACATAGTGCTAATTAACTAATATGTTATTTAACGGTATTGGTAATAATTGTTATGGTATCTGTGACAAATTACTTCCTTTTTTGTACATGGTAGTAGAAATTGGTAGAAAATAACAAAAAAAAAATGCCAACAAGGCTTACGCAAAGGCTTTGGCTGAAGGCTTGGTTAGTTACAGTAAATGGTATTGTATTTAATGACGAAAATTATTATATTGTGAATTTCTGCACTAGTTAATTAAAAATTTGGTATGTGGGTACCTATATAAGACGATAAGACCACCCATTGTGACAAGATAGATTCAGATCTTACATGAAAATAGCTATTTATAATCTCTGTAACAAATATACAAACAACTAAAAAGGGTCGCAATCTTATTTAATTTACTTGTCGTAATTACCTATAGGTAACATAAAAATCAAAATAGTATAAAAATAATATTTAAGGCTTTAATTGAACGACTTTCAAATGACTTTATGATGAAGTCACTCGATGCTAAACGGATGAAATGCCTGAGCTTATGAACAAAAAAATATAGAATAATAAAAAGGCGTTTTAGAAAGGATTTTTCACTGGCTGGAAAAAAATGTATTCGATTTATAAAATTATTAACTGGCTAAAAAAACACATTGTTTTTCACTTATTCGATTTACAATATTCCTTTCTTATTTTGAATGTCTTTTCATTATTTCAGTAACTTTTATTTAATTAAAGAAAGCCCACGTGTAAGTTTTATCTTCTAAATTAATTTTCTCTAACTGTAGGTATAATATCACTTCATTAATGAAAAATTCACAAAATGTCGCTTACTACATTTTAACCGAAATACTATGCTAATCGAACTACCGGCCAGAAATTCATAAATTAAAAACAAGACATTTATGGCTTTATTATGTTGGCACCGTTAATGAGACGCCATGTTGGTTTTTTGACAGTTTACTTTTTTTCTCATCGATTAACGAATGTTTATAAATATTTATGGAATGAACATTAAATGCAAAAGGTTTGAATTTTCACGTGTGAACTTAAGTAAGAAGGTTTTTAGAACGTGAAATGTTTGATAAGTAGGTGTAGGTACTTATATTTGTTTATCAATGACTTGGCTAAGTATCTATTAGGTATGTAGTTAGTTATTTTGTACCTAATATTCATTGAGTAATTTTTGTACCTTCATCGATATTTACCCACAACAAAGAACCGCGTGTGTGTACAAAATTAATAAAAGAAAAAAGATAAGATAAGAAAAAGGGTAAAAAAATAAAGTTGGTACCTACATTTGAATATACTTGTACTTAATAGGAGCAGCAAAAATTAATTAAAAATTCCGTATATTATGTTTACCTACCTACTTCCAAAGCTCCATAACATTATTTTACACGAGTCCAACATAATAAGATAAAGTATCTTATTCTGTTGGATATCTGTCCCGGAAAATGGTCACTACCACAAGAAAATAAAGAAGATGCAAAGCCACTGGGTAGAGCTCACTAGAAAAATAAAGCATAGTATATATAATAATCGTATACACATTTTTGTACCTAAATTATGTCAATAAATATTTGATTGATTGATTGATTGATTGATTGATAGTATTAGGTCTACTAGAATCGCATGGCATAAAACTAAAAAAAAAAGAATACATATTTTTCATACACAAATATACTAAATTACTAATTTACTTTTACTGAAAATCCCTGCGTTTTGTTTTGATCCAATGAATAACAAATAAATACACTACTTTTTCGCAACTTTTAGCAGTCATATTGCAACTATAGTTGCCAAGACGGCCGGAAGTGAAAGAAGTATCAAGACATATTAAGCCAACTACCCCAATGTTGCCTACTAAATTTATTTTCCCTATTTGCCATTAGATTTTGGTAGATCTATAATCAGTGAAATAGGTGAGCCAAACGCAGGCCTGTTAAAAAATCGACGTCACCGATGTAATAATTGTAGGTAACATGATGAAAGTATGTCCGATTGGCGTTCCGTGACGATTCGATTCGTTCCGATCGATCGGAACGATTCCGATCGGTCACACTTGTACTGAGTAACGTGATTGCGTTTATAAGTAGATTGGGTATTTGGATTTGAACTGGCCCTTCCTACTTATCTTTAAATTAAAGTTGTGTTTTTAATTGTGTTTTTTATAAATTATATTACTCGTAAATTGTTCTTTTGCATAAATTGTGTTAAACACTGTTTTAAACTTCATGATTGTTCACTACGTTTATTTGTTTATTTATACTTTAGCACAAAATAATGTACAAGGAGGACTTAATGCTACGGAGCATTATCTACCAGTCAACCTGGATGTGCAAGAAAAAAATGGTAGCTGTGCAGCAAAGTAATATTAGAATCAAGGATTAAATAAAATACCTAATAGCACTTACGGGATATTTACCGTGATTACAAATATGAAATGATTCTAATCACGGTAATATCCCATAAGTAGGTACCTACTATTATAAACGTAAGTATAAAATGTGTAGTTCATAATTTGTGTTTAAATCATATTGTGTTTTTAATAAATTGCGCTTTTTCAAATTGAGTGTTTCACAATTTTCATTTTTAAAATTGTGTTTTTCGCAATTCATATTCATCACATAATTTGTTATTAGAGAGTGTATTTTAATTTATGTTTTCATAAATGGTGTTTTTTATGAAAATTAGATTTTTGAAAAGTTTAATCTGGCTCTCTCAAGTCAAGAGTGAATGGGCTTCTCATGGACAAATTTAATGTACTCCACCATAGACAACTTCGTCACTTACCATCAGGTGAGATGTTGTCAAACGTACCTAAGCCTATTTTAGAATAAAAAAGATAAAGTTGTTGTATTAAAAATTTCAATGGTTATCAAAACGAATGCCCATTTTCTCACCCCAAAAAATTAAAAAGTAGTTGAATTAAATCCCTAATTGCAATTAACATACAATTAATGCAAATGAAATGGCCAATTTCACTCCCAAACACCAATTATTGTGTCAATTATCGAAATCGTACCAACCACTGGCATTCCTTGAATTCCGTTCCGAATTGTACCTTCGCGATAAAATACAATAAAAAGGTTATTAAAATCACCTGGCGACGCTTATTTTTCTGAACCACCTGTCAAAGTGACAGTTCTTTTTTTTCTTATACTTTGGCTCCACACGTAGTGTATTTAGCCAGTATCAAGTATACATGAAGTATCTTATCTTATCTTATCTTATCTTATCTTATCTTATCTTATCTTATCTTATCTTATCTTATCTTATCTTATCTTATCTTATCTTATCTTATCTTATCTCATCTCATCTCATCTTATCTTATCTTATCTTATCTTATCTTATCTTATCTTATCTTATCTTATCTTATCTTGTCTTATCTTATCTTATCTTATCTTATCTTATCTTATCTTATCTTATCTTATCTTATCTTATCTTATAGTAATTTTTCGTGTTATAGAAAATTTCAAGTGGAATCAAGTCTTAGTCATAGTCCAGTCTAAGTCATGCCCTCGTAAAGTGGTGGCAACTTTACTAGAAGCTTCTATGGAATTTTGGAAGCAACACGAAAACTCACGTTTCACCACATTATATTATCACTTGTCTACACTCATGCTCGTAATTCAGTACTTAATGTGTAAAACACCACCAATTTTAAACATTAACACTGCAACTAGCACAAGTTTTGACAAATAATAGGTCCAATGCAACTGTTATGGGCGGCCGTATTGCTTAACATCAGGTGAACGACCAGCTCGTCACGTCATTCATTCTCATATAAAAAAAAGGAAAAAAAAAATTCTTTTCATCATCAGCCCGTAGATGTCCACTGGTGAACATAGGCCTCCCCCAGAGAGCACCACTTTGAGCGGCTGCTTGCCTCCTGCATCCATCGGCTCCCCGCGGTTTTCACCAGGTCGTTGGTCCACCTAGTGGGGGGTCAGGTTCGTGGTCGCCACTCGAGAACCTTTCTTCCCCATCAATTTTTTCTTTTGGTTGCATAGAATTAAGTTCTACCTAAATTTCGCGCATGTACTGGGTTTCTATAGGTAGGTACGTATTCTAAGTTTGGTTGATTTTTTTGCTTATTTTTATAGATAATGGCAAGGAACCCTTCGTGCGCGGGTCCGACTTACACTTGGCAGGTTTTTTTATGGCTTTCACGATATTATACGATATAAAGTACATATTAGTAAAATCGTACTAGGTACTAGTAAAGTACCTAGGTAGTAGGTAGTAGTACGCGTGTAAATGTAGCTCATACGGAATTAGGATTGGAGTCTGCTCGCCTAATTTGAACGGGTACAAACAGATGCTCAGCTGGGCTATGGGTGGTCCGGCCACCCAGACTGGCACAGAAAACTGTGGAGAGAACCATTTGTGAAAACTTTTCTTGTCTTTTCATCAGCTCGGAGTACACTGCTCAGCAGTTTGGAAGATTTTTTTTTTATGTGAATGAATGAAGTGACGAGCTAGTCGTGCACCTGATGTTAAGCGACACGGTCGCCTATAACAGTTGCAGTGTCACTCGGAGTTTTAAAATAATAAAGTTTTGCGTGACATTGCACTGCGCACGTCATCCTGAGACATCAAACAGTCTAGTAATCAGATTACTACACTGTGTAATCAGGTCAAAAAGTCTCATTTTCCCAGTAATTTCACTAGCTACAATGCCCTTCAAACCGGAACACAATAGTGTTTGCGCACTACTGCTTGGCGGCAGAATAACTGGCAGAGCGGTGGTACCTACCTAGACGAACTTTGCAGAAAAGACCTACCACCTAGTAAAATGTTGAAATGTTGTTGTTGTAGAATGTTGTAATATTTAAATTAAGATGTTTTCTGCCAAGTGAATAAATATAAAAACGCCTCTCTAGTAAAATGCCATTTTGTACACTTAAGTATCTGGGGTTTGATAATCACCACGCTTGGTAGGAGGCTTGGTGATCGCAGAAGATTGTGATGTACCGAGGGGAATGCTGCTCCCATTCCTTGGATATTCCCTTGGCCAGCTCTTACGGCACCCACGGGACGAGATGGGGTAGGTAGAAAATTCGCAAACCAGGGCAATCATCAACAGCCTGTAGACGTCCATTGCTGAACATAGGCCTCCCCCAGAGAGCGCCACTTTGAGTGGATTCTCGTCCTCCTGCGTCCATAGGCTCCCGGCGGTTTTCACCAGATCGTCGGTTCACATAGTGGGGGGTCTGCCTATATACGCTGCGGCTTTCGGTTCGTGGTCCCCATTCGAGAACCTTTCTTCTTCATCGGTTGTCAGTTCTACGAGCGATGTGGCCTGCCCACACACATCAGTACATGCAGCACATGAGTGCTGCGGTATCGGCAGTATATGCATGCACAATAAATTACTGTTAACTATTAAGTACTCAGTTGTAAACGAATTTAAACTTAACTCGAAATATTCTTTGAAAAAACACCGTTCTATTTATGGAAACGTGTCTTCTCACAGAATGTAACCAGCTGATTTGATGATATTTGGCAGAAACATTCGGTGCCAGTTCTAAACAAGTATAGTCGCTCGCATAGAGCGCAAGCATAATCGCTCAAGAGGTGGTTAAGAGGTGAATATGAGTTCGGGAACAGGGGGTCTAGCAAAGATCCCAAACGCTAGCGCTAACGCTAAACGCTAACTGCAAAAATGTATTGAAATGACATTAGCTGCGGAAAAGTTAGCAATTTCCGTAATGTCATTCCATTTTGGAGCTAGCGTTTGGCGTTAGCGTTAGCGTTTGGGATCTTTGCTAGACCCCCAGGATTGAGTTGTTAGTCAACTGGTGAGCGGAAAACTCTCAAGTTCGCGCGAGTTGGCACCGAATTTATTTACTTACTTTTTGTCGTCAAATTGCTTGTATTGTTGCTAAAAGCAACGACTGCTGTTCGCAGAACAACTATTGTAATAAAAAAGTTAAAAAAAAACGAATTGAATGTCTACTCTATACATTTCTTCATCCGGCTTGCTTACTCATGTCACCAAAACATTTTCAAGCTTGACTGGTCTACCAACCCATCTTAACCCTACACCACAGACCAAAAGCGACCTTAAACTAACCGCATTAAGTCTAAAATCCGTTGCAGGTATTTGCAGATACATCGAAGATAAGCTACAATAGAATTGTCACCTTATTGTATGTAATTAGAGAACATTTTTAATTGTATGCATATTTCTTGGAATTTCTTATTAGAAAGATCATGGTTTTGTTTTAGACTTTATAGTTAGGGAGGTAAGGTTAATTTTTGAATGGGGTTTTTATGGTTATTTAAAGATTGACCCTGTATGAACTAATTGAGTTGTCTTCCGTTCGTTTTTATGTCTTTTTGTCTGTCTGTCTCCATGTCTATTGAAGGTTTAGGTGTTGATTATTTTTCTATAGTTTTTAGATTTTTTTTTTATGTGCAATGATGTGATGTGACAAGCTAGTCGTTTGCTTGGTGTTAAGCGACACGGTCGCCCATAACAGTTGCAGTGTCACTAAGAACTAAATGAAAGTTTCACGTGACACTGCGCACGTCATCCTGAAACATCACACAGTAATCAAATTACTAGACTACGATATCAGGTCATAAAGTCTCATTTGCCCAGTAATTGTGACAGCCTCCGTGGTGTGGTGGTTGAGCAGGTCGGCTCATTACCCGAAGGTGGCGGGTTCGATTCCCGCGACAGGAGCAGTATTTGTGCCCGAAAAAAAAAGCGCAAATACTTGTTCTGTGCCGAGATATTATTTCTAGAGATAGATAAAAATAGAAAATTCATTATAGTCGCAACAATGTTTAACAAGTAGGTACCCTATAAAGAAAATCTTACAAACTATAGTGTTACAATGGGCGGTCTTATCGCTGTAGCGATCTCTTCCAGACAACCTTTGGATGGATAGTATCAAACGCAAAAGAGTAAACGGTGGTTTTAGTTTTAGTAAAAAATGGGATAATATTCGATTTACACAAAATTAAAAAGGAACCGGAAATAAAAAAAATATCAACGATCTAATTAATATTGATCTAATCATGTAATGTGATGTACGTCTACGAACCAATCACCCTGCATTACGTCAAAAGTATCAAATTTTGTTCAGCAATTTATTTTGCATTTAACCATTTAAGGAAATTAATTAGGTATTGTTTTCCAAAAATGTAAGTATTCTTTAAATATTGAGAAAAAGTGGTACTTAGTTTCCAATTTTTTGAGAGAAAATTCAATTTTTTTTGTACCTATTATGAGCTTTTATTTATCTTGAATTGCCATTATTCTCATAAAAAAATCTTGTATTGCGAACTTTACATAATACTTAAAGATACTTAATAAAATGAACAAGTAAATAATACTTTCATAAAGAAGATTAAAAATGAATGCAATAATTGAAAAATTAGGTAAAATCGGTAAATAAATCACGGAGTAATAAGCTTTAAAGTTTCTACAGGAGGCATCTCCTGTCCTTTCTCGCGAAACAGAGCGCCCCCATAGTTACTATGAAAAATCTACTCGTGACGTCACATGCCAAAGATATTGTATGTAAAACTACCACAGCTTAGTAATGAGGTACTATGACGACATTGCTCTGACGTTTGAGCTATTTCTTTCTATTCCGGTTTTTAAAATGCTTGTAACTTTGTCGTTTTTTGAGACATTTTATTTTTGTTTTCACAAATGTTTATCTTTTAGGAATATTTTTAATTTATGCAAAAAAAATTTAGTCATCATGCCTTTTACGCCAAAAAACGTGCCAAACAACTTCTTCTTCTTCTTCTGTAATGGCTTTCTTTCGCTTTTTTGCAATAATCCTGCCAATGTCTGTTTGGGGCTAGATGGCGCTGTGTGCCACACATATTTGTGTGTGCCACACAAATGTCCACACATTTTTTTTATGTCAAGTGAGTAAAATTTGTACGGTTATATGAAGTCAAAGTCATATTTTGTCAGTCAAAACGCCAACAGTAAAATGGAGGATATTTAACATTTGCCCTACCCTTTGCCTTAAAAAACTTTTAAGCTGTCATTTGTAAAGACGCGATTTGTAACGTATTATTCAAATGTTCCAAACAAAAGTATAAAAAAATGATTCCGTCGGTTTTCGATTAAAATAACCACGAATTAAGAATATTGAATCATCGAATAACTACCGGAGAGAATCATAATTAAGCAATTATAGAGAGGTATAGTCGGGGAGGTGACGGTCAATTTGAGTTTGCTTCAATTCAAAGATAACTTATCCCTTCAAAATTAATTAGGTGTAAGTGTAAAATGATCAGCTCAATAAGGCTTTTTGATACCTTAATTTATATTATTACAATACAATACAATACAAAAACTCTTTATTGTATACCACAGAATCAATCAATGATACATAACAGCTTATAGTAGGTATTACAATCGGCGGCCTTATCACTAAAAGCGATCTATTCTAAAATAAAAACTATAAAACCTGCTTAAAATACTGCTTACACGTTGTAGTACTAGCTGAACTACCCGGATTTGCATAGGTTAATTTGTTTTACGCTGTAACCTTGTTAAGTGTACACCTTGGGTTACATTATGGAGTTTTAGGAAGGACCCCTAATTTAAAAAAAATATAATATAGCCAATGTTACCTAGGGATAGCGTAGCTTCCCAACAGTGAAAGAATTTTTAAAATCGCTTCAGTAGTTTCGGAGCCAGTTCAATGCAAACAAACAAGCAATCCAATATTTGTTGTAGATTATAGATGTTGCCGATTAAAGATGTTATAGAAAATAACAGACGACTCAGTTTTAACTCATATTAATGACCTTAGCTAAAATGGCAGATAGCTCTCCTACTAGAAACTAACGCGCAAAATGAAACATTCCGCCCGTATTAGTCACACGCCTACGTTTTTAACTTTGGTGCTGCAGCTTTTTAAGAGCTCGCTATTGGTGTGATGGTTAGCCGAACTATTCAAAGTTAAAAACAGACCCTTAATCTGTGAAATTACCACAAAGGCCAAGAGCGAGGCCACAATTTTAGTCGACGATTCAATAAATTTTATTAATAAACTTTTTATTGACTAAGATGTAACATGCAAAAATGAAAATTACATAATTAGATAGGCATAAAATGGGTGGCCTTGTCGCTAAAGCGATCGCTTCTCCACATCTTTTGGATGGACAGAGATTTCAGACAACAGAACAGATGAAGCGAGATTTTTGGCGGGAACGTGGAAAAGTTCACGTCGTTGCATTGTATTATTTCTTAAAACTTGTGTTTTTTCCAGTGTTAATGTTAAAATTGGTGGCGTTTTACGCATTAAGTGCTGAATTACGTGTGGGCAAGTGTTATAATGTGGTGAAACGTGGTTTTTCGTGTTGTTTCCAAAATACCATAGAAGCTTCTAGTAAAGTTGCCACCACTTTACTGGACCATGACTTATTGGACTATGACTAGACTTTACGTTAGATTTACTATAACACGATGAAAAATTATAATACTTGACACTGGCTAAATACACGGTGTGGAGCCGAAATAAATAAATAAAAAAAAAAACAAATGAAGTAATTTTTTTACGTGCAACCTGTAATAGGTGTTCGAGCATTCTACTCCGACAATATATAGATTAAATACCTCTCAAAATGCAATAAAAGTTTGTATCGACGATAAATATTTTAAATAAAAAAATTAAGTATAAATCGGCTTCTATTTATTGTTGTGTGGGTGGTAAGTACTAGCTTTGGAGGTTACTCACGTATGCGACATTATACCTTCTCTGTTTGGTCCTTTCAAAAAGTCACATGTAAAATAATTGTCTATAGCTTTTTTGGCTTTTGCTTTCGCAGCTTTAGTAATCATTTCAGTTGCCATTTGGTCACAATCATATGTAACATATTTTTTCTCTAAACCCAGGAGTTTTTTAGGGTTCCGTACCCAAAGGGTAAAGCGAACCCTATTAAGTACTAAGGCTCTTTGACGGGCCCGATAGCTCAGTTGGTAGACACCCTGCCTTCTGAACTGAGGGCTGTGGGTTCGATTCCTACCCAGGTCAAACATTTGTGTGATGAACATCGATGTTTGTTATGTGTCTGGGTGTTATATTGTGTTCTATGTATGTATTTACAAACAAAAAGTGTATAAGTATTATATCAGTTATCTGGTTCCCATAGTACAAGCTATGCTTAGTTTGGTGCTAGATGGCGCTGTGTGAAATGTCCACACATATTTATTTATTTATTCTTCTTTACTGTAGCGCTCATAGCGAAGCACGACTAGCCATTCCTAACCGATCGGTAAAGTTAAGCAACGTTCGCTGCGGTCACTACTATGATGGGTGACCGCTACCGCAAAAAGTTGGTATTTAGAACTGAGCGCTACCGTGCTTCGGAGGGCACGTTAAGCCGTCGGTCCCGGGTGTTGTCGTAACAATAGTCGTTAAGCCAAGTCAGAAGCCTTTGGGCGGCCTAAAAATTCTGACACCGGGGCTGACCACTTGTCTACACGAGAAGAAGAAGAAGACTGGCTCGTCTGTCTGTCTGTCTGTCACCAGGCCTCATGAACCGTGACAGCTAGAACCTACATTACTGAGCGTTTAGCATTAGCTAGAGAGTTTAAATTTTCACAAATGACGTATTTCTGTTTCCGCTATAGCAGCAAATACTAAAACACAGAATAAAATAAATGTTTAAGGGGGCTCTCATACAACAAACGTGATTTATTGCTCGTTTTTATAGATAATGGTACGGAACCCTCCGTGCGCGAGTCCGACTCGCATCTGGTGGGTTTTTGTATTTATACAAAGTTCACGAGCGATTTTTGTTGTAATCATATTCAAATCCTAAAATCGTATAGAATAGTTTTTTTGGCATCCCACATTTGGGACATTCAGCCAGTGCCAGAAAAATAAACATAAATATGACACTCAACAAAAACCATAGATAAAAATAGTAATCATAGAGTTGAATAATCGTAGACGCGACATTAAAATTAATCAGTAAACTAATACACGAAGCGTGGTCGACTTGTATATCACAAGACTATACTACGACTTATACTGTAACAGGATTGTATGGGCGCAGGGAATACTGGCACGACTAGGCCTCTGTTTCATAAAGCTACAAAATATCATAAAAAGCCCACAATTAATTTATTGTCACTAAAATCATCAGTCATGTATAGTAGTTTTGTCATAGTCGCTTTAAGAAATAGGGGCTAGATTTATTTAAATATCACTTTACTAGATAGACTAGCGCTAGGATAAAAAGACTAGGCCATTTCTGTGTAACTTGAAAATTACCTATTTCCTAGTAGTTGTAAATGAACTATTAGCAGAAATATTATACTGTTTTTAATAATAAAATTAATATTTGTGTGACCTAGAGTTGCCTATGATATGATTAAGTATCTATCTATAGACTATTGGCAGAAATATTGTAATATTTATTACCAGGTGGTAGGACTTTCCTGCAAAGTTTGTCTAGGTAGGTACCACTGCTTTGCCAAATATTCTGCCGCCAAGCAGTAGTGTGCATAAGCACTACTGTGCACAAGTTTGAAGGGCACTATAGCTAGTGAAATTACTCGGCAATGAGACCAAATGAGATTTTGTGACCTGGGGGGTCTAGCAAAGATCTCGTTCCATCAGCGTTAGCGCCAAACAATAACTCAAAATGTACGGGCATGACAGCCCCTGCGGATAAATTTTCCGCAGGTAATGTCAAAGCTAATGTCACTCTCCATACATTTTGGGGCTATCGTTTGGCATTAACGCTAATGGAAAGGAATCATTGCTAGCCCCCTGACCTGTGATGGTTAGTAATCTGATTAAGTATACTAGACTGTTATAAAATATAGTTATGTAAATGGACCAAACGGTGGGATCGGGGCCTGCGAGCTGCGACCGCATCTTAGTTAGGAGAGTGTCTAATCTGGTGAGTTAGAAGACGGGGTTCAAATCCCGCTGGTTTCGAAATTTTGGCTAATTACAGTATGGGTATATGTCGATTCAATCAAATTGAAAATTGGATTGAATTTTGACAATCCAGTTTGACCAGCGTGTGTGCAGTGTGTCCGGCTTCGCGGTGGTTCTAAAAATTAAGTCATCACTCACCGAGACCATTCTGTTGGTTGTTTTTTTAAATACCGAGATGGATGGCGGTATGCAATATGCTTGTTGGGATTAACAATAAATTCACAGTTACAAAAAGTAAAATATAAGAATTTATACCTACTTGTAGATTCCCTATAAATTTAAAAATAATTCCCGAGGTTATTTTCTATAATTTTTTTTTTATTATCAGTATTGAAGACTGTAAAATCTTATGGTACCTACTACTAACAAACTTAAGATAATTAGTAGGTATATACGTCGTCTAACGAGGTCTAAATAATAATACCTACTCATTTGTTTTCATATTAATGTAAATTCAAAATTATTGAATAATACAAAAAAGCACATTTATTTATGGCACAGGTCATTAAAAACTATTTTCACAGTATTATTTTTGTACTTATATTAAAGTTTGATTTAGTTTTTTAGTTTATAAAAATCCAATGATAACATGAAATTGCATGAATGAAACTCACTGTATTCAATTCACAAAAGCATTAAAGCTCGGCAATAAAAAATATTATTGTTGTGTAAAAATCACATATAGTAAAACTCACTTTGTTTAATGCACTGTTTCGACATGTTGAGTTATTTATTTCAACCCACCATAAAAAACAACGGAAATTTAAGGACCTGAATAATTTTTTGTAATATTGATCAATAAATTGATCACTTGTATCAATTTTAATTAAGTTCTTATTTAAATAAATAATGCCCAACGATCACATACATGATCTTGGACGCGAACTAGGATCCCCTGTATCTAGGGACCCAGGAACTACGAGGACCATGGTGCCACAACACGCAGACGAAGTCAAGAAATGTATTTGCGGGTTTTGTTCTGTGAACTAATAATACTTGTCCTGTCGCGGGAATCGAACCCGCCGCGCGCCTTCGGCATGAGCCTACTGCTCAACCACCGCACCACAGCGAAATCTAAACTTTTATTAACGTTTTTTATGAACCTGAATTACTCCAATTGCATAATCCGATCCAAACTCTTTTATAATCCTTATTTTGACAGCCAACTCTCAATGGACAAAAAAGCTAAAGCGAGTGAGACAACGCCATACTGTAGACAGAGATAGAGCCAGGCCTCTCTCGTTGGGTGGCATGGTGAATCACTAGTGCGCTTATGGGTAGCCGAAGACACAGATTAAAAAAATACAAGGTAGATTTGCAAATATTTGTGATAAAATGAATTTTTAATTTGATCAAAAATATTTGGCTTTTGAACATTTCTTTTGTCAAGAAAAAGTTCTGTGATGCTTACTGCAAATGCAATGAGCGTTAACAATGTAAAAAAATAGAGAATAAAAATCGATAGTTCAAAAGTATGTACTTATATTTAGTTATCCTATAAAATACAACTAATACTTCAATCAATATTAAGTCAAAAATCCTATGACACTTTAAAACACAAGTTCTACAAGAGAAATCATAAAGTTTCACTGACAATCTATCGAAAGCTATCGAAAAATGTAAAAACGCTACTAAATCCTGCAAAATTCAGCACAAAAATAGATCGATTCCAAATATGTAGATAAAATAAAACGAAATCTACCTCAACGATCAAAAGCTATAATAGGATAGCCCAAAGAGTCTGTGCCCAAAGCAGTTTACTCGAAGACGTGTTAACTCTATGCTCTTCTAATGTCATTTTTTGTCGATGCTCAAGTAGGTGCGTACAGAAAAAACTGTTTATTTATGGTTGTAATGAAAACATTGTACAATATTGGTAAACAAACACCTTTTTGCATGCCTTTTGCTGTTTAAAGCTTCTTAAACGTTTATTTATTTATGGCGTGAACTTTTCCGCGTTCCCGGCACAACTCCGTAGGTAGCTTGTAGGTAGGTATAAGGTACCTTATAACCTAGATCGTTTGGGCAGGTAAATAGCTAATTGCGTGGAGCCAAGTTAGAAGAGTGATTTTTACTTAAGTACTTATTTAAATAAGCACAAAACAATTGATTACAATAACAAAACAATAAAACGGTAGGAGTTCATAGTAGGTATACTTTTATAAACCTAGTATTATTACATTACATCTCATCAGTAGCTATTAGAGAAGCATTATTAGTAGATACCTTTGTAGAGATTCACCACCTACCACTCCAGTTTTAATATCGTATCTGGTCACAAGGCACCATCAGGTTTTCCTATTGTTACCACAAATGGATAACCTCAAAGGCAGCCGGTGGCCATCTTGACATTAATTTGACAGCTGTCAAAATAGCGTTTAGACCGCCATGATGGATAGCTGGAAGTGGGGTTAAGAATAGCTACTGTTACTTTTAAATGGTGAAATTAATACGTTATTTTAGAAAAGAAAAAGAGCTCTAGGATAATCATGTCAAGAACAATCTTAGCAGTTTATAGTACCTACCTAGTAGCAAATCCTATAAGTAGGAAATCTTATAAAATTGCCATTTAGTATTTTAATTACTTCATTTTCTATATTTTATTAGGTACCTTAACGCGACGTAGGCTAGCCACTAGGTGGAACGACGCCGACGGCCTACTTAGTCAGAACTGCGAGGAGCCGATGCGATCAAGAGGTAAGCAGCCGCTCAAAGAGACGCTGTTTGGGAGAGGTCTATCTTCAGCAGTGGACTTCTTCTGGCTGATGATGATTAAGTACCAACTAGTGATGGATTAACTAGCATTCGCATTAATTTTTAGCATGTGAAAACTCAATTGGCATTTCGCAAATGAAATGTGGCTGTGAAATATGAAATTTCACTTCAATTAATTTAGTTAACTTTGAATTTAATTTTAAAAATAAAGTTTCATTTCATGCTTCATTTCATTTTTCATATAATTCTTCATTTCATTTTTTAATTTCCATTTTAATTTCATTTTTCATTTCCTTTTTATTTCATTTTAGCAAATAGCATAGAAATAGAAATTAGCATGCTAAGACTCGTGAATTAGCATGTTTATGAAATTTACGCAAAATAGCATTAATTGCCATCGCTAGTACCTACCTAATAGTTCCATAACCATTATTTTTGTAAATTAAATAAATAAATAATAAAATGTTTATTCAAAATTACATAAATTATGGAAATACAATAAATAAATCTTAGAAACTAAACATATGTCTTACAAAGTAAGTTGCCTGTACTAGGAATAAACCTGTGTCACAGGCGCCCGCGGCATAGTGCTTGTCTATTAATCAATCAATCAATCAATCAATCATTTATTTGCGAGAACACAAGCACAATTCACAAGGAAGCTCTTAAAATAATATATGTAGACATATTGCGTTCAACTTGCATGCAAGTGTGCAAATATTAAAAAGTATTTTTGTTACAGTACAACAAAGACTTTTTATCCAGACCACTAGTACGAAATTAAAGCAGGGCAAAACCGTACACACCACTTTGGGTGTGATTGATTCTCAGCTATCAAAATCAAAATCAGTCGTTACTTGGGTGTGCTTTTGAATACATACCAAAAAAATGCCGTCTTGGGTGATAAAACTGTGCCGAAGTCACTCGAGGCACGAATCACAGAAGCACACGATCACATTTCACTTGTAAGTGGCCTTAATCATGTATTTTTATAAGATTATTTTAATTATTTCTATTTGACGAAGAGTTAGAACCATTTTACAATAAAAAGTTGACATGTCAAAATCAGTATTGCCACACGACATCTGAATAATTACCCGATTTCTTTTGTATGGATTTTTTATCCAATGATCAGCTAGATCCATGTCTAGCTGATCGTTGGATAAAAGTAGTTCGAAAAAGTCGAAATGAAGATTGGTGGAAACCTAATACTCGATCAACAATATGTTCAGCGCATTTCTATAGTAAAGAACACACAGAACACAGAAGTGCAATTACTGATAATAGTTTTATTGTCAACTATAAACGTTCCACGCGCCCACTGTTTTTCCATTTTTAAGATTATTTTTTTATCCTAAAATATGAAACATTATTTTGGTTGAGGCCCAGGGGGTCTAGCAAAGATGACAATCGCTAACGCTAACGCCTCACGCTAACTCCAAAAATGTATCGAAATGACATTCGCTACGGAAAAGTTAGCGATTTCCGAAATGTCATTTCAGTACATTTTGGAGTTAGCGTTTGGCGTTAGCGTTAGTGGTTGGTATCTTTGCTAGACCCCCTGTACCTACATAACTGTTGTTCTTTTATCCCTTTAACTTGGTAATATTGAAAAACTCGTGAGTTATTAAAAGAAAAAATGTTGGATAAACTGCTGGTTTTACTTAATTTGAATCCTTTTTATTAAAAGATTGCATGAGCTATCTGTAGAACTTTTTCTTGTCTATAGATAGTAGTATGATGGTAATTAATTTTATTATTTTATATTTTTTTAATGTAGGCGTTATATAATTTTTATTATTTACATTTTACATCTAGCTAGATTTTTATTTAGGTACCCGACTAAATCGGGTAATACTATTTATGTGGTATGTTGAAAGAAGAACTGACATTAGAAGAAAAAAAAATGTGCTCTATGGTTTGATTCATGTTCAAACAAGGTTAAGTATGGAGACTTCGGTTCTGGACCTATGTAATAGGGGGAATTCTGTGCAGTACAATTGAAATTCCTTAACACTATAAAATGCGTGTTGTAACAACCAGTCATACAAAGATTTCTTGAATAAATTGCCTGTTAACATTTTTAAATCATTAGGTATACAGTTATATATTGATATGCACATATTGTAGACATTTTTCTTATATATATCTTTACGACAAGGAGGTTGATGCAGTAGGTTAACAAATTTGGCTCTTTTCTGTCGTTTAATAATTTCACTATGTTTATGCCAAAAAAGTGAATTAGCTTTAACGAAAATACAAATTTCTTTGATGTAGATGCATGGCAGAGGAAGGATGTTACATTTTTTAAATAGTGGTTTGCAGCTATCCTGAAACCAGGCCTTGTTCATCACACGAATACGTCGTTTTTGAATTTTAAATACTCTTATCAATATCGACTGAATTCCCCCACATTATAATTCCATAGCTCAGAATAGACGACACGTAGCCATGGTAAGCTGTTAATGCAGCTTCCATAGATATACAGTCTGTCTCAGTTTTTTTAGGGCAAAAACGTACCGATCAAGTCTTTGATCGGTACGTTTTACGAAGATACTTAATTGATGTAGTAAGGCATTGGCATTTTTCTTGAGTTTTGACTCTTTCATTACTTAAAATAAGTAGGTAAGTAGGATACCTAGCTACAACGTCAACATGAGTAATTTCCATCAATATTTAAATCAGCTTTATGTATGAAGCAATTTAAACCGTGACCCCAAAATTAGTGTCATCCGAAGCTGTAATTTGACGACACAACAAATAACCAATTACCCCAAGACTTTAACAGAAAATTACTCAACGTGTTCGTTGAAACGGAACGTCGCACCCCACAAATACACCTTTTATCGCTATGTAATTGACTCAAAAATAGTCTCAACCGACAACTTAAGGACGTATCGGTTGTGTAAATACGTCGGCAGCGACATTACGTCGCGCTAATCACGTATTAAAACGCTAAATGCTTCCAGAATTAAACGTCTCTGAGGCACCGATGCGTGAAACGGAACGGCAGCGTTTGTTTTTTCTCTGCTGTTGTTGGCGCCAAATTCTCTGTCACTTTGACAGCCGCGTATGATTTACGCGCCAAAACGCTGCCCGGAAAATAAATACGCCATCAAGATCGGACTAATAAAAAATGTTGTGAATTAATAAAATTTAATATGCTCGACCACACATCGCGTTTGGATTGAAAGGAGTCTTTGTTTTTTTTCTCTGTAATGGCGTCGCTTTAATAATAGACAGCTAATTGGTGATGAATTTAATAAGCGCCGTTGGCTAAAAATACAAACGCTGATGGAATT
Source organism: Ennomos erosarius (assembly GCA_963580505.1). Lineage (NCBI taxonomy): Eukaryota > Metazoa > Arthropoda > Insecta > Lepidoptera > Geometridae > Ennomos > Ennomos erosarius. Next base: position 6,741,457 of record OY757004.1, read on the forward strand.
TAAAGTCTGATGTAATCCAATAGTAAGAGCAGATGTTTACGATCTTTCTAAATTACTAACGCCACCATTCATTCATTATTGCGATTCTATACTTTTGTTTTGTGAAGGTATATTTGTATATGCACAGAGCAAAAGAAAAACGCTTCGTCAGGCGTCAGCGTTTCTTTTTATTGCTCTGTTGCCGTCTTTTTGTAAGAACCGTTTGTTTATAAAAAAAACGCGGTTATTTATAAACTGTCAATTTATTGCAAATGGGTAATGTGCCTCCCAATAAAACGATCGATATTTCTCGGTTATTTATAATTAATCGGCATCACTTCGTTTTTTCGTAATTGTGTACTTCTAGTGTGGTCAAAACTAACCCAACACTCCTCCTCGCTTCGCTTGTCGTTGTAACATACTGGTTAGCCACTAGTAACTCTAAAAAACAATAAATTACAGTAAAAATTGGTGCATTGTTCACAATTAAATGCTGAAAACCCGTTTTTTTATAAACTCACCGAAGGGCACCGACTGTTTATAAATAATCAAAAACTCATCCGTTTTATTGTAAGATAAAGTGTCAGTTTATAAATTATAACCGGTTTTAAATTCGTTTTTTTATAAACAAACGGTTTACAATAAGACGGTGACATATATACCATAAACGACGAAGGTACGTAGTATGTAAACCTTCACAGAGTACTGCGTTCTAGAATAAAACCTCCATTGAATATGATATTTAGCGTAGGTAAGCGCTCAGCGCCCTTTAAACGAAATGATTATTTTCTCTATGAGCGCCCTATATGCATTCAGCATGAATTTCGTCTGTATTTGGGGCCTAGTTATAATTATATTATAGTTAGGTATATAGCTGTGTTCAGGGCGCGCTCGTCATACAATATTTTCACTGCTCTCGTGTGTACTTTTCGTAGGATAAAATCGTTTATTACCGTTATAATACCAAGTTTTATAACTGGTATCCAGTGAGAAGTAAAATTCTTGCTAGACCTGCCCTACCACAAACTAATACAAAACCATCATGGTTCGTGAAAATAATGCTTCAACGTTACAATAATATTGTTCGAATTCGTACCATGAACTTATGAGTATTCCGGCGCGAGAACGAGACGTCTACATTTTTATATAGCGTTATCACTGTCTCACGTCGGTGTCAACATGATTAACGGTATGACATGACAGTTGTATTTGAGTGAACGATTTAACGTGACGTCATCAAAACTGCTCTGCGTCAACAACGTTACAATATTCTTACTTTTATGTAATCTTTTAAAGTATGATTGAAGTAATAATGCTATAAGACGTTGTGGTGACCCCCATTAGAACTTGTACTAAGTAGTAAAGTTACACTTAAGTATGTTACTCATTTCTATTTTTTTACTGCAATCAGGCTGTGTATAACTTATCATTCAAGCTTTAAAAGCACAAAAACTATATCAATTAATTTTTTAATTGCACTCAATCCACGGCAACGATGACAAAAAAATGTCAACCTATCCAATACTAGCCGGTGACAAATCGAGCTTCTTTTATAACATTTTTACACGGTCAAGCCGTAGATAAGTTGCGACTTGACGGATGAAACTTAATAGCCCTATTAATAACAGTCTAAGTAAGATAAATCTTAGTTTTTTACTGTTTTAAAGCGTTTAAAAAGTTATCGAATTAAATTGCTCAATATCCGTCATGTTTTTCGAGTGGTTATAAAACTTTTAGGTGATATCGTATTTCGATGTGTGATAATGGTAATACTGAGATGCATGCTGAGTGTAGATTGTTTTTTTTTTCTTATATTTTGGCTCTACACAAAGTGTATTTAGCCAGTGTCAAGTATTGTAGTTTTTCATCGTTAAAGAATATATCACGTTAAGTCAAGTCTTAGTCATAGTCATAGTCTAGTCTAAGTAAGGTAGTCGTAGTCCAGTCTAAGTCATGCTCCAGTAAATAAAAGTGGTGACAACTTTACTAGAAGCTTCTATGGAATTTTGGAAGCAACACTAAAACTCATAGATTGTTTCTGTAATCTGTGGCGTAGACTTGAGTTGGCTTTTGTTTCTGTTGTTTTTGAAATAGTTCAATCTCTTTGTTCCACCTTTGTTCCTTAGTGTAAAGAGGTTGTATCACTGTCTTGTAATTTTTTCTGTGCCGGGAAAAAGAGTTTGTTTCGTTTTTGGTTTCCTACAGCGTGTGCATTTAGCCAATGTCTAACGTAATGATGTGGTTGCTTTTTTAATTGCTGAAAAATGGCTACATTTCACCTCACAAACGGTAGCTCGGCAAGGTTTTGTTGACATCACTCTACAAGACTACGTCATACTTATAAGTAGGCCGTCCATTCATCCCACCGCCCAAGGAGAGTGAATTTGTCGTGTTAACGGCAGTTCACACTCCCACGCGTGGGCAGGATGACTTTATAGCGTGGACCCCACACGTCGATATAGTTGTCAATTGGTTTTAGGATTATTATGACAGGTATTAGAAAGATAAGAATCATTTTATCTACACCAATAGCTATAAGGCTATGATAGATTATACTTAGTAAACATAAAAATTAGTTTACCGTACCTATGTACATCAAATAATTTAACTTTTTGTACAATAATATTTCTATGATAATGTATGACGTGACGAGTTTAGTCGTTTGCCTGATGTTAAGCGACACGGCCGCCCATAACAGTTGCAGTGTCACACGGAACTTTAAAATAATAAAGTTCGCGTGACACTGCACTGCACACGTCATCCTGAGACATCAGCAGTAGCATTGTTTAATAATCAGTTTACCTTACTACTTATATTGTGGGAGTGTCTAGCAAAGATATACCAACCACTAACGCTAACGCTAAACGCTAACGCTAAACGCTAACGCTAAACGCTAACTCTAAAACTGTGTCAAATGTACTGAAATGTCAAATGTCATTTCAGTACATTTTGGAGTTAGCGTTTGGCGTAAACGTTAGCGTTTGAGATCTTTGCTAGACCCCCGATCATTTGCCCAGTATTTTCCCAGTAATTTCACTAGCCTTAGCACCAGTGCCCTTCAAACCGGATCACAATAGGGCTTGCACATTACCTACTGCTTCATCGACCAGATTTGGGTACTTGCTGTATACAAAAATAAGCTGTACCTGAATAAATGTATTTTTTTTCTTTCTTTTTTCTTACCCAAACTCTTGTCGATTTCGAGTAATTGCTACTGAATTTTAAAACTCTACGTCATGACCTTTTGAATGCCACACGTCACATTTGTGTTGGTATGTAATATGTTAGACCAATTTGCCCATCCTCCTTTACTAAACGGATTTTGAGCAAAGTCTACAAACAAAGCCTTACTCTGACCTCTCGGTTCCTCAATACCAGCGTAGGCAGAATAGCTCTATAGACCTCACACGTTGTGGTTCTCAATATAGTTGTCAATCCTTGTCGGGCTCGTATACAGGTTGCTTTATTTTTATTTCGTGTGTTTTTGGTGTCACATTTGTGTTATATTTTCTAGTATATTTCTTAAAACTCGTTTGGACCTTTCCGAACTAAGCCAGCCGCTCAAAGTGGCTCTTTGGGGAGGCTTAGCCGCTCAGGCGCTTCTACCACATTTGTAGCCCGCTTCGAAAACCTAAAGTGCATAGAGGCCACAATAGTGGCTTACAGCTGATTGCAATACTAGGGATGTCAAAACATCGACTATTCAATTTTTAGAGGTGTCACTCGTTATAAATCGACTAAAATCGAAACTAGTTGAACATTACTATCGAATAAAGTAAGTGTCTATGGTTCAGGAGAAAAAAAATGCCTCAGTTTAAATTGCAACTCGCGCTGACCCGGCGCGCGCTAGCGTCAGAGCTATTTCCTTTAGGTACGGCGGAGCGTCAATTATTATGTGTGTTGTTATGGTGTGTGTTTTTTATATTACAACACACGTAAAAATGCATTTGTTTAGAAAGCCAAGTAATGCTACTTACCAACACCAGTTTTGAAATTTTAAAACACTGCTTAGTTTTATCGTATAAACCGTAAATATGCAAAACCATACCGCGCTATTTGAGGTTAGTAAATTCTAATTTACTTTGGATCGCTTTGGGATCTACCTACGCCTGCCGCGCCGCGCCTGAGTGGCTATGTTCAGCAGTAGACGTCTTCAGGCTGATGATGATGATGATGATTCTCCTTGGTCTGCATTATAGTCTACTGCAATCACCAAACCGCGTGGTGATTACAACAAACTCCACTATGATAAGCGTCCAAAGTGGCGTTGTATCGAGGATATCTATGGTAAGTAGGGCGTCTCCCGGCTGTCGATGGTGATAATGTTTTTTTTTTTTAAGAGAATGAATGCCGTGACGAGCTAGTCGTTCACCTGATGTTAAGCGACACGACTGCCTATAACAGTTGCAGTGTCACTCGGAACTTTAAAATTATTAAGGTGATATACAAAAAATCCTCTACACTAATAATAGGCTACGATATAAATCCGTGTTAATATGTACTATATAGTTAGGTATACCTAGATCATAAGACTAAGTACCTACTAAACGCAACCCGATCTGTAAACGTCGGTAGACACAAAATTGACGTCAAAAATCTAACTGTAAAATATAAAAACACAAAAAATTAGAAAATGACACATTACACTATTGTGCAAAAATGAGCACCCTTTAGAAAGCAATCGTAAAATAAAACCTGCTCATGCGCGCCCACGCTCCTTGTATTTTGCAAGAGTAGGTACGCAACTTACCAGTTTATGCAGTACGTCATGTCGCTACAAAGTTGTGGACTTATTTGGAGTCAATTTTTTGTGGTCTACAAACCATAAGTAGACTATCATAAGTGCCAAAATCAGTCACTATAATGGTACCATTCTTGAATCACTATGACAACTGAAATAGCAAACTTCAGGCCCAGTTTTCTAAAATGTTGATTTTCACCAGTCATAATACACAAAATAAAAAAAAACCATTCACAATTTCTTTATTTCAAACAATTAAATTGCATACGAATCAAATTGAGATCCTTACTTTTACAAGTCGTCTAAAACGAGCTCGTATTTCATGAACTTAAACTTGGATGGATATTAGGTATTACCTATGGGTACGTACTATTTTGTATGTTTTTAATAGTACTTACGGGTTATTTACCGTGATTAGAATCATTATTGAGTTCCCGATATTTCGGCACAGTCTAATCACGGTAAATATCCCGTAAGTACTATTAAAAACGTAAGTAGTAAACAAACGTGAAAGTTTACAACAGTGTTTTATTTTGTATGTGTTTGTCCATAGGAATGATTTTTAAAGTGTATAACACTACACTACATCCTACACTGACTATAATATCTTTATAGATATGTGTTTGTTGTTTGTCGAACTGAACAATTGTATGAATTTGCGGTACTGTATTAATGTATACTGCGTCAAGAGTCACAATATTTATATATTACACAGTAAGGTGTGCACTTCAAATAAAAAGGTATTTAAGACAGGCTATAAGAATAACTCTTTTATTTATTGTAGAGGTCCGTGAGAACCTAACAAATTATTATTGGAAATAAGGAAGTAGAGTCCGGCGAAGCTAACTCTGCAGTAACATACTATGGAACCCCCAAAAACTTTTTTCATATAGCAAGTTGTTTATATCATTAACTGTCAATTTCATAACAAGTCAGTGTATTAATGGTCTTTGTAGAAACTCCGACAGTGGCGGTTGCGAATTTTGAATTTACTTTTTAAAACCTGTGTATTCTGAATTTTAATGTGTAATAAGGGTGGATTATTATGTATTCGTGAACGTGCACGAGTGTTGGCAAATGATTTCAAGATTATAGAAACATGCATTTTCGTTTTTGCTTCAACGGCCGTTTTTGGAGCATTCAGTAGAAGATCCACCATTTTACTGTTGGCGTTTTGACTGACTGGCAAAAAATGACTTTGACTTAACATAACCATACAAATTATACTCACTTGACATTGGCAGAATTATTGCAAAAAAGCGATAGAAAGTCATTAACGGAGTTTTGGCGGGAACGCGGAAATGTTCACGTCGTTGCATTCTATTATTTCTCAAAACTTGTGCTTTTTCCAGTATTAATGTTTAAAATTGGTGGCGTTTTACGCATTAAGTGCGGAATTACGAACATGAGTGTGGGCAAGTGATATAATGTGGTGTAACGTGGTTTTTCGTTGCTTCCAAAATTCCGTAGAAGCTTCTAGTAAAGTTGACACCACTTTACTGGAGCATGACTTAGACTGGACTATGACTTAGACTTGACTTAACGTAAAATATTCATAACATTGAAAAATTATAATACTTGACACTGGCTAAATACGCTATGTGTGGAGCCAATATATACGAAGAAAAAAAATTATTTACGGATTTATTCTCTTCTTTTTAGTTTGTTTCTATTTCTTTCCTTTTTATTCAATATAAATAAAAAAACGTTTTTATATCAGGCAAAAACCCATATGCTTAAATACAAAAAGATAAGATAAAATACAAAACATTTTTTTTCTTATTAGGATTTCTTTGAGCTACGCGCGATCTATCGTGATAAGGTGAAGTGACAGTGTGCGACTCGCGAGGATTACTGTTTGCAGCCGCCAAGTCGTAAGGGTTGCAGAGCAGGAAGGTCCAGACTTCAGAGTGGAATAACGCAAAGGAGGTTAGTCGTATAATAGTGCCGCAATATACGCCAGAAAGGCCCGCCAAATCCCTGTCTAACCACGTATCGACTTCTAAGATCCGACCAGGGACGGCGAAACCACGACGTGCAGAACCAACACCACGTGTACGTACTTAACCTCTAGCCACCACGCGGTTATACACGCGTTTACAACGGTGGGGACTCTGAAGCCGACCCGAGGGCTCCGCAAAGAAACATAAGGCTCCACACCAGCGTGCTGCAGACCAGCCACCGCAGACCAGCCGGCAGCGTCAGGAAGCCTGAGGGATCTCCACAGCCAGTGGACCCAGGGACCCCGTGTTTGGACTCGTTCGAATCGGGACACCAGGACCAGTCACCCTCCCCTCCCATCAACACCCCCCCCTCCCATCAACACCCCCCCCTCCCATCAACACCCCCCCCCCCCTCTACGCTTACCCCCGCCCTTCAACCTTGAGCCTCGTGACTCCCCCCCTCAAGTTTAGTACCTCACCCCCCCTCAGTTTATCTCCGGTACCAACCAAGACAACCATACCAAGTTTGGTATCGTTGAGATCGGGAGGACGAGCGCTACTATCTGGCCCTGCCAGAATCCACAGGACACCGAGCAGAACCCAACTCACGCTCCACGCAGAGGCGTCCACCTTGCCTCTGACGCGACGAATACAGGAGAGGACAACCAGCTCGCAGAACACCAGCGCAATTAGATAAGTTTATTTTTAAGTTAACCTTAAGTTAGTCAGTAAGTAAATCTAGCAAAATCTGCACTTTAGCTCATAAGTTGTAATAGGCAGAATATGTCGAACCCTAAGCCATCCGCCTCCACCTCTTCGACCGCCTCAACCTCCGCCTCCATCTCCGCCCCAACTAGACCAAAGAACGCCAGGTCAGTAAGGTCAGTAACACGGTCGCTGCATAACAGAATAGTAAAAAAAATGTCGGCAGCGACCAAGACGACCAAGTCAGAGAAGGCGAAGCCATCGCAACTTGCACGGGCGACAGCGGTAGTTCCGGCGATCGAGACGTGCCCAGGTGTGCCGCCCCTCTCAATGGTCAGCGTGGGAAGCCTCGCACCTCCTACACCCGCACTTGACACACCGCAGCAGTCACAACGGCAGATGGCCAGCGACCACTCTTTGGTCGAGTCATCGTCTGTCCCCGACACGGTGTCGGCGTACGTGGCTGCCGTGGACAAGATAGAGGAATGGGAGCAATGCGGTATATCCCCTCCCAAAATATTCGAAGTCGACGACGAAGAGTCAGACAGCGTGTCGGATATGTCCGTGCCGACCCCTCCCGTACGCCAAGGCCGCACCAGTATGCTGGTCGCAGGAGGAATGTTCAAGGCGCGGGCTGGGATCGAAATGGACCAGGCCACAAAAATGGCAAACGATGTGCTGCAACGAGGGAAGGATGCGTTGGAGTCATCGAGCAATCTTCGCAAGGAGATTAAACTCACTGCGGTAGAGAGTCTGTTGACTTTATACGAGATAACCCTTTCCTTGTCTGACTCTCGCCAGCGACACATCGCAGAAAAAGAGAGGGAGCGCGCGCGCCACGCAAAGGAGCTGCTCTCTGCGGAGAGGGCTCACAGTAGGGAAATTGCAAAAATAAATGAGCAATTAACAGAACAAATTGCCTTAGCTAGAAGCGACATCACGGCCACCTTGACGGAGACCAAGGCCATCCGCGACTGGCAGGGCTATGAGACGAGGGAGCCCCACCAGAGGATAAAGGAGATCTCTCAGGCCATCACAATGTAAAAAGGCTGCGGAGATATACAAGCAGATGGCGCGCGCTGCGAAGGTGACCTGGGGTCTAAACAGCGAAATCATAAGAACGATATACGTCGCAGTGGTGGAACCCATCATAATGTACGCCTCGAGTGTATGGGCACCGGCGATTGACCTCGAAGTAAACAGGTCCCACCTGAACGCGCTTCAAAGAGGCTTCGCCCAGAAAATCTGCAAATCATACCGAACTGTTTCACTCACGTCAGCACTCGCCCTCTCAGGTCTGCTCCCACTAGACCTGAGAATCCAGGAAGCGGCAACTCTGTACAAAGTAAAGAAGAGTGTCTCATCAGACTACCTCCCTACAAACATGGAACTCGAAAAGCATGTCAGTCCGCTGGACCAGCCGCATCCGTCCACTCAGACATCAGTGGATTTCGAGCTTCTAGAAGACGTTCAAACCCAGCTGGAAGGACCCCAGATCTACACAGACGGTAGTAAGATCGAAGGTCGGGTGGGCGCAGCCCTCAGTTGGTGGGAGAATGGGGAAGAGGTCAGACACTCTACTTTCGGGCTTCACCCTGAGTGCACGGTCTTCCAATCGGAACTTTACGCTCTCTACCGAGCGACTCAACTTGTGATGTCTAGCAAAGACCCTCAGGTCAGTATTCTGAGTGATTCAAGATCATCGCTCGAACTGCTACGGAATCCCAGGACGAGTCACCCCCTGGCGAAGGGCGTGAAGGAAAACATTGGAAAGATCAGTGCAGAAGGTAGATCCATTCACCTGTTCTGGTTGAGAGCGCATGTAGGGACTGCTGGTAATGAAAGAGCTGATGAGCTCGCCAAATCAGCAGCACTCACTGGCAGCTCTTGGGACTATGAGGGGATCCCTTTGTCTTGCGTCAAAAAGAAGATCCGTGAGGAGTCAATCCGGAAGTGGCAGGACCGGTATGAGACCTCCGTCACTGGTGCAGTCACAAAAAAGTTCCTCCCGGATATCGCAAAAGCATACCGGTTGACGCGAACAACAAAACTGACTCCACATCAAGTGCAAGCTTTGACGGGACACGGAGGTATAGCCGAATACCTGTACAGATTTAAGCTTAAGGAAACCCCTGGATGCGAATGCGACCCGAACATCCCCGAGACGGTATGGCATGTGCTCCTCGAATGCCCTCGCTTCATCGCAGCACGGAGGGAACTAGAATGCCTGATGGACAGAAGGCTAATGGAATCAGATCTTTCTAACATCCTTGCAGATCCGGATTGTAGACCCTATTTTTTGTCCTTCACCGAAAAGTCCTTCCGTATTGCGACCAAAAGAAACTCTACCATACCCCGCCCCACGATTATTGCACCCCCATTCATAGACGCCACACACAATGCCAATCTCCAGCACCAGCACGTAACCTCCAAGAGCATAGAAGCTGAACACCTTCTAGCTTATGCAGTCAGAGGAGTGCCAGGGATTAGGACCCGCGGTGTGGCTCTCTTCATGGAAGGTAACAAAGAGAGATTCGGAATGAGCTTTTGCTTAGCCCCGAAGCCCCCGAACAAGAAACGAGCCCGTTTGTCACCTGGATTAGCAAGTCTGCTCAACGGAAGTACTTCCAAAGTCACAATGAAGCGGAAAGCGTACGATGCTATGCCGGTGCTGGAGGTCCTGGGCCACCGCTGTCGATTAGTGCGATCGAAAAACAAAACGATTGCACTGTTCGAATGGACGGCCCAGACGCCTTTTGCACAGGTAAGCTCGCTGCTTACAAAGCTGAGTGATTGTACAGACGGCACCCCCCGGGTAATAAGCATAGACGCGATGGTGGTCGAACATTTTACTGGAGAAACCGAAGACCGGCTAGGTTGCATAAAGGCCTCTGAACATCATGAGGTCGTCGTGTACGAGGACAGGGGAGAAAACTTAAGTTATCTTAGGACTCCCACACACGACCGTATAAATGCAACAGATAGCTGGGGGCATCCCGTCCCATGTGCGACCGCCATCAGTGGTTCGGAGAGAGTCCAGCAGAAAGCAGCTGCCGAGGAAGCCGCATCACGCCGGAGCGATGGTCGACAGGAAGGCCGAGGCCCTATCTCAACTTTCCTTACGGCGTTCAGCGTAGCAGCGCAGAGCTTGTTCCGGGTCTCACCTCAAAAAGAGCCATCCCCAGAAAAGCAGGCTCCTAGGGCAGCGCCGCCGCCACAGCAGGCAGCCCGGACGAGAGCCAACATGGGACAGGTTAGTCCGCCCCGTTATATCTTGGCCTTGGAGCCACCAGACCATGCCAGAAACGCATTTCTCGAGTTTCTTGCCATCACGAGAGCGACTAAGGTAGTCAATCTCAGGAACTGCAAAAACATCTTGCAGTCCTTTAGGCAGGGAAACGAAGGCCTCTTAAAGGTGAGGCTCGAGGAGGCCGATGCAGCCATATATAACAACGACACCTCCCTCGTGATCAAGGGAACGATGGAGGGTCGATATATGGCAGCATATTGTTCTGGAAGTGGTTTTGTGGCTCTAGATGAGAGCGAAACGGAGCGGACCGGAAAGCCGAAGTATGATGCACCACCGAACGACCCCATCGTGGTCACCGCCCGGTGTACCAAGATAATGTTAGATGATAGGATCCTAGAAATGGCTAAAACTATTGAAAGGAGCCCTGGAGTCGATGCAAAGTCTTGGGAAAATTGGGAGGTACCTAAGATTCGATGGGTCAACGGGGTTCCTGGCTGTGGGAAGACAACATGGGTGGTCAGACACTTCGATGTGGACAAAGACGTGATCATCACCACAACAACTGAAGCAGCCAAAGACTTGAGGGAGAAGCTAGCGCACCGCATAGGTGACTTGGTGAAAACCAAAGTGCGCACCATGGCTTCTGTACTCGTAAATGGCATCCGAAGAGGTCAGAGCAACGTTCGCCTTATGGTAGACGAAGCTCTTATGAACCACTTTGGAGCCATTGTAATGGCTGCACGGCTGGCTGGTGCTCGCGAGGTAGTCCTTATCGGAGACGTCAACCAGTTACCTTATATCGACAGAGAGAACCTCTTCGAGCTAAGATACAATCGCCCAAACCTGGTGGCCACCATCAACCAGGAGTTGTTATGCACACATAGGAATCCCATGGATGTCGCTTACGCGCTGAGAGAAATATACTCTGGTATATATTCCTCGGCCCCACGTGTCAAGTCCCTGGAGCAGAGAAGGTACACAGGTGCGCAAATATCCAGCACCCTCCCCAACACCCTATTCCTAGTACACACTCAGGTAGAAAAGGAGACCCTATCCAACAAGGGTTATGGCGGAGGCACGGGGTCGCGCATCCTCACCATCCATGAAGCACAGGGACTGACATACGAGTCGGTCATCGTCATCAAGACTAAGGGCAAGATGAGACTGCACGAGAGCGTTCCGCACGCGGTGGTTGCAGTCTCGCGGCACACCGGGACTTTCGTTTACTACGCCGACGATGAGGAAGACGCCATCAGCCGTTTCGTGCAGCGTGCGATGGCTGCATCACCGAGGGCCATCCGCGAGTACAACTTGCAGATGGCCATCAAAGATCGAAACGTGGCGGTAACAGAAGTCCTGGTCCGGGAGGAGAAGGCGGATTAACAACGACATGTACGAGCGGGATCATTGACGGACTCAAAAGAGCCTGTCAATTATCCCGCTCGTATGAAGAAAATAGTACTAGAATGTAAATGATTATTGTGTGTACACCGGGAGCACTCACGCTCACTAAAAAGCTTCTTCTTGCGGCGGCGTCGTGCGTCGGGTCGTCCTCTTCCCTCAAAAATGGTTGAGGAGGGCGATGGCTGGCGCATGCGTCAAGCTCGTGAACGGGCGCTGCTTGCGGGAGCTGGTCTGCTCGCGGTGTATGCACAAATCGGAAAAAAAAAACATAAAAAAATAAAAAAATAAAAAATTGGTTAAGTACTTAATTGTCCTCTCTAGTATAATATTTTGTTCAATAAAATAAAATAAAAATATAACAATAAGTGATAAGCTAACAAAGAGCACGGACCCAGGTGTCTGTGGTAAAGCAGATTTAAAAAAAAAAAAAAAAAAAACCTTATTACTAAGGCGCCGCGCGCCGCTGTCCGTCTGTCACCAGCCTGTTTCTCATGGACCGTGATAGTGACACTGGAATTCATAGTCAAGATCACAGAGCTATGAAACAAATGATGCTTCGTAGAGGGGAAGCGTTTTTTTTTTTGCTCTGTGGTCAAGATGAAGGCACCTCCAGGGGATGATTCAGGCGCTGTGTGACGAAGTCTAGTTTTATGCATTTCACAAACAAAATTAAGTAGCCCCCCACCCCCATCTGACAATTCCGGCATTGTCAAAGGCAGGATGCTACGAAAGTGAAAGAAGAATGATTCAACTTTCAACCTCTATGTGGAAGTTGAATGATAGATTTCGGGGCTTTGTTCACCCCTTGACTATGAATACCACTGTATAAGCGTGACTTTTTGGTCTTTTTTATGCGCGAGTCCAACTCGTACTGGGCCGGTTTTTTTTTTAGTGATACTCATCTTGGCTTAATTATATTTTTTTTTTAATGAATGACGTGACGAGCTGGTCGTTCACCTGATGTTAAGCGATACGGCCGCCCATAACAGTTGCAGTGACACTCGGAAGTTTAAAATAATTAAGTTTCGCGAGACACTGCACTGCGCACGTCATCCTGAGACATCACACAGTCTAGTAATCAGATTACTACACTGTGTAATCAGGTCATAAAGTCTCATTTGCCCAGTAATTTCACTAGCTACAATGCCCTTCAAACCGGAACACAGTAGTGGTTGCACACTACTGCTTGGCGGCAGAATAACTGGCAAAACGGTGGTACCTACCTAGATGAACTTTGCAGAAAAGTCCTACTAACTAGAAAATTTAAAAAACAAAAAAACTTAATTATTTAATTACTTACTTCAAAACTTAATATAATGATGTCAAAAAAGTACGTGTCATGTTACGGTAATGGGTAACCTGGTCAGTAGTATTCCCACAACCAAATGTGCGACAGAGAGCGGTGTGACGTCACGTCGTCGCGCAGTTCGTCTCGCTCACTCGCGCAGAAGCCTTGTTGGGTTTGTTGGCTGCCACGGATCAGACGCGCGGGCCACCCAGATGACGCGCTAGGGTTGGCACTAATAAATAATAATAATGAACAATAGGCATGATGACTACTATTAAATATGAACAAGTAAATATTACTTTCATAAAGATGATTGAAAATGAACGCAATAATTGAAAAAATAAGCAAAATCGGTAAATAAATCACGGAGTAATAAGCTTTTAAAGTTTCTACAGGAGGCATCTCCTGTCCCTTTCTCGCGAAACAGAGCGCCCTTACAGTTACTATGAAAATCCACTCGTGACGTCACATGCCAAAGAGATTGTATGAAAAGCTACCACAGCTTAGTAATGAGGTACTATAACGACCTTCCTCTGACGTCACGGGCCGTTTGAGCTATCTTTTTCTCTTCCGGTTTTTAAAATGCTTGTAATTTGGTCATTTTTTGAGATATTTCATTTTCGTTTTCACAAATGTTTATCTTTTGAGGAATACGATTAATTTAACCAAAAAAAAATTTTAGTCATCATGCCTATTGTATTTGTATTATTATTTTAATTTTAATATGTTATTTTGGTCTATTGTACTTACTTAATCTAACTAAATTATTGTGAACTGGTTTTAATATAAATATTGTTGATTTTATATTTTGTATAACATGTATAAGGTTTCGGTTAAGTCACAAGAAGGTAGGTACATCATGATATGATAAAAGCGAGCTAAGTTGATCATTGCAGAGGTGATTCAGATTGATATTTTTATTGCTTCTAGATTCATATGGACCCCGTCGGGCGCAGCAAATTTGGAGAGAGGAGGTGGTTGCCTGAGCGATAAGGATGCCGAGTGTATAACTATTATCAATGCACACGCATTTCATACAACATTTTTCTTCACACTTGCGAGGAAATAGTAAATACTAAGAAAAAGCTGAATACTGAGTTACGTGAGAAAAGCGCATTTATAATAGCATTTAAAAATTTAAAAATGTAGTTATTTGGTACAAAAAGGTCTGAAATAGTAATAATATTACTACAAATAAAAATTTAAATACCTAACCATATTCATCATCATCAACATTAACATCCTACAGAACATAGGCCTCCCGGAGAGCGCCACTTTGAGCGGCTGCTCGCCTCCTGCGTCCATCGGCTCTCTGCGGTTTTCACCACATGGACAATCAAACAAAACAAAATAATCTCTTATTTAATGAAAATCTTATCCTCGCGTGGTTTATCTTGTCTGACAACCCTACCATAAAATATAATTATCGGTAAACTCCGCGCAGAATTAATTTGTCAAAACATACGTCCGGCGAAGCATTAATAATGTGACAGGGCCTCAGATAAAGTCGCATGAAAAACTACTATCTGATAGCTTCATATATTTAATTTCCTACGTAGAGGTAAGTACCTATTGCGAAGTTCCCATGCACTTCAGTTAGGTAGTTGACCAGGTCAGCTCATAACCCGGAGGCGGCGGGTTCGATTCCCGCGACACTTAGAGCAACTAACCAATAAATAATTTATTAAAAAAATTATATATGCTCTAAGACCGCGACAGGACAAGTATTTGTGCACAGGGAAAAAGCGCAAATACTTGTTCTGTGTCAGTAGGCCTAGCACGAATATTTACGCGGGCGTAAGTGTAACGTTAACGTAAGGCCCCCCCCCCCTATTACGACTGCGTCTGCTACTCAACTGCTATCAAAGTTAATACAATTTTTGACAGCAGTTGAGCGGCAGACGCGCGTTAGCAGCGCTGCTAGCTCAATCGTAATAGGGGCAGATCAAATGCCATACAACTGGCTTACGTTAACGTTACACTTACGCGCGCGTAAATATTCGTGCTAGACCTACAGGATGTTAATATGGGAGTTTGTCAGCTTAATCATAATCAAGTACTAAAGTCGATTACACCCTTTTCTTTAAAGAAAATTATTTCTTTTAGCTGTAGAATGTTATGCAACACAGAATTAATAAGTAAAAAATAAGTATTCACAAATGAGTTCGAGTTTGATCTCAAACTTCGTTATGTCAAAATTTGAGTCTAATGCGCAAAATAGACGATCGGGACCAACCACCGACCAAGGTTATATTTGTCTCACATTGGTCGGGTTGGTGTAAAATCCGACCGTATGGATCACCATCCACACTTGAATGAAGTGACCGAATGAAGGCACCAACCACCATCCACACGGTCGGATTTTACATCAACCCGACCAAGGTGAGACGAATATGATCTTGGTTGGAGGTTGGTCCCGATCGTGTAAATGGACTTTAACTCAAACTTCGATCGTATTGGAATTCAGAGTCGAGTTTAGCGTAATGGAGTACAAGTTATCAGCTCAGCTGAGAATGAGACGGGCTGAGCAACGAAATCGGTGACTCGAGCCGTGCTCAGAGACCGCCATCTTTGCTAACACGCATGTTTTAAAACAACAAAGAAATAATAAGAAAAGAAAAGATGAATTCTTTTTATGGGCATGAATGACGTAACGAGCTAGTCGTTCACCTGATGTTAAGCGACACGGCCGCCCATAACAGTTGCAGTTGTTGCAGTTGATGTTGTAAATGTCTTTTGTGTTAAATAAAATGAATAAGTTTGAATAAAAATTAGTCAAGCACTATTAAAACATTAACCGTCTTACCACAAAAGATTTAGACGCGCTTTAAACACTTGTTGAACAGTTGTTTCATGAATTCCATACCACAAATCCCCGCCTAACACTCGTTTAAGATAGACGGGCGTTAAACACATGCTAAAATTTAAACATACTCAACCCCTTAGTTTAAGAGGTGTTTAACTGTCGCTCATAACACACACAGTCAAACTTCACGCTAATAACGTTCAGTTTTTTCTATGGTCACAGCTATGACGCTAACATGTATTGGATTTACAAAATGAGTTCTGCGCGGAATGAAACGTTTCGTATAATGTCACCTTATTTAAAAAATGTGGATCGAGTTAAACAGTGTTTAAGTAAACATGGTTTTGTAGTGACAAAAATAAAACATCCGTTTAAAGAGCATTTAACTTTTAGACGCTGTCTAACTAAACATGTATCTAAGCGATGTTTAAAATTATTTTTGTGGTAAGACGGTAAGAATTCATGGTCAATTGACAGCAGCCGCCAATGAATTAGGGAGCTTTAATACAGTATCAACAATCAGTCACCCATCCGTTTATCAGCCCCTGCAAGAATGGAAGCTGTTCATCTGAAAGTGGCTGTTGTAAAATAAACGCCATTCCACCCCTGAGATGATACGGACTTTTATTGGGGGGTGACCATGGCTTCAAAAAAAGCCGGAATTCTTCAGCAACAAAATTACAGCATGCTCACAGAGTTTTATCTGCATGGCTTATGTAAACGAATGATGAGACGAGCTAGTCTTGAAAAGTCCTGTTGGAATTTGCATTTTTCATATTGCCATTTGAATTTTACAGCAAAAATTGAGGTTATGATGACATACAGTGACACCCTGGTAGATATCGAAACTGCCATTTCAATATAACTTGACAAGGTGGTAAGACTTGCGCAGGGTTCATCTAGGTAGGTTCACCGCTATCTAGAACACTCATTCTATATTTTCGCATTCTACTGCCAATTAGTAGTTTACAAGTACTCTATGTTCCAGTTTGAAGCACTGTATCTCAAGAGTTACAGTGCTTTTATATCCTTCAAACTTACGGGCAAATGAAAGTTTATTACTTGCGCTCACAGTCTATAACTTTAGCACAGACTGTGCCGATGTATCAGGCTCAGGAAACTTTTATAGTTTTATAGTGGTAAAGAAAATACTCTATGGTCAAGTCCTACATTTACATTTTTTAAATCTTCGTTGCCATCAAGGTATTTTTTTTAACAATGCCAAAGATTACACCTCTTATAGGATTTGGCTTCGCGCACTTGTCATTTTGACAACCAGTAAGGTTCTTCTTCTTCTTCTTTAATGGCTTTCTATCGCTTTTTTGCAATAATTCTGCCAATGTCAAGTGAGTAAAATTTGTACGGTTATGTCAAGTCAAAGTCATATTTTGTCAGTCAAAACGCCAACAGTAAAATGGTGGATATTATACTGAAGGCTCTAAAAAAGGCCGTTGAAGCAAAAACGAAAATGCATGGTTTTATGATTTTTAAACCATTTGCCAACCCTCGTGCACATTTACGAACACTTTAACGGATAATAATCCACCCTTATTACACATTAAAGTTCAAGGTACACTTAGTTTTGAAAATTAAATTCAAAATTCACAACCGCCATTGTCGGATTTTCTTCAAAGACCAACCAGTAAAGTTATGTGCTGTCATTGATCATTATAAAACGTCAAACCAAGTGTCAAACCGCAAAGTCCATAATCTCACGTAACACATATCCACCCTACAGTAACTGATGGTCTGTAATAGAAATCGTTTTATCTAACTCCGCAGAAGCACGGGGGTGACTTTACAATGAATTAAATTATTTTGTTTGCTTGCGTAGTGTGAATCAATATTCACACTTGATGCGAAACAATATGGTGATGGGAATGGGCTACTTACCATACAGAATTATTTTGAACAGAACAAATAATAAAGAGCATTGGACTTTTAACCATTTAAACGTGTTTTTACAACACGTATTTCTATAAGATAACATTACAAAAGTATTATAGAAACCCTAAACCTAGAGTGCCCCGTTGGCAGCGGGGCAGGGCCCAAGCTACCGGTGGTCAGGGCTGCAGAGTGAGGAACCTCCTGACAATACGTGCCGTGTCCAGGAGTACTGCCACAAAACAGACACAAAACATATGCTATATATATGCCTTCTTTTTTATTGTTAATGAGGTTGCGTTTGGCCACATCTCACCGGTAAGTGTCGATGAAGCCTAAGGTAGGAATCCTGGCCTTTGATCCAACCAACCGTCTAGCGAAAGCCTCTCGAGATATTGGTCGAGGCCCTTCGCTATAAGGCTTACTCGGTTTGCTATTTTTATATATTATTATTAGTTGACAGCGTCCGTGGTGTGGTGGTTGAGCAGGTCGGCTCATAACCGATCGATTCCCGCGACAGGACAAGTATTTGTGCCCGAAAAAAAAAACTTAAATACTTGTTCAGTGTCTGGATGTTGTGGGGCCATGGTCCTCGTGGTTCCTATATACAGGGAATCCTAGTTAGGGTCCAGGATCTATGTATGTGTTCGTTGGGCGTTATTTATTTATTATTATTATTAATTATTAATAAGTTTATTTGTTGGTTTTGTCAAATATAAATGCCGTAAGTACCTACTTACACTCGTTAAAAAAAAAAACCAATAGATGTCTACAGCCGAATTAAAAACGGTTTCTTTTGTGAACTCTCAAAGAAAGAAATCCACATTTAAGTATTAGTTTTTGTTCTTTATAATTAAATTACAACGCCACTTACATGAAAAATCAGCTTAGATCTATAATTATGATAGAGCTAAACACTACTCCTGTCTGTCTAATTACTAAGCATAAGTACCTAATTAATTACTAAGTATAACTTATTATTGAGTCAATGTAAAAAAACAATAACTTCACACGTTGAGAACTAGTAATTATGTTCAATTAAGTAAATACAAAGTTTAGGGATGGGAGATGTCCGGACACTACGATATCCGGCTTATTCGGTTCGCAGAACGTGCTTTATCCGGACACTATTTTTATACAAATACGATGATTCGCTATTATAATATATTAATAATCAATAAAAACTCTTTATCGACAGACAGGTTTAATAAACTGCAAGAAAATAAGTTATGGTTAGATGACTGAGTGCTAAAAGTTGATCTCTTTCAGCAACTTTTTTTGTAATATATATTGTGTAGGTATGATAGCCTTTCATTTTGATTTGTATAATGCTTTTTTATGGATTTTAAGCCTTCTTTACACTGATTTATTCCTATTTACATATACCATTATAGTATAGGTAATTAGGTACTTTTTTATGGTAATGAATAACGTGACGAGCTAGTCGTTCATCTGATGTTAAGCGACACGGCCGCCCATAACAGTTGCAGTGTCACTCGGAACTTTAAAATAATAAAGTTTCGCGCACATCATCCTGAGACATCACACAGTCTAGTAATCAGATTACCATTTGCCACACTGTGTAATCAGGTCATAAAGTCTCATTTGCCCAGTAATTTCACTAGCTACAATGCCCTTCAAACCGGAACACAGTAGTACTTGCACACTACTGCTTGGCGGTAGAATAACTGTTAAAGCGGTGGTACCTAGACGAACTTTGCAGAAAAGTCCTACCACCTATTAAGTGTAAAGGTTAGGTATTAAAGGTAGAAAGACAGATAGGAAGAGAGGAAGGAGGCCAGATATAGAAGGAAATAAACCGATTACAAAAAGCACGTCGTATGGGGATGCCAAAGCTTTGTTGCCCATGCGATGATGGCGATTACTCCACTGACAATATCATCCTGTCCGGCTAGCTTGCGTATTGCGCAACGCGGCTAAATGTTATCGACACCGCAGTGAAGGATTAATTAGCATTCACATTCATTTTTAGCATGTGAAAACTCAATTAGCATTTCGCAAATGAAATGTAGTTGCGAAATTCTGTGAAATATGAAATTTCATTTCAATTAATTTAGTTCATTTTGAATTTAATTTTTAATATAAAGTTTCATTCCATTCATTTTTTTTTATTTCATTTTTCATATAATTTTCTTTTCATTTTTATTTTCATTTCCATTTTATTTCATTTTAGCAAATAGCATAGCAATAGCAATTAGCATGCTAAGACTCGTTAATTAGCATGTTTATGAAATTTACGCAAAATCGTATTAAGTTCCATCCCTACGATACCGTATCTCTTGGGAGACCGTGACAAGACTATAGTAGCTCCTATTAAGTGAGTCTTACTCTAACAGCGACGACCAGTTTTCTCGCGGTGCGCATGTGATGCCATCAGAGTACATAAAAAATTAAAAAAAAATCATCCGGCAAAAACATACTTACCTACTTTCGCATCCCTAATACAAAGGCGATGACAGACGTTGTACATTTAATTAGATAGAAGATCGCACTTCACTAATTAATAGTTTTGAGTTTGAGAAAGTTTTCCTAGATTTCGTATATTATTATCATAGTATATCATAAATACTTACAGGTCCTAAAATCTTTCTAGGCCCCAGTTTCACGTACATTTTTTTATTTTGTTTTTCTTAGATTTTGGCTCGACACATCGTGTATTTAGCCAGTGTCTAGTATTATATTTTCATCGTGTTATAAAATATTTCACTGAGTCAGGTAATAGTCTAAGTCAGGTAGTCGTAGTCCAGTCTAAGTCATGCTCCAGTAAAGTGGTGGCAACTTTACTAGAAGCTTCTATGAAATTTTGGAAGTAACACGGAAACTAACGTTTCACCACATTATATCACTTGCCCACAGTCATGCTCGTAATTCAGCACTTAATGCGTAAAACTCCACCAATTTTAAACATTAACACTCGAAAAAGCACAAGTTTTGATAAATAAATCAATGCAACGAAGTGAACATTTACGCGTTCCCGCCAAAACTCCCCACATACATTTCAAACTCGTGTCAAGTCAACAGACCAACTCTACACGCTCATTCGTTGAAGACCGCTGATGATCCACAAGCAACGAATCAGCGTCCAGTATTTAGAGTGCCAAGTTCACAAACAAATTCGACGAAAGTTTTGCTTAGGTAACTAAGTTGTATTTTAATGTACTTAGAAGGACATAAGTCTTTTGTTTTTGTTAGTGAAAAGACCTGCTTATATCATTGTTTCGATGGCTTATATTGAAGAGTGAAAGAATAAACGGAAGCTTTTGTTTTTTATTATATTCATACACACAGTTTCTGCGCTGTAACAATGTTTCGTTCATAAATAACTGTTTTCTACTAAGACATTACGCCTACGCAATCATCAATTTCCGAACGCAGCCTAGAAGAAAGGGCGCGAAACTTGTAGCTGTCAAAACTGACAGGCCGCCATCTTGGAGGATTACCGCCAACTCTCAATAACATTGCGTTAATTACTTCGGCGATTAGTCAAGTCGCCTTTCTTAAGGATTTTCTTACACCGAAGAGTAACAATAATAATAAAGTTTTCTGATCAGATTGCCTAAAAAGCAAATTAACTAAAAATGATGTCTAACATGCAAATTGCCATGGCGTAACATGCCTTAAAGCATTGTGCTCTATGAAAAAGTCATAAATAGATATCTTCAATTTCTTTTTCGCCCTTCGTTTAGGTCAATAAATTACCGTCTGATCACCTTCACCGTCAAGACCTGGGTAGTTATAGTATTTAGGATGGTGCCTACCTAGGTGCATACTTTAGGTCTCATATTGAAAAATCAAAATATAATAATTGTTGCAGTGGTATAATAACATGAGAACCGTAGCGGATGCATCGCCAATCCTAAGGAAGTTTAAAATTAAAAGTTAAATTAAAGTTTAAAGGCTGCTTAAAACAAAACCATGATAAGTTTCTTAAATCAGTGAAGTTATGCAATCTTCAGGAACCCAGCTGACAGTTACGAGTTAGACAGCGTATTCCAATACTCTTTTTATTTATTTTTTACACATATACTGTTTAAAATAGAAAAAAAATGGCAGTACTTAGTTAAACCGGGTCTCTTCGCGCACAGATATTAATAAAAATACCTAAAAAGTACCTAATTTAATTTAAGCTAAGTATGAACTAGGTAGACCGACGAACTGGTGAATCCCGCGGGGAGCCGATGGATGCAGGAGGCGAGCAGCCGCTCAAAGTGGCGCTCTCTTGGGGAGGCCTATGATCAGCAGTGGACATCTACGGGACTGTAAAGTAAAATATTCAAAAAAATGTTGTTTATTGTTTTAAATTTTGCAATTTGTTACATGACGGTGTGACAGCCGGCCCTCCTTAGACTTGAGAATGTAGAGGTAATGGGCTCACCCATCTCCGTTAATTATACACAACTGTTTGTAAGTCATTGTACAGGCAGACAAACAAAGCATACTTATACTTATTTTCTGATTGTGTGGACACCTTATTAAAGAAATTGTTCTATATTGCCTACAAAGTTAGTGTAGTGTATAGACATCCTCAGATGTAAGTATTATATTTATCTATGTATTAATAGATCTGTCGTCTCAATCGATACACTGCGCAGGCCGCGGGGAGAGGTTCAAAGGTGGCAGCACTACGAACCGGGGCGGAAAGAAAGACAGAGTGTATGCGCTAGAGCCGATACCTATTCATTATTTTCTAAGCATAATAATACGTGTGCATTGACTGCATTGTGCTAGTGACAGTGTATTCTATAGTTAGTGAAAGTGGGTTTATGACTATTAACTCTGGTGAAAATAAAAAGTTCATTTTCAGGATTTGTACCGAAAGAGTAAAGCGTACCCTATTACTAAGGCTCCGTTGTCTGTCTGTCTGTCCGTTTGTCACCAGGCTGGATCTCCTGTGATAGTTAGACAGTTGTCACAGACGATTTATTTCTGTTGCCGCTTTAACAAATACTATAACCAGAATAAAATAAATATTTAAGGGGGTAGCCATACAACAAATGTAATTGTTTTGCTCGTTTTCATAGTTATTGGATAGGAAACCCTTCGCAAGCAAGTCACACTCGCACATAGCCGGTTATTTTTTTAATATCTTAAAACGATCCCAAAATTTACAATTTTCCCGCCATTACAATTCAACTTTTTTAACACGTCTCGTAACTTAAGTTTCAATTTCAATCCCTATAAAAGACAAACCTTAAGGCGCTGAATGCTCCCAAATCGACTATTTTGAACGTGACTATCTCAAAACGTATAACATTTACAGGATTGAAAAAAATGCACGTTAATACTGGTCATATCTTCTTTCCATCTGCCGAAACCGAAACACGTTTACGAAAAGTTTTCTCGATAGAAAAAAATCGTGAAGTGACCTCTAAAAAAATCATTCAAACGTCCAAAAATGTTACATTATAATAAGACACCCCATTGAAATAAATCATAGTGATAAGCTATGTTTCAATGCATCCGTCTATAAGCTTATTTTTTTTATAACAATAAGCATTTTTCTAACTAATTATTTGTACCGAAAAATGGAAAAGTCGAAGTGCAACGCAACATAATCGCCATATTTTTGCCATGCATAAAGCGACCCTATAAAGTACAAAATAAGTTTCAAGTTTGTCTGCTGTAATAAACGTGCTCGCATTGGCTCCTGTCAGGGCCTTAACGCAGCCTTTAATTAAATTATAAAGATTACGGCGGTAATTAAGGCATAAAGCTAAGTACTATTTAGATGCGCTGTAGTACCAAAGGGTACCAAGCTGTTTTATATGAGGATTAAAAGACCACCATTACGTTGTATTATTGGAAACCAATTCGCTTGTCTGACGCAGTCTTCAACCTACTTGGTCTATATATCAATTCTATTATTATTTTTCAATCTAACTACTACTATGACACAGATTAAAAAAAAGATCTACTATTACTATGTGTACGTTTCTCTGTGTATACAATAATAAAAATACTGAAAAATGAAACAATTGACTGCTTTCCTTAACAACTCATACCGCAATAGAAAAAGATAGGGACGACAATTAACTCATTATAATAAAACTAAATAATGATGGATTACAAAATTCGTTGGCTTAATTCAAGCCACTAAGTTATTAAGCAGTTTGCGAATAGGCCGTGTGTCGCGGTTTGCGAATAGGAGCACCCCATCTGTCCCGTGGGTGCAGTAAGAGTCGGCTAAGGGAATATCCAGGGAATATAAAAACCAAAACAGTTGTTTCAACCTTTTTTCAACCTAAATTTTAGGTTAATATAGGACCTACCGAGACGATTTGTTGAATCAACAAAACGAAAATTGTTATTTGAATAAAGTTAATTTAACAACTGTCACTTTGGTTGTTCCAAGACATTTTTAAAGTGGTATATTCAACTCTGCCTTGTTCCTTCAGTTTCGTTTATTTGACTAAGTTGTGTTTTTGATTAGACTTAGGCAATATGCTGATCTAACTAAATAAGCAGTAAAATTAACCTGGATCTGACCGAACATACAATGTGGTGTTAGACTAACCCCTTTTTGTGGTTGAAATAACCTATTTCAACATAACATTTTATTTTTTGTTAAATCAATCTTCACACCATGTTTATTAGAACATAATTTTAACTAAAATTGAATGAACATTTAGAGAATCAACTATTCGGTTTTTCAGTGTAGGAGCAGCATTCTCTGAGGTACATTACAATCTGTGATCACCAAGCCGCCTGCCAAGTGTGGTGGTTATGGAAAATTTTCATTCTAAGCGTCTAAAGTGACGCCTTATGGGGGAGACCTATACGCATTTCGGGCTGATGAAGAAGCCGCTAACGCTCGCTATTCGCCATTGACTTGTTAATGGTGCTGCACAGTTAATGACAAAGTAGTATGTTCGACGTAATTGACATAACTTTTGTTGAATGTCATCTCTCTGCTTTTTTTTATATATATAACTAGGCGAACATTTGACCACGGTCTCACCTGATGGTAAGTGATGACGCGGTTGACGATGGAGCACCGAAGAAACCGGTTCACTCTAGCCTTAAAAACTGATTATATTTTTTTTTATAAGAATTAATGATTTGACGAGCTAGTCGTTCACCTGATGTTAAGTGGCACGGCCGCCCATAACAGTTGCAGTGTCACTCGGAACTTTAATATAATAAAGTTCCACGTGACACTACACTGCGCACGTCATCCTGAGACATCACACAGTCTGGTAATCAGATTACTACACTGTGTAATCAGGACATAAAGTCTCATTTGCCCAGTAATTTCACTAGCTACAATGCCCTTCAAACCGGAACACAGTACTGCTTGGCGGCAGAATAACTGGCAAAGCGGTGGTACCAACCTAGACGAACTTTGCAGAAAAGTCCTACCACCTAGTAAATAATTATTTTTGTCAGGGAACAATGACGCTGGCAAGGTGTTCTATTCCTTCGCTGTCCGAATTATAAACGAGGAATCAAAACGCTTTGTACGTATTCGAGGAATTTCAACCATATACGGATGCCGAGTTTCCGTGCGTCTTGATGTCCGGTGGTAAAATGGGGATGGGGGAATTAAGTTGTGCAATTCCATTGCACACTATCCGAAGTGCAGGTTTTCCTGTACATTATAATTTAGTACCTACTGCAGTACCAGAATTAATTTTTAATTAACTTCAAATAAGGAAATGGTTCTTAATTATTGATTTTTAGCATGCTATTTAATTCTCTGCTAATTGTTAAACAGTGACAACAACTGTGATATCGGCAACTCGAAACAAATAAATTACATGGTAAATATCCCGTTAATAAACAATATGTGAGTAGTGACAACACTTTTTTCAATTTTTAAAATAATGTTCATCAATCACCTTATTTTCTACTATACTGAGAAATACCTGTATAATACATTAGTATTTGTGCAACAAGAGAGCAACGTTGATCTTTGTGTCGAGTGCTAATGTTGAATCCCGAGCAAGCTAGGATTGATTCGAAGTTAGAAGACTGAGCGAGCAAGGGATTCAAAGGCACGAGATGCAAAAACTTTGCCCTTAGTAGCACATAAATACAATTTTTCACCTCAGCAGTGAGAACATCATTACAGGGCCATTATTCTCTATGAAAACACAGTTTCCACACGATTCGAAACCACGTCGTTAAATTTCGTGTCTTGCTCAAATCGTATCACAGCGTTAAGAATACTTTAGCATTACATTAAGGTATATTGACATGGTAGGTGGTAACTTTAGCTGCGTTGATGTTTCAGAACGCATCTCGGTAAAACATGTGATTTTTGACAGTTCGAATCGCGCCAATTCCAAATTCAGTTCGCGCGGTTTTTTTTTCGTTTCATAATAGAGTTTTGCAGATATCTTATGTAAGACAAGGAATTCGCGTGGTTTCGAAGTAAGGAATCGATACGGAATAATGGCCCAGGTAGGTACTTACCTAGTAACGAAACACTATCGCGTTCCCGCAAAATACGATTTTGCACACTGTTTTCTCGCAGCAAAGGCGGCCATTCCGAGCTGGGCCATTATTCCGTATCGATTCCTTACTTCAAAACCACACGAATTCCTTGTCTTACATAAGAAATCTGCGAAACTGTATTCTCTATGAAACGAAAACAAAACCACGTGAAATGAATTTGGAATTGGCGCGATTTGAACTGTCAAAAATCATATGTTTTACCGAGACACGTTCCGAAACCTCAACACATCAAAAGATATGACCACTTATGTCAATATATTTTATTCAAAATAAAGAAAACTTTAATGTAAAGTGAAGGTATATCTGACGCTGTGACACGATTTGAACAAGACACGATATCGACGTGGTTTCGTATCGTGTGGAATCTGTGTTTCCATAGAGAATAACCGCCATGCTGAGGTGAAAAATATTCTTTCTAATAATTTAAATCTAAACCCAAATTAAAAATATTTTGATGAAAGACAGATTAATCTTTTTTATAAAGAAGAATTTGTATTTATGTATTCACAATATTCACATAGTGTTGCTTACAGATCATATCGGTGGTGCTCTATAGAAGTTCGGTTGGTCAATTCTCTAATTGACCAACCAAATGTCACTGAAGCATAATGACTTATTAGCTAACTTGAAGATTCAAAATAAGTACCTTATGGAACTGCTTAGTATGAAAAAGGCGACAAATGTCGCCTAGACCCCTTTTTCAAAAAGAGAATTCTTCTTCAACCCTTCTCAACGCCACCTAGATCTAGTGACAACCGTTACAAACTCAAACTGTCACAGATTCGAATTAGGAATTCCAATTGCTTCCCGCCTAATAAAGCGATGGCGGGAAAGTAAGAGACAACTGACGTACTTTTAATTGGTAAAGTTTGCAATTGAAATTTTAAAGGGGGCTTAGTTTGAAATAAGCTTGTTGGTAGGGAATGCTGATAGAGAATGTTCATTGTTCATTGACCTGTTTGATTTATTAACTAAATAGGTCACTGTTTTAAACTTTCACCGTTGTTCACTGCCCGTCTATCTTCAGTCTACCATGAACATGGTATATGTAACTGTGCTGAAATATCGGGGACTCGATATAGAAAGATAGGACTGCAATATACCTATCAATCTAATCAAAAATCGTCAACGACAAAAAACACATGCAATAATTGTATAAGCAAGTTTTATTATAATTAATTGATAAATGACATGTACGCGAGTAGGTACCACCATATAACCGGATCCGGACATTTATGGAAGCAACGAGTTGAAAGTCGTACTACGAGTTGGCTCGCTAGTCAATAATACTATTTTCAAGTAGGTACTTTTATGAAATAGCTGTCATTTCTATTTTCAAATTTTAAAATCTGTACAATAAAATTTAAAGTCACATAGTTTTTCTTCAGAAAAAAGAAATACATGTTCTCAAGGCAAAATAGTGGGCAGAGCCAACAATAGCAATTAATTTAACACGTAATTAATTTAATTTCACACCCGTAGTTCGTATTTCAAGCCAGGTGTAACATTTCGCACCTACTTGACGCCTCCGTTACGTTAATTTAATATTGCACTAATAAGCTGTTATAGCAGCTACATTTGTAGTTAATAGCAGTTGCTATTCGTTGTAATTAGCACTGATGATTATAACGTACGCAGGGATCCCTCCCTATGAAAAAAATATTTAGTTCTTATTTTAATAAGCTTTTATTTTAATACCTAACTTTTTTTCTTATATATTTTGGCTCCACACATAGTGTATTTAGCCAGTGTCAAGTATTGTAATTTATCAACGTTATAGAATATTTCACGTAATGTCACGTCTTAGTCATAGTCTAAGTGATGCTCTAGTAAAGTGGTGGCAACTTTACTAGAAGCTTCTATGGAATTTTGGAAGTAACACGATAAACCACGTTTTACCGCATTATATCACATGCCCACACTCATGCTCGTAATTCAGCATTTAATACCTAAAACGCCACCAATTTTAAGTATTAACACTGGAAAAAGTACAAATTTTGAGAAATTATATAATGCAACGACGTGAAATACCTATAAGCCGCGTTTCCGCCAAAAAACAAATACCTAATTATTAAGTAGACAGTTATGTCATATTGAACCTTTTTCGTAGAAATATGAGCCAGTTTCTTTAATTTGTGTATTTATAATTATGATCTAACAGTATTTTGTTAATTCGAAATCAAATCAAAGTAAGTAGGTATGTTTTTTCTAAACGCTATCACACAATATCACTCTGCGAATTCAATTTTAAAATCCTATTTCACGCCTGTACACCGGAATTGAAGAGAAAAAACCGTTGAAGACTTCTCGTTAATGGCTTGGAAGGAAGTGGAGCTAGTGATGTGGAAACATCTGAATAAAGATATCGATAATTGAAATTCTAATACCGGCTGTGATTTTATCGACTATTTACATTTTCTAACGACAGTATTGTAATATGCTGAAACGTCACTCTATGGAAAATTTGAGTTCTATGTAAATTAAAACTAGCTCCAGGAGTTTGATATTTTAGTTCAAATTAGACATCGACGGAGTCTCTTTAAGCGACTTTACAAAACGGAGGAATTTTTTATTTCCAAAACCTAACTACTGAACCGAAAGTCATCATCATCATCATCATCAGCCGGAAGACATTCACTGGTGAACATAGGCCACATCCATAGAGCACTAATTTGAGCGGCTACATGCCTCCTTGATCCATCGGCTCCCCGTGGTAACCAACAAAGTAAATGAAAAAAACCAAATCGGTTTTACAATTACAGTGCTCAAAAGTAAAAAATAATTTTATAAACAAGCCAAATAAAGGAGACCCTCTTCTTTAAGTCGGTTGATAAAATATACGTAGTCCCTTATAAGAAACACTGCAACTATTTATTATAGGCGGCCGTGTCGCATAACAGGTGAACGACTAACTCGTCACGACATAATTATTTACTCACACATTTTTTTTAAATAATTTTCTATACGTATAATAACCAACTCATAAGCATCAATGTGTAGTTTTTTATTCTTTATAACGTGATCACTCTAGAAAATGACCATCATCCGCAACCATCCCCTAAAATAAACTGCGACAAGTATATTGTGTAAATCATTGATAGGCGCTAAGTTACGACACCCACACAATACTGCACTAACGGACAAAGCCGTGAAGACATATGTTTAGTGAAGATTGTAGGGGAGTTGCTAGTGATGTAACCTTTCCTTACTGAGAAATATCGATAGTATTTTTAATATTAAAATACTCGTGAGTATTATTCATTTTAAATAAGCATCCGACTGTTACTCACGTATAGTACTTTTGTCGTGCTCTTTTTTGTCTAATTTTATTGAAATGCTGTGTGTGATATGGTTTTGTATACGCGAAAATAAATAAACCTACGTCTACTAGGTACTGATAAAATCTGCACAAACTGACCTGTTTAAGTATCTACTTTTTAAGGAGAGTCTTATTGAAACTATTTGTTAAGTTGATTAAATAAAATTAACAAGTACATTTTTCCTCGTTTGAATAAAAACGCCGCGCTACTTCGTCTCGTGCATTTGCTGTAGCTTCCAATATTTACAGTTTTACTCTGGGCAACGCATCCTTTTGTTGTTATTCCATGCAGCAATACCTCATGTACCCATTACCTAATCTAATAAACAATTTCCTAAGAAGTTAACTTCAGTTTAATTCAAAATCAGAACTAGTTTTAATGTGCACTTCATCAAACAATAAAAAATGAGGAACTTGTAAAAATAAGTGATTTTTTATCATTTTGCGTATCTCAGCTATCACCGTTCTAATCTAATCTTTATTGCGGTTATAATAAAGTTGTCTTCAAGAAACACATTGACAGCTATTTATTAGCTACGATAGTAATCTGCACCATGTGCTGCAATTAGTGCCGCAAACAATAATATAATTATGTTTTTCTTTGATATATGATAGCCGTTTTTGTTTGACGTAGATTTCTTTATTATAAGTCAAGTGTTCATAAAGCCCTTAGATTGGCGGGTCGCGTTTGTGTTTTTATATAAGTGTCTATGTTACAATATTTATCCATATTCTTGTTTCGTTATGTATAAGGAGCACACTAATTCATCTAAGTATATTTCCCGATAGCTCAGTTGGTAGTACCCCTGCCTTCTGAACTGAGGGCTGTGGGTTCGATTCCTACCCAGGACAAACATTTGTGTGATGAACATAGATGTTCTGCGTCTGGGTGTTATATTGTATTCTATGTATGTATTTACAAACAAAAAAGTTTATAAGTATTGTATCGGTTATCTGGTTCCCATAGTACAAGCTATGCTTAGTTTGGGGCTAGATGGCGGTGTGTGAAATGTCCACACATATTTTTTTTATTTTATTTTTATTTTATTTATATTTTATTTTATGTTATTATGCATGTACAAACAAAAAGTACCTATGTATTCTATCAGTTATCTGCTTTGGCTGTCTATCCAATATTTGGCTCCCATAGTACAAAGTTTGCTTATAGTTTGGGGCGCTGTGTGAAATATCCAAAAATATCTATTCCTTTATCATTTAGGTTACATATTTGTATTTGCTTTGTAGTACTGCAATGGCTAATGTATTAGTTGAACAAAAATAAAATGCAGTGAAAAAAGTAAAAAAAAAAAACAAATATTGAAATCAGAATGTTAAGCAAGTAAAGCAGGTTCTTTTTATAAATTTCTTTTTAGTCAATAAGGTGCTGTTTTTTAGATTAGTTACATAACCTAAAATAAAATAAAATAATATTAAATGGAAAACATTATTCTTATGTTTTATATTTAAAAAACACGTAACGTAGGGCACGTAGGCTACATACACAAATCCTAGATAAGTATACCTATCTATAAAACTGCTCAGAACAGATATTACGTTTTCTTTTTAAAGTTGATTTAAATAATGCATGGACTTAAGACTAAAACCGCACTTTCAATATGAAACACATAATTAGATGATTACACGTATTTGCACTTGCGGGCCCCGTGTTAATGGCGGGCCGCAGATTGCGCATCGCTGTTTGCACACGATAACTGTATTTTACGTGATTATTCAATTGCACTATCTTAATATGCAATCTTGTAAGAACTTTATCGATACAAGTACGTACAATACTTAAACTCATCTCTATGGATTCCTTCGTTTTAGATTTTTGCACCCAAACGGTAAAACAAACCCTATTACTAAGGCTGTCCGGCTGTCTGTCTGTCTGTCCTTCTGTTACCAGGCTATATCTTATAAACCGTGATAGTTATACGGATAAAATATTCACAGATGGGTATTTATGTTGACGCTATAACAAAAAATACTAAAAACAGAACAAAATAAATATTCAAGGGGGTCACATACAACCGTGCTTTTTGCCCGTTTTTATAGATAATGGTACGGAACCCTTGAGCATGGGCAAATGAGGCGATGAAAATGACCATGACGCTTAACATCACGCAAACAACTAGATCGTCAAATCATTCATTAACATTTAAAAACCTATCGATTACCGACATGGTGACATGTTCACTTAATTAATCAATATCGAAACAGATGAAGTTGTTTTATCTCTTTTCTTCGTTCTTGCGTTCTTGCATCATTCGATACCTTCCATGCTCACTCGCATGATCGAGTTACGTTCGGCTCGTGTTACATCACTATTACACTGTACAGTTGTGACAGGCTTCTAGAATGCAGTGGTTTTACATATACCAACATTATAATCATGTAGGCTATGATTATTATTTCGTTTTTAAAACATGTAGTAATGTTCAAATCCTAAAAATAATTATAAAAAAATTGATATATAAATACAGCGCCGTGCGGTATCTCCTGTGACTTTCCCATTTTCCACGGGAAATATTGACTTTCTAGTACAAAAAGTATCCTATTGTAATTATTAACCCTTTTCTTATGATTATTTTATTTGGGTAATTCTTTTTCTTATTCTTTTTCAACCAGCACTACAACTCGTTTCCACACTACACAAAGGTTAACTGGAAGAAAATGCTACTTAGCATTAAGTTCGCCTATGTACTTGATTTACTCTTGTGCAATAAAGCATTTTCTATCTATCTATCTATCTATGTTTATTTTTATTTTATTTTATTAAATCACAAAGCAGATTACAAACACATCACAACACAACAATAGTTTTATACTTACTTACAGTTTGGAACTAGATTGTAACCTAATATGTGAATACAAGAGCACTAGGTAGTTTTATACAATTTCTATCAGGAAGCCTATGAATTTTGTTGTTTGACGGGCCCGATAGCTCAGTTGGTAGTATCCCTGCCTTCTGAACTGAGGGCTGTGGGTTCGATTCCTATCCAGGACAAACATTTGTGTGATGAAAATAAATGTTTGTTCTGTGTCTAGGTGTTATATTGTATTCTATGTATGTATTTACAGACAAAAAGTATCTAAGTATTATATCCGTTATCTGGTTCCCACAGTACAAGCTATGCTTAGTTTGGGGCTAGATGGCGCTGTGTGAAATGTCCACACTTATTTATTTATTTATTTTCCTTAGTATCTCTAAATGATAATTTAATTCATAAGTACTTATAAGTAGGATATAATTATCATATTGGTAAAGAATATGATCGTAACCAGTTTGCAAAGTTTAGATAATAACATAATATCGACAGTGTCACATCACTAAAAACCAATTTTTCCTACCCCTCCAGGAATTCCGTATAAATATTTATCGACTACGGTTCACGGTTGCGGAACCCTAATTTGATTAGTTTCTCGTATGTTTGAATTGTTTGAATAAATGTACTGGCACTTACTTGATAGTGAATAATTATGTTTAATCAAAATCATAACAACAAAAAACTAGGTGGTAACTTTTCTGCAAAGTTCGTCTAGGGAGGTACCACTGTTTTGCCAGTTATTCTGCCGCCAAGCAGTAATACAAGCACTACTGTGTTCCAGTTTAAAGGGCACTGTAACTAGTGAAATTACTGGGCAAATGAGACTTTATGACCTTATTACACAGTCTAGTGATTACTAGACTGTGTGATGTCTCAGGATGACGTGCGGAGTGCAGTGTCACGCGAAACTTTATTATTTTAAAGTTCTGAGTGACACTGCAACTGTTATGGGCGGCCGTGTCGCTTAACATCAGGTGAACGACTAGATCATCCCGTCATTTATTCTTATAACGTAGGTTCTCGTTATAGAACTATTTTCAACCGATTTCAAAAAAGCAAGACTTTCCTTTTTTATGTTTCTTACCGCCCGTAAGCGGTCCCGGCGGCGTGAGAATAGGACCACCCCTTCTCTTCCCGTGGGTGCCGCAAGAGCCGGCTAAGGGAATATCCAGGGAATGGGAGCAGCATACTCCTCGGTACATTAAAATCTACGATCACCAAGCCGCCTGCCAAGCGTGCTGATTATGGCAAAATATTATAAGCGCCCAAAGTGGCTTTTTAACCGGTAGGTAGTAGTGTACCCAACATGCTGACAGCACTGCCTCATTCAATTATCATGCTGATGCGTTGAGTCATAATTGCATTTTTTTAATCGTATGACTGGCCTGATAGCTCAGTTGGTAGAAACTCTGCCTTCTGAAGTAAAGGTTGTGGGTTCGATTCCCACACAGAACAAACCATTGTACGACGAACATCGATGTTGGTTCTGTGTCTGGGTATTATTTTGTATTCTACGTATTTACAAACAAAATTATCTAAGTATTGTACCAGTTATCTGGTTCCCATAGTACAAGCTATGCTTAGTTTGGGGCTAGATGGCGCTGTGAGAAATGCCCTCATATTATTATTATTATATTATATTTATTTACTTATACCCTTATACTAAAATAGTAGTTACTTGTGTTTATATCTTATGTTATATTGTTTATTAATTTTCAATTATAATTATGTAATGGATTACAGATATAATGTAAAAATTATTGCATAAATGTATTAAGAATTATTATTTATCAAGACTTAAGTTTTACTTCAGGATTAATAATGTTTGAATTAATTGATGAAAAAATGTTTATAACTACAATAAAAATTATTTAAAAAAACCCTTATACTTATATTTAGTTAAAGTCTAAGCTAGTAACTTAATGGGGCCAATTTCAAAGGCTTTAGTTGACAGATCTAAAGCTTCTAAAACTGTTGCCGTCCTTGTCAAATAGACGGCAATGTAAAAGACGGATATATTTTTAGCATTTTTAAAACCGTCAACTAAAGCCTTCAAAATTAGGCCTAATAAACTGTTATACAAATTTAACGATAGTATAAGGGTCGCGACCCTTGCATCAATGGAGCGAACATGTAATAATTTGATAACTACCCCTTTGGGGGTGCAGTGGAGAGATAAGGAGTCTCTTTATAGGGGCTGTTCTATGGGGGCGGTTGGCATGTTTTTAAATTGTTTTTGGTTGTTTGATTATGTATGGCATAGTAATATATTATTGGTGTAAGCTGCGGGGAGCTGATGGATGCAGGAGGGTCGTTCAAAGTGGCGCTGCCTGGGGGAGGCCTATGTTTAGCAGTGGACGTCTTCAGGCTGTTGGTGATGAGGATGATATTAATAACAAGATAAATATTATTGCAAACTTCTATCTTTTCATAGCAAAGCAATGGTACCTATATATAATTAAATACACATAAAACAAAAAAATAATAAACAAAAAATATGTGTGGACATTATCACACAACGCCATCTAGCCCCAAACCAAGCATAGCTTGTACTATGGGAACCAGATAACTGATACAATACTTATATACTTTTGGTTTGTAAATACATACATAGAATACAATATAACACCCAGACACATAACAGACATCGATTTTCATCACACAAAAGTTTATCCTGTGTGGGAATCTAACCCACAACCTATAGTTCGTAGCAGAGCTTACTACCAACTGAGCTATGAGGCCAGTCTAAGTATGTACGAAAATACGTATAGGGTGATAAAAATATTAGAGGTGGCACAGCTTCCCCTATTTAGGAGTTGTAGTCACTATGGTGTGGTTGTTATGTTGTTGGGATTTGTTTCGGCAAATTATTTATGTGAAAGGGATGATGCGAAGATTAAAAACTCATATTTGAGGGTGATTATTAGGTATGTACCAATATACCACAAAGCCTGAAAACAAAAGTTTTCAATCAATGTGAGTTGCCAGTGATGACTTATGGAACTGAAACGTGGTCTCTAACTGTTGGCCTCATTACTAAGCTCAGAGTCGCACAACGGGCTATGGAGAGAGCAATGCTCGGTGTTTCCCTGCGAGATAAGATCCGAAATGAGGAGATCCGCAGGAGAACTAAAGTGACCGATATAGCTCTTAGGATTAGCAAGTTGAAATGGCAATGGGCAGGCCACATCGCTCGTAGAACTGACAACCGATAAGGAAGAAAGGTTCTCGAGTGGCGACCACGAACTGGAAGACGCAGCGTAGGCCCCCCACTAGGTGGACCGACGACATGGTGAAAGCCGCGGGGAGCCGATGGATGCAGGAGGCGAGCAGCCGCTCTAAGTGGCGCTCCCGGGGGGAGGCCTATGTTCAGCAGTGGACGTCTTCAGGCTGTGGACGTGTAATGATGATGATGATGATGATTAGGTATGTTCCCAAATCCCTTTTTGGATTTCTTCTTTGTAGGGGATTTTGAGACTTTTAGTCTCCTATTTAGAAACTACAAAGATCCATGGGGATTTGACGCACTTCAATGTCTTCTAGTACTATTTACTAATATATAGTCTTTTACCAATATTATTACCTAAAATAGGTTTTTGGAGCAATAATCAAGACTTCAATTTTTTTATATAATATGTAGTAAAAAGTGTGTAAAGGGGTCCCATCAGGTACAAAAGAAAAATAGCCCAAACTTGCAAAAAATGTAGTAATCGTGTCTAGAGAGTTACTAGTTAGCGTCCAGTGTATTCATTTGGTCCAATACTTCGCCAACACGCAATAAATGTCGCTTGATAATGTTGCGTTATGCAGAACTAAAATAATTCGTAAAATGGCCCGCGTTATTCCGTTGTGGGATGATGCATCGTTACTGTAGGTATTATATTATCTGGGCTTAAAAAACTATTATGTACACCTAACTAAAAACGAAAATCTTATTAAAAAGCTATGTCCGTAAAAAGATGCTAAGTAAAAATAAAACACAGAATTTAGATAACTTTCTGCGGGGAGCGTACCCAAAAAGCTGGCGACATTTCCTCGTTGAATAGCCAGGCTGATTCGTTCGAGAGAAAATTATAATATTTACTATTTACTAAATATTATCATACTTTGGAAACCATTTCATTGGTGATAAAAGAAAGCAACTTACCAGAGCTAGGTCGGTCGCTATACCTCGTACAGTAAACCCAAGCTGGCCACACCATGGAGCCGTCACCACCACCCGCTGAAACAAGCAGGACAATCACGTAATAGTAGCGCAGTGTTTCAACGAAGCTGCTGCTTTGGGTAAAAGGTATTAAAAAGTCATTTTCCATTTAGTCGATGCTAAAGGTTATATGAATGATGATGATGGTGATGAAGGTGATGATTGTGATGATGATGATGATGGTAATCTTGGTGCTGATTATAGGTTCTTTGTAGGTCATGGTAGGTCCATAATACACCTTTGACTACATAGTCGCTTAACATCAGAGTTGAGGTCAGACGCTGATCATTAAAAAACAACGTAGATGAAACCATGGCCTTCATTTAAGAGTCATCATCATCAATATGTTCATCATCAGACGAAAGACTGAACATAGCCCTTCGTCTATGAGCGCCACATTCCTCTTGCATTCAACGGCTCCTCGGGGTTTTGACCAGATTGTCGGTCCACCTAGTGGAGGGCCGGCTACGCTGGTTCGTGGTCGCCACTCGAGAACCTTTCTTTCCCATCAGGTGTGGGTTCATTTAAGTGTTTATATCTTATTCAAAAATACAAAAACTTACCAGGAGCTGAAGAATTACTTCCACTGTCATCAGACTTCGATAGATCTATAGCTCCCTTATCACTTGGTTTAACTTCGGGTACTCTAGGCTCTTCAGGCTTTGCTACTGGCAAAGACTCTTTCAAGGGCACACTCTTAGCTTCAAAGTGTCTCACTTTAGCCTTCCGTTTAGTCAAAGGATCAGTTATTCGCCTCCCAAAATCAGCTTTAAGAATATTATCTATACTAAATTTAAGACTTTGATTCATAAATTCTCTCTCAGATTCGTTTTCTGGAGAATTTGGCATGAAATTCAATCTTCTATTCTCGTCAGTTCTTCTCAAATCTTGCGTCTTTCTGAAGCCGAAATTTAAACCAAATTGCGTCGGGTTTAAACTCATATTCGCTTGTGGTAATGGCAGTCTAGAAACGGTAGACTTTAGCTCGTGGTTGATTAAAGGGTTTTGGAATAAGAGTGGCTGGTTTAAGAACATTAAAGGATTTGGTGTAATAGGACTGGGTCTTAAAAGAAGGGGCTGATTCATGTTTATATTCTGACTTAACTGAGATATAGCGTTTAGATGCGTTTGTATATGCTTAAAAGATGTTAAACCTTGAGTATCTGATTTATCAGGAAGGTTATAATTAGATACAGGAGCCTCATTACCCACAGATAAAACAGTATCGTCGCTGGAACAAGAGTTTTCATCGTCCACACTGATTTCTGCTCTAGAACCTTCTTCGTCGTTTAATGGACTGACGCTTTCAGAGTTTCTAGAATCTTCGAAGTTTGGCGTGTTTTGTAGGAGTTTGTCTGTTGAGAAAACATTCTCGGGGCTATGGCTGTCTCTTTCCTTCTTAAGGACGTTGTGTATGGAGAAAGAGGATGTGTGTATTGGTTGTTTTTCTTCTTCGTGGTAGTCAGGTGTGGTGGTGTCTCTGGTGGTCGGTGAGTATGGTTCGTCATCGCTGGCGTCTTGGATCTTGATGGTTGGGTCTTGCATGTGCGTTGACACCGCCGCCATCTTGGTATTAGATGGTTACGCCATCTGTTGGTGAAATTAGAATTTAGGATGAAAAATTGTGCCTAGAAAAAAGATTAAGGCCTAGTACAACATTGTTTTTGTGATTTTAATTTATATAGTGTCCTCATAGTTTCTAAGTTTTGCAATCTAAGTACAATAGAATTTAAACTACCTGCTACCTAATCATCTATCATCATCATCATCATCATCATCATCATCAGTCCAAAAATACAAATAAAATGTTTTTGAAAATTCAACCCTTAAAGGGTTCAAAATAGAGGTCAGTGATAGCAGACATGCTAGGTCAGCTTTTCCTACTCTCAATAGAAACGTGACGAACAGCTTACTACGGCTTACGCGGCATGACCTCCGCCTAACCACAGGCCTTATTACGGGTCATTGCAACTTAAATTATCATTTGAATAAAACTGGAGCAACAGACAGTCCGCTTTGTAGGGGCTGCCTGCAGGAGGACGAGACCGTAGAGCATGTGATGTTTCACTGCGAGGCCACGGAAGAGATAAGAATTAAAACCGGAATGCGTGAACAAGCGTATAAACCTTGTAACCACTCATCATCGTCACCATCGACGCCAACACTGGAGCAGTTATGCCAGCACCCCAAAGCCGCACTCCGTTACTTTAAGGAGCTGGCTTGAGTAGATGCTGAAGGGTGGAATGCACAATACACTCCAAGCGGGACGTCAGTGCAGCATAGCGATTCAGGAGACCACAGCGCTGAGGCTCAGCGCTGAGGCTCAGCGCTGAGGCCTCGATTCAACCAAATTTTATTTGAAAATAGAACGGAAATAGCGTCATCGTTTCTGCAAAAGGCATGAGCTAGGGGAGAGCTTTCCGTTCTATTTTCAAATAAAAGTTGATTGAATCGAGGCCTCAGCGCTGAGCCTCAGCACTGAGCCTCAGCGCTGAGGTCTCCTGAATCCCTATGCAGGTCTTACCACCCCCATTCCAAATTAGAATTAGATGTTTTTTTTTATGAGAATGAATGACGTGGCGAGCTTGTCGTTCACCTGATGTTAAGCAATACGGCCGCCCATAACTGTTGCAGTGTCACTCGGAACTCTAAAATAATAAAGTTTCGCGTGACACTGCACTGCGCACGTCATCCTGAGACATCACACAGTCTAGTAATCAGATTACTACACTGTGTAATCAGGTCATAAAGTCTCATTTGCCCAGTAATTTCACTAGCTACAATGCCCTTCAAACCGGAACACAGTAATGCTTGCACACTACTGCTTGGCGGCAGAATAACTGGCATAGCGGTGGTACCTACCTAGACGAACTTTGCAGAAAAGTCCTTCCACCTAGTAAAACGACGGTATGAGTTCAAACAGGGACTCATAGGGGTACCAAATACTAAGAAAGGATATTTCACCCCCTGATGGTGTCATATTGCAAAAGCAATACCATAGACTACCTCTACTATAAAAGCATATAGATAATTCTCCAATTAAATTTCTAATAAATATAATAACTAAAGCACCTTGAATTGCTAAAACGTGACGCGAAAATACGAGAGTACCGCCACACTTTAACACTTTAACGATTCACAATATCATCTAAACAAAAACTTACCCTCTTGTCTACAAGATAAGGTCCAAATTTCTATACATATTTCTACGCTAGTGATGTGCCAACTCTATTTCCTTTTACAATAACTCTTAAGTCAATAGCTTGAGGGTTCAATTTAAACAGTTTCGAAGTAGCTTTAAATTTAGAAGGAGCTTTCAGACCGTCTTAAGTTTTCAGTTCAAATAGGTCTTACTGTAAAGAAATAAGGTTTATTTTAGATTGTTTAGTAGTTAAAGTTTATTTTGTAGTTATATTAAACGAAATGTCTGGTGCGCGCGCGCTGCGATGTGTGTGGTCTCTTGTGGCAACGGTTCGGAAAATGCTCTACCTTGGTTTTTCTTTTTTGTTCGTTTGAAAGTTTTTTTTTTGTAATTTTTACAATGATATTTTGATTTAAAAAGTATTTAAATTAAAATCAGAACATTTTTTTAGTAGGTTTGATATTATTTTTTAAAAGGGGTTATTTCGACTTCTACTTATGTCTTAATTTAATTCTGAGAATAATAATACACCCGCCAGTTATTTTGATTTGAAAACTACATAAACCACATAGAGTCTGCCTGTTGCACTGGGTACAACAAGCAGACTGTTGTTTACTAGGTGGTAGGACTTTTCTGCAAAGTTCGTCTAGGTAGGTACCACCGCTCTGCCAGTTATTCTGCCGCCAAGCAGTACTGTGCAAGCACTACTGTGTTCCGGTTTGAAGGGCATTATAGCTAGTGAAATTACTTGGCAATTGAGACTTTATGACCTGATTACACAGTGTAGTAATCTGATTACTAGGCTGTGTGATGTCTCAGGATGACGTGCGTAGTGCAGTGTCACACAAAACTTTATTATTAAGGTTCCGAGTGACACTGCAACTGTTATAGGCGGCCGTGTCGCTTAACATCAGGTGAACGACTAGCACGTCACGTCATTCATTCACATAAAAAAAAATGTTGCCGTTTGGGTGAGATTGCTGTCCGCGATAAGACCGTTGGTTTTTACACTAGTTCGTAATATTATTTTTTATTGATATCCATTTCATTGTATAATTCAGAATTATCAAAATGGTGGGTGGAGCCATGGGGGTTGAAAACGTAAAAAATAACGTAATTTTTTCAGTTTTAAACTATGCAAAGACAGACTCAACTCATAGAGGTCACGGACCCACTAGTCTGGCCTGATAGCTCAGTTGGTAGTAGTTCTGCTTTCTGAACTACAAATTGTGGGTTCGATTCCCACCCGGGACAAACATTTGTGTGATGAATATCGATGTTTGTTCTGTGTCTGGGTGTTAAATATATTTTAAGTATGTATTTACAAACAAACAAAAGTATCTAAGTATTGTATCAGTTATCTGGCTCTCATAACACAAGTTATGCTTAGTTTGGGGCTAGATGGCACTGTGTGAAATAACCACACATTTTCTTTATTATTTGGTTTATTTATTGCACAAAATCCACAGATCTTAAGGTAAGGTACAGCTTCACTAATCATTGAACCTATAAAAACTTGGTTTACAACAAATTGCAAAGTAAAAAAAATATGTAGAGCATTCTCCGTTCCGTATCTCGTACCATAACCTCCTCTTGGCTGCCCGCAGTAACTAAGTGGTTAGTACTATCAATATCCCTATAAAGGATTACCTACAGTACTCACTTTTTTAACCAACACATAAAGAAAAAAAAGAAAAAACTCCTTGGACTGGCATCATAGCTCAGTTGATTAGTCCTGCCTTCTGAACTGCGGTTTGTGGGTTCGATTCCTACCCAGGACAAAATATATTAGTGTGATGAACATAGGTGTTTGTTCTATGTCTATGTATTTAGTATTTACAAAAAAAAATAGTATCACCTAACTATTTGGGCATCGACTGGCCTGATAGCTCAGTCGGTAGTAGCCCTGCCTTCTAAACTATAGGCTGTAGGTTCGATTCCCACGCGGGCCAAAAATTTGTGTGATTAATTTCGGTGTTTCTTCTGTGTCTGGGTGTTATATTGTATTCTATGTAAGTATTTACAAACAAAAAGTATTTATGTATTGTATTGTTATTTGGTCCTACAATCTTTGGGATTAGAGCTAGGCCCAGAATTTAAAAAATATTAATGTAGGGTAAGTAATTCATTTTAATATAACGGAAAAATTTAATCAAGAACGTGACTAGGTGACATTAACCGCATCCATCCATCCCTCAAGCCAGGATATGCTTTACTTTTTTTTGTTATATTTTGGCTCCACACATAGTATTTAGCCAGTGTCAAGTATTATATTTTCATCGTGTTATAATAAAATATTTAACGCAAAGTCATGTAATAGTCATAGTCCAGTCTAAGTCAGGTACTCAAAGTCCAGTCTAAGTCATGTTCCAGCAAAGTGGTGGCAACTTTACTAGAAGCTTCTATGGAGTTTTGGAAGCAGCACGAAAAATCACGTTTCACCACATTATATCACTTGCCTACACTCATGCTCGTAATTCAGCACTTAATGCGTAAAACGCCACCAATTTTAAACATTAACACTGGGCAAAGCATAAGTTTTGAAAAATAATACAATGCAACGACGTGAACTTTTCCGCGTTTCCGCCAAAACTCCATGCTTTACTTAAGCTACCGTGACAATAGTGGTCTCATGTCCGAATTTTCTGTTCACCTTTTACACAATTTACGGGGTTGGTAGCGCCATCTATTGAAATATTCTTGAAAAATCACCCAATGATAAAATTTTGAGGGTTTTCTACCCAAAGGGTAAAGCAAACCCTATTACTAAGACTCCGCTGTCCATCTGTCTGTCTGTCCGTCTGTCACCAAGTTGTACTATCTCAGGAGGACTCTCACACGAAGAGTAACATACATCTATAAAAACGAGCAAAAAAATCACGTTTGTTGTATGGGAGCCCCTTAAATATTTTTTATTAGAAATTCTGGTTTAGTATTTGTCGTTATAGGGGCAACAGATATACAAAAATTTTCAGTGGAAATTTCAACTGTCTAACTATCACGGTACCTACATGACAGATACAGCCTGGTGACAGACAGCGGAGCCTCAGTAACAGGGTTCGCTTTACCCTTCATCATCATTAACAGCCTAAAGACGTCCACTGCTGAACATAGGCCTCCCCATGGAGCGCCACCTTGAGCGGCTGCTCGCCTCCTGCATCCATTGGCCCTTTAGGCTCTTCGGCCGTTTAGGTACGGAAACCTAAAAATGAAGTACCTAGGTGCTATTTTAAAATGCAATGTCAATAAGTTATCAATTTATTTTTTGTCACGAGCATTTATTAATCTTTAATTAACTTATAAATAATGGAGTTGGAGGCGTGTGTTACAGTAAACATCGTTTTATCACCTTTTCTGGTTTCATTACCGTATTTTTTGTTTTGTTAACTCCGTTTTGTTTTGTTTGGCTACACACGAATTCCTATTTAGCCAGTGCAATGTTTAAATTTTTCTATTTAGTCAAAGTTTATAAGGAATTTACTTAGACTATAATTTTGTTATGTCACATCAACAGACGGTCACTGTTGAACATACA
The DNA here is from genome assembly GCA_963580505.1 of Ennomos erosarius. NCBI lineage: Eukaryota > Metazoa > Arthropoda > Insecta > Lepidoptera > Geometridae > Ennomos > Ennomos erosarius. The sequence continues at coordinate 6,784,963 of OY757004.1, forward strand.
TAGGTATTAGGCCTCTCCAATAAAACGTTAATCTGAGGGTCTAGAAAAGATACCAACCACTAACGCTAACACCAAACGCTAACTTTAAAACTGTATTGAAATGACATTCGCTGCGGAAAAGTTAGCGATTTCAGAAATGTAATTTCAGTACGTTTTGGAGTTAGCGTTAGGCGTTAGCGTTATTGATTTGTATTTTTGCTAGACCCCCTGGACGCTTAACCTTACGGAGAGTTTGCCACCACTCAATCACCAATCACCACTTGGCAATAGGCTTGGTGATCGCAGATTGTAATGAACCGAGGAAAATGCTGCTCCTATTCCTGGATATTCCCTTAGCCGTCTCTTACGGCACCCACGGGAAGAGATGGGGTGTTCCTATTCTCACACCGAGTTACAGCACTTCAAACCGGAACACTATAGTGCTTGCACACTACTGCTTGGCGGCAGAATAACTGGCAAAGCAGTGGTACCTACCTAGATGAACTTTGCAGAAAATTCCTACCACCAGTAATCACATGTCCCGGACTAATCCGAACAGTTGGTAACCCTAGTTTTACATAAACACAATAATCCATAAACATAAAACACAAACAAGGGCATGAAATAATAACCACCATTTTGATCTAAAATGATATAAATAATGACTGTAGATACCTATAAATATAACTACATGAATCAATTATTCGCGTAATGCAGGTGCTGGCGGCCATCTTTGATGTAACACCTTATAAAGATATTAATATACGTACCTACGTGCTTGTTATATTAACTCGTCACGGAACGAATGCAAATGCCAATTATAAAGAAAAGAACTGGCAAGGTGCGAAAGTAATTGTAGATCTTTTTAAAAAAACAAGTGCGCAAATTATTGGGCAAAGATGCACACTTATTGACACCAATGGGGTAGAGTTATCTATTGAGATATTCTTGTTATGGAAGCTTTTATAGGATGGATGCAAGTCTTTGATTTAAGTTTTCGTTTCATCATTAACAGCCTGAAGACGTCCACTGCTGAACATAGACAGACAGCCACAGAGCGCCATTTAGAGCGGCTGCTCGCCTCCTGCATCCATCGGCTCCCCGCGGTTTTCACCAGATCCTCGGTCCACCTAGTGCCTACTCCTACGCTGCTTCCGGTTCGTGGTTGCCACTCGAGAACCTTTCTTCCCCATCGGTTGTCAGTTCTACGAGCGATGTGGCCTGCCCATTGCCATTTCAACTTGCTAATTCTAAGAGCTATATCGGTCACTTTAGTTCTCCTGCGGATCTCCTCATTTCGGATCTAATCTCGCAGGGAAAAACCCAAGAAGCAGCATAGCATAGCTAACGTGGCGTGGTTGTCTGTAGGCCTAGCACGAATATTTACGCGTAGTAAGTGTAACGTTAACGTACGGAAGGCAGTTGGCATACAACTGCCTTACGTTAACGTTACAATGAGGCGTTTTATTTTAAAAAAGCTGTAATTTTATAAAGACTCGATAGATGGCGTTAAAATGCGGGTTTTACGAGCTGTCATTGTTAAGTCAATAATTATGTATCGAGTTTAGTATTCTATCCTTATTTTATGGAAAGCATATACTCTAATGGCTTTCATCGACAAATCGACAACGTACTCTGTGATTCACTCAACTGAATTTGACATTTCCTTGTAACTCTTCCTCTGTACTTGAAACTACGACCATGTTTGAAATACGTCGTTACTACGCCATCTAGTGACAGACGCGGAACTAGTTTTTTTTTAATAAAACTTATCATTACTCGCGCGTAAATATTCGTGCTATAGGGCATTGTTTCGTTTACTTTAAAATATTCAAAAGCCGGTTTGATTACCAATTATATTGCAATTTATGGTACTAGGTGGCAGGACTTTTGTGGAAAGTTCGTCTAGGTAGGTACCACCGCTTTGCCAGTTATTCTGCCGCCAAGCAGTAGTGTGCAAGCACTACTGTGTTCCGGTTTGAAGGGCATTGTGGCTAGTGAAATTACTGGGCAAATGAGACTTTATGACCTGATTACACAGTGTAGTAATCTGATTACTAGACTGTGTGATGTCTCAGGATGACGTGCGCAGTGCAGTTACACGCGAAACTTTATTATTTTAAAGTTCCGAGTGACACTGCAACTGTTATGGGCGGCCGTATTGCTTAACATCAGGTGAACGACCAACTCGTCACGTCATTCATTCTCATAAAAAAAAAATTAGTAACGCAGTGGGCGATCTCATATTATGTTTATTTCACGTACCTATTTCATTTACTACTTTTCAATTAAAACGATACCTAAATAAGTGTGAAATTAATTAGACCGTACTTTGTGGGTATTGGCTATAAAAATTAGTTATTATGTGAATTTAATTGTTTTTCAATAGAATATAATTACTTTTTACCAACCTATATATAGAATCGATCGTCTAGGTAATTATTATTGAAAGAAAGCAGGTAAGTGTTGTCTGTCCTTATTTTGAAATTGGCATTACTTAATGCTTGGGATCTACCACAGAGCAAGACAAAAAAAACATGCTTCGGGCGATGCGTATTTTTCTTTTGCTCTGTTGGATCTACGGATAATTTGGGTCACTGATAGCTGTTCCTATAACCGATCGGCAAAGTTTACCAGGACAGTTTTGGCGGGAACGCGGAAAAGTTCACGTCGTTGCATTGTATTCTTTTTCAAAACTTGTGATTTTTCCAGTGTTAATGTTTAAAATTGGTGGCGTTTTACGCATTAAGTGCTGAATTACGAGCATGAGTGTGGGCAAGTGATATAATGTGGTGTAACGTGGTTTTTCGTGTTGCTTCCAAAATTCCATAGAAGCTTTTTGTAAAGTTGCCACCACTTTACTTGAGCATGACTTAGACTGGACTATGACTATGACTAAGACTTGACTACGTAAAATATTCTAAAACTCGATGAAAATATACAATACTTGACACTGGCTAAATACACTATGTGTGGAGCCAACACAAAGTTTACCATTATGGGTGACCGCTGTAGCAAAAAGTGGTTACAACTGATCGCTACCGTGCTTCGCAGGGCACGGTAAGCCGTCGGTCCCGGCTGTTGAGTCGATAAGCCAAATCAGAACCCTTTGGGTGGTCTAAAGATTCGGACACCAGGGCTGACCACGTGCCTAAAAAATCTCGATTAGAGGGTGTAGACAAGGAGTCGATTGGTTTCAAAATTCTGAAGCCGTGCTGCCAAAGGCTTCCAATTTGGCTTAATATTTGAGGCGGTTACGTCACAAGCCAGGGCCGACGCAATGGCTTAACGTGCTTTCCATCCTTTTCTAAATACACTTTTTGTATCAGTCACCCATCCAAGCAGTTACTAACGTTCAAGCTCGAGTTTTTATAAGTATGACTTCTATCTTATTAGGTATTTAGAGATGTTTTAAAAGAAAGGGTTTTGGAAAATTCAACCCCTAAAGGGGATGGGGTAATAATGTAAAGAAACGCGAGTAAAACAGCAGGATACCACTAGTGGTTAAATCAATTTCTCTTAATAATTAACAGCTTTTTATTTTTCAATTTACCGATCATAACTTGTGCTGAAAAGAAAACTTTTAAGTGCGATTTCAGTGTCGTAAAAGATGTTATAATTGAAAATGTTAAGGAGCAATTAATTTTCATTGTTCCTTCAAATTACCTATATCAAATTGAAAAGTATTGAAAGATGCTATAAAAATGAGCTCAATTTTTATATTTCTGTTAAGGATCATTATTAATTATATGGGAAAGATTTTAAAGTGTAAACTATACTTAAGGCATATCTGTAAAGATATTATAGACCTTTAAATTTAGCCTCTAAGAATTTCGCAGCTAGCAGTCATGTGACCATAGCTTAATTGGTAGAGAGTCTAATCCGGTGAGTTGGAGGACGCGGGTTCAAATCCCGCTGGTTTCTAAAATGTTAAGGACTATAATATCTTCATTATTATATAGGATACCTATGGTACTTTAATAAATATCTAATTGAATAATAAAATATAAAGAAATAAAATAATGTATGGACATTTCACTTAGCGCCATCTAGCCCCAAACTAAGCATAGCTTGTACTATAGGAACCAGATAACTGATACAATACTTAGATACTTTTTATTAATAAATACATGACATAGAATACAATATAACACCAAGCACAGAGCAAACATCGATGTTCATCACACAAATGTTTGTCCTGGGTGGGAATCGAACCCACAACCTTATACTTCAGAAGGCAGAGCTACTACCAACTAAGCTATCAATAATGGTTGGATACCTAAATAAATTAAGTACGTACCTATCTTTCTTATTTAATAATCTTACTAGCTGCTACCAAAATGCAACTTAGTTCGATTAAATATTGTAGACAGAAACAAAAACACTAATGATAAACCTACTTACCTACCTAAATAACTTTAAATTAAAGTTCTTGGGCTACAGGAGCTCTAAGAAATTAATAACGCGAAATATACATATTATTATATTATACTTCAAAATGCGATAGATTCCTATTATTCAATGAAACTCCTACCGCCATCTAGCGGACACCCAGCTAACTAAAGTTTTGCTATTTTGTTATGAATTTCTTCACAGCCTGAACCGGGCTGGGTCATTATTCTCTATGAAAACACAGATTCCACACGATTCCAAACCACGTCGTTATCGTGTCTTGTTCAAATCGTATCACAGCGTTAGGAATACCTTTACTTTACATTAAGTTATTTTTATTTTGAATAAAATATATTGACATAAGTGCTGGTAACTTTAGATGTGTTGATGTTTCAGAACGCATCTCGGTAAAACATGTGATTTTTGACTGCTCAAATCGCGCCAATTCCAAATTCATTTCGGGCGGTTTTGTTTTCGTTTCATAGAGAATAGAGTTTTGCATATTTCTTACGTAAAACAAGGAGTTAGCGTGGTTTCGAAGTAAGGAATCGATAAGGAATAATTTTTTTTTTTTAATAATGGCACTGAACATAGGCCTTCCCCATAGGCACTGTATTTGAGTGCTTGCCACTTTGGTACATCGAAAGGTTCTTTGTGGTCTTGGTCATCCACCTAAATAGCTTTATTTCAAAAAGTCTTTGTTATCAGTTTTTAATCACAATAAATAATTAAATAACGCAACAGTGCATAGGTATAATTATATACCACAGATTAGAGAAAAAAACTATACTCTGTGGTATATACCTACCTTATCATAATATGGACAATAATTTTATTATGGAAAATAGGGTAAGTACGGCAAAATTGAACACGACCACCGCAGGAACATTAAAATTATTATAAAAAATATTATTACCTATGTGTAATTTTCCTAAATATATAAAATTTTATATTCATAATTATAATAATTTCTAGCGTCGTAATGTGTAATAATTTTCTATTAATTAATTGTGCGTATTAAGTAATAAAATATCAAATTCCATTTTATACCCAAAAAGCTCGTTTGTATAAAAGCCAATGCCATAAATCAGTCTATACTTCATAAAAAGGCTATAATACTTCGCACATCTTGAATAAATTCTCACCTGCATAAATAGAAAAGGTATTTATTCCTTTGAATAAAGAATACAATAACACAATCGTTAATAATAGATAGGTATATTATTAATCGGTTATATTATATAATTTTTTATGGTTCTTATAAAATTTATGAATATTAACTAGCGGCAATTCATGAGATCACATCTGTGACAATATAATTAAAATAATGTTATATAAATATACGTTTGTATTTATGTCTGTAATTATATATGTATTTTGGTATATGCGCAGTTATTCTCTATTTTAGTTGAATCATTCAATATTGAACTTTCATGTAGAAAATAAAATTAAATAGGTACCTCGAGTTATTGCCGACAACAACTGTCACTGCAACTGTTATGGGCGGCCGTGTCGCTTAACATCAGGTGAATGACTAGCTCGTCACGTCATTCATTCAATTAAAAAAAACAGTCATTTTTAGTCTTACCTACAGTAAGTATTAAAAGCATTAGTTTAATGAAAATAATTCGTATGACCTTATTACATAATTATTAGAAATAACTGCATGGTAAAATTTCTACTGTTTAATATAAAAATGTAATTATATTTATAACTAATTACCCATACTGTCAATTTTATATTTATGAACGATTTCCGTTTCTGTATTTATAATTATAAGTGGGACACGTTTATAAACTTAAATTATAATAAAAATATGACATCAGCGGAGCGTATCAAATCGTAATCACTTTTTCTTTTATTATATTAATAATTTATGCATATAATAATTAATAAGAACAATTGTGACTTGTAAACATATTACCGCGGACGCAATTTGTATTTTCTTATTTATTATCAATAATTTCTTTCATAAAACCGTATAGTTACATACAATGGCACAATTGAATAAATTTTATCCATTATTGACATAGCATTAATGTGTCTGGATGGTAGATAACGAAATGGTAGATTTTCGTCTCAAGTTTATCAAAATATTATAATGGTTTCTTCTTCATAAACATTAATTAGATATGAATAGGATAAAATTTGGTGATTACTTTTGGAGTGTGACAGTCTTATGTGTGTATTGATTCTATCTTGACGCTGCAATGGCTTAAAAAAATTATATAATATTATATATTATTATTATTATTGATTTGATTGAAATATGGAATGTAGGTAAAGTAAGTAGCTTATTATTTATTATACACTGGATTAACCTAATCATAGAACATGTTTTATTATTCGATAGTTAAACCACGGGGTGCAGCTAGTATACCTACCTACCTTAATTATATTATGTAGGTATATTTATATTAGAATTATTTTTAATTAACACTCTGTTTCATAAAGTTCTAAATAGTGCACGAATTTATGTTCATAGCAAAACGTATTTATAGTTATTCAAAAAAATAAAATATTGTTAATGTGAAATGACAACATTAATATAAATGCAAAATTATTGATTAGATAATTTCTTACTATTTTTGCATTGGTATATATAACTATTACCGCCTCTCCTCAATACTTAATTTTGGATTTAAATTTTATTTAGTATATATGTAGGTAAGTAATATTGTAAAAGCAGGATACATTTCATGTTTTATATTATAAATTTAATTTATCAGTGATTAATATACCGGATGAATGAAGTGTTATTAAAACTAATAGATTTATATTTAAAAAAGTCTTCACGAGGCTTAGAATTTTGTAGCTTTGGGGGATACCGCTAGTGGAAGCTCATTCCCTATTTGTGTAGGCATACTTATGTTAAGAAAGCGCGCATAAACCGAGTTGTATTGTATGTGAATTCTACGACTCAATAATGTGTCTATGAGCTATTTCATGGCGGCGGTAATATTCCATATCTTTTATCTGTCTACATCAATAAAAAAATCTTAGCTCTTGCCTTTTTTAAGTGTTTTACTGGCCGACAACATTCTACTACCCGAACCACTATAATATAATATAAGTATCCAAATAATGTTTGTCCATTCAACTAAGGGTTAAGGACAGGAGTTTGCTATGGATATGTGCTCTATGGTCTATGATCTCCTTCCGCCCTCTCTGTTCGCTACGATTGTAAAGATAGGTTTTCTCAATAAAAATATAATAATTGGATTCGTATTAGATCGGCATTTTTATTTAAATAAATCAATCAGTTTTCTCACTATGTTCAGCAGGACATATTCAGGCTATAATGATTCCCTAATATTAAAATTAACTATTATGAACAATAAAGACTAGTACACGTACAAAAATGACAAAATGTACAAGCCGGTAATGTCCAAGCTGCTCATCCTAGCAGTCATTAAACTTTTAAAACTATTACGATTTTTTAATATTTAAGTAATAGCCTTTAGTTTTCACCAGCCGCTTCAAGGATTCTACGTAGGTAGGTACCTATATATGGGTACCTACCCACCTAAAGGCTCAGGAATTAAATTAAACTAAGTACTTAGCACTGGTAATAATTATAATTATTGCCTACGTTTTCCACATAAGTTCTCAATGTATAAATATTTTATATCACTAAAAGCTTTCAGACTAACGGGTATAGCTTTTAAATTCTAAAATTTCAAATGTTAAGACATCTCCAAAGCCTAATGTGTATAAATTATAAATTTATACATAATAACACACATTATTATTATCAATCATGCCTATTAATGTGTGTAAATAGAAACTACGACGACCACATTATAAATTACACCAACATTAAAACCAGGCCATGAAACCTTTCCCACTTCGCACCTTTAACAAAAGCTAAATACTGATTCATACCTCGTTATTCAATTCCGTAATTAAAACACTTAACTCACTTCACATAGCCTTAATTCAATTATCGAATAAAAACTTTTCACACGATCCATAGACACACACTGAATCGAACGCGCTCGGAAAACAACAAAACGGTGAAAAAAAGAAAAAAGTAGCTGTCAAAAACGCGCGGGAAACATAAAATTTCATGCGAAAATGATTTTTGACAGGTTGATTAAAAACTGCTTTTATTATTGAGACGGAATCGTACGCGATCCGCGAATGCTAGTAAAGACTGGCGCATAAAGGCTGCGCGCCCCCCCTTTACTGAGGCGTGGCTTGTCCAAGCCCACCGTTGGGCGGGGCGACAAGCATTATACTTTTTTCTTTGCCTATTTATACGTTCGGAAATGTGCCGGCATGGTTTTATTATTTTCGGTCGAGCAGTTTATTATATTGTAATGTCTGTCTGTTTGTTCGTCGAATTTAAATAAAAGAGAACTCGTCATTTCGTCATTGTTGTTGACTTCTTGGATGTATGTTGTCTTAATTGACGACAGGGTTTTTTGATGGTGTAGAAAGGTGGCGTTGAATTTTATATTTTCTGGTTTTGGTGGTTGATTATTTTTTATTTTTTATTTATAACTACGAGTTCTACTTCTGGCCAGCAGGTAGGATATAATTATTTATATAACAATAAGGTAGGTATATAATGTTATGCTTAGGTTGTTATGGTTATTTATATTCATATCAGAAATCTTAAAATTTAAAAGTTAAAAGTGCATATGTGATTTTGATTTGTAAATGTTAAAAATAGTCTAAGTAAGTATTTGAAACAATGTGATTAAGTATGACTTTGACTAATGTTTTAATTCTTATTATTTATTTTATATTATAATATTACGCTTCTTATTCACAGTCTGTATCATAAATTTATTTCAAAATAAGTAGGATGTTAAAAGTTAATGAATTAAATAAATAAATAAATATGTGTGGACATTTCACACAGCGCCATCTAGCCCCAAACTAAGCAAAGCTTGTACTATGGGAACCAGATAACTGATACAATACTTATATACTTTTTTGTTTGTAAATACATACTTAGAATACAATATAACACACCCAGAGGCAGAACAAACAAATGTTAGTCCTGGGTAGGAATCGAACCCACAGCCCTCAGTTCAGAAAGCATACTACCAACTGAGCTATCGAGCCCGTCGAATTCTGTGATACCTCTCTCACTCTCTCTCCTAACCTTAAAAAATACTTAGTTTTTGTTTTTTGTGACCATCTAGGTATCACACTGTTTCCTAAAGATAATATACACCTAGTTAGGTTAAGACTTTTCATACTAACCTAAGACTTTTCATAATATAAAAAAGTTGTAAATTATTAAGTACCTAACTTACCTAGGTAAGCTTCTTAATAATTAAGAAGTATAATTCTTAAACAGAGAATACTTGACAAAAGTTGGATCAACCATCTTCCCCCACCTTCCTCTTCTCTCTTATTAAAATGGATATAATTATGTCTGGTTTATTATTATTTATTTTTATAATAAGTAAGTACCTATATAAATTATTCTTCGAATCAAAAAATAATTATTACTCAAATAATTAAATGCAAACGGATTACTAGAAAACATAATTAGAAAATAATTACAAACGATATTTATGAGTAAATAAATTGGTTCGGATTTATTTTACCTAACTTATGTGTAACTATTTATTTCCGTTTATTTGACTGATTAACATTACCTGTGGTTGACAGATTAGAATAATATTTTATAATTATTGTAATAATAATAATTACCTATGTACCTACTTGATAATAATTATAATATTATTTTAAAGTTCCGAGTGACACTGCAACTGCTATGGGTGGCCGTGTCGCTTAACATCAGGTGAACGACAAGCTCGTGACGTCATTCATTCTCATATTTTTTTTTATTTTGTTGGTTTTCGTACTTCTACACAACTGCAAACGCATTTGTCACGTTTTAGGAAAGAGAGAAGAAATGCAATTTGGCCGTGGCATGTCTCTCTTCTAGCTTTATTTTAATTATTTAAAAAATATATATTTGTGGATATTTCACACAGCGCCATCTAGCCCCAAACTAAGCATAGCTTGTACTATGGGAACCAGATAACTGATACAATACTTATATACTTTTTTTTATTTGTAAATACATACTTACATAGAATACAATATAACACCAATTATGTACATCACACAAAATGTTTGTCTTGGGTAGGAATCGAACCCACAGCCCTCAGTTCAGAAGGCAGGGATACTACCAACTGAGCTATCGGGCCCGTCGTTTTGGACAAAAATATTTGTTTTTATAAAGCACTACTTACTTTAAGTTGCTGCTCTTGCTACTAATAGTAAGTACTTTAGTGCTCAGGTAATTAGTACATTAAGGAATCGATCACATAGGTACTTACATCGATCCTGGCCCCTAACTAGGATTCCCTGTGTCTAGGGACCCAGGAACTACGAGGACCATGCTCCCACAACACCCAGACACAGAACAAGTGCTAAATATATATATATTTGCGCACTTTTACAAAAACATTACTGGTCCTGTCTCGGGATTCAACCCTGCTGCCTCCGGCTTATTAGCTGTCCACAACCACTACACCATGGAGGTTTGCGTTTGATCACATTTCCCGGTTTTAAGTAAGTATATGAGTTTTCTGAGTATGTAATAAAAAACCAATATACAATAAAAAAAACGTATTATAATACAAATTCATCCCTTATTTTCACAATAGGTAACTAACCTTGTTTAATGAATAAATTTTATCTGATATTATTAAACCACGCATATAAATAAAAAAAATATTCCGAAAAAAAGGTAGATATTAAGGTAAGTATATTCAAGTGTAAGATTATTAAATATACAGTAATATATTATTTACAAAAATGGCATGCGTTAAAATTTATTGTCTTATATTTTTGTAATTTATATACGTTTGAACAATTTAATTTGATACACTCGATTAAAGTCTGCAGCTACCTGGTCTATTATATTACAATAATTACTATTTTAATAAATACTACAGGTAGCCCACGGTTTCACCTCCATTTTAAGGTTCTGTGGGGTCGTACTCTTTTAGCGTGATTCAAAACAGAGCCTATATTGGATCGCTTTGTGTTTTTTTATATGAAGACTACTTAGCTGACCCGCCCCAGCTTCGCACGGGTTACTTAATTAGTTTTAAGTCCTAACCCTGTTTATGGGTAAGAGAGAAGTGAAAGGTATTTTAGGTATTTTTTTACCTTTCTCTTCTATCTTTCCTTCGACAGGGTGACGGGCCCGATAGCTCAGTTGGTATATCCCTGCCTTCTGAACTGAGGGCTGTGGATTCGATTCCTACCCAGGACAAACATTTGTGTGATTCCTTATTGCTTGGACAAACCGCACTTGGCCGTTTTAGAAAACAAAAGGTATCCTAAATGTTATTCTGCAAAATCCGTTCAGTGGTTGCAGAGTGATGCGTGTTCAAAGGGACATACAGACAAACCGAAAATTCAAAAAAAATTGTTTCTATTTCTATATCGATTAAGAAGCATACTGCCGTCTAAATTTTCCAAAAATATTCAATGTACAGATTTAGCCCAGATACAGTTTTATTATATGTATTGATATCGATGATTGATTTTCACAAACGATCCAAACTAGGCTCTGTTTTGACTCGTGCTAAGAGCTCACAGTATGGCCCCTGTCTGTACCCAAAAACGGACCTTATTACTAAGGCTCCGCTGTCCGTTTGTCACCAGGCTATACTTACCTATCTCATGAATGAATATCTCGTGATAGCCCGACTCGCACTCGGCCGGTTCTCTCATATTATAATCTTAAGTTACTTAGTTACACCCAGTGCTTTCGTATGCGCGGACAAAAAGAAAAATCCTGTGTCTACTTCATAAAAAAATCCTTTAACTTTAATTTTTTTTTTAATTACAGTAATCCACCTCTTGAACACCTTTGGCTACACCTTCGGCTGTATCGTCGCTAGCCATCAGGTGAAATTCAGTCAATCGCAGGCTCATTCTACATAAAAAAGCCCAACTTTTGTTATAATAAGTAAGTACTAAAATTTACTAAGGCGGTAGGACTTTTCTGCAAGATTCGTCTAGGTATATAGGTAATGTATACCACCGCTTTGCCAGTTATTCATTTATTTGTGACTAAGGTGTATGTTTTATTTAATGTTATGTAAGTGTCTAATAATCGAAATAATCTAATTTTAATGGAATTGTAATTTATATAATGTGACTGACTTGATAATGAATTGTGTGTGTGAATATATGAGCCCATTGTAGCTTGAAATAAATGAATTTTAATTTTAATTTTTTTAATTTTAATTCTTTATTCTGCCGCCAAGCAGTAATGTGCAAGCACTAAGTACTGTGTTCCTCTTTGAAGAGCATTGTAGCTAGTAAAATTACTGAGCAAATGAGACTTTACGACCTGATCTTACCTTACCTAGGCTTTGCAGGTACTAAGTCACTTGTCGCTGATCAACGATATTAAGTTATTCTGTTTTAAAAAATGTTATTCCTTTTTTTGGCTGTAAAGTTAAGTAATAATGGGTTTATTGTGTTTATTAAGATAGGAGCTGTGGAATAAATAAATAAAGAAATTAAATAATAAATAAATCTTACAGTCTAATCTGATTATCTGATTACTAGATGACTCAGGATGGCGTGCGCAGTGCAGTGTCACGCGAAATTTATTATTTTAGCTTTCCGAGTGACACTGCAATGGTTGGGTGGCCGTGTCGCTTAACATCAGGTGAACGACCATCTTGTTGGTCTTTGAAGAAAATCCGACAATGGCGGTTGTGAATTTTGAGTTTATTTTTCAAAACTAGTGTATCTTGAACTTTAATGTGTAATAAGGGTGGATTATTATCCGTTAAGTGTTCGTGAACGTGCACGAGTGTTGCCAAATGGTTTCAAGATCATAAAACCATGCATTTTCGTTTTCTCTTTAACGGCTTTTTAGAGCCTTCAGTAAAATTGCAAGTCTCCCGACTTACCGCTAAGCCACACTCGCAACAAATTAATTCCAACGCGTAAACTAAAATAGAATAATTATCCAGGGTACCGTAGACACTTCACCTAAACACCCCGAGCCAATAAAAGAACCCTCGAAGGAAGTTTTTTTAATTAGTCACCGTTTTTAAGTGTTACTCTAAGATGGATGCTTTGTTTGAACTATTCCAGTTGCTTGCCTGGTCCACTGGCATGATATCTCCTGACAGTGTACGTACCTTAAGTTCTGTCCAGTTTCTTGCCTATGGGTGTTGTAACTATATAATGAGTACTAGGTCTCCTGACTGTGTAAAAGTTTTGCCTCTTGGGCTTGCCTTGACAGTCCTAAATACCATCATTGTCGATAATTTAATTAATTTGTCACGCTGAATATTAATTATTATTCAAGTATTTATTTCATTTTTAATACGCAGTGTACTTAACCTTATGTGCTTTATTAACGTGCATTTTGATTCCTCGTTTATAATTCGGACAGGAAAAGAATGGAACACCTTACCAGCGTCATTGTTTCCTGACATATAGAAAAGAATGAAGAATCAAGATCAAAGAAAACGGGACACCCAATGTGTCTTTTATTCCATCCTGCTCGGTTCTTTGTAATTTTGTATGACTGTCTCGTTTTGTTACTTCGCCCTCTACCCGCGCAAATGAGTCAAGTTTGTAGGAGAAATTATGTTCACGAGCTATCAACGGGCTTTATAATCTGTGATCATAGTATACGTAAATATCCTAAAAACTATCCAGCCAACTCGCTCAGTCTAAACACACCACCAGCCCGTACAAATAAGACTTATACCTCTTAAAACAAAGACGAGTAACGAAGCCTCCTTCGAGATCTCTTCACGGTACTTTTTTTAATTAAAACCTTTTTTACAAGTCACTCCCCGCCTTCTCGCGTTTCTTTTAATGATTTGAAGTATTTGTCCGTTAACTCCCCTTTTATTTTATTTGCAGTGACGAAGCGAAGCTGCGTTGTTGGTGTGATAAAAATAGTGTTAAATACCAACGATTATAAAGCCACGGGGAGCCGATGGATGCAGGAGGCGAGCAGCCGCTCTAAGTGGCGCTCCCGGGGGGAGGTCTATGTTCAGCAGTGGACGTCTTCAGGCTGTTAATGATGATGATGATGATGATAAAGCCCGTTGACAGCTCGTGAACATAAATAATTTCTCGTACAAACACGACTCATTTGCGCGGGCAGGGGGCGAACTAACAAAACGAGACAAACTCATACGAAATTACAAAGAACAGAGCAGGATGGAACAAAACCCACATTGGTGTCCAGTTTCTTCTCATAGGATTAGCGGTTGAAATACACCACTAATTTTCGTACGAGGGGAAGTTGTATCGTTGGTCAACTGAATTTATAGTTATTGCTATAGCTACCCCGCTGATCTATAATACAAGTTCGCTGGATAGACGATATCGTACAAAAATTGAGAATTTCTTGTGGAGTGTTTTGGCGGGAACGCGGAAAAGTTCACGTCGTTGCATTGTATTAATTTCAAAACATTTGCTTTTTCCACTGTTAATGTTTAAAATTGGTGGCATTTTACGCATTAAGTGCTGAATTACGAGCATGAGTGAGGGCAAGTGATATAATGTGGTGAAACGTGACTTTTCGTGTTGCTTCCACAACTCCATTGAAGCTTTTAGTAAAGTTGCCACCACTTTGCTGGAGCATGACTTAGACTGGACTATGGCTACCTGACTTATACTGGACTATGGCTACCTGACTTATACTGGACTATGACTATGACTGAGACATAACTTTGCGTGAAATATTTTATAACACGATGAAAATATAATACTTGACACTGGCTAAATACACTATGTGTGAAGCCAAAATATGAGAAAAAAAGAAACTTGTGCCGATTTGAAGCAGCGCCACTCCGAGTGCCCGGAGAACTATAATTTGAAAATCCATCGCGTTGATTGGTTGCTCTGAAAGTGTGATTCTGTGTCCTTATATCCAATGATTCTCACAATGTCATTCTCACGGATGTCTATACCCTAGTCTAGAGATCAATGGTCACTCTTATAGCAATCAGCGCCAAAATGGCGAAAATCAAATGGCTTCAGTCAATATTGGTCTAAATATATGAAGTCCACCGTATTAGTATAATAAATGTGACCTACCTACATTATTGTACATCACAGCTAGAAGATGTTCTCTGCTGAACATAGGCCTCCTCCGCCGGGAGGCTTTTTGGGTAGGAGGAGAAGGCCATTCCCTGGATATTTCCTTAGCCAACTCTTAATACGGTACCCGTCCACCCGTGGGAAGAGATGGAGTGGTACCTACTTACTTACCATGCTGACATTGCAGAAAAATTTACAAATCTTTCCTTTAGAAATTAATTTACCGGTTATAATAAAACTAACCTCTCAAACAAAAAAATTGTGTTTGATATCGGTTTACAAAAATGACAGAGATTATGAGCCTACAAAAAAAGGAAAATGTACGATCAAATTGAAAACCTTCTTTTTTGTAAATCCGTTGTAAAATCAGGCTAAACCATAAAATTCACTCGATAAAGATTTGTAAAATCACAGTGAAATTATCTACACAATAGAGTTAAAAGTATCTATTTCTATTCTAAGCATAAAGCTCATAGGCACCTAATTTCCGTAGCCATTTACCAAAAAAAAGCTAGGGCAAAAATCCGCTATTCTATAATAAGTATAATAAATAAGCAGTTGAGAACTCAGAACAGTACAAAATACTCTAATAAAGATCGCGTATCGATCGTAATTGCATATCTCAATGAATAAGCTAGTGAAATGTTTTGCTGAGATATCAATCTTTGAGCCATAACTCAAGATTACAATCTGTAGTAGTTTTACATTTTTATACGTGTTACGCCATCTATCGTCGAGTAGCAGCACTAGCCGGGTAATGAAATTCTAAAAAAATGTGGCGTATTGCCAAGAGAGTAATAGTAGATCAAAATCAAATAAATTCATATCAATTTCAAACGAGAAATCTAGGTTTTTGGATGCTCATTTTTGATTTTTGAGAACCCAAGAGAAAAATATAGTGTTAATGCTCACAATAGCATATTTTCGTTCCTTCCAATTTCTAAGTCTATGGGTTTTTGCAAATGTTCAGAAAGTGTGACATCTAGCGTTGAGTAGCAGTACTAGTATTATAACTACTCCATGAACAATGAACTAACTGAATGAACAGAGCCAAGTTTTATAGTAGCTTTACTAGATGGCATTTAATTAAATTGTTTTATAAATAAATAAACATATAATCTAACAAGTTACCATTTACCTACAAACACTTCCATTTACGCTTTGTGGGTATAACGTACTACGGTTAGAAAAGAACAGCCATTACGTAAATGCACAACGAAGTTAAAATAGTTCTCAAACAAGTATAAACAAAATCATATCGACCCATCGTTGCAGCATGGCTGCCTGCCTGCAGTTGCACGGCGAAAACGAAACGCATGCGCGCCAACCGTTGCGAGCGCCCTCTGCTGCAACTTTCCTTTCATGAAACAAGCCCGCCGCCATTTTGACATTTGTTTGGTATTTGTGTTCCAGAATAAAATCTATCATGTAATTTCTTATTACGAGTGCATTTTCTTCGTGTTTCCGTGATTGAACTAGTTTGCCGCGATGTCTGAGAGATAATTCCCTAGCATCAGCGAGAACCGCGAACGTAACGCAGTTGAAAAATCGATAATGTTTCAGTGCCGCTCTTTTTCTTTCGCGTTGCAATTTTCTTTATTTTTTTAGTTACAAATGTGATAAAATTTGTTTTAACATCCAACCGATTATGTTAGGAATATATTGGACTAGTTTTCGTTAAGAATAAGTGATTTAAATACGTAAAAAGTCGTGTTGAAAAAACGCGCGAATCGGTGTTTCGGCAATCATATTCTGATGAAAATAAAACTATTGTGCGGGGAGACAAAGGAACGATTTGTTCGTGCTATGTCCATCCGATGCGGTCGCTGATTTAGGTGGATTTCCGTGTATGTATGTAACTCTTCAGATGGAGTAATTATCAAACTTTCTAATTCATCGATTGAGTTCATGTGAGTATCTCTGCTGTTACAAAAAATAGGCATGTAAACATTTTGTAGTTTGTGTACAAACATTCACTTTCACCTAACAAAATGCCATGTAATAATATAAATTTACCGCTAATCTCAACCATAAGACTTAGCTAAAGCTACTGAACTATATTTTTGCATGTGTAAATTATATTTGGTATAATATTTCTAAGTAAGTTCCGTCGGGGGAGGCCTATGTTCAGCAGTGGACGTCTTCAGGCTGTTAATGATGATGATGATGATGATGATGAAGTTCCGTGTAGTGTAGGTGACTATGAATTACAAAACTGCTCCAAATGAAAATAATTAACTCTTATAGTACAACTACATGTCTGGCTCCTTGCCAAATTCCCAAATTAAAAAGGTTACAACTATAACTTAGCAAGCGTTTCCCATGTTTTTCACTTAGCTGGTCTGACAAGGAGTAGAGTTGTTATATTTCCATTAGTCTAGTCTTCACAATACCATATAAATAGCAGCTGTGAGTGTGATGCTTGTCTAAAAGACACCCTATGCACAATGCAGATAAACTGTATACAACTTGTGTATTATGATATGAGTGCGGAACCCCTAGTACGTGTTTTCCAATACGTGAATACTATTCGAATACGTGCAATTCCATTTAAAATTTGCACTGTCATTTTTAGTTCACCAACGTGTCCGCTAGGGGCGCTGTAGAGAAATGTATGGGAGAAAAGCGAGAAAACGTAAACGAATCAAGTTTTAGTAAACTATCAAAACTCGTACTAGGGGTAATGTACTCAAATAGGCCCCTATTACTGCAAATTGCAATAAATAGAAATCTTTAATATTATTTTACATCATACTTCCAGGTTAAGTCCCACTCAAACTTGCAATGCGTTTAAGAAGTAGAAAAAGGGAGCCAGCTCTCTCAAAGAGGAACAGCAAAGTTAAGAAGATCACCAAATCTCCGATCAAGCCACTATCTCGTACTACGGCCAGTTGGAAGAAGGTTATCAAGAAAGACGCCAAAAATGTCCTATTGGACCCTCAGATCTGTGTTACCCGGTCACAGAAATTAAAATCAATCAAAACTCGCCCTGTACGAACTAAATTTACTGCAAGCATGGAGAAGCCTTTAGAAACTATGCACAAAAGTAAAGCTAAACACAATGACCGCACAAAGAAACCGATTTTCCAAACCGTTGTCCGCAGCTCTAATAAAGATTCCGTATCTTCCACTACATCAATTAAAAAATCACAAGAAAAAACTACAGCCAAGCCTAAGGAAGTACGTAAACTACCAATCCGTCATAGCTCGCTGAACCGTGAAGTTAAAAAGACTGAAGTGACATCTGCAATCAATTCTCCAAGGAAGACTCGCCGTTTGGACAAAACTGATAAGGCAGCTTCGTTGAACAGCTCTCCGATTCGCAAGGTTCGTCAAATTGGACCAGCTAAACCAACTGTCAGCTCTACCAATGAAAGTCCTAAAAAGAAAACTAAGAAATCTGAGTCGGAGCAGTCCAGCCCCACTTGGTCGGGTCTAGAACAGACAGAAGAGGATATCACTATGTACGAACCTCATACAACCACATTTGACTTTCCAACAACAAAGTCTGAAGAGTCCGATTCAGATGGCCCAATTGAGTCATCAGATTTGTGTCTCCCGAATGACTGCTTGAATGATTTCATCCCGTTACCAGATTGCAACGTTCTGAATACCGATGAAGATATAAACTATCTAGCTGATAAAGCGGCCAGGGTTATGACAACGGATAAAGAAGGTCAATTGTCAAGGACTAACTCGGTTGATAAAAGACTGGCAAAGAGAAGGAAATCAAGCAATGATTTGGAAATGTATCAGCCGACGTCTACTACGGATGATTTGGATAGCTGTGCCGACTTCTTGGTGAACGGAGAGAAATATGTTCAGGTTGGTATTTTTTTTTTATTAAGTTATAGGCACAGCATTTGACCACTGTCTCACGTAATGATACGTGATGACACGGCCTACGGTGGTGTATGCTTGCCTAGAAGATAACACTTGACTTGAAGACTTGACTTGTATTTCTTTTATAATAACATTTGCAATGATTTTTAAATAGTTATTATTTGTAGGCATTTTGAACAGTGCCATCTGACTTCAAACTAAGTAAACCCTGTACTATGAGAATCAGATAACTGATAGAATACTTATGCCTGTTTGCACTAAAGCTTTTAAGTTCACACTTATCCTTCTTACTATCCTTTTCTTTTCCTTCTTACATTTGGGTATGCCCTAGCTAGAGAATTAAGTATGAACTTCAGAACTGACAAACATTAGCGCAGATGGTTGTTTCATACCTCTTATAATATAAATGTACCTAAATCGCAAACCAGTCTTATTTAAAAAAATATTACCACAAAAAGAAGACCACGGAAGAAATCATATCTAGAAGAAGAAACATCACAATTCATTGTATCTCTTTCCCACAGGGTGATGTAGTAACCATGTTAGAGCAAGACAGCTATGTCCGAGACTCTGAGTGCGAGATATCATCTACATGTGACACTCAAGGAACTGCTATAGAGAGTCTCGAAGCCCTATCAGCTCGGAGCCCTAGCAGTGGATTCCTCGCTGAAATCAGCCAGAGTTTGACAGCTGAGGCAGCTGGATGGGTAAGTTTAACTGAGCGAGTGAAGTTTTCCGAACAACTGTCAGCACTTTTTTTTTTCACACATAGTGTACTTAGCCAGTGACAAATATTCTTCGTACTCGTCAATAGCCTGATTTCACTAGGTGGTAGGACTTTTCTGCAAAGTTCGTCTAGGTAGGTACCACCGCTTTGCCAGTTATTCTGCCGCCAAGCAGTAGTGTGCAAGCACTACTGTGTTCCGGTTTGAAGGGCATTGGAGCTAGTGAAATTACTGGGCAAATGAGACTTTATGACCTGATTACACAGTGTAGTAATCTGATTACTAGACTGTGTGATGTCTCAGGATGACGTGCGCAGTGCAGTGTCACGCAAAACTTTATTATTTTAAGTTCCAAGTGACACTGCAACTGTTATGGGCGGCCGTATTGCTTAACATCAGGTGAACGACCAGCTCGTCACGTCATTCATTCTCATAAAAAAATAAAATAAAAAAAAAGACGTCCACTGCTAAACATAGGGCTCCCCAGAGAGCGCCACTTTGAGCGGCTGCTCGCCTCCTGCATCCATCGGCTTCCCACGGTTTTCACTAGATCGTCGGTCCACCTAGTGCGGAGCCTACGCTGCTTCCGGTTCGTGGTCGCCACTCGAGAACCTTTCTTCCCCATCGGTTGTCAGTTCTACGAGCGATGTGGCCTGCCCATTGCCATTTCAACTTGCTAATTCTAAGAGCTATATCCACAGAGCAAGAATAAAAAATATTTAATCGTAATTTTTTTTCAATGCATTTTTTTTTTATATCGGACATATTTTACACAGAAAATAAAAAAATACGTGATATTTTATTTTCGCAGTCCCCCACGTGAAATTGAAAGAAATTCATTCAGCACTTGATTTGTAGACACCCAATATATTTTTTTTGTTTACACTTGGTTGGTCTTTTAAATTATTTTTTGTTTCTCATAGAACGGGACTGACCTCTCCGCTGATGAATCTCTGACATGCCACGATGAACCTTCACCTGCTGAACTAGAGGTAAGCATACTGATGGATTAATTAGCATTCGCATTCATTTTTGGCATGTGGAAACTTAATTAGCATTTTGCAAATGAAATGTGAAATATAAAATTTCATTTCAATTCATTTAGTTCATTTCGATTTTAATTTTAAATATTAAGTTTAATTTCATTTTTATTTCATGTTTAATTTCATTTTTCATTTCAATTTTTATTTCATTTTTCGTCGCTGTTTTCATTTTCATTTCATTTCATTTTAGCAAATAGCATAGCAATAGCAATTAGCGTGCTAAGACTCGTGAATTAGCATGTCTATGAAATTTACGCTAAATCGCATTAATTTCCATCGCTAGTAAGCACTCCAACTTCAAGTTTATTTATTTATTTATTCATTACTAACTAACATTACACTACAGTATCAAAAATTTCGCATCAATAAACCACGGTAGGTTTGAAATGGTGTTAGCATTCATTACGCCCGCTATGATTAAAGTAACTAACTTAGAAATCAACTAAATTTATTGAAACAAACATAAAAAATACAATACAATTACTAAATTAAATCTAAACTAAGTACTTATCTAAAACTATCTAAACTTATAATATACACTTACAAATAAAAAACCGCGTTTAAGTCGCTGTCTGCGGGTAAGGTGCCCAAAAAGCTGGCGACATTATCTCGTTGAATGGCCAAACTAAGAAATTAACTAGGTATACTTAGTTTAATAATATTACTTAATTAAGTCATACTCCGAATTTAATTTTACAGACGTGAGAGTGAGAGGGTGCATACGGTTTGAGAACTGTCATTAATAACATAACAAAACCTAAAAATAAACTCTTAATGGCTTTTTATCATTACCGTATAGGGCAGTGTTTCCTAACCTTGGTCCCTTATCGAACCGAATGTTCGGCCGAATTATTCGGGCCAATAAAATGTTTTTTTTTTGTAAGTATTTAAAGCTGTTTTATAATAAAGTATTCGGGTAGTATTCGGCCGAATATCAGACATGTTAAAACATGCCGAATACGGATAATAGGCATCATGACTACTATTAAAAATAAACAGGTAAATATTATTTTCCTGAAGAAGATGAAAAATGAATGCAATAATTGGAAAAATAAGTAAAATCGGTAAATAAATCACGGAGTAATAAGCTTTTAAAGTTTCTGGAGGGGGCATTACCTGTCCCTTTCTCGCGAAACAGAGCGCTCCCACAGTTGCTTTTTTTTTCTTTTATATTTTAGCTCCACACATAGTGTATTCAGCCAGTGTCAAGTATTATATTTTCGTCGTGTTATAAAATGTTTCACGCAGTCATGTCCTAGTCATAGTCATAGTCCAGTCTAGGTCAGGTAGTCATAGTCCAGTCTAAGTCATGCTCCAGCAAAGTGGTGGCAACTTTACTAGAAGCTTCTATAGAGTTTTGGAAGCAACACGAAAAATCACGTTTCACCACATTATATCACTTGCCCTCACCCATGCTCGTAATTCAGCACTTAGTGCGTAAAACGCCACCAATTTCAAACATTAACACTGGATAAAGCAAAAGTTTTGAAAAATAATACAATGCAACGACGTGAACTTTTCCGCGTTCCCGCCATAACTCCCTCCACAGTTACTATGAAAAATCCACTCGTGACGTCACATGCCAGAGATTGTATGTAAAGCTACCACAGCTTAGTAATGAGATACTATAAACGACCCAGCTCTGACGTCACTGGCCGTTTGAGCTATCTCTTTCTATTCCGTTTTTTAGTGCTTGTAACATTGTCATTTTTGGAGAGTTTTCATTTATGTTTTCACGAATGTTTATCTGTTGAGGTATATTAATTTATGCATAAAAATAGAAGTCATTATGCCTATTGCCGAATATTCGGCTCTTGCCTAATAAATACAATAATTTCCAGGAGGAGGCAGCCGATGTGATATCCTCGTGCAGCAACAGAGTAGACTGCGAGCAAATGTCGTGGGTCGATGCTTTCGACCCTTACTTGTTCATCAAACAGGTATAAATTATTAATACATATTATTTTTAATTAATAAAATATACTGAGTGTAATTGAATTCATTAGCATCCTTTGAAACTAGATACCTACTCATGATACCGGTCACGTGTGGACCAAAACTTTTGAATTCTAACACATTGGTTTGGTAATAATAATAACTCCAAAAAATGGAATAACTTACTTAATCAAATGCTACAATACAAAAATGTAATTAAAATTATGAATTACTGTTTTTAATTTGTACATACAAGGTATAAAAAGGTTTAAATGTATCAAAATCATCCGTGCCAACTGCGTTAGACGCCGCGGCAATCTTCATAACTTTCAATAAAAATTATTTCATTTACACTCTTTACTCTTTAATAATCATCTATAAATTATGTACTATCATGGGCTCAATTTATGCTAATGAATTAAATTACATCCTGTATAGGTATAGCATTTGACCACTGTCTCACCTGGGCGATTATTCTCTATCGATTCCTTACTTCGAAACCACGCGAATTCCTTGTCTTACATAAGAAATCTGCAAAATTCTATTCTCTATGAAACGAAAATAATACCGCGCGAAATGAATTTGGAATTCGCGCGATTTGAACTGTCAAAAATCATATGTTTTACCGAGACGCGTTCCGAAACATCAACACATCAAAAGATATGACCACTTATGACAATATATTTTATTCAGAATAAAGATAACTTTCTTCTTCTTCTTCTTCTTCTTCTTCTTCTTCTTCTTTATGGCTTTCTATCGCTTGTTTGCAATAATTCTGCCAATGTCAAGCGTGTAAAATTTGTACGGTTATGTCAAGTCAAAGTCATATTTTGTCAGTCAAAACGCCAACAGTAAAATGGAGGATATTTTACTGAAGGCTCTAAAAAGGCCTTTGAGGCAAAAACGACAATGAATGGTTTTATGATCTTTAAACCATTTGCCAACACTCGAGCACGTTCACGAACACTTAACGGATAATAATCCACCCTTATTACACATTAAAGTTCAAGATAGACTAGTTTTAAAAAATAAATTCAAAATTCACAACCGCCATTGTCGGATTTTCTTCAAAGACCTCAAAGATAACTTTAATGTAAAGTGAAGGAATATCTAACGCTGTGACACGATTTGAACAAGACACGATAACGACGTGGTTTCGTATCGTGTGGAATCTGTGTTTCCATAGAGAATAACCGCTCTATACCCCTAGTACGGGTTTTCCAATACGTGAATTCGCGCGAATCCATTTAAAATTTGCACTGCCATTTTTAGTTCATCAACGTGTCCGCTAGGGGCGCTGCAGAGAAATGTATGGGAGAAAAGGGAGAAAACGTAAACGAATCAAGTTTTAGTAAACAATCGAAACTCGTACTTGGGGTACTGATGACGCAGCCTACGGTGTTGCATGCTTGCCTGGAACATATCTGTTAAATAACTCCCAACGATCACATATATACACTAGGTGGTAGGACTTTTCTGCAAAGTTCGTCTACTAGGTACCACCGCTTTGCCAGTTATTCTGCCGCCAAGCAGTAGTGTGCAAGCACTACTGTGTTCCGGTTTGAAAGGTATTGTAGCTAGTGAAATTACTGGGCAAATGAGACTTAATGACCTGATTACACAGTGTAGTAATCTGATTACTAGACTGTGTGATGTCCCGGGATGACGCGCGCAGTGCAGTGTCACTCGGAACTTTATTATCTTAAAGTTCCGAGTGACACTGCAACTGTTATGGGCAGCCGTGTCGCTTAACATCAGGTGAACGACAAGCTCGTCACGTCATTCATTCTCATAAAAAAAATAGATCCTGGACCCTAACTAGGATTCCCTGTATCTAGGGACCCAGGAACTACGAGGACCATGCTCCCACAACAAGTATTTGCGCTTTTTAGGGCGCGTCTGTCTGTCCGTCTGTCACCAGGCTGTATCTCATGAACCGTGATAGTTAGACAGTTAATTTTAACAGATGATGTATTTCTGTTGCCGCTTTAACAACAAATACTAAAAAACGAATAAAATAGGAGGCTCCCATACAACAAACGTGATTTTTTGCTCGTTTTAAATAGATAATAGTACGGAACCCTTCGTGCGCGAGTCACACTCGCACTTGGCCGGTTTTCATCATAAACAAATTATCTCCCAACAGTTGCCGCCACTGGAGAGTGTTGCCACAGGAGCATTAAGAGCTCGGTACCCGGCGCTTCCTCTCAAAACTAGGACCAGCCCGGATTTCAGCCTCGTAAGTCCTTAACATAGAGAAGAGTGAATGAATGAATGAACGAATGAAGAAATGATTGCAGAAACTATTTACTGTTTTGTGTAGGTTTTAAAAATAACTAAGGTATAATATTTATGATTTTTAAAGCAGTATCGCCTGCTCAGCGTAATAATCTATCGATTGAACCCGCATCCATCCATCCCTCAAGCCGGGATATGGTTTACTAAGCTACCGTGACAAGTGGTCTCATGTCCGATGTGATGTACTTGTCACGGTAGCTTAAGTAAAGCATATCCCGGCTTGAGGGATGGATGGATACGGGTTCAATCCCCGCTCGTGATTCTAATTTTTCCTTTACAAATGAATCTGTATAACTAAGGTTTTTAGCGGGAACGCGGATTTGTTAGAGATATTAAAATAAAAGCATCTTTCTAATAAAATATATTAAGAAATTTGTTTACAATTCGGCTATACAAGGTGACCTTGAATTGGTATGTTATCCCGCAAGGGGGGAGTGGGACCATGATGGCCGAGACGTTGTAAGAACCTTACTTGAAACTGCGTGTAACCAAACCTCCATGGTTAAAAATAAATCCATTAACAAAATCGCTCGTGCGATCGCTACGAGAGTTAACAAGATATTATAAATACATTCCTAAACACAGGTCGTTAAACTCATTTATGTGCACTCGGTCAAGGACGAAGTTCAACCACCCAGCTGCGCTAAGGCTATCTTCGAACGTAAACTTTACATGGCATTTCTTTAATGTAAAACTATTGATTTAGAAAAGTTGTAGAAGAAACATTGTCTGACAGCCTCCGTGGTGTGGTGGTTGAGCAGGTCGGCTCGTAATCTGGAGGCGGCGGGTTCGATTCCCGCGACAGGACAAGTATTTGTGCCCGAAAAAGAAAGCGTAAATACTTGTTCTGTGTCTGGGTGTTGTGGGACCATGGCCCTCGTAGTTCCTGGGTCCCTAGATACAGGGAATCCTAGTTAGGGTCCAGGATCTATGTATGTGATCGTTGGGCGTTATTTATTTATTTATTTATTTATTTATTTATTGTCTACTTACATTTACCCCCCATCGGGATAATATACCACTTCAAAATCAGGTAGTATATCTTTGTACATAATATTATAATGGTAACATAGTATACTTTCTTTAGGTATTGGATTTGGATGAGACACTAGTACATTGCTCTCTACAAGAGCTCCCGGACGCAAGCTTTCACTTTCCCGTGCTATTCCAAGAGTGCCGGTACACGGTAAGTTAGATATATAAAGATTCAAACTAGCTGACCCGCCCCGGCTTCGCACGGGTTAATTAGTTTTAAGTCTTAACTCTGTTTATAGGTAAGAGAGAAGGGAAAGGTAAAAAATAGGGGAAAAGGTTGAATGGATAGGATGGCAATAGAAGGGAGGCAGGTACAGCCTGTCTTCTTTCGCCGTCCCACTCATACTTTTCTCCTATTTTTTTACCTGTCTCTTCATCTTTCCTTCGACAGGGTAAGTATATTTTTTCTTATTTATTTATTGAAATTAAAATTGATAAACAAATACAGGATGTAATACAATTCATTAGCATAAATTGAGCTCATGGTAGTCACATCATTTATAGATGATTATTAAAGAGTAAAGAGTGTAAATGAAAATATTTCTTATTGAAAATCATGAAGATTGCCGCGGTGCCTAACGCAGTTGGCACGGATGATTTTGATACATTTAAACGTATATTATACCTTGTATGTACTAATTAAAAAGGTTACTTCATTATTTTAATTAAATTCTGTAATGTAGCATTTGATTAAGTAAGTTATTCCATTTTTTGGAGTCATTATTATTACCAAACCAATGTGTTAGAATTCAAAAATTTTGGTCCACACGTGACCGGTATCAGGAGTAGGTACCTAGTTTCAAAGGATGCTAATGAATTCAATTACACCCAGTATAAATATAATATACCAACAAAAAAACTTGAATAAAAATAATATCTATCTATCTATCTACATACATATTGCTAGGGCAACCTGCACTTGGCCGTTTTAGAAAACAAAAACAAAACGACTCCTATCCTGGTCACAGCACCAAATTGTAATATATACTACCTATACTTACTATATTATTCACTAACAGTACATCAACTCGACAGGTATTCGTCCGCACTCGGCCACATTTCGCCGAGTTCCTGTCCCGCGTGTCGCGCCGTTACGAAGTGATATTGTTTACTGCGAGCAAGCGGGTGTACGCCGACCGGTTGCTTAACTTGCTCGATCCGAAGCGAAGATGGATTAAATACAGGTATTTGATTAAACAAAATGATTACGTTTTAGTGAAATAGTACAGATACGCTGAATATTTGGTAATTATTATATTTCCTAAGCTAGGTATCTGCTAGGGTAGGTGGGCCGATGATCTGGTAAAATCCGTGGGGAGACGATAGATGCAGGAGGAGAGCAGCCGCACAAAGTGGCGCTCTTTGGGGGAGGCCTATGTTCAGCAGTGGACGTCTTCAGGCTTTTAGTGATGATCATGATTATTCGTAGACAGTTTATTCATGTTCGGTATTCGGCCGAATATTCGTTTGAAGTGTCGAATGATAACCGAATATTTTATTAAACCTGATAATCAAGACACGTGTTTAATTTATATTATTTTAATTTCCCCATGGGATCCCATCAGGTACAAACGAAAAATAGCCCGAACTTGAAACAATTTAGTAATCGTGTCTAGAGAGTTACTAATTAGTGTCCAGTGTATTCATATGGCCCAAAACTTCGCCAATACACAATAAAATATGTCGCTTGATAATCTTGCGTTATGCAGAAATAAAACAATTCGTAAAATAGCCCGCGTTATTCCATTGTATGGGATGAGGCATCTGTACTGTAGGTATTATATTATCTGGGATTTCCCATAGATACTCTCAAATTACAAGTTTTTCAATGTTTTATTTTTAATAAGAAATGTTGCTATTGTGCAAGTATAAAATTATTTCAACTGGAGTGGAGCTTTTTGTGTTTTGGTTTTTTGGCTTTTGTTCTAGTATTGCAACCCATGTACCGCAAAGTTTGCGTAAATAAACCGAATAATTCGACCGTTCGAACATTGAGGTCCTGGAGATGTTCGGCGCATCTCAAATAGTCTCGAAACCGACAATAGGCATGATGACTACTATTAAAAATGAACAAGTAAATATTACTTTCATAAAGAAGATTAAAAATGAATGCAATAATTGAAAAAAATATGTAAAATCGGTAAATAAATCACGTAGTAATAAGCTTTTAAAGTTTCTACAGGAGGCATCTCCTGTCCTTTTTTCGCGAAACAGAGCGCCCCCACAGTTACTATGAAAAATCCACCTGTGACGTCACATGCCGAAGATATTGTATGAAAAGCTACCACAGCTTAGTAATGAGGTACTATAACGACCTTTCTTTGACGTCACTGGCCGTTTGAGCTATCTCTTTCTATTCCGGTTTTTAAAATGCTTGTAACTTGGTCGTTGGATTTTTGGCGGGAACGCGGAAAAGTGCATTATATTACTTTTTAAAACTTGTGCTTTCCAGTGTTAATGTTTAAAATTGGTGGCGTTTTACGCATTAAGTGCTGAATTACGAGCATGAGTGTGGGCAAGTGATATAATGTGGTGAAACGTGACTTTTCGTGTTGCTTCCAAAACTCCATAGAAGCTTCTAGTAAAGTTGCCACCACTTTGCTGGAGCATGACTTAGACTGGAATATGACTACCTGACCTAGACTGGACTATGACTAAGACTTTACGTGAAATATTCTATTAACATGATGAAAAATTATTGTTATTTGACACTGGCTAAATACACTATGTGTAGATCCAAAATTAAAAAAAAACATTGTCGTGTTTTGAGATATATAATTTTTGTTTTCACAAATGTTTATCTTTTGAGGAATATTTTTAACTTATGAAAAAAAAAATTGTAGTCATCATGCCTATTCCGTCAAAACTCGGAACTTTCCTAACCAATATTTGTTTTTTCCAGATTGTTCCGTGAACATTGTCTGTTAGTGAACGGAAACTACGTCAAAGATCTATCCATCTTGGGTCGTGATCTAAGGAAAACTGTTATTGTGGATAATAGCCCGCAGGTATGTTATCTTTAAATATTGTGTAAACCGGGGGACGCGGATGGATGCAGGAGGTGGGTAGCCGCTTAAAGTGGCACTCTGGGAGGCCTATGTTCAGCAGTGGACGTCTTCAGGGTGATGATGATGATAATGATGTTATCAGTCAGGTCGCAGACGGCACCCAGTGCACACGCTCACCGCAAACCTACTCCCGCGGCGGACAATCTGATCGCGGTTCTCAAACTTTTTTATTGTGTCACTTAACTTTTATAAATACTTTTTCACAAGTCTGAATATAAAGTCTGTCAGTGAATATGTTTAACTGCAGCCGTTGTCAGGCTGAGTTTCGGGATGGAGTTCAGTGCTCCGTCTGCCAGAATCGTTATGACTTTCCCTGTGCCGGGATAACGGAGGCTGGTTTTCGGAAGCTCGGGGATAGAAAGAACACCTGGAAGTGCGCCACCTGCAAGCAAAGTGGAGCTTCCAGCCCACTTAATGCACCCGCGGGAAAGACCGGCTCCGTCAAATCGCCCACGCCTGCCAGTCTTGAGAGCATAGCGCTGGACTTAAAATCATTGTCTTCGCAGATGTCATCATTACCTGGCTTGATTGCAAGTGTGAAAGCCATTCAGGCTGATATCGCGGACTTAAAGACCATGAAGGCTGATATCGCAGACCTAAAGCTCTTAAAACCTGAGGTGGCTAACATGAAGAACTCTATTGAGTTCACACAGCACTCAGTTGAAGCACTTAATGAGAGAATTTCTGATGTCAGCCAGGAGGTCCAGGGGCTGGTCAGAGCCAGGGACGAAGTACATCTTCTGAAGCAGCGTTTCGAACAACTCGAAGGCATCATGCGAGAGTACGACCAAAGATCTCGTATGAACAACATTGAGATCAAGGGCATTCCTACATCGCCGTCGGAAAATCTATTCGAAATTGTGGCCAAGGTTGGGGGTCTGATTAGCTGCACCATCCCTAAAGAGCAGATCAATTATGTAGCAAGGATACCTGTGCGTAATGATAAAATCAATAAAACAATTATCATCGCAGTTCATAATCGCTACATAAAGGAAGACTTCGTAGCCGCAGCCAAGAAGCGCACTATTGTTCCGGCAGACCTCGGTCTCCGGGGGGACACTAGGATATTTGTCAACGACCACTTAACCCTGGAGAATAAGGCGTTGCTTAACAAAGCCAAGGTCATGGCTAAGGAGCGGGGTTTTGCTTATATCTGGGTGAAAGGGTGCAAAATATTTGCACGGAAAAACCCAACCTCTCATATAGTGGCCATAAAGTCAGAGTCCGACTTGAAAAAACTGACTTAATTTTAATTTACATAGTTTTTCTGTTATATTTTATTAATTGTTTGCTCCATCATCACAACCGCACCCCAAGTTTGAGAGACACTTGCTTACTCACACGCCGATTAGCACAAAGCGCGCACTTCGTGCCTGAGCGCATCGCTATCTCCTTATCTTTCCTACCGCTTGCGCTGTCGTTTCATCTCGCTCGCACTGGGCCTGGCGCATGCCTGCGTTATCTCAGTGAGTCTTTTGTTGCTGTTAATTATTTTATTACCTTCCTTTTGTTAGTGCAAATTTTTAACGATCTCCACAATTATTTATGCGATTATGCTTCATTGAATGTTTATTATAATATCTTCACGCCTTTTATGAGTTCTTTGGTGGTTTTTACATTTATCCAGGTGCTATTTAATGGCTTTAAAAATGATGGTTAATATTTATTATCAAAATGTTCGTGGATTACGAACAAAATCCACGGCTTTCTACAGAAATATTGCCATGAACTCATACGATATTGTGTGTTTAACTGAGACGTGGTTAATTGAGGGTGTTCTTAACAGTGAATTATTCGACGATCGGTACATTGTATGGAGACGTGATCGGGACTATAAAAAAACAAAGCAAAAGTTAGGAGGTGGCGTAATAATCGCTGTTCGCCGTGAGCTCACAGCCGCGGATCGCAGCGACTGGTGCTGTGATGCCGAGGATATGTGGGTAACGTTAACACTTCGATGTCGGAAGCCTAAAATAGTATATAAATTGCATTTATGTACGGTATACATTTCTAGTCAAAATTTAGGTAGTTCATTGTCTACCCAGTTAGCTACTTTTTCCGAGCATCTCCCGGATATAGTATTAAATAATCCTTGCGATAAATTTATAATATTTGGTGACTTTAACATGCCGAATTTACACTGGAAACCATCTGATGATCATTGTTCTTATGTTGCTGATAACATTCAAGGTTCCAGTCAGATTGACTTATTTGATAGTTTAGATATATGTAATTTGTCACAGTATAATTATATCCATAATCAAAACAATAGAATGTTAGATTTAGTTTTATCAAATAGTGAGGTGCTTGTAACCCGTTGTCAAAACCCAATTATACCCGAGGATTCACATCACCCGGCTCTCTGTGTTTCTGCTAACTTCGTAAAATTACACTCTCTTTCTCCCCGCCCTTATGTTAAGTTCATATATCAATGTGGCGATTATGAATCTATTATACA
Organism: Ennomos erosarius; assembly: GCA_963580505.1. Classification (NCBI taxonomy): domain Eukaryota; kingdom Metazoa; phylum Arthropoda; class Insecta; order Lepidoptera; family Geometridae; genus Ennomos; species Ennomos erosarius. The sequence goes on from OY757004.1 coordinate 6,816,809, forward strand.
AAAGTTAGACCCTATTAATTGGCAACAGGAGCTGTACCATAAACCATTAGAAAATGCCGTATCTTTGTTTTATGATACATTAGACAATCTCCAGAAAAACTATATACCTACTAAGACAGTCTATCCTACACGCAAGTACCCTGTTTGGTTTAGAAAGCCACTCATTAAAATGTTAAAAGAAAAACACAAATTCCACTCAAAGTATAAAAAATATGGTAACACGTCCGACCTCCAATCGTTCGTCACATTAAGAGATCGAGCAAAAACACTAGAAACTGAAATGTTTTCTGAATACATAACTAATATTGAACTTAATATCTCCAAAAACCCAAAGGCCTTTTGGTCTTATGTTAAGTCTAAAAGTCAAAACAACTCTTATCCTGCCGTGTTACGCTTTGGTCAGCGCTCTTCAGACTGTGGAGAGGATATTTGTAATATGTTTAGCGAATATTTTCATTCGACGTTTGTGAACAGCTTCCCCTCAGATTGCTCCTCATTTGAAATTACTGATAGTAACTTAGCGATGTCAGACATAGGTGACGTAGAAGTTATGACTCACGAAATTTTAAAATTATTGCAGTCTCTTGACTTGAGCAAGTCACCTGGGCCTGATAACGTTCCAGCAATATTTATTGTCAGATGCGCCGAGAGTCTGTCAACCCCTCTCACTCTTCTTTATCAGCGGTCTCTGTCAGAGGGAGTGGTCCCCACTATTTGGAAGACAGCATATATAACTCCGATTCATAAAAAAGGACCAAAAGATATGGTAGAAAATTATAGACCCATTTCTAAATTGTGTATATTTGCTAAAGTGTTAGAAAGAGTAGTCTACAGACAGCTTTATGCCTCTCTTAAGCATACACTTAGCACGCAGCAGCATGGTTTTCTAAAGGGTAGGTCTACTACATCAAACCTTATCTTGTGCAGTGATTTCTTGTCAGAACATATGTCGGAGCCGTCACAAGTCGATGCTATCTACACAGATTATAGCAAATGTTTTGATAGAATTGATCATTTACTGTTATTGCGTAAACTTCAGTCAGTAGGCATAAGAGGTAACCTATACAGATGGTTTACCTCTTACGTTCAAAATAGGTGTCAGACGGTGGCACTTAATGGGTTTACATCTTCGACTATGCCTATTCCATCTGGTGTACCCCAAGGATCTTTACTGGGTCCTTTACTCTTTAATATCTTTGTTAATGACGTTATGTCCTGCTTTTTAAATACAAAAATAATTTTGTATGCTGATGATATGAAGATTCTCTGTCCAATAACATCAGTCCAGAGCGCGCAAAGCCTCCAAGACGATCTACAGAGGTTTGAAAACTACTGTTACTTAAATAAATTAGATTTAAATGTTTCAAAGTGCTTTGTGTGCTCTTACACCCGTAAACCAGATCCCATAATTTTTAATTACAAACTTAAGAACTCTGAGATAACGAGGGTAAGTTCTATACGCGACCTAGGCATTACATTTGACAGCAAACTTCTTTATGATGACCATATAAATAATATTGTAAATAAAGCATCTAAAGCACTTGGCTTTATTCTGCGTGTATCGTCTGATTTTAAATCAATAAAAACTTTTAAAATATTATATTGCGCTTTTGTGCGTAGTCACTTAGAATATGCGTCACAAATTTGGAACCCCGCTTATAATGTGTATGTCATGCGGCTCGAGAGGATCCAAAAACGTTTCTTACGTCACTTGCAGTTTCGGATTAAGACATATGTCGCTGCTACGAAAAGAGATGTAAAAAATTTCACATACTTCCACTGTACGAGAGAAGGCGCATGGCGGATTTAGCTTATCTGGTCAACATTGCAAATGGCTCGGTCGACTGTCCTGAGTTGCTGGAAAGCATTGGCCTCAGAGTCCCTTACGCTTCCTATAGGAGACCGTGTTCATTGCGTGTCCCTTGTGCAAAAACTAACTATAGGCAAAACTCTTATTTGATCAGGGTGAGCAGATGTTTCAACGACCTATCGGTGCGGTGTGATGTGGACTTGTTTAACATGTCTGCCCGTCAGCTAAAAAGGTTGATGGGCAACATGTTCTTTAATGGCTAGGTTAGGTGATACATTGATTGTACGTATTAAACTTAAAACTAATTTTTTTTTTCCTTCGTTTGTGTGTGTTCGTCTATTGTGTACCTATATTTGTTACTTAATTTTTATATTTATATGTGGAAACTTTTAATTGGCCTTAAGTATTATATTTCCATATTTTATTCATGTAATTAGCTGTAAGTTTTCCAAAAATTCATAAATAAAATAAAATAAAATAAAATAAAATCGTTTATTCCTACTTTCTGGATGGATGCAGGTGGTGAGTAACCGCTTAAAGTGGCACTCTGGGAGGCCTATGTTCAGCAGTGGACGTCCTCAGGATGATGACGAGATATTTATTCCTACTTTCAGTTTTCATTTTACTATCCCTATTAATATCCGACGTTGTACGACTGGCATGATAGCTTAGTTGGTTAGCCCTGCCTTCTGAACTGAGGGTTGTGGGTTCGATTCCTACCCAGGACAAACATTTGTGTGATGCACATAGATGTCTGTTCTGTGTCTGGGTGTTATGTTGTATTCTATGTATGTATTTACAAACTAAAAGTATCTAATTATTGTATCAGTTATCTGGTTCCCATAGTACAAGCTATGCTTAGTTTGGGGCTAGATGGCGCTGAGTGAAATGTCCACACATATTTATTTTATTTTTATTATTGTTTATTTATTTAATGTATTAGCTGTGGTTTTAAATCAGGGTTGTAATGACAGCCATGATTAAAATCAGTGATTTAAATCGCTCGATTAACCAGTTATTTAAATTAGTTGATTAAAATCGTGATTTAATCAGGTGTTTTAAAAATAGCCAATGATTAAAATCAATACTTTTTTAATGGAACTAAATCAGGCAAAAATACCCCGTCATTTCCTTTCTAATATTGTTTATTTAACAGATAAAATTGTAAAGGAAAAATTTGAATCACGAACGGATTTTATACCCGCATCCATCCGTCCCAAGGCGAAGGGTAGGGCCAGATAAGCAGGTCGAAATTCGTTCAAAGAAACATCGTTCATAACTTTGACTACTATTACAAATGAACAAGTAATTCTTACTTTCGTAAAGAAGATTAAAAATGAATGCAATAATTGGAAAAATAAGCAAAATCGGTAAATAAATCACGGAGTAATAAGCTTTTAAAGTTTCTACAGGAGGCATCTCCTGTCCCTTTCTCGGGAAACAGAGCGCTACCACAGTTACTATGAAAACTCTACTCGTGACGTCACATGCCAAAGAGATTGTATGAAAAGCTACCACAGCTTAGTAATGAGGTACTATGACGACCTTCCTCCGACGTCACTGGCCGTTTGAGCTATCTCTTTCTATTCCGGTTCTTAAGATGCTTGTAACTTTGTCATTTTTTGAATATTTAATTTTTTTTTTCACAAATGTTTATCTTTTGAGGAATATTTTTTAATTTATCCAAAAAAAAAAAGATTTTAGTCATCATGCCTATTCAGTCTGAACTTCCGCGTGCCGCTTACGACGAAGTTAACGCGCAAAATGACTGATTTTGGAGGTTTTTAATTAATATCTATAATAAATGTCTATGTTTGTGTAGTATTTTTCAAAATTATGAATTCATCACATTAAATATAAATATAATAAATATAAATATGTGTGGACATTTCACACAGCGCCATCTAGCCCCAAACTAAGCATAGCTTGTACTGTGGGAACCGGGTAACTGATACAATACTTATATACTTTTTGTTTGTAAATACATACGTAGAATACAATATAACACCCAGACACAGAACAAACACCTATGTTAATCACACAAATGTTTGTCCTGGATAGGAATCGAACCCACAGCCCTCAGTTCAGAAGGCAGGGCTACTACCAACCGAACTATCAGGCCCATCAAATAATATTAATACTTTGAATAATACTTCAATATTTTAGTGTATGTTTCCTATAATGTAATGTTGTGTGATGTCCTGAATAAATGTTATTTTCTTTCTTTCTTTCTTTCTTTCTTTCAATAATGTCTAACTTATCATATCTGTGTGATTGTTTGTTTGTCCTCAGGCGTTTGGGTATCAGCTGGAGAATGGAATCCCAATAGACAGCTGGTTCGTAGACCGCGGAGACAACGAGCTTCTCAAATTGCTGCCCTTTCTGGATCATCTCGCTACAGTAAGTTGTAATAATAATTTATAATAAATAATCTAAGAAATATTAATAAATGAGTGTTTTTTTTGTAATTTATAGGCAAAGCATTTGACCACTGTCTCACCTGGGCTCTAATTCTCCACGAAAACACAGATTCCACATGATTTGAAACCACGTCGTTATCGTGTCTTATTCAAATCGTGTCACAGAAATACCTTCACTTTACATTAAAGTTATTTTTATTGTGAATAAAATATATTTACATGTTGGTAGTAACTTTAATGTGTTGATGTTTCGGAACGCGTCTCGATAAAACATGCGATTTTTGACAGTTCAAATCGCGCCAATTCCGAATTTATTCCGCGCGATTTTATTTTCGTTTCATAGAGAATAGAGTTTTGCAGATTTCTTATGTAAGACAAGGAATTCGCGTGGTTTTGAAGTAAGGAATCGATACAGAATAATGGTCCAGATTTCATAAGAAAGACAAGGAATTCGCGTGGTTTTGAAGTAAGGAATCGATAGAGAATAATGATCCTGGTTATAGTTAACAAAATAATATAATACTTTCACATACACCCGTGGTCCCGGTTTGCGAATACGACCACCCCATCTCTTCCCGTGGGTGCCGTAAGAGTCGGCTGAGGGAATATCCAGGGAATGGGAGCAGCATACTCCTCGATACATTACAATCTGCGATCACCACGCCGCCTGCCAAGCGTGCGGTTATGACATACGGAGCCGAGTCGCGGACACTCACGGTACGGCTAGTCCACCGATTTAAACTCGGTCAGAGAGCTATGGAGAGGGCTATGCTTGGAGTTTCTCTGAAGGATCGATTCAGGAATGAGGTGATCCGACAGAGAACCAAGGTCACCGACATAGCCCACCGAATTAGCAAACTGAAGTGGCAGTGGACTGGCCATATTTGCCGAAGAACCGACAACCGTTGGGGAAGACGTGTTCTTGAGTGGAGACGGCGACTTGGCAAACGTAGTGTAGGACGCCCACCGACTAGGTGGAGCGACGACTTGCGCCGAGTGGCTGGTAGTAATTGGATGAGAGGAGCCGAAGATCGGGCTCAATGGCGTACCTTGGGAGAGGACTATGTCCAACAGTGAACTATTATGGGCTGATAATGATGATGTCAAGCAGGGCGGTTATTCTCTATGGAAACATAGATTCCACACGATATGAAACCACGTCGTTATCGTGTCTTGTTCAAATCGTGTCACAGCGTTAGATGTACCATCGCTTACCATTAAAGTTATCTTTATTTTGAATAAAATATATTGACATAAGTGGTCATATCTTTTTATGTGTTGATGTTTCGGAACGCATCTCGGTAAAACGATTTTTGACAGTTCTAATCGCGCCAATTTCAAATTCATTTCGCGCGGTTTTGTTTTCGTTTCATAGAGAATAGACCTTTGCAGATTTCTTATGTAAGACAAGGAATTCGCGTGGTTTCGAAGTAAGGAATCGATACGGAATAAGGGTCCTGATGTGTGTCGCTTATCATAGACGGGAGTTTTAATCAACATCTTCAAGTCGAGAGAGAACAGGTATCTTCTAGACGAGAACGTCAAATTCTTTGCCTATAAAGATTAAAAAAAACAGCAGCTTGGCTGGCGGCTTGGTGATCGCAGATCTTAATGTACCTAGGAGAATGCTGTCGCCCATTCCCTGGATATTCCATTAGCCGGATCTACGGGAAGAGATGGGATAATCCTATTAGTTTAATATAAATATATATATTTGCAGAAAGATGACGTCCGCCCGTACATACGCGAGAAGTACAAGCTATTCAGTTATCTGCCTCCGGATTAATTTATTTATTATTATTATATACTATTAATTATTAAATAATGCCCTAATCAATATAGGGGCTGGGAACGCAAAAAGGGATTGGGCAAGATGTGTTATTTTTTTATTATTTGCCATTTTTGGCAATTTTTTTGATGATTAACTTTCAATATTTTTTTGCCGTTTTTGGTAATTTTTTTGTTTTTTGATGTATATATTGTAAATTGTATGAATTTTTTCAAATTTTGTAATTAATTAAAACGCGTGTCATTGATAACAAAATTGTGAATAAGCAAGAATATAGTTTTCTCACTTCCACCATAACGTCGTAAGTGTAGAGGGAGTGAGACATCAATAGATATTTGCCTGCTCTTTCCAGATTGTTTTTTATTATTGAAACACGTTAAGGGTTCATGATGCCTGAATCTTCTCTCTCTCGCACGTTTTGATTTTTTAAAGATATAAAAAGAATCACGACAATTAAAACAATTCAAAAATATTTTCATGCATATATATTTTTTCTTTTTATACTGTTTTTTATTTTATTTGTCTTTAAATAATAATCTGCCCAATCGCTTTTGAAATCTTAGAATAAGTTTATATCGTAAAAAATATATAAAATTTGAATCTTAATTTTAAGTCAAAATTCTAATTATTAATAAATCATTGAAATACTATTATTTATAGAAATCGGCAATCTATTAGAAATATAATTAGGTTTTTAAATAATAGAATATATTATTATGGAATACGGTTTTAAATGAAGATGTAATCCTAATAATTATTATTATTACAATTATTACTATTAAAATCACAATGCATTTGGTTTTGCCAAAATAATTGGGTATATTAATAATACTGTGATTTTTTTAATTGAAAATTATTTTCTGTTTTATTTTTTTAATATTTTTTTTGTTTTTGATATAATCTCCAGTGCTTAATTTTACGTAATAAATAATGTTTTTTTTTAACCATCACAATTAATTGATTATGCACGTATAATAATCCAATTATTGTTTTTATATCTAAAATAAAATGAATATGAATTATATTATTTTATAATTACTTTAATATTATTTAATCTGTAATTAATGAGCTTAATATACATTATTAATATTATATAATAATGTTTAAGCTCGACGATTCTTAGGTGCTATTTTTTACTTTTTTTTTACATTTAGTGTAATTTTATTCTTTGTTTTTAAAGCATTATGGACTTTAAATTCTTCAAACAAAATAATTTTGGGTTTCTTTGCTTTGAGGCTATTTCAATATGTAAAATACATAATGACATCATTAAAAAAAATCATTTTTTTCGATTAAATTAAACTTATATATAATAAATACACTATGAATGGCTAATTAAATATGATCTTCATTAAAAATTTATTATATTACTAAAACGATAGTTCAAAATCAATTTTGAAATGTCCGCCAATATTTTTGACGTAAAATCTTACATTTTAATCATTTATTTATTTTAAGCATCGTTTAAGCAAAATGTATTTTTTTAATACAAACTTAAATAATCCAGTTTTGTTCAGCTTATAGGTTTTAAAATATCTACCAGTTCTTTTTTCATTTATTAATTATTTTTATAATTATACGTAAAATTTACAGTTATTTTGGAATAAGAGTGGAATAATAATATACTTTATAAACATACTAAAATAGGTTAAATAATAAATAGGTTTCGGCGGTTAATAACCAAATCGAGCTTAAGGCGGAGGTTAGTGTTTTTTTGGCACTTTCCTGGTGAAATACCAAACCGGCTAAGTGCGAGTCGAACTCGCGACGAAAGGTTTCGTACCTACATTATCTGTAAAAACTTGAAAAAAATCACGTTTGTTGTATGGGCACCCTTAAATGTGCTTGTACATCTGTGAAAATTTCAACTGTCTAACTATCACGGTTCATGAGATAAGGGCCTGGACAGACAGACAGACGGACAGCGTAGCCTTAGTAATAGGGTTCGCTATACCATTTGGATATGGTACCTTAAAAATCGCGCGAATTTTACCCAGTTTCTGTCGAATATATTTTAACAAAAAAAAAGTGTATTTCCACAAAAAATTCATCGTTTTAATAATTGTATATTATTAAACTATGAAGGCATGTTGCAGACGACAAAGACCCATATTTTAAGTTTATGTTTGATTTTTTTTTTAATTTTTCTTAATATTTATTTTTATATTTTTATTTCCTACGGTTAAATACGTACATCTCGTTACTCGGCGCAAACATAAGTATTATTGTTAACTAGAGATATTGGGTACCCAAGGTACAGGCTTAGCCTAGTTTGGGGCCCGTTGCAATGCCTATCATATCACATTCAATCTTTTTATTGATATAATGTATGTACTTCAATTGTTACGATTCTTTGTAAATGGCTCTGGAAATAATTTTGGAGGTTCTTAATTAAATATTAATTAAGAACCTCCAAAATTAGTCATTTCGCGCGTTGTCTGTGTCGTAAGTTCAAACTGAATTGATATTTAAGTCTACATAATTAGGATCGATGTTTCTTTAAACGAATTTTCACCAGCTTATTTTGATATACGCTTCGCCTTAACTCGATTTGCATTACTTAGCGCCGGTAATTATACATATTATAAAGTCAGAGGTAATAGGCATGATAACTACTATTTTTTTTATTGCATAAATTAATAATATTTTTCAATAAATAAACAGTCGTGAAACAATAAATAAAGTATCTTAAAAAATGACAAGTTACAAGCCTTTTGAAAACAGGAATAGAAGTAGACAGCTCAAACATGCAGTGACGTCAGAATTTGGTCCTTCATAGTACCTCATTACTAAGCTGTGGTAGCTTTACATGCTATCTTTTTGGCATGTGACGTCACGAAGCCGTGTGTTCATAGTACCTGTGGAGATGGTCTGTTTAGCGAGAAAGGGACAGGCGATCCAGAAACTTCAAAAGCTTGTTACTCGATGATTTTTTTTTTCAATGATTGCATTCATTTTTAGTCTACTTTATGAAAATAATATTTACTTGTTCGTTTTTAATAATAGTCATCATGCCTATTTAAGTTCACAATTAAAATAGTTATGCTCGTCTGCAATAAAGTTTGAGTGCTCTTAAGTTCCTTAAGTTTAAGAGCTGTCAGACTTGGTGCAGACGGGCGTTATTCTCTCCGTAAGAATAGATCTAAAAACATGTTAATAAATGCTTATAATTTAATTTTAAACAGCTACTTACTCTAAGACTAGTTATTCTTATTCCTAAGCATGTAACCAGACATCAAAAAAATTTTATATAGATTCTTACGACTATGGCACTTTAATATCTATTGAAAACTATTGATATCATCGATGACGTCACCTTCGTCTTCTTCGTTTGATGTTAGCGATAATTCTGAAAATCCACCCTTATCACACATGACAATTAAAAACACACAGGTTTTGGAAAAAGTGAAAGTTCACAACCGCCATTGCTGGATTATTTTCAAAAGCCCCCTAAATTTGAAATCGCCTTATTTGCTGATTAGCGTACTCCACACCGACAGACAAACAGACACGACAAACAGTCAAAAGGAGAGTGTTCACTGACTCAGTTTAAAGATCTATTTAATTATTTTGTATTCATTTAAACACTTCTTTAAATCGTAATTCGTAACTAATTTATAATTTAAATGAATCCTGATAGCGACTTTTATCAAACCTTTAGACATTTTCATAGACATTTCTTTAACATTTTTGTATAAAAAATCCCAAGCCGTGGGAATTGATTCGTCAATTCTTTTGAAGTCTGAATTAAAAACACACTCCCTGTATTCCTACAATCGACATCTTTTGTCCTTTTCTCGCTGACTGATGTCGTAATATGTACGAAAGAGTCGAATGTACGAATACTTGGGATTTTTTCAAACTGGTCTCTAATTGATGTACCGCCTATATGTATCTGAATTTTTAGATTTAAGTATTAATTGTAATTTTAATTACGCCCGTCTGCACTAAAGTTTGACATCTTCTAAGTTCGCACTTATCTTCTTCGTTACTGGCTTTCTATCGCTTTTTAGCAATAGTTCTGCCAATGTCAAGTGAGTAAAAATTTGTATGGTTATGTCAAGTCAAAGTCCTATTTTGTCAGTCAAAACGCCATCAGTAAAATGAGGAAACTTTACTGAAGGCTCTAAAAAGCCGTTGAAGAGAAAACAAAACTGCATGGTTTTATAAAATTGAGACGATTCGCCAACACTCGTGCACGTTCAACACGGATAATAATCCACCCTTATTACACATTAAAATTCAATAATACACAGGTTTTGGTAAAAAACAATTTACAACCGCCATTGTCGGATTTTCTTCAAAGACAATAACAAAATATTTTATTTACCAAAAAATTACAGTACATAACAACACATTGCTAGTAGTCCCCGCACTAGACCTTCGCACTATCTCTTTATTATTCTCATGCGTTCGTCAAATCTCGTGTCAAGTCAACACACCAAATACTAGAATAGAATGGAATTGTGTACCCTCATTGGATGAAGACAGCCGACAATCAACAGTCAACCAATGGGCGTTCAGTATTAGGTGTGCTAAGTTGACACGAATTTAACAAACGTATAACCCACTGGAAAGTGTTTATTAGCTAAGTTTTATCAAGGGGTCCCATCAGGTACAAGCAAAACGTAGCCCGAACGTAAAATAAATTTAATTATCGTGTCGTGAGCGTTACCAGTTTCTGTCCAGTGTATTCATTTGGCCCAATACTTCGCCAGCACACAATAAATGTCGCTTGATAATCTTGCGTTATGCAGAAATAAAATAATTCGTAAAATAGCCCGCGTTATTCCGTTGTATGGGATGAGGCATCTGTACTGTAGGTGTTATCTGGGGATTTATTACGATGGGCATTTGTGTTTTTTTATTGTAATCAATGGTGGATGCGATGGAATTACAGTTTTATGATGAAAAAGTAATATTATTTCAAAACTTGTTATTTTGTTCGAGAGCTCTTAGGGATCGTCCATAAAACACGTGATGTTCGAAAGGGGAGGAGGGTTCAGATAATCACCAAACATCACCAGAGAGTAGCGATGGCAATTAATGCGATTTTGCGTAAATTTCATAAACATGCTAATTTACGACTCTTAGGCCCTCTTGCACGTTCTCGGATTAAAATTATAACTGAATACCTAACCCAGCGCTAGTAATTCGAGTTAAGTTGGTAAACAGAAATATCCAGACATTTTCTCTTGCACGTTCGGAATATTGACAGGGGTTAAGCCCGTCACACACGTAGCAATAATATATATTAATATACCGTACTATAATATATATTATAGCAAGCTACCACACACGGAGACGATGCTATAATATATATATTTTCCTTCATTTCATTGATGGTCGGCCTAGCGTTTACACGTGTTTTGTAATAAAGGTTGATTTCAAAACACAGTAGGTAATTATGAATTCAACAAGAAGTGCATTGTTATTGGATTTACTTGATAGTTCTTCAGACGACCATTCCGATTAATATCACACACTCCTAATAAGGTGGATATAGTTTTTATGAAAAGTAGTTTATTTATAATTTGGCTAATTTAAATGACTTGTACCTGAGGTAGTATAAAAAGTGACCAGTCGCCAATCAGATTTTTAAATCGCCGATGCCTAGTCCCGGGTAGACTAAATGGCGATATATCGCCTAAATTGACCACACTGGTCAGGCGGAGGCGGCCCAGGGGGTCTAGCTAAGATTCCAAACGCTAACGCTATCGCCAAATTTTGCTTTTGGGATCGTTCGGGATCCCAAAAGCTTCGGGCTAACCCCAAAATGTACTGGAATGACATTTCGGAAATCGCTTACTTTTGTGGAAAAGTAAGCGATTAATGTCATTTCAATACATTTTTGGAGATAGCGTTAGCATTTGGGATCTTTGCTAGACCCCCAGACAAAGCGGCAGGAATGGTAAGAGGGGAGAAGCGTCCGAGGAGCGCGTCGGATTTGTTGAAACATGCTGTACATTCAAAATATGTCTCGCTATACCATAATATATATTAATATACAATAATATAAAAATATACCATAATATATATTACGGTATAGGTTGGTCACAGAAATATATATTATAGCTGCGTGTGCGGTCCCTCGAGAATTTGTATAGAAAACATAAGGTAATATGTCTAGCTATAAATATATTAATATATATTATAGCTACGTGTGTGACGGGCTTTAAGTTGGTAAACCTCCGGCTCAATGCACAGAGTAAAACAAAATTACACCTGACTTATGTATTTGAAGTTGAAAGGTACAAGGTATACATATTCTATACTAACTGGAATAAGCTCATAGCATCGTAAATTATATTATACAAAACTAAACTTTAATTTTAATGGCGTAAAATTTACATTAGACTATCGTGTTTGGAGAGAAACGTGGTCTGAGGAAGATAGTACGTTGTGTACCCATGGAGTAGTCTGTCTTTTTCTTATGCCTTATTATCGGAGGTAGTTAACCTGTTTTCATGGGAATACATGTAGGATTAAAAATCTGATAAAGTTTATGAACGGACAATCTAAATGTAAAAAAGGTGTGAGAGTTTATGAACGAAGGAAGAAAGAGAGACCTGCAAGATGTGAATGGAAGACGTGAGAGTTTTTTTCTGCGGTGTTAATAATTAAAAATAGTTTTGTCGGAAAATATAGAAGACTTTGCTGCCTCAAGCCCCCCATCGTTTCATTTTCACGAGCACCAACCAGATAAACTCAACTAAACAATGCATAATAAACTCAACTTCGTAAATTCTCGATGAATGTAAAATAATGAAATTAGGTAAAATTGACTTACCTACTTACTTTTACTAAAACTGTACTAAAAAACAATACAGTAGTCAATCGCACAGAAATCATACTTTCTATGGGATAGCATAATACCGTTACTTCGTAAATTAATCAACTAAATTTTATCAGATTTAGTAAAATTAGAAGCTGTAGCATGCATGTACTAAACTGGGGGCGATCCATGTGGGGGCAACTGGGAATATACCACCTACCGGAGGAAGAGCCACGCATGCCTTTAGCAGTCTATGTATGTAATGTACCTTTGTTGTTTGTATTCATAGCACATGCTGTTTAAGCATCCTATGCTACACACGGTTCTTATGTGATTGAAGAGATGAAACTGCGGGCCTACTACTTTATTTTAAACTCATTCATAACTCGAGACACAAAAAAAACTTCTCGAAAAACTTATCGTTTCTGTTCGAAGTGCTTGTTCCAGTTAGTATGGAATATAAGTACTAATATAGAACTTCTTGGAGAGGTATCAATAGAACATTTTCAGCCAGTGTCAATTTAAAACTTATAAAACGTACATACCTAAAGCCGCCTCTACATGCTTGATGTTTGCCACAAACACCTAGTACCCCAAACACCGACCACAAATTACTCAACACATACACTGCATTCACAGGATAGTCAAAAGTGCTAGGTATGGATGGGCAAAAATGGCAGGCGACGAGCGTGTTAGGGCTGCCAACATTTTTTTTCGGAGAAATATATAGCATCTTTTTAATATAATAAAAAACAAAAGATAAACAAATATATTATTTATCAAATATTCATTTTTATAAACACTATCTAATGTCTTTTTTTAAATTAAAAGTATCATAAAATATGCAGGGTTAGACTCCTTAGGTCAAACTCTCTGTAAGTCAAGTTGTTATTACGTCAAGTCCTTTTTTCGTCAAATTACAATTTTCGTCAAATTCTCTTTTCGTCAAGTCTTCCAATCGTCAAGTTTTTTTTACGGCAACGTCAGGTACAATTAGTTTCATAATTATTATTGCTGTTTAATTGTGAACAGTTAAGTAAAACCTATAAAATAAACTATACTGAATCTACAGAAATATTCAGTCTACTATTTAAACATAAAAAATATTAGACCTCCTTTATGCAACATTATTAAATAAAACTCCTCAATTCAACATAATCACTGGCTGATAAATAACAAATAGAAAAACAAATACGTAATGATAATGACGTTTGTCAATAAAATTAATTGCATAGCTTTACGCTTATTAGGTATACTGCGAATATTAAATTAAATTTAAAATTAATAAAGGCATGGACCTATAATTATGTACATATAATAGTGACTTAGGCCCGGTTCAGACAGGCCACCAGCCACAGCCACCAGTCGCTGTCGCATGCTACCGCTACTACTGCAAAAGTATAGCGGTGGCGCACAACATTCATCGGTGGCTGTGGTCTGTGGCCCGTTTGCGCCAAGCCTAAGGACGGATTCCAGGTATTTCGTCATAGTTGGAGGACATTATATTTTGTTATTATTATCAATAAAAAGTGTTTGTAATTAAGTTGGTACGGTTGTTATTCTAGGTATTTAGGTAGGTTTACTTAAATGCAGCTTAGAATCAATCCACAACATAATTTTTAAGGGGATGTATTTTGTATTAAATAAATACGAAACAAAATTTATCATTACCATCATCATGATGATGATAAACTACCTCCTATAGTACCTAGCGGTTTTATTACTCTGATCGTAGACCTTCACAGAGATTGGCTACCAAGCTCACAAAAAACTACCAAGAAGCGACCATGTTGATGTCTGTCAAACAGATATCTGTCAAACTGACATATCCCAATAACTTAGCCCGAGTGCCCGAACGTGTAGGCTCCATTTTGTTTTTTCTCCATTTTCCAACTACTGGAATTACCAATTACAACTACTGGACACTGGCTAAATAAACGATGTGTGGAGCCAAAATATAAGAAGAAAAAAAAGCAGCACATTTTGAGTGGTTTCCGATATATAATTCATCGTCATCATCAGCCTGAAGACGTCAACTGCTGAACATATAGACCTCCCCCAGCGACCGTTACCTTAAGCGGCTGCTCGCCTTGACTTTATGTGAAATGTTCTATTAACATGATGAAAAATTTACAATACTTGACACTGGCTAAATACACTATGTGTGGAGCCAAAATATAAGAAAAAAAAAGTGTTACGCTTGAACATCTCAGTCGTTCAGTCATAGTCATAATGAACCACAGAGTACTTTGCTATCTGAAGTGATAATAAAAAATGTACTATTTGCTTATGTTCTTGACTGTATATAAACGGATAGACGTAGGGGTAACTTGACGATTGGAAGACTTGACGAAAAGAGAATTTGACGAAAATTGTAATTTGACGAAAAAAGGACTTGACGTAATAACAACTTGACTTACAGAGAGTTTGACCTAAGGAGTCTAACCCAATATGCATTAAGTAAAATCAAAAGGGATATTTATTACTATCTGTTTCTTTGTTCTCCGCGATTTTAAATTCATATCGGAATTTCCTTCGTGTGAATATGGCGGGAATAGAAAGCAGGAACGACATTACTTTAAGGGTCTTACTTATAAATGCCGCTTAAAATTAGTCAGTGTTTTTCCGCGTGACATTTCAAATCAGTCAAAAGTTGACAGAAGGTTTAAGCAATGGCTAACTTTAGCGTTTATAAGTGAGGCCCTAAATGAAGAAGGTTATATTGACATAGCTACTGACCGCATGTTGAAACTTGGCAACAGGCAACTTGAAAGTGACGATGCGATCGAAGGAGTAGCATGCTAGCTATAGCTTATATTTTATGCTGGATACTGGAACACATAGGATACTGATTACCTCTTTTATTTAAGCCGCAGCGAATAATCTCAATTATTCGCGGGCAGTATTCGAAGAGATATATAGAACCTACTAGTTGCGCACAGCGTTTAGCACACAGCCTTGAAATATAGTGCAGTTCTATATATTAATGTATGGTTAGCAACCCTACGCGCGTACTACTGTCAAACGTTTGAATACATCACAAATAGCTTTGTCGTTCGACAAACGTATTTGTCAAATCCTTAGAACTATGCACAATTCCGACACTGATACCGATCAATGGTGTTTGCCAGTGATACATGTGTGTTTGCAAACAGGCAAACACCAAAATAAAAATACACACACCCATCCTCAAGTTCGTGTTTGCTATTTGATGTTCGCTGTTTGCCAAGTATGTGAAAGCCGCTTAAGGATCAACATGTCAAATTACCCCCGGGTTAAATATATAACGGGATAAGTGGTCAATTTTCTAACGTGCAAGATAAAATACAGAAATAATCCGAGTTAGGCGATTTATTCAGGTAACACGAGATTAGAGAGAACGCGCAAGTCGGCCTTAACATGCTAATTGCTATTGTTATGCTATTTGCTAAAATGAAATGAAATGAAAACTGAAATGAAATGAAAATTGAAATGAAATTTCATATTTCCCAACTACGTTTCATTTGTGAAATGCTAATGGACTACCAGGGAGGGGTGTGTGCGAAATATCACGTGTATTTCTAACGAAGTGACGCGTAATTTTGACTCGCCGTAGCTAGGTAACGTTTTTCCAGAATTAAATTAGATTATGCCTGTAAGTATTTGGATAATATTCTAAAATTGATTATTTTTTTTTTTTTATAGATAAACTTTAATGGACACATGAAATTTTAAAATAAAATATATAGTTATTTACAGTCTGTAAAAGGTCTATAGATAGTTCGAGCAATCTATGGAATCGGGCAACGTGCCCATAATGCTGGCAGCGTTGCCCCGCTGTATAGCGAGGCTGATCCTTTGACCTAAGTAGAGACACTGGGGCCGTGGGGACCGGGAGCCTTCGACATTTACAAGGATTTGGCGGGGCGTTTGGTTGAATCGCCACGTGACCAAAATGCTGGCATCTACTTCGGTCAAAGGATCAGCCTCGCTATACAGCGGGGCAACGCTGCCAGCATTATGGGTACGTTGCCCGATTCCATAGATTGATTATTTTGACTAAATTATTACGTTGTTAACGAAAAGAACGAAAATAACATTTATTCAGGTCATCACACAACATTACATTATAGGAAACATAATTGTAGTAGATTTTTCTTGTTAACTTATCAATCAATGAAACACCGTCTTTTCTTCAGAGAATCTGTGTAATTGTATCATTTTAAAGATCACATTTTTACAAAACAACGCCATCATCACAAATTCAATCGTCACAGAGTATCTAATTATTACAGTGCTACATCACAGAGTAGCACAGGCGGCGCAGGCTAAGTAATATTCGTAGAGTATCTACAACATCTTCCTAAGTTAGGAAAATTGAGTACCTAAGTAACATTATTATATTAACTTAATCCAAATTAGCAAGTTACAAAGTATAACACATACAAAATTATTATCAAAACTTAAATTACTTCTTTATATTGCTCTCAGATAACTTTCAACTCACTTAAGCCTCAATAATCAACATTCATCAGTATGACTCTACAAAGAAACACAAATAATAAATCTAAATCTTATTAAGTACAATAATTATTTTAACATAAGTCTATTCAAACATAGGTTATCTTAGTACCATTTATTTTCAGGTAAATCACATGGCGAGGCAGTCAAACCAAAATAAATTTAAAATTATCTGACAAGCCAGGGATAACATTGATTTTATAAAAACCTATAAGGTAACTTTACCTCTCGTCCACATTTTGTAGTGATTGTAGATGGAATCTGGTCACCAGGTACAGTACCCATGGATGTAGCATCCAGGTGTTGCGGTTCAGGAATATTCAAATTATACTTACTTGTCTGAGGAATCATATCAAGTGTCTCTTTACAGGTAGTGCTGATCTCCAATGGATAGTCTTTGATATACCTTATCTCCTGATGCAGTCTTGACTCTAGCAGCTCTGGTACAGCCATCCTTTCCTGTGAATATTTCTTTAATAATACCTAACGGCCAGTGCAATCTTTTAGTGTCTGTATCTATCAAAACAATCTTACCAACTTTGGGTTCATTCCTACTTCCTTTTCCTTTGTGTACTAATAGTCCTAAATATTCATTTCTTAATATTTTTCTAAAGTCTTCTCGTAACTGTTGCAGATAGTTGTATCTTACATTCAGTTTCTGATCAATTTGGTCTAAGTCCGGTGTATCATTTGAGGGGAGTCCATGTAAAAACATTGCAGGTGTCAATGGCTTCATCTCACCCATCTCTACATATGTCAGTGGTCTATTATTAATAACTGCTTCACAGTCACATAGTATAGTTGTCAGTTCAATCCAGTCTATGCAGGCCCTACCTAAGATCCGGCGGAGCATATCTTGACAACTTAAATCAGTCTCTACCACCACCAGGGAGCAGAAGGCGGAGTAAATGTCCAAACAATGTTGTTGCAGTTCGTGGAAGCTTCTACTTCTTGCCAGTTCACTTCTTGGAGAAGATTAGAGGTACCTTTAAAATTTGTTCCGTTATCTGAATATATTTTTCTCACTCTACCTCTTCTTGCAATAAATCTTCTTAAAGCCATAATGAAACTCGCTATAGACAAGGAGTCTGTAAGTTCTATATGGACAGCTCTGTAGACTGCGCATGTAAATAAGACAATTCAGCACTTCTGATTACCTTTTAGTATCAATGGGCCAGCTAGGTCGATTCCTGTGATTTCATTAGCAGCTGTGCTTGATATTCGATCAGCAGGTAGTGGGGCCTCTGGTGCTTCATAGTGCTTAGCTGTGTATCTCTTACATACCATACATTGTGATACAGCTTTCTTGGCGAGTCTTCTAATTCCAGTAATCCAATAAGAATTTCTTAGTGTAGACATCATAAGCTGTGTTCCTGTATGCTTTGACATGATATGCTCCTGTCGTACCATTCGCTGTACAATTTCGTGTTTTCCAGGTAGTAATATAGGGTATATAAATTATTTATCCACATCCATGCTATATTCTAATCTAGTCTTTACCTTCAAAATTCCGTTTTCTTCCATGATAATCATTTTCTTATCCTTTTTAGATTCTTTATAATTTTCTCTCTGTATAAGTTTTGATAATGTCATTTCTGCATTCTTGTATTCTTCGCTTCCAATATGCTCTGTGGTGACATTATATTCTTTACTTATTCTAGGGCTCATTCGTAATAGTCGCGCTACTACACGAACTATCTTAATATACTGGTTAAAGTATAATAAGCTCTGACTGAAATCTTCTGAATTAGTTTCTACATGAACCGCCGAGTTGCTTTTCTTTTCACTGTTGACCGTATTTTCATCAATATTTATTAATGATTTGGGCCAGTTTTCTTTTTCCAGGTACAACCAAGCGGGTCCAGTCCACCAGGTGTCCTTCAGCAGCTTCTCTGCTGTGCAGCCAGGTGAGGGTAAGTCTGCAGGATTCTGTGATCCAGGTAAGTGAAACCAATTTTCTTTATTTGTATTTCGACATATCTCCTTTACCCTGTTACTAACACATTGTTTCCAGTTCTCTTGTCTTTTCAGCCATGCCCACACCACTGAAGAGTCCGTCCAGCAGTAAGACTCATATGCCATGCATGCAGATAACAGTCCGGATTCTACTACTTCTTTGTAAAGTCTAGAAGCTATGACAGCCCCCATGAGCTCCAAGCGTGGTAGTGACATATGTCTTTTTACAGGAGAAACTGCTTTTACTCATAATAAGTTGAACTGTTACCTGTGTACATCTTTTTGTGCGTAAAAACACATCCTGCATATGCATTTATGCTGGCATCACAGAAGAGATGTATGCTGGTTTCACATTCCTTCATGGGTGCATCAGTAAGCCGACGTGGTATTCTGCATTCAGAAATATGATGTGCAACACATAACCAATCTGTATATTATTTTTCTAGTTCTGTGGGTATTTTCTCATCCCATCCTGTCTTTAACAACCAGGTCTTCTGCATAATTAATTTAGGCACTAGTGTTACGGGCGAGTAAAATCCCAATGGGTCGAAAAACTGTTGAATAACTGACAATAAATGTCTCTTGGTTACACCATTGCATACAGTTTTAATGTTAATATTACATTGTAAGTCATCTCTTTGGAGGTTCCATTGTAATCCAAGTACTGAAGTTGTTTTGTCCTCCGGTATCAAAGATGTCATCCAATCTCTTAATTCAAATTTTCCTTTTTGCATTTGATTCAATCATAAATGTCTCTATTTCTTTAGCTGTATCAAAGCTGGTTACAACATTGTCCACATAGAATGATTCTCTTAATTTTGGTGCAGTCTCTGGGTACATGCTCTCATGCTTCTGTAGATGGTATGATGGTATGATGGTATGAGTATGAACGGGCTACAGGCCACTCCAAACGGTACTCTAGCATGTTGATAAGTGACTACCTCCTTTTTCGAAGTTGGATCATTCCACCATAATAGTTTTAAGTACTTACGATCTTGTGGATATAAAGCAATCTGAAGAAAAACTATTCTTTAGTGTAAGCCACTTCTTGGTATAAGCTTCGCAGTCATCGTATTCCTTTTCTAACTCTTCGTCGTTTGCTTCTTCGTGTAAAAGATTTGTTTGTATCAAACTGTCGAAGTTTGTCATTTTCTCGTATAAATCCTTTACATGGACGAAGTCTGCTTCCGATGTAACGTTTGATAATAGGCGTGAGGCGTATTTATCGTCACAGGTAAAAGTCACTGATAAAAGAAAGTCACAGTCAGTCACAGCGACAAAATACCTCCGGGAGCAGCGACACTGTGACTTGTGCGCGAGTCTATGAGAGCGTGCTAAAGTAACAGGTGCATCCTTTTCTCCCGAAGGCGTCTGTAGCGTGCCAGAGAGGGACAAACCTAGTATTTTTTTCACAGGAGCTGTGACAGCGACATGTTTTGCCAGCCGTCAATTCAAAAGTAATAGGTGCATCCTTTTTCCACATAGGCGTTAGAGAAAGATAAACCTATTATATATCTACGTCCTGTAAACGCATAGATTTATATATCAGGATATGCCCGAAGGAACATTTTATTTTGTCAAAATGGCGTGGGAAAAGTCAGCGCCATCTATTAGATTTCGCGTGAACTACGACAAGTTGAGAAAATTAGGTGCCTCTCGCTGCCATTATGTCCGTCAATGTTTATGTTTACAATGATTATTCCAAATATAAATTTGATTATTTTGTTACTAAACAAAGTGTAATATTGAATATATTGAATTACTTGAGGTAAGAAACTTGGTCTTTCTTTTTACTGCACTTTTGAGTATAGATTGTGCAACCCTTCACAATACAACTTGGCATATTTTGTTTGTGACATTCGACCGATGCCTTCTAACTTCCATCACAGACTGAGCGCTAGTGGATGCCAATCTGTGAAATTGGCTCCCACTTTGAAGCGACGTTTTAACCTGTCATTAGGCCTGTCCTTAATATATATGTCTATGTGTAAACGTGACTTGTGCCGCGAGTAAAAAATACTCGCTAGTATTTATTCACAGGTATTTGTCGCAGGTATGGCTGAGTCACAGTCATAGTGTCACCTAGTATCTCGATTTACCTAGTACGACCCACCTCTATTTGATAAGTTTCTAGTGAAGAGCCGGCGAAGCTGTCCTCTAGCCCGAATTAGGCTCTTTAATTTTCGGCTTCGGTCTCCATTATGTTCCGGGATAGCAAATTCACTCGACCAAAAATAATTCTTAAAAACGGTCGGCAATACTTGCGGTCGCCACTAATGTAGTAGATTTTTCTTGTTAACTTATCAATCAATGAAACACCGTCTTTTCTTCAGAGAATATATGTAATTGTATCATTTTAAAGATCACATTTTTACAAAACAACGCCATAATCCAAATTCAATCGTCACAGAGTATCTAATTATTACAGTGCTACATCACAGAGTAGCACGGCGCAGGCTAAGTAATATTCGTAGAGTATCTACAACAATAATACTCAAAATTACACTAGAGAAACAGAAGATAAAAAATTGAACGTTGTGTGGTGTCATGACCCAGGTCCCGACTTAGCATATGATTACAGAAGGTGACCTTAAACAACTGATTTTCAGGCGGAACCCATAGTCATAACATCACGAACTCACGTTACTGAAATACACGTGGTTTTTGGATGGGGGGAATTAGGCTATAACCTCACCAAGTAATCCAGTCAATGGCCTAAATGAGGGTGTAGAGTGAATGAGATGATGTATTGTAGCTTCTTTAGCCAATATGTCTACCTCTTCGTCACCCCGAATTCCTACATGTAAAGGAACCCATTGCAACCTCAGATCCATGCCATTATTAGAAAGCAGTAACACCTTATTTCACCTGATGTTAAGCGACTCAGCCGCCCATAACAGTTGTAGTGTCACTCGTAATTTTAAAATAATAAAGTTTCGCGTGACACTGCACTGTGCACGTCATCCTGAGACATCAGTCTTGTTATAAGAACTGAAATCAGGTCACAAGTCTCATTTGCCCAGTAATTTCACTACCCTTTTAACCGGAACACAGTAGTGCTTGCACAAATGCACACTACCGCTGGGCGGAAAAATAACTGGCAAAGCAGTGGTACCTACCTAGACCAACTTTGCAGAAAAGTGTTGCTTGGATTAGTGTGGTGGAATTAATTCTATATTTTATCGCTTTCACTTTTGGGCTTTGTAGATAAAATATTATAATCTATAGTACTGATACTTAACAATAAAATCTATAATCATACCAATAATTTTTTATAAACAATAATTTAAACTTGAAGGCCTATCTTTATTGTTGAATGACAATTCAAACATTGCTTTTTGAATTGGAGAAATGTAATTTTAATCAAAGACAAGCCGCCAAACTTCAAACGGGCCGCCAGCGTGATAAACGGACAAGTGCGGTTCGGACAGTTCCGATTTGTCACAAACAGGTGTATAATTACAGACCTATTAATAAAAAATCGTTGCTTAAGTTTAACTGATGCTTACATGTCCTGACAAGGCAAAATTGGAAAGGGAATTTGATGCGGTGGTTAAATAAACTTTGTTTTAATCTTTAACTGTTTTTAACACAGTTCCAGTTTTATGTCTGCCAATATCTTTATAGAATAAAACAAAATCATCTGTCGCCATTTTAAGAATGTTGCTTCCAGCATTTTTGAGTGGCTTTAAATTAAAATGACATCTGCAATTTATACAGTAACCTTAAGTGAGAAGGATGCTGCTATCCAGTGGGAAAGAGAATGGTTTTTTTTCTTATATTTTGGCTCGACACATCGTGTATTTAGCCAGTGTCAAATATTGTAATTTTTCATCGTTAAAGAATATATCACGTAAAGTCAAGTCTTAGTCATAGTCATAGTCCAGTAAAGTGGTGGCAACTTTACTAGAAGCTTCTATGGAATTTTGGAAGCAACACGAAAACTCACGTTTCACCACATTATATCACTTGCCCACACTCATGCTCGTAATTCGGCACTTAATACGTAAAACTCCACCAATTTTAAACACTGGAAAAAGCACAAGTTTTGAGAAATAATACAATGCAACGACGCCGACGTGAACTTTTCCACGTTCCCGCCAAAACTCCATGATATTTTTTATTGTGCGCGCTAGTAATGAATTCCCAAAAGGTTGGATTAGTTTTAGCCCAGATAATATAATACCTAAAGTACAGATGCCTCATCGCATACAACGGAATAACCCCGGGTATTTTGCGATATATTTTATTCCTGCATGACGCAAGATTATCAAGCGACATTTATTGCGTATTGGCGAGGTATTGGGCCAAAACACTGGACACTAACTAGTAACTCTCTAGACACGATCACTACATTTTTTTCAAGTTCGGGCTATTTTTCGTTTGTACCTGATAGGACCCCATGGTTTTAGTAAAAGCTATAGTTGATATCAAAACTGATAATATTTATATTTTAAGTTTTTTTTTTATATTGATATCAAATTATAATTAAATAATACCTTACACATGACATATTTATAACGAAACCATTATTCTAAATAATGCAATTTCTTTATTTGCTTGATATACCACAGACACGTGGGTCCGTGCTCTTTGTTAATATATTTTTAATCATCATCACCATCATCATCATTAACAGCCTGAAGACGTCTACTGCTGAACATAGACCTCCCCCCGGGAGCGCCACTTAGAGCGGCTGCTCGCCTCCTGCATCCATCGGCTCCCCGCGGCTTTCACCAGGTCGTCGGTCCACCTAGTGGGGGGCCGGCCTACGCTGCGTCTTCCAGTTCGTAGTCGCCACTCGAGAACCTTTCTTCCCCATCGGTTGTCAGTTCTATGAGCGATGTGGCCTGGCCATCGCCATTTCAACTTGCTAATCCTAAGAGCTACATCGGTCACTTTAGTTCTCCTGCGGATCTCCTCATTTAGGATCTTATCTCGCAGGGAAACACCGAGCATTGCTCTCTCCATAGCTCGTTGCGCGACTGATATTTTTTAATGCTCTAAGTATTTTACACATTGCATTTTAGATTGGGTATATGGGTCTTGGAATATATTTTATTTTTAATAACCGGCTAAGTGCGAGTCGGACTCGCGCACGGAATATAAATATTATCTATAAAAACGAGCAAATAATCACGTTTGTTGTATGGGAGCCCCCTTAATTATTTATTTTATTCTGGTTTTTAGTATGTGTGGTTATAGCGGCAACAGAAATACATCATCTGTGAAAATTTCAGCTTCCTAACTATCATGGTTCATGAGATACAGCCTGATAGACGGGCAGCGGAGCCTCAGTAATAGGGTTCCCTTTGGGTACGGAACCCTCAAAAAACACACTTGGCGTAAAGTCATTTTTTTAATGCTCTGTGATGTATTTCATCGCCGACGTTAGGTATAGCACTCGCACTATGCCTCTCGCTCTGGGATACAACGATCCCGAGTGATAGAAAAGGATAAAGCACGAAATAGGCACCATACCTAGAAAGCTAATAGCGTTAGCGATAGCTTCCAGTCAAGATTTAACGTTTTTAGCTACTTATGAATAATTTGACGGCCTTTAATATATGAATTTACGTTGTTGTATACTATTCCACATTACATTTAAACAAAAAAAAAATTAAAATTGATGTAAATAAATTAATCAAAACTTACTTAAATAGGTAATCATTAGGAAGTAGATTAAAACTATTAAAAATTTAATGTATATCACTATTATTATAACAATTGATGCTCTTATGATTAAATGGTTAAAAAATTGACTTTTTAGGCATGTAAGCTATAATTTTGATATTTTTCAGTATTATTTATATTTTTATATTAATTTAATATTAAACGATCGGGAGGAAATTATTCTAAAATATATTTCGTGTGCCTACATAACTCGTATGTAAAAATATATAAAAATGCTATTGAATTCCAAAATGTATCTATTGGCGTATGAAAAATATGTCATGTCTATAGCTTCAGATGTGGTGCGTGGTGGCTTTTTTGATCCATAGTTAGGTAAACAACGGTTCAAAAATTCTAACTTAGGTTGGGTTTTTGATCTGTAGTTAAACTAACCTATGGATAAAAAATTACTTTTTCTTTAGAATTTTTAATCATTTTTTACCTTAACTGTGTTTTTTTAAAACCCACCCTAAAACTGCGGTCTATTGTATTTAGTTTGTGCTATCAAATTAGAGTGATCTTAAACTATTTACATAAATGTATAGATAAGTTAGATGTAGCGATCAAATTGTTCATGATTTAACTGTAGTTTAAGGCGTAATCATTGTTTATTCTATTAAAATAAATGTATTTAATGAAATATTTTGTTTTATTTTAAACCTAAATTAATATAACAATTAGGTATAGGGTTGGTACGTAGATATTTGCAACCCCAATTTATAACTAAAAGACTTCTAGAAAGTAAGGACTAATTAGTTGATGAAGTAGGCAGCAAGTTAACTCGCTGCCTAGGTAACTGAACAAAGCCAGCCCTTTTTGTGATAATGAATGAGGTGACGCGCTACTCGTTCACCTGATGTTAAGCGACACGGCCGCCCATAACTGAGTGTTATTCGGAACTCTTCTACTTCTTTAATGGCTTTCTATCGCTTTTTTGCAATAATTCTGCCAATGTCAAGTGAGTAAAATTTGTACGGTTATGTCATGGATGAAATAAAAAGAAGGATTGAGTTTTGATTGACATCGAACTGAAGCCCAAAATGGCGGACATATTACATATGTGTGTCGGATGAAAGTAGAGCGACCGGCTGCATATGATGTGAGTGTGTGCGTGTTCCGCTCGTACGTACGAAGCGTTCCGGCTTCCTAAGGGTGCTTCAGTTTCGGATCAGACGGGATTCCCTCCTTTTTTTAATAGCTCCATGGGTTATGTCAGGTCAGTCATATTTTGTCAGTCAAAACGCCAACAGTTAAATGGAGGATATTTTACTGAATGCTCTAAAAAAGGCCGTTGAAGCAAAAACGAAAATGCATGGTTTTATGATCTTGGAACCATTTGCCAACACTCGTGC
Source organism: Ennomos erosarius (assembly GCA_963580505.1). NCBI lineage: Eukaryota > Metazoa > Arthropoda > Insecta > Lepidoptera > Geometridae > Ennomos > Ennomos erosarius. The sequence continues at coordinate 6,843,084 of OY757004.1, forward strand.
ACGTTCACGAACACTTAACGCATAATAATCCACCCTTATTACACATTAAAGTTCAAGATACACTAGTTTTGAAAAATAAATTCAAAATTCACAACCGCCATTGTCGGATTTTCTTCAAAGACTAAAAATTACTAAAAAGTTTGTGTGACGCTGAATCGCACGTCATCCTGAGACATCACACAGTCTAGGATTCAGATTAGGTACTAGAGTGAGATCAGATCATAGTCACATATACCCAATTATCCAGTAATGACAGCCTATGCGGTGTGGTGGTTGAGCAGGTCGGCTGACCTGTAGGTGACGGGTTCAATTCCCGCGACAGGACAAGTATTTATGCACAAAAAAAGCGCAAATACTTGTTCTGTGTCTGTGTGTTGTGGGAGCATGGCCTTCGTAGTTCCTAGGTCCCTAGATACAGTACCCTTAGTAAAAGTTTTCCAATAAGCGAATACGCGCGGATCCATTTAAAATTTGTACTGCCATTTTTAGTTCATCAACGCCGCTAGGGGCGCTGCAGAGAAATGTATAGGAGAAAACGAATCAAGTTTTAGTAAACTATCGAAACTCGCACTAGGGGTACAGGGAATCCTAGTTGGAGTCCAGGATCCATGTAAGTGATCGTTGGGCTTTATTTTCACTCGCTATAGATAGATGAATCACCCACAAAACACCGCCAAGGCGTAGGCGGTGTATCACAACAAATAGCTTTAAGTACCTACCTACCTAAACTCCAATAATAATAAATTTTATCAAGAAATCAATACCCGGAAACAATATATTGATTATCACCTGTGACAATTAAGTAGGTAGAATAGATGCTTTTCGCTTACGCCGCTAGAGCTACAATGATGTTGACTGTAGGGTAAGCCTAAGTGTTGACAAAAACAGGACATGAAGGACTGTTAGAGTCACCGCCAAACTTAATGACGGCTGTGAAGTCGGCATGAATCGCTGCGCAGTAGCGAAAATTAGATGTGCGGGGGAAGAGGTAAGCGGTGTGCGCAGCGTGCCTTTCAACGCACTTCATAGCCGCCATTAAGTTTGCGACAGAACATGCCCTACTCCTTAATCTATGATCATAATCATTGTCATCCCATACCTACGTTCCCACTGTTGGGACACGGGCGTTCTCTCATGTGGAGAGTAGGTAGACCGTAATCCACGATGCTGATCAAGTGCGGTTGGACTTATCAACAAGTACCTAGACAAAGGCGAGAAATGTGTCGGTGTCTTTTTGGATCTCCAAAAAGCATTCGACACAGTTTCAATTCCAATACTGCTGGCCCGACTGGAAGGAGTTGGTTTTAGAGGAAGTGTTCATGATTGGTTCAGGGATTACCTGACTAATCGTAGACAACAAGTCAAAGTCGATCGATTTGCGAGTGACAGTGCAGTTTGCAACTATGGAGTTCCACAAGGTAGCACGCTCGGTCCATCTTTATTTTTAATTTACATTAATGAGCTTTGCAAGGCCAAACTGAAAGAAGCAGATATTTTGATGTTTGCAGATGATACGGTCTTACTGTTCCATGGCCCCTCATGGTCTAACGCACGCCAGCTAGCAGAAAGTGGACTGTCAAGTGTAATTGCGTGGTTGGAGGATAATTTGCTTTCTCTCAACACAGCAAAAACTAAATATATGTGGTTCAAAAAAACAGAGAGAAATAAATTACCCTCAGATTTCAAAATTCATGCTCACTCATACCCGTGTAATCGTAACGCCAGTTGCATCAACTGCTCATGTAGCACACTCGGTCGAGTAGAATCCATCAAATATCTTGGTGTGACAATTGACCATAAAATGACTTGGAGACCTCATATTGAGTCAGTTTCGAAGCGTATTAGGAAATTAATACACGTGTTCAAGACACTTCGCCCAGTGGCAGACAAGAAACTGCTATTGCAGACCTACAAAGCTCTTGGTGAATGCGTTATTGGCTACTGTATTAGCTCATGGGGTGGGGCGGCTAAGACACACCTTATTGAAGTTGAACGTGCCCAGCGCGCTTTACTTAAAGTTATAATGGCCTTACCATTCAGACATTCTACTACAGATCTCTATGAAAAATGCAAAGTCCTTTCTGTGAGAAAGTTGTTTATATACCAGAGTTTAAGAAGGTATCACGTAGAAACAGTTCCATTTCTACCGATCACCAACAAGAGACTTGACAATTGTCCTATTCCTAAATATAGAAGTGCTCTAGCGTGGAGGCATTATAATCATATTACTCCCAAATTATATAATATTATTAACTATAAATACAAAACTAAAACACTTAACTCAAATAAATTTAAATCCATAGTTATTGATTGGCTGCATAAATTAAACTATGAAAATGTGGAAAAGCTCTTAGTCCGGGTTGATTGAACTCACTTTACTCCAATTTATTTACCTGTTCTGAGAAGCACAACTTCACAGAAAAATGCTTAGCAACAATAATAAAACTGCACACGACTCAACAACTCAACATTTACTTGACCTTCAATATAAATAACTTATATCATCATAATATATAAAGTTCCTCACCCACTCACTCACTGACTGACTGACATTTTTGTTCCCGAGCTCCTGGAAATGGTGGAGAAAAACCGAGTATGAGGTTGTATAGAGATTGGTCACGTGACAACCAGAAAAATCTGACATCAGCAAAAAAACGTCTCCTTGATGGAACCGGTCAACGGCTCTCGGAAACTACAAGTCGGATGGGTGACCTGTTTTAACTAAAGTTGTAGTAAACCTTGGGACGCTTGGAGAGAAATAAAAAAAAATGGGGGTTGCCATACAAAAAAATAAAAATTCCATACAAAATTGAAACGCTTATAAATCGGAAACGGTAAGAGGTAGGTGGGGTGTGTTCGACCAAATGTCATAGAGGAGGATGGGCGCTTTCGGATGGTCGTCATGAAAATCCAAGATGGCGGATCCAAGATGGCGGCCATTTTGAAAGTTGGTCCGATCCGGCTGATTTTTTGCGTCGGGGGGTTTTTGGGGTCCCTGATTCGATATTTGAAAAAATATTTTGGATCCCGCCATTTTTAAAGATGGCTGCCATACAAATTTTTTTTTTTCATTTTTGGCTCATTGTTTCTCGATACCTATGGGAAATTTTGATCCTTTTTTTATTGGTTCGTATAAAAATAGACGTTCTTAATTCAAAACATTTGTTGACCTGGTCTTCCGACCTTCCATCATAGTGACCATCAACGGCCTGGCTAAACGATGTGAGATGGGTCATAGGCGTTCTCAGGAATGTCATAGCAAACCCTGGGACGATTTTAGAGAAAATAAAAAAAATCCAAAATGGCGGAAAAAAAAATCCGCCATACAAATTTAAACCGGAAATGACGTCGAAACCATGATACTTTAGTATAAAGAGCTCGAACTAATATTGTTTGGAGGCCAAAAGGGAAAAGAACACCAAATTTTTTTTTTCAAAATGGCAGAAATTTTGGTCATGGCGGAAAAAAAAAATTCTCTGATCCGGATCAAAATCGATATCTGACGGTCCCCAAGGATACTGATCAACATTCTAAAATCAAATTTTGACATGCGCCATTTTTCAATAGGGTTGCCATACAAAGGTGATTTTAACGACATATGAACTTTCCTTTTTTACGCCTCCAATATGAATGTAATAGAAAAGTTGTTCTGGGGATCGAGTAAAGATGTATAAAGGAACAAAACAGAACACAAATGAAATTGATTTTTTCAAGATGGCGGATGGAGACGTATCGACTTATAGAAAAAGTTATCCGATCCGGATGAAAATCGATATCTAAGACTCCCCCTAGATACTTAGCAAGAATATGGGGAAAAAATTTTGATTCCGCCATTTTGAAAAAATTCATTCATTTTACCGAACTGTTTTATGGATCTCCAATCCGTATGAAAATTGATATCTGAGTGTCCCCAAGGATACTGATTAACATGCTTTCGCTTCTTTTAGACATCCACCGTTTTTCAAAATGGCTGCCATACATATTTTCAAAACCACCAATGCGACGACGAGCGAAGCGAGGAGGAGCTTCAAACTACCTACCGCGACGACGAGCGAAGCGAGGAGGAGCTTCAAACTACCTACCGCGACGACGAGCGAAGCGAGGAGGAGCTTCAAACTACCTACCGCGACGACGAGCGCAGCGAGGAGGAGCTTCAAACTACCTATCGCGACGACGAGCGAAGCGAGGAGGAGCTACAAACTACCTATTGCGATGACGAGTAAAGCGAGGAGGAGCTTCAAACTACCTATCGCGACGACGATCAAACTACCCATTGCTACGTTTACAATGTTTTACTAATGCGACGTTTTTTAATTGGCTTTAGCTAATCTAACCTAACTTCAACACCACTAACCTTTTTTTACCTAACAACTGAATATTTTCGGGAACCTTGAATAAAATAGACACTCTTTGAAGAAACATAACAAAATGGCCGCCATGCAAAATTAAAAGGCGCACAAATAATTCAAAGATGGCGGATTCAAAATGGCGCCCGATTTTATAGTAACTCGGATTCGGCTGATATTTTATATTTGGGGGTTTTAAAGGATGCTGATTTCAAATTTTGACCTTTTACTTGACTGACAGCATTTTTCAAGATGGCCGCCATGCAAAGTCAAGCGCATTATCATTTTCTTTGAAAAATACCGTCGTTTTGTACTTGTACTTGCAAAATTTAAAGTTTAGCAAAAAGTATAAGACTTTTATAAATACAACAGCCACGATAACGTCCTCGCGGGCCGCACGCGGCCCGCGCACAGAGCAAAATACTAGTCTTATCTTAATCTTAATCTTAACAGATATATAAAGCTAAAAAACGGTGACAGACGTTAATTGATCATTGACATGAATGTTCCCGAAAACTGGCCCATAGGATGATTTGGAAATGTACTAGAGATATGTTCGGAAAAATCCCAAGGCCAAAAATTAAATATGTCAGCATCAGAAAGTGGTACCAGGAAGAAGTTCCAGATGGGATCTCGGAAACGGTAAGAGATAAAGATAAACTAATTGAACAAAAATGTAGTAAACCTTGGGACGATTCTAAATAAACAATAAAAAAAGGTACCTCTTATACAAAAAAACATATTTTTCATACAAAAACCGAAAAATACTTACTCAGAAAGTCATATATTCCTGTCCTGTCATCCAGTAAGAAACTTTATCGGCTCTCAAATAAGGTCGGTAATCGTAAAACCGAAAGAAAACACGTCACGAGTCACCTAGGTACTCATTAGCATGCATCAGTCGCATGAACATTTTTAGGTATATTTTCAATGCAAACCCTCAGCTATAAATAAAAATAATAATATAGAAATCATTTTATTTTCGTATTTGGTTCATTAGATCTGATTCTGATTCCATATACTGTTTATACGTCATGAGTGTGAACGAGATGGCTAAATTCATTACGCTGAAGGAACGATAGAGAAAGCAATATGGCACCCAAGTTTAAATTTATTTTGACATTTGGCATCATTGCGTAATGCCGCGGCCAGACTTAAAAGTGAACGGCGAAACCTGACTTGGCTGTTGACTATCCTCGAAGGTATTCGCGCGATGTATTCGCCGTAGCCCGAAAAGTGTGACATACTGCCGGTAAAGCTGGCGCGCCGATTACTTTTCTTTTGTCTTTTCAGATACATGCATTAAATTACTTCCTTATTGCTTAGTGCAGTGTGAATGCCCCACTGCACTAAGTAATAACATAGCACTGCACTAAGTTCATTTTTAGGGTTCCATACTCAAAGGGTAAAAAGGACCCAATTACTAAATTTCCGCTGTCCGTCTGCTACCAGGATTTATCTCATGAATCGTGATTGTTAGACAGTTGAAATTTTCACAGATGATGTATTTCTGTTGCCGCCATAACAACCGGACAAATGGACAGATAGACAGAGAAATAATAACAAATTAATGAATTTTAAAATTAAAACTTATAAAATTGACAGTCTGTATATAACGCTACTGTTTCCTCCATTTTATTTATTCCACGCGTCGCGTCGATCGCGCAGCAGGCAAACAATTTGACAGTGTGTCCGGGTTAGCGTGCTCACAAAAATTCGAGAATAGTCAACAGCGAAGCTTCGCCGTTCTCCCTTAAGTCTGGCCGGACCATTTTTTGAGAAGATATGGCCGCGCCAGGGTTTATTGTTGTTATGTCATAATTTTATAGTTTGTTTTTGATCTGTAAAAAGGGCATTTTGTGTGATGGATGTTCAATTCAAAGAGTGCGCCTGCGCCACAAACAATTTTACAGAAATACAGGCTGCGGAGTCCTGGTTGGTCCCGGTTATTTCTTTCCGTGGGTATCATATGCACGTGACACGCGTAACAAGTAAGTCTTTTATACTACACAAGTTATTCAAGTAAATACAGACTCAAAATATGTTGCAGAAAAGCATAGAATTATTACTAGGTACTTATTCTAAGCAGAAAAGCATTCATAATGAGCATAAAATAATTACAATATCAAGAACAATTTAATGCTCCATCTTTCACCCAGATTTTCTATACTTGACAGTAATCTGTATTATACATTGATTAGTACCTATTCTATTATACACAAGAAAATCTACCTTGTCTCATTTTCAGAGTACCTACTTACCTATTTCTTGTTAGCCATATATATATATTTCTTTTGTGGCTGTGTGGTATAGCATGCTACCTTTAGTTTAGTATTTGGCATGCAAACTTTTGCACCTATATAGGTACCTAACTAATTATATACTACTGTTATTACTATTTTTAATCTGAGATCTGCAGAACTAATGTCACAAAGGTAACATTCAAAATAGCAAAGGGTAGACCATATTGCTTGCAGAGCTTTGTCAAGTGGCAACCACAAACCAGAAGACACAGTGTATGTTGGCTGCCACTAGGCAACCCACCACTTGGTCTTATGTTTCTTTCTCATCTGCAGAACAATCAATATACATAAAGAATTTCTTTAATATGAGCTAAGATGAGTGAATTGCTGCACAGCTTCAATATCAAATCAATTCTACTTTGATGCTATTGCACAGGTAATTATTTTCATGTGTCATTATCATTATCATTGTAGACTGGAAGATGCAGCGTTAGGTGGACCAACATATGGTGAAACTGCAGGGATGGATGCAGGAGGCAAAGCAGCTGCTCGGGGTGGTGTTCTGTAGGGGAGGCCTATGTTCAGCAGTGGATGTCTTCTGGCTGTTGTGATGATGATGATAGATTATATTCTCATTTTCGTTTTTTTCTTATTTACAGAACAATCAACAACACTTGCAACTATAAAAAAGTTATTCACTATATAACACTGTTCATCGCTATGGTACCTGCTATCTACAGTTCCAAGTGGAAGATTAGATGCTATTGCACACCACAGGTAATTATTTTCAAAGTTTTACCTGCATAAAAGATTTCAACTGAGAATTAAAGTCACCATACAAGTAGATAAAAGGCAGACTTACATTACAGTTATGCTTTGCAATGTGTTTTATGACTGATGAATTGAACGCTCAAAGTAGTTGATAATACGAAAAAGAAAGCAATTTTATCAAGTCAGTCAGTATATGGTAAGTAGTAAAGTACTTATGTAGCCCTTAATCTGTAGTAGGTATTCATCCTTTTTAGGGTTCCGTACCCAAACAGTAAAGCGAACCCTATAACATTCTATACATTCTCCCTTCTCTTTCCTACAGTACAGGACAGAAGCGGTTTTGGATCACATGTATTTCTGTTGCCACTATAACAATAAATACGTATTAAAAACAGAATAAAAAAAATATTAAAGGGCCATGCAACGGATGTTGTTTTTATTTTAAAGATAATGTGGTATTTTCATTTCTTTCTAGGACAGTGGATTTGAGAACAACACCGGCAGCGGGGCCAAAAAGAAACACAAAGAAACAATGGCTATCATTATCGTTAGGCATAGAAGAAAGTAATAAGTAATGTGAAATATCTATGTATCTTGTGTGTGTGTATGTATCTTATTTAATATAATAAATGTATAGATAAAAACCATTGTTTCTTAGTATTTATAGTTATAGCAGCAATAGACATAGGTACATCATCTGTGAAAATTTCAACCATCACGGTTCATGGGACAGATATCAGATGGACAAACAGACAGACAGCCGGGCCTTTCGTAATTTCTACAGATTCCTATGTCTGCAGATTCCCATATCTACAGACTTCCAATTAGATTTCTGTAAAATTGGGAATCCATTCACTTAAGGATCTGTAAAATTAAGTATATGTAGAGAGAGGAATCTGTAATGAAAATTTGTAGAATTGGGAATAATCCATTTTAAGGACTACAAATATATCTTTATAGATAGATTTATAATATACTTGTGGTTTATACTTTAAAAAAAGTTAATTTCAATAGTAGGATGTTCCTGCCTAAACTAATTATGATATAGGGCTTAAAAACATTGTAGGTATACTTAAATTATTTATTAAAATATTAATTAATCCACCTGGTACCAACATTTGTGTGATGAAAATAGGTATTTGTCCTCTGTCTGGGTATTATATACTGTTAGTTTATCTGAGTATATCAGTTATCTGGTTCCCATAGTACAAGCTATGCTTAATTCTGGGTTAGATGGTGCTGTGTGTAATGTCCACACATTTATTTATTTTCCTCTTCCTTTTCTTCTGTGTTTTTATTATAATCAAATCCTCCTTTCTAATGGGAACGCCTATGTTCAGCTGTGGACATCTGACTGGTGACATGCCTATTCACAACTTATTGGTAGGTCCTAAAATGAATAATACTACTACTACTTTCTCCATGTGTATATAATTTATATATGTTTTGCACTATAAATAATAAATAAATATCTGGACATTCACACACCGGCACCACAATCTAGCCTTAAACTAAGCAAAGCTTGTACCATGAAGACAATAATAAATTTAATACAATATTTACACCCTTGTTTCTAAATTCAACATTTTTACCAGAAATCTGCCAATACAAACAGTATATTCATGTTGCCGCAAATTCAATTCAATTATACAACTATTTTTGTTAAAAAAGCTTACAATTGTAACTGAATTTTGAATATTTTATTAACGAATATCTATCATAATTCAATTTTGAACAGTTGACTTTTTAAATAAATATTAATAGCCCTAACACGCCCACTACTGAACATGGGCCTCCAATTTAGCAAAATTCATTAGCTACTTATATTTAAATGTGCATAGGTACTTAAATGTTTAAATATAATGATCACAATAATAAATACTTTTTGTATTTTATCCATAGCATTTTTCTGTTACATATAGCTGGTTGGCAATATACAACTCCTTACTTAAAAGATATCCATGCCCTCATGTGTGTTATACAGTTATACTGTACTATTGCAGCTACATACAGTTTTTCTAAGTACTTTCAAACAATTTTTCACCTGAAACATAAGAAACAACACAGTTAATATAAAAGAAGGTATAATCTATACAAATGGGTAATTGTATAAAAAAATTACAATGAAAGAAAATTTGTCATCAACCGGAAAACATCCATAATAATCATGTTAAATAAAACGATTGTATAATAAATTTAGTATGTGCATATTGAGCTAGGTGCTAGCTTAAACCCTCGGCTCAGACTCCAGTCAGGCGGTTAAGAAAAGGATGTCCCGGCTTAGGCTTTCAGGATGGATAGATGCAGGTTAAAATTGCATCATGATTCAAAATATTTCCGTACCAATAAAATTAATCTGTCCTAGAATGATATTTAAGCAATTTGTGTAGAAGTTTGTCTGCCTCCGCTTATTGTAACCATTCCATCTGAAAACAAATCATAATAAATTCTCATGGGATATGGAAATCAGATATTATCTGTGAATGGTCTATCCATGTTGTATGGTATCATCATCATCAGCTTAGTGTGATGTCTATGCGGCCTAATTATACTTACAGGGTCAAAATATCTTTTAGATGAATAAGTGTCAGATACAAACAGTGGTACCGATGTCTACTATTTATTATTTTTCTCTATGTTTTCTCTGTTAGGTTTTGTTTTGAGGAACTTTGTTATATAGATTGATAAATCTTCCCCACAAATAACATCAGTCAAAATGACCATAGTGACTTCTCTATAGATAAGCTCTTTCCATTATCCAGTATTGCCGAGGTTGTTGGCAGTCAGCAGATTCGGTCTGCGAGCTGAAAATGAAAAAGCTATTTATATTTCTATTCGTAATTACCTATGTAGTACCTGTATATGATGTTTTTGTACGAGTTGGATAATAAATTAGAAGATCTAACTCTGAAACATTTATTGCTCAATACAGCTAGCAAGTTGCCTATGCTGCGCTTTTCGGTTCGTAGCCTTTACGGAAGCGTAAATAAAAAGGGACAGAAAGAAAATTATACAGTAAGCCGATCAAATCCTGTCTGTCGTTTGATCTTTATACGTAATGGTGATGAAATGGAATAGTATTGTTTCAAATATGTTTGGTTGCACTTTTACTGACCTCAGCTCTATTATGTACTGCAATCAGGGTGGATCGGAGCCCCGGAGCCTTCGGCTTCAAACACTTCATAGTTGGCAGAAACAAGTCACACATCAATGTTCCTCAAAACAAAACCTAACAGAGAAAACATAGAGAAAAATAATAAATATAAAGGAAATGAATCCTAGAATAGGTATTATAAACTCTTTGAATGAAACTAAATAGCTAAGTTCTCTGTGGAAACTACCAAGCATAACGTTATTATACTCTTTGCTACCAACCCCGTATTCTGATTAACGCTATAATCGCTCGCAACGCTCACGTTAATTATTCAGTGTTCCAATTCAGATAATGCGCTCACGGCTTTGAGCGCTGTCCATGACTAACAACCAATCGCGGACGGCGATATTGCAAGATGACGTCGGTCATGACGTTTACAAAAGATTTCATTGTCACAGTCACGGCCATTCGGTACACGTTCTTAGCGCGATAACATTGATATTATCGATTTTAGCGTGAATCGAAATACGGCCCAAGTACAAACTAGACATAGACAAACGTCATTGTAATACACTGACTTTTTTTTTCTTATATTTTGGCTCTACACATAGTGTATTTAGCCAGTGTCAAGTATTGTAATTTTTCATCATGTTAATAGAATATTTCAGGTAAGAGTATATAATTTACTAACTTCAACTCTTAGTTAAAGGCAAAGAGTATCAGTTCGTTTTAGAAAAAGGTGGAGTGGAGTCTTTTCGTTTTTGACGCTGTTTAGCATTTTCTGCAAGTGTCAATGCCAATGTCGAGCGGAGAAAATGACAGCTGATAACGGCATATTGTGCTGTCAAAGTCATTTGTTACCTGACAAATTTTTTTTCTTATATTTTGGCTCCACAAATAGTGTATTTAGCCAGTGTCAAGTATTGTAATTTTTCATCATGTTAATTAATAGAATATTTCACGTAAAGTCAAGTCTTAGTCATAGTCCAGTCTTAGTCATGCTCCAGTAAAGTGGTGGCAACTTTATTAGAAGCTTCTATGGAATTTTGCAAGCATCACTAAAAATCACGTTTCACCACATTATATCACTTGCCTACACTCATGCTCGTAATCCAGCACTTAATGCATAAAAAGCCACCAATTTTAAACATTAACACTGGAAAAAGCATAAGTTTTGAAAAATAATACAATGCAACGACGTGACCTTTTTCACGTTCCCGCCAAAACCCACAAATTATTTTGATATGACATAACTGTACAAATGTATTTTTTTAAGTTCGACTCATCGACTAAACGCTACTTAGCCAGAAGGTATCAAGTTAGGTACATTTTAGGGTTTCGTACCCAAAGGGTAAAGCGGCAAAAATAACGAACTAATATTGTTTGGAGAACGGAAGGGAAGACATCACAAATTTTTTTTTCAAAATGGCGGAATTTGGTCATTGCGGAAAAAAAAATTCTCCGATCCGAATGAAAATTGATATCTGGGGGTCCCCAAGAATGTTGATCAACATTCTAAAATCAAATTTTGACATGCGCCATTTTTCAATAGGGTTGCCATACAAAGGTACTTTTATCAAAATATAATCTTTCCTTTATTACGCCCCTAATACGAATGTTATAGAAAAGCTGTTTCTGGGGATCGAGTAGAGATGTAGTAAGGGACAAAACGAAATATTAATGAAATCGATTTTTTCAAGATGGCAGATATAGGCATATCGACATAGAGAAAAAGTGATTCGATCCTGATGAAAATTTATATATGGGAATCCCTCTAGATACTCAGTAATAATATGGGAAAAAAAATTTTATTCCGCAATTTTGAAAAGATTTTTCATATATACAACTGAACTTTTTTATGGATCTCCAATCCGTATGAAAATTGATATCTGAGTGTCCCCAAGGATACTGATTAACATGCTATAGCTTCTTTTAGACATCCACCGTTTTTCAAAATGGCTGTCATACATACTGGCAAAGCCACCAACGCGACGACGAGCGACGCGAGGAGGAGCTTCAAACTACCTACCGCGACGACGAGCGAAGCGAGAAGGAGCTTCAAACTACCTACCGCAAGGACGAGCGAAGCGAGGAGGAGCTTCAAACTACCCATCGCGACGACGAGCGAAGCGAGGAGGAGCTTCAAACTACCTACCGCGACGACGAGCGAAGCGAGGAGGAGCTTCAAACTACCCATTCCGACAACGAGCAAAGCGAGGAGGAGCTTCAAACTACCTACCGCGACGACGAGCGAAGCGAGGAGGAGCTTCAAACTACCCATCGCGACGACGAGCGAAGCGAGGAGGAGCTTCAAACTACATATCGCGACGACGAGCGAAGCGAGGAGGAGCTTCAAATTACCTAACGCGACGACGAGCGAAGCGAGGAGGAGCTTTAAACTACCTAACGCGACGACGAGCGAAGCGAGGAGGAGCTTCAAACTACCTAACGCGACGACGAGCGAAGCGAGGAGGAGCTTCAAACTACCTATCGCGACGACGAGCGAAGCGAGGAGGAGCATCAAACTACCTACCGCGACGACGAGCGAAGCGAGGAGGAGCTTCAAACTACCTCTACTCTCTCTACCTCTTTGGAGAAATAAAACAAAATGGCCACCATGCAAAATTAAGAGGCGCAAACTATCTGAACTAATAGAGGCAAGCATAGCGTGTTTGGACTCATGTTACAGAGAACAACGGAGGCTTTCTTACAGTCTTAACATAATTCAAAGATGGCGGATTCAAAATGGCGCCCGATTTTATAGTAACTTGGATTCGGCTGATATTTTATATTTGGGGGTTTTAAAGGATGCTGATTTCAAATTTTGACCTTTTACTTGACTGACAGCATTTTTCAAGATGGCCGCCATGCAAAAGTCAGATTAATTATCATTTTCTTTGAAAAATACCGCTGTTTTGTACTAATTCTTGCAAAATTTAAAGTTTAGCACAAAGTATAAGACCTTTAAAAATACAACAGCCACGAAAACACCCACGCGGCCCGCATGCGGGCCGCGAACAGAGCACCCTAGTCTTAACAGATATATAAAGCTAAAAAACGGTGACAGATCATGTTGACATGAATGTTCCCGAAAACTGGCCCATAGGATGATTTGGAAATGTACTAGAGATATGTACGGAAAAATCCCGAGGCAAAGAATTAAATATGTCAGCATCAGAAAGTGGTACCAGGAAGAAGTTCCAGATGGGATCTCGGAAACGGTAAGAGATAAAAATAAACTAATAGAACAAAAATGTAGTAAACCTTGGGACGATTCTAAATAAACAATAAAAAAAGGTACCTCTCATACAAAAACATATATTTTTCATACAAAAACTGAAAAATACGTACTCAGAAAGTCGTATATTCGTATGTCCTGTCATCCAGTAAGAAACTCTATCGTTCCTCGAATAAGGTCGATAATCGTATGAAATAAGATGGCCGCATACGGCTAACTTCTGTTCGGTGCTGGTAAATAATAATGTGGTCTATGGACTATGGTGGATGGAGTGCGACCACTTGGGCAGATTTCTGCCATTTGGGCAGATTTCAAATTTACACTTTAATGATAAATAGTGTAAACGTATTAAAAAATGTGTCTAAATACTTAATAAGATATTTTATGGAAAAAATGATGATCCGCCATTTTGAAAAATGTTATTCATACAACTGAACCGTTATTACGCTGAAACCATTACATAATAATAATTCCTTGATTGAATCTTAGGTCATGATGTTTTTCCTGAATCTTGAATTAATAATGTGTATGGTATTAGTATGTAGTATTATGTATAACTGTAGTTATGTATTATTTTTAGTAGGTAAGAGTATAAATTTTTGTTTTATATTTACGCAATCATGCACTTTTTTAATTCATTGTTGTTCTTGGATGTAATTTGTAACTGTTGCAACACCACCCGTAATTTTTGTTTTAATTCCTGTCCATACAAAAGTAGCCTGGAAGAAATCGCTTAATGCGATAAGGCCGCCGTTCTACCATTCTTTTATAAATTTGTATCTGTGTGCATTCTTGTTTATTGGTGTTCAATAAAGTATTATTGTATTGTATTGTAATAAAATACCTGTTCATGAAAAACTTCATGTCATAAAAAGTTTGGCAGATTTAGGCTAATTTGTGGCCTATATTTAAGGTTAGGATTGAGGAGTTTTTGCGGGAACGTGAAAAAGTTCACGTCGTTGCATTGTATTATTTCTCAAAACTTGTGCTTTTTCCAGTGTTAATGTTTAAAATTGGTGGCGTTTTACGCATTAAGTGCTGAATTACGAGCATGAGTGTGGTCAAGTGATATAATGTGGTTTTTTGTGTTGCTTCCAAAATTCCATAGAAGCTTCTTGTAAAGTTGCCACCACTTTACTTTGACTGGACTATGACCCGACTTAGACTGGACTATGACTAAGACTAAGACTTGACTACGTAAAATATTCTAAAACTCGATGAAAATATACAATACTTGACACTGGCTAAATACACTATGTGTGGAGCCAACATATAAAAAAAAAAAAAAAAGTTTAGGGCAGAATCTGTAGTTTTTAGATATAGTAATACAGATTTGTTTTGTTTTGTTGCATTTGTGCTTTTCTTTTATTAATTTAAATTATCCATACAGTTTTTAGTATTTAATCCTCTAAGCCTGTCGGAGAAGCATTGTGAATAAAAGCTTAGTAAATTAGTAAGCGATGGAATGTATTATTTTCAAGATTCCATGAAAGTACTATCATTATCAATGTGGAATTTTGACAATAAAAAGGAGCACCACAAACATTGAGATTGGGTGTGTGGTTCCGGTTGTGTGAGAATAGGCCAGCCCATCTCTTCCCATGGGTATCATTTGCATGTAACACGTAAGTCTTTTAAATGACCTACTATTTGAAAATCACCAACTAAGATATAGGTACTACTTTAACTAACATATTGTGAGAAACCGGAGTTACTATAGATACATTTTTTATTATTTAATCTTCTAAGCCTATGGGAAAACTGTGGATAATAGCTTAATAGAGATTTAGAGTGGGTATTTTCACCAATAGTTGAGGTAACCAATGGAAATGGTCAAAATTTGTTAGAGCTATTAACTGTTGGTTACCTTAACTATTAGTGTAGAAACCCACCCTTAGTAAGCTAAAAGTAGCCCAGCAAGCAGAACTAAAATGACCAGTTTAGTACTTAGGTTAGAATTGGCAGGTTGAAATAGCAACGGGCAGGTCATATTGCTTGTACAAATGAAAACTAACGGGGAAGATTATTTTTTATATAAACAAGTTACATACTTGTTTGGAAATAAACATCAAACTTGCAAATGGTATCATGGTATTTTACATAATATATGAATATTCAAAGACCATTACAATGTTGTCACCAAATTATATTACACAAGAAAGAGATGAACTTAGGTGGACCGACCGGCGACCTGGTCAGAACCGTGGGGAGCTGATGGATGCAAGAGGCAAGCAGCCGCTCAAAGTGGCGCTCTTTGGGGGAGACCTATTTTAAGCAGTGGACGTCTTCAGGCTGATGATGATGATGACACAAGAGAAACCAATCCCAAGATTTAATCCATAAAGCATACATTCTAACAAATACTTACTTCTATTTATTTTCAGGACCTAAAAAAGAGAGATATGGCTAAGCTCAGTGTAGTGTGTGCTACATGTTGAGCTGATGGATGCAGAAAGCAAGCAGCCTCTTAAAGTGGCGCTCTCACGGGAGGCCTGGACGTCTTCAGACTTATGATGAGACAAAAGTTATTATTCGAAGAAAGCGTACAAAATCAATTTAGTTATATAGGTATAAAAAAGTAGTCTGGAAGAGACCGCTTTAGTTTCCCTCAAAGTTGAGTTGAAGTCAAGTGAAGGATTATTGGTGAAATGTTTTGGAATACGGGGGTCAGTTTCAAGCTTGTGTGTATATTGATAATTTTTTTTATAAGTGTGGTGTTTCAATAAAGTGTTTTATCTATCTGTAAAATTATGAGGTGCTACCTACGTCATGTAAAGATAAGTTGCTCTTTTTTGTAAACTGTATCTTACCTGAATAAAGAAATGTATCTATGAGTTTTTTTTGTGTCCCAGTATAAGGTAATGGTGGTGGATCATCAACTGTTATATTATTCAAATTTAAAATCATTAGGGCAGGATTTATATATCTAGCTACCTAGAACTTTATTCATTTTGGTGGATTTTTCATACTATTATCTAAACCTGACTGAAAAAAATAGAGGATTTTTTTTATATCTTATATAGATAGGTAGGTACCTATAACTATTCCCACCATCAATGATACCTACCCAATTCATCAGTTCTGCAGCTATTTATTCTATCAGTTATATGCTTCCCATACCACAGTGACACTTTTTTAAGAAATTCTTTGTTCTAATTGCTAAATATAACAATTTATTTGTCATCATAGGTGCCTACTTTACAAGCAATTCTTTAAAAAAGGATATATAAAAGTGTTACACACAGTAATGTCAATTATTGTAATAAATCTACCTATTAACTCAATTCTATGGCCGGGGTTTACATCAGCAAGAATCTTTTGCAAGTAGTGTCTCAACTGTAGGTAGTTTACATTGATTAACATTTGCAAGCTACAGTCTGATATATTGTGTTTAGATTCTTCTTGCAGGTGGAAACTCACCCTATGTAGGTAAACTTAACGAAAAAGTATTCTTGTCTTCTCATTCTCGAGGTAATGGTTGTTATTGTATGCAATTCAGTAGATAGGTAGGTATTTAAGGTATTCTTGTCTTACCTCTTACCCCTACCAAATGTATAAGAGCTAACTTTGTTTCAGAAACAGTGTAACCAGTAGCTTTTAGTACATAGTATAGTTTCTATTATTGTAGTAGTTTGAGGAATAAATATAAGAGTTATATTGACATTTAATAAATAGAATACCATTTTTGCTAAGGTTGTATTTGGAACATCTGTGAATAAGTGAATTCTTCTGTGGTAGGAATAATTTTATTAATTGTTAATCCTGTTGCAGCTAAACTCTTTTGTGTTCACATCAGCGCAACAGCAAACAATGGAGGGCTGCAAATAGTCACATAAGTACACTTCACATAGTTTCAATATTGGTAGGTATATAGGATATAATTAGCTATGTTAAAAAGAATCTGTTGACTTGATGTGTATAAGTGACCTATTCAATGAGACTAAGTTTTATTAAGTCATGGCTGATTTCTGAAAGGGTAATTTTTTATTTATAGGTAGGTACTAAATATTGAATAGGTATTTGAAGTAAACCTCTTAGGAATTGGATAAAAACCATTATTAATGGTTTGCTTGTATGAGTCCAACTTTTATTATTGTATAATATAACTTTTATCAAATCTTCAAATGTATCCAACTTTTTAATGCATGGTTCTTCTGAGTCAGTAAATTGTATACCATCATATTGTTTGTCCTGGTGCTGAATTCTCCACTACAAACTCCAATCAGACTTTTACAGTCATGGCCATAACAGAAATGAACATACAGCATAAATGAAGTCTTCCTCATCTGTAAAAAAATAGGTCTTAATATACTTGACACAGATGACAAGACTGAAGGGATCTAGCTATGAATCAGGACTATTTTACATCTTTCTACTTATTATATATTTTGTTGTCACATAAAATTATACCACATCAAACCAAGACTTTGAATATAGGTATTCAAACATAATAGCAGCTACATAGGTGAGTAAATTGTGAATGCTGCGTTTTATATTATCTACTAAATCACTTAAACATCCGCAGCTTCCTTATCTCACTGCTGGGTATTTAAATCTCTTGCACTTATGATAAATAAGATTGTACTCAAACATAAACAAGAAAGAAAGCAAAGATAATATCATGGAGCTAATAAAAAAAGAGGAGGGAATTCCGTCTGATCCAAAACTGAAGCACCCATAGGAAGCCGGAACGCTTTGTACGTACGAGCGGGGCACGCACACACTCACATCATATGCAGCCGGTCGCCATATCACCCCCGTATTACGAGTCACGCTAAAATCGCACATAACGCTCCCAGCGCTCACGTTGATTTTTCAGCGTTCCGATTAAGATATTGCGCTCAATGACTTTGACCGCTGTTAATGACTCGGGACAACCAATCACGGACGGCGATATCGCAAGATGGAGTCGATCATGACGTTTGCAAGAGATTTCATTGTCGCGCTCACGGCAATTCGGTACGCGTTTTTAGCGCGATAATGTCGATATTATCGATTTTAGCGTGAATCGGAATAGGGCCATGTAATATGTCCGCCATTTTGGGCTTCAGTTCGATGTCAATCAAAACTCAATCCTTCTTTTTTTTATTTCATCCATGGATAATATAATCACTTCGAAGATTTTGACATTTTTGACAATAGGTGTCTTTACTTTCAAACACAGAGGCGTTTTATTTAAAAAAAAAAAGTTCCGTCACAGATTAGAGAAAAAATAAATCTACTATGTTCCGCTCTTTTTTTTTTCTTATATTTTGACTCCACACATAGTGTATTTAGCCAGTGTCAAGTATTGTAATTTTTCATCATGTTAATTGAATAGTCAAGTCATAGTCCAGTCTAAGTCAGGTAAGTGGTGGCAACTTTACTAGAAGCTTCTATGGAATTTTGGAAGCAACACGAAAAATCACGTTTCATCACTTGCCCACACTCATGCTCGTAATTCAGCGCTTAATGCGTAAAACGCCACGAATTTTAAACATTAACACTGGAAAAAGCACAAGATTTGAGAAATAATACAATGCAACGACGTGAACTTTTCCGTGTTCCTATGACATAACTGTACAAATGTATTTTTTTTAAGTTCGACTCATCGTCTAAACGCTACTTAGCCAGAAGGTATCAAGTTAGGTACATTTTAGGGTTCCGTACCCAAAGGGTAAAGCGGCAAAAATAACGGACTAATATTGTTTGAACGGAAGGGAAGACATCACAATTTTTTTTTTCAAAATGGCGGAATTCGGTCATTGCGGAAAAAAAAATTCTCCGATCCGAATGAAAATTGATATCTGGGGGTCCCCAAGAATGTTGATCAACATTCTAAAATCAAATTTTGACATACGCCATTTTTCAATAGGGTTGCCATACAAAGGTTCTTTTATCAAAATATAATCTTTCCTTTATTACGCCCCTAATACGAATGTTATAGAAAAGCTGTTTCTGGGGATCGAGTAGAGATGTAGTAATGGACAAAACGAAATATTAATGACATCGATTATTTCAAGATGGCAGATATAAGCATATCGACATAGAGAAAAAGTGATTCGATCCGGATGAAAATTTATATCTGAGAATCCCCCTAGATACTCAGTAATAATATTGGAAAAAAATTTTGATCCCGCCATTTTGAAAAGATTCATACATACAACTGAACTTTTTTATGGATCTCCAATCCGTATGAAAATTGATATCTGAGTGTCCCCAAGGATACTGATTAACATGCTATAGCTTCTTTTAGACATCCACCGTTTTTCAAAATGGCTGTCATACATACTGGCAAAGCAACGAACGCGACGACGAGCGAAGCGAGGAGGAGCTTCAAACTACCTACCGCGACGACGAGCGAAGCGAGAAGGAGCTTCAAACTACCTATCGCGACGACGAGCGAAGTGAGGAGGAGCTTCAAACTACCTACCGCAATGACGAGCGAAGCGAGGAGGAGCTCCAAACTACCTACCGCGACGACGAGCGAAGCGAGGAGGAGCTTCAAACTACCTATCGCGACGACGAGCGTAGCGAGGAGGAGCTTCAAACTACCTATCGCGACGACGAGCGAAGCAAGGAGGAGCTTCAAATTAGCTAACGCGACGACGAGCGAAGCGAGGAGGAGCTTTAAACTACCTAACGCGACGACGAGCGAAGCGAGGAGGAGCATCAAACTACCTATCGCGACGACGAGCGAAGCGAGGAGGAGCTTCAAACTACCTACCGCGACGACGAGCGAAGCGAGGAGGAGCTTCAAACTACCTCTTTGGAGAAATAAAACAAAATGGCCGCCATGCAAAATTAAAAGGCGCAAACTATCTGAACTAATAGAGGCAAGCATAGCGTGTTTGGACTCATGTTACAGAGAACAACGGAGGCTTTCTTACAGTCTTAACATAATTCAAAGATGGCGGATTCAAAATGGCGCCCGATTTTATAGTAAATTGGATTCGGCTGATATTTTATATTTGGGGGTTTTAAAGGATGCTGATTTCAAATTTTGACCTTTTACTTGACTGACAGCATTTTTCAAGATGGCCGCCATGCAAAAGTCAGATCAATTATCATTTTCTTTGAAAAATACCGCTGTTTTGTACTAATTCTTGCAAAATTTAAAGTTTAGCACAAAGTATAAGACCTTTAAAAATACAACAGCCACGAAAACACCCACGCGGGCCGCTCGCGGCCCGCGCACAGAGCAAAATTCAAGACTCTCACTGACTGACATTTTTGTTCCCGAACTCCTGGAAGTGGTGGAGAAAAACCGAGTATGAGGTTGTATAGAGATTGGTCACGTGACAACCAGAAAAATCTGACATCAGCAAAAAATTGTCTCCTTGATGGAACCGGTCAACGGCTCTCGGAAACTACAAGTCGGATGGGTAACCTGTTCTAACTAAAGTTGTAGTAAACCCTGGGACGCTTGGAGAGAAATAAAAAAAAATAGGGGTTGCCATACAAAAAAATAAAAATTCCATACAAAATTGAAACGCTTATAAATCGGAAACGGTAAGAGGTAGGTGGGGTGTGTTCGACCAAATGTCATAGAGGAGGATAGGCGCTTTCGGATGGTCGTCATGAAAATCCAAGATGGCGGATCCAAGATGGCGGCCATTTTGAAAGTTGGTCCGATCGGGCTGATTTTTTGCATCGGGGGGTTTTTGGGGTCCCTGATTTGATATTTGAAAAAATATTTTGGATCCCGCCATTTTTAAAGATGGCTGCCATACAAATTTTTTTTTTTCATTTTTGGCTCATTGTTTCTCGATACCTATGGGAAATTTTGAACTTTTTTTTTTAAATTTGTATGAAATTGGACAATCGAAATTCAAAATATTTCATGAACTGGTCTTCCGACCTTCCATCATCGTGACCATCAACTGCCTGGCTAAACGATGTGAGATGGGTCATATGCGTTCTCAGGAATGTCATAGCAAACCCTGGGACGATTTTAGAGAAAATAAAAAAAAATCAAAATGGCGGAAAAAAAAATCACCCATACAAATTTAAACCGGAAATGACGTCGAAACCATGATACTTTAGTATAAAGAGCTCGAACTAATATTGTTTGGAGGCCAAAAGGGAAAAGAACACCAAATTTTTTTTTTCAAAATGGCGGAAATTTTGGTCATAGCAGAAAAAAAAAATTCTCCGATCCGGATCAAAATCGATATCTGACGGTCCCCAAGGATGCTGATCAACATTCTAAAATCAAATTTTGACATGCGCCATTTTTCAATAGGGTTGCCATACAAAGGTGATTTTAACGAAATATGAACTTTCCTTTTTTACGCCTCCAATATGAATGTAATAGAAAAGGTTTTCTTGGGATCGAGTATAGATGTGTAAAGGAACAAAACAGGATACTAATGAAATTGATTTTTTTCAAGATGGCGGACGGAGACGTATCAACTTAAAAAAAAAGTGATCCGATCCGGATGTAAATCGATATCTAAGACTCCTCTTAGATACTCAGTAAGAATATGGGAAAAAATTTTGATTCCGCCATTTTGAAAAATTTAATTCATTTTACCGAACTTTTTTATGGATCTCCAATCCGTATGAAAATTGATATCTGAGTGTCCCCAAGGATACTGATTAACATGCTTTAGCTTCTTTTAGACATCCACCGTTTTTCAAAATGGCTGCCATACATATTTTCAAAACCACCAATGCGACGACGAGCGAAGCGAGGAGGAGCTTCAAACTACCTATCGCGACGACGAGCGAAGCGAGGAGGAGCTTCAAACTACCTACCGCGACGACGAGCGAAGCGAGGAGGAGCTTCAAACTACCTACCGCGACGACGAGCGAAGCGAGGAGGAGCTTCAAACTACCTACTGCGACGACGAGCGAAGCGAGGAGGAGCTTCAAACTACCTACCGCGACGACGAGCGAAGCGAGGAGGAGCTTCAAACTACCTACCGCGACGACGAGCGTAGCGAGGAGGAGCTTCAAACTACCTACCGCGACGACGAGCGAAGCGAGGAGGAGCTTCAAACTACCTACCGCGACGACGAGCGAAGCCAGGAGGAGCTTCAAACTACCTACCGCGACGACGAGCGTAGCGAGGAGGAGCTTCAAACTACCTATCGCGACGACGAGCGAAGCGAGGAGGAGCTACAAACTACCTATTGCGATGACGAGTGAAGCGAGGAGGAGCTTCAAACTACCTATCGCGACGACGATCAAACTACCCATTGCTACGTTTACAATGTTTTACTAATGCGACGTTTTTTAATTGGCTTTAGCTAATCTAACCTAACTTCAACACCACTAACCTTTTTTTACCTAACAACTGAATATTTTCGGGAACCTTGAATAAAATAGACACTCTTTGAAGAAACATAACAAAATGGCCGCCATGCAAAATTAAAAGGCGCACACTATCGAAACTAATAGAGGCAAGCATAGCGTGTTTGGACTCATGTTACAGAGAACAACGGAGGCTTTCTTACAGTCTTAAAATAATTCAAAGATGGCGGATTCAAAATGGCGCCCGATTTTATAGTAACTCGGATTCGGCTGATATTTTATATTTGGGGGTTTTAAAGGATGCTGATTTCAAATTTTGACCTTTTACTTGACTGACAGCATTTTTCAAGATGGCCGCCATGCAAAGTCAAGCGCATTATCATTTTCTTTGAAAAATACCGTCGTTTTGTACTTGTACTTGCAAAATTACAAGTTTAAACTAAAGTATAACATTTTTATAAATACAACAGCCACGATAACGTCCTCGCGGGCCGCACGCGGCCCGCGCACGGAGGAAAATACTAGTTATAATATATAAAGTTCGTTACCCACTCACTCACTCACTCACTCACTCACTCACTCACTGACTGACATTTTTGTTCCCGAGCTCCTGGAAGTGGTGGAGAAAAACCGAGTATGAGGTTGTATAGAGATTGGTCACGTGACAACCAGAAAAATCTGACATCAGCAAAAAATCGTCTCCTTGATGGAACCGGTCAACGGCTCTCGGAAACTACAAGTCGGATGGGTGACCTGTTCTAACTAAAGTTGTAGTAAACCTTGGGACGCTTGGAGAGAAATAAAAAAAAATAGGGGTTGCCATACAAAAAAATAAAAATTCCATACAAAATTGAAACGCTTATAAATCGGAAACGGTAAGAGGTAGGTGGGGTGTGTTCGACCAAATGTCATAGAGGAGGATGGGCGCTTTCGGATGGTCGTCATGAAAATCCAAGATGGCGGATCCAAGATGGCGGCCATTTTGAAAGTTGGTCCGATCCGGCTGATTTTTTGCATCGGGGGGTTTTTGGGGTCCCTGATTCGATATTTGAAAAAATATTTCGGATCCCGCCATTTTTAAAGATGGCTGCCATACAATTTTTTTTTTTCATTTTTGGCCCATTGTTTCTCGATACCTATGAAAAATTTTGATCCTATTTTTATAAATTTGTATGAAAGTGGACAATCGAAATTCAAAACATTTCATGACCTGGTCTTCCGACCTTCCATCATCGTGACCATCAACGGCCTGGCTAAACGATATGAGATGGGTCATATGCGTTCTCAGGAATGTCATAGCAAACCCTGGGACGATTTTATAGAACATAAAAAAAATTCAAAATGGCGGAAAAAAAAATCCGCCATACAAATTTAAACCGGAAATGACGCCGAAACCATGATACTTTAGTATAAAGAGCTCGAACTAATATTGTTTGGAGGCCAAAAGGGAAAAGAAACCCAATTTTTTTTTTTCAAAATGGCGGAAATTTTGGTCATGGCGGAAAAAAAAAATTCTCCGATCCGGATCAAAATCGATATCTGACGGTCCCCAAGGATGCTGATCAACATTCTAAAATCAAATTTTGACATGCGCCATTTTTCAATAGGGTTGCCATACAAAGGTGATTTTAACGAAATATGAACTTTCCTTTTTTACGCCTCCAATATGAATGTAATAGAAAAGTTGTTTCTGGGGATCGAGTAAGATGTATAAAGGAACAAAACAGAACACAAATGAAATTGATTTTTTCAAGATGGCGGATGGAGACGTATCGACTTATAGAAAAAGTTATCCGATCCGGATGAAAATCGATATCTAAGACTCCCCCTAGATACTTAGCAAGAATATGGGGAAAAAATTTTGATTCCGCCATTTTGAAAAATTTCATTCATTTTACCGAACTTTTTTATGGGTCTCCAATCCGTATGAAAATTGATATCTGAGTGTCCCCAAGGATACTGATTAACATGCTTTAGCTTCTTTTAGACATCCACCGTTTTTCAAAATGGCTGCCATACATATTTTCAAAACCACCAATGCGACGACGAGCGAAGCGAGGAGGAGCTTCAAACTACCTATCGCGACGACGAGCGAAGCGAGGAGGAGCTTCAAACTACCTACCGCGACGACGAGCGAAGCGAGGAGGAGCTTCAAACTACCTACCGCGACGACGAGCGAAGCGAGGAGGAGCTTCAAACTACCTACCGCGACGACGAGCGAAGCGAGGAGGAGCTTCAAACTACCTACCGCGACGACGAGCGTAGCGAGGAGGAGCTTCAAACTACCTATCGCGCCGTCGAGCGAAGCGAGGAGGAGCTACAAACTACCTATTGCGATGACGAGTGAAGCGAGGAGGAGCTTCAAACTACCTATTGCGACGACGATCAAACTACCCATTGCTACGTTTACAATGTTTTGCTAATGCGATGTTTTTTAATTGGCTTAAGCTAATCTAACCTAACTTCAACACCACTAACCTTTTTTTACCTAACAACTGAATATTTTCGGGAACCTTGAATAAAATAGACACTCTTTGAAGAAACATAACAAAATGGCCGCCATGCAAAATTAAAAGGCGCACACTATCGAAACTAATAGAGGCAAGCATAGCGTGTTTGGATTCATGGTACAGAGAACAACGGAGGCTTTCTTACAGTCTTAAAATAATTCAAAGATGGCGGATTCAAAATGACGCCCGATTTTATAATAACTCGGATTCGGCTGATATTTTATATTTGGGGGTTTTAAAGGATGCTGATTTCAAATTTTGACCTTTTACATGACTGACAGCATTTTTCAAGATGGCCGCCATGCAAAGTCAAGCGCATTATCATTTTCTTTGAAAAATACCGTCGTTTTGTACTTGTACTTGCAAAATTTAAAGTTTAGCACAAAGTATAAGACTTTTATAAATACAACAGCCACGATAACGTCCTCGCGGGCCGCACGCGGCCCGCGCACAGAGCAAAATACTAGTGTAATATATATATATATATGTATATATGTAATTATTATTTTATATTATTTAAATAACATTAAAGTATTTATTTATTTTATCATTTATTTATTTAAAATATTATAAATTTTTAGACCTATAAATACAAAATTGTAATTCTAAATTAGCTTATAATTTCTTAGTTTATTTTGTTTCTACGATTTCTATGTTGTTTTAAAACTATTTGTACCATAAGGGAAGACACTGCCCCCTGCAACACAGTTGATACTAAAGCAGAGGGCAGGGTTGTAACTTGTTATCTGTAACATTTATATTTGAACAATAAAGAAATTTGTATTTGAATTTGTATTTGTATTTTGAGGAATATAATTAATATATCAAAATTAATATATCAAAAAAAAATGATAGGTATTTGTATGATAATAGAGGTACCTACTCAATTTTTGTAATTATTAACTTGCCGTTTTTTGGTTTTCTTCACGATTGTTCTTCAAACCGGAACATAGTACTTGCACACTTGGCGTCAGATTAACTGGCAAAGTGGTGCCTGACCTCCTATCACCTAGTAGTTATTTCCTTCACCTGCAAAATTCCACGCAAACGTGCTCCAACATAAACCGCATCGTCACTCTCCATCAGGTGAGATGTTGTCAAACGTGAACTCGTTCAACCGTTAATAAAAAATTTGTAAACTAATTCATAGTCCTATGATATTAAGAAACATTGTCACACCATAACTACAGATTTACAATCCATTTCACGAAGAAATTAAAACCAGTCACGCGGCTTTTTAACCTCCAATAAAAGTATTTCTGTTGCTAATTGAAAAATATTAAATAATAACTCTGTATTACTTCCTATTTTCGAGTTTTCTTTGACGGCGAATCTAATGTGTTAGTATCACTTATGACTTATAATGTTGTTTGCTTTGATTGTATTTTTAAAACGTTTAATATTATAAGGTGTAATAAAGTTGTAGGTATCTATTAGATTAGGTTAATGTGAAGTGTTAAGGGGATGCAAAAAGACTAGGTAATATTTTCTTTATTCTTTTTGTAGGTTAAATACTATAGCACACGTGAGTTAGAATTTATTAGCATTTTAACCGGATGTTACCCTAACTACGTATCGAGAAACCCGCCCTAGGATCACTGATGGGCGGGTTTTTCGATACGTAGTTAGGGTAACAACCGGGTAAAAATGCTAATCCCATGGTCAAAATTAGTGAGTTTTTAACCACCTTAACCCCAGATAGGTACCTAATGTAATTACTTAGGTAAGCAGGTAAAAGAAGTTCACATGGCCAAATTTTTAGGATTGCATATAGATTCGGATCTGAACTGGAAAGTGCATGCTGAAAAAGTCTGTGCTAAGCTTTATAGTTACTCTTATGCATTATATATGCTTTCGAAGTATGTAGACCAGTCTGCTGTGTTGACGTCATACCATGCCTATGTTACTTCTGTACTTCGTTATGGGCTTATTTTCTGGGGTAACTGCACTGAGAGAGAAGCGATTTTCAAAGCTCAAAAAAAATGTTTACGGTCAGTTTGTCATTTGCGGTCTACGGATTCTTGTAAACAACATTTTCAGCGACTCAAACTACTAACTTACCCATGTTTATATATATACGAGGTGGCATTATTTGTAAAGAAAAACTTAAAATTGTTTAACATCCCAAAAAGTAAACGGCTTCGAAACCAAATTTGTATGCCTTCTCATCAAACTGCTTTACATGACAAGAGTGTTTTAAGTATGGCCCCAAGACTTTACAACAATTTACCAAAATACATTTTGGAGATTTTAGATGTCGAACTGTTTAAAAGAAAGCTGTTTGAATTTTTGAGCAATAAGGGCTATTATACTATTAAGGAGTATTTAAATGATAAGTTCTTGTGATTAATTTCAGTACTCTATTGCTATTGTATCGGTTGGTGAAGGGGTATTTTAATGTGTGTGTTCCCAACTGACATTTTAATATTTTTGAATTTATTGTATAGTTATTATGTGTTGAATTTAATGAATTATTGTTGATTATTTCTCCTATTAATTTAAATTCTTGATGTAGTTAAATTTTAATTGTGTTTTACTAGTTTTGCATGCCAATACGGTGGAATATTAGAGAGCTAAACGTTTTTATTTAACATCTTATTATGTACTCATATTCTTGCAAATAAATACATTGATTGATTGATTGATTGATTGATTGATTGAATGTAATGCCTACAAGCTTAACTTAAGGGATAATCTGAAAAACACGTTTAGCAAGCGATACTTACTGCTATAAAAAAATCATAGGTATATAAATAGATGATAGATTAAATTATAAGTACCTATGCTGGATTTTATAGGTACCTACAGAGAATTAGACCCTATTTCTATAATCCCCATTCACGCTTGGCAGGCGGCTTGGTGACCACAGATTGTAATGTACCGAGGAGCATGCTGCTCCCATTCCCTGGATATTTCCGCAGCCAGGTCTTCAGCACCTGCGAATAGAGATAGGCTCCTATTCTTACGCAAGGACCACATCAAAAAATATTTTAAAAACAAATTCGTGTTTTCTATTTATCTCATTGTAAAAATCTACAATGATAGAAAAAAAATAGATTGTGACGTCATTCTCACTAGTAAATAGAAATACATATCCGTCGGATTTGGCTCAGATAAAGGTATTAGGTATTAATTAGGTATTTAGATATAGTTCGATAGCAACCATGTAGGTAAGCATTATTTAATTTGAATTTATCAATGAAATTGTATTTAGAAGTATTTTTGTAGACGTCCACTGCTGAACATGGGCTTAGGGTGGTGTTTTTCACCAATAGCCCAGCCAACAACGTGCGAGATCCCACAGTAGGAATACCTACGTCATCGAGTACCTCGATAGGCTATCTGTAGATCGTTAACCGACACATAAACATGTAAAAAAAATCAGGTCTGCCAATTCCGATCCTGCCGGATCATTGAAATCCGAGTTTATTTTGTCGTTTTTGTTGTTTTTAAAATTACGTCATATGGTAACCGAATGTAAATGCTGGCAACATTTAACTATTGATTAATTACGTAAAAAAAAGATTGGTCTGACATCGCACACCCTGCTAGAAGTACCTGGCAGACTCTTACGAAGTGCTCTTCACACCGTTTACCTACCTCAACGAGTACCCCGATGAAACCTATGCCCATTAATAGCCAAGGTGTCCCTGATAATGGATTAAAAGGTCTGCCAGGTCTAAACTTGCCGGAACTTAGTGTTCAAAGCATTTGAAGTTGAATTTCCATGACCCGGCAGAACCGGAATTGGTAGACCTGATTTTTTTCACATGTTTAAGTCTCAGCTAACAATCTAAAGATAGCCTATTGAGTAGTGATGGATTAATTAGCATTCGCATTCATTTTTAGCATGTGAAAACTCAATTAGCATTTCGCAAATTAAATGTAGATGTGAAATTCTGTGAAATATGAAATTTCATATCATTTAATTTAGTTCATTTTGAATTTTTAATATAAAGTTTCATTTCATGTTTCGTTTCATTTTTCATTTCTATTTCATTTCATTTTTCATTTCATTTCCATTTCATTTCATTTTAGAAAATAGCATACCAATAGCAATTAGCATGCTAAGACTCGTGAATTTTATTTTATTTTATTAATTTTATAATATTAGGGGCTGTTAATGATGATGTTGATGAATTAGTATGTTTATGAAAGTTACGCAGAATCGCATTAATTGCCATCGCTACTATTGAGGTACTCGATGACGTAGCTATTTGTATGTATTTGTGCTGTCGGATCTCGCACTATTAACCAAGTTGGTTGGTTAAGGTATCCAATGGTAAAAACTCTAACATGACCATTGGTTAAAGTTCGTTAGTAATGAACTATTGGTAAAACCCACCCTTTATTAGTTGGACAAGTTACTGTTAAAAAATTATTTCCTTTGCATTGCTAATAAATTAGGAATGGATAACGATAATCCACCTCTTATAGCAATGGAAAGGTATTATCGCAAAACTTAGGCAAATCCGTGTTATCGATTAGCTAGGCAGTTTGAAATTCATAGAAAACAGGTAGGTATTATTGTTTCATTTGGACATATTATTTTAAAATCAAAAATAAGTTTGTACCTACAAGTACTATTACTAAGTAAGTAGTAGACTATTTTGGAAATTGTGCTAATATTTCATATACAAAAAAAAAACCGGCTAAGCGCGAGTCGGACTCGCGCACGGAGGGTTCCGTACCATTATCTATAAAAACGAGCAAAAAAAATCCAGTTTGTTGTATGAATAAAATAAATATTTAAGGGGGCTCCCCTAAAATATTTATTTTATTCTGGTTTTTAGTATTTTTTGTTATAGCGGCAATTGAAATACATCATCTGTAAAACATTAATTACTGTCTTAGTATCACGGTTCATGAGATACAGCCTGGAGACAGACGGACAGCGGAGCCTTGTAGGGTTCGCTTTACCCTTAGGGTACGGAACTATAAAAACGGGGTGAAACTCAAACCCATTTCAATCGCTTTAAATCACCTCAAACGTTATTTTTTTCCACATGGATGAAATTTCTATTGCTGGAACACCCAATTAAAATTAAGCATTCTAATCATATTACAATCTAGCCATCGATTTGGCTAATGAGTAATTTTAATTTAACCTAAACTTCTAATAAAATAATTGTCTAAGAATGTGTCCAATAACACGTTTCTTATTGTCTCTATTAAGGTGAAGACACATTGTTCTTGTGTTCTTTTCATGGATGAAATAAAAAAAAGAAGGATTGAGTTTTGATTGATATCGAACTGTGTGTGTGCGTGCCCCGCTCGTACGTACGAAGCGTTTCGGCTTCCTAAGGGTGCTTCAGTTTCGGACCAGACGGAATTCCCTCCTTCTTTTTTTATTAGCTCCATGTTTTTCCAGTTATCTTGATTTTAAAACCAGACTACTGAACCGATTTTGATGAAATTTCTATCTTCTAAACCAATTTGAAAGTACTTATTGATATATAGGGTACACTTTGAGATTGACCCCTATGGAAATTTTAATAAACCAGTACCAATTAGTCGAAACAGGTGTTTTTTTTATTAGAATGAATGACGTGACGAGCTGGTTGTTCACCTGATGTTAAGCAGCACTGCTAAACATAACAGTTGCAGTTTCACTCGGAATTTTAAAAATATATTATTGTTTCGCGTGACACTGCATTGCGCACGTCAACCTGAGACATCACACAGTTTAGTAATCAGATTACTAGACTGCGTGACCAGGTCATAATATAAAGTCTCATTTGCCCAATAATTTCGCTAGCTACAATGCCCTTCAAACCGGAACACAGTAGTGCTTGACTACTGATTGGCAGCAGAATAGCTGTCAAAGCGGTGGTAACTACTTAAATGAATGAACTTTGCAGAAAAGTCCTACCACCTAGTAGGCTGCATTACCGCGGTATGCGATAATAGGCATGATAACAAATTTTTTTTTTTGGATAAATTAATTATATTCCTCAAAAGATAAACATTTGCGAAAACAAAAATTAAATATCTCAAAAAATTACCAAGTTACAAGCATTTTAAAAACCGGAAGAGAAAGAGATAGCTCTAACGGCCAGTGACGTCAGAGGAAGGTCTTTATAGTACCTCATTACTAAGCTGTGGTAGCTTTTCATACAATATCTTTGGCATGTGACGTCACGTTTTCATAGTAACTGTGGGGGCGCTCAGTTTCGCGAGAAAGGGACAGGAGATGTCTCCTGTAGAAACTTTAAAAGCTTATTACTCCGTGATTTATTTACCGATTTTACTTATTTTTTCAATTATTGCATTCATTTTTAATCTTCTTTATGAAAGTAATATTTACTTGTTCATTTTTAATAGTAGCCATCATGCCTATATGTAGAAAGAAAGAAAGAAAGAAAGAAGCACTTTATTAGCACAAACTGTACACAACAACAAATAACAATAATAAGTATGCTAAGCAAATAAAACATAGAAAAACGGAACCTCCTAATAACAAAACTTGCACATAACATAACCTACCTATACCTTAGTTTGTGCTTCCGTGTGCGAACATTGCTACTGTGTACAGTGCTGTACAAAATGGTCTGAGCTCATGTAGGTACCTTCATAAAATATGACCATATTCTGGCATCACAGAGCTTTGAAAAAATTACGTTTCGGAGGCGACGCGCATTTTTTTCTTGCTCTGTGATTGGCATTATTTCGGTATGGCGTAGCCGAGCTGTAGCATTTGCTACGACAGCGTAGCGCGTAGCACGGGTGTAGCACGACCGTTGCACTGAAACTTGTAGGTAACCGATAGTTAAATAAACTAACCAACGGTTATAGTTTCACCCTAACTATGGATCAAAAAACCGACCCTAAGTGCAAGCTTCTAACCTTAAAAAACAATAAGATTATTTAAAGTTTTATTAACCAATGTTCATAATTAGTTTGCTATTTGAGAGGCAAACAACGAAATGACCTCCCTAAAAATAAAATATCATTTTGCCTTTGGTTTAAGTAATGCCACTTTGCAAAACCACCCCTTAAGCATCCACACCTTCTAATTTAAAACCAAAAACGTACAAATATATGACGTTGTAATTTATCAAACCGCCAATTATCAGTCGATAAAATAGTTAATCGATTATTCTTCTTCCTCATAGATATCACAAAATAGCAAAAAAATTAAAACCATCGCTAATTCCTTATCTGCAACCACATAAAGGCGATAATCGAGTAAGAATTACTTTTTTAATCGCAAATAAGGTTTTAGCAAAGAGTTTTCGCGAATTGAGTATATAATATTGCGTTTGAAAATTATTCCTCAGACGGTATTAAGCAGCTGGCCTGTGTAGAAACGTCCAAACAAGTGTTCAGTGACAACTTAGTGTACAAATAGTGCATTTGTTTTTTTTTATTGTGTTGACCACAAACGAAAACAACTTACAAAATGATTGGTAAGTTTATAACCAAGATTAATAAAACCCGGGTTTATAGTTAATGGTTTATAATAGGGACTTAAGGGAAACAGGAATGGGGTGATTTGAAATTAGGGAAATTTAGGGTGAATTGGAACCTTAAAATATTGTAAACAAATGACGTGACGAGGTAGTAGTTCACTTGGTGTAAGCATCACGGCTATTTAACAATTGCAGTGTCACTCCGAAATCTGAAATATAAAGCTTCACGTGACACTGCACTGCACACGTTATCCTGAGACAGACACCACACAGTCTAGTAATAAGATTAATGGACCGCGAGATCAGGTTATAAAGCATCATTTGCCCAGTAACTAGCTACAGTGCCCTTCAAACGGGAACGAAGTACTGCTTCCACACTAACTACTGCTTGGCGGCAGATTAACTGAAACGGTGCCTACCTAGACAAACTGCAGAAAAGTACTACCACATAGACTTATCGTCTAAAAGAATTCTAAACTGAGTTTAACATTATTATAAAACTATAGCGTATATAGGTACCGATGCTGTCTAATGTATCTCAAGTTAAAAAGAAAAATGAAAATGTCTCCATCTTTTACATTTCTCCTTTATTAGAAGAGTACCGCCATACTTTCAGTTTATCAGAGTTTAGCTGTAGAAAATGCGACACAAAGTTGACATTTGAATTAAACTTTTTTTTTAATTCATTCTACTAAGGACACAGAATAGACATACCTACTAGGATGGGTTATTTGATCCTTAGTTAAAGTAACTACAGAACAATATACCCGCCCTTAGTAAGTACATATAGGTTACATTATCGTTTTTTTAAATCCAAATCAGGCTGAATGATGATGATGATGATGATGATGATGGTGATGATGATTAAGGTGGTACGTCACGCTCAGCGCGCCAAATTCAAATTTTCTTGCGTTTATTGCTAATGGCAGCTTAATTACTCAACGCAATTACATGAAAACTAGTTTACCGCAAATAAATAGAATGTATCAACAAATTATGATTAAAAGTATCGCCTAAATATTGTTGCTTTAGCAACAATTGGCAAAATACTAATTTTGTCTCGGCTTTTCAGTCTATTGCCAATTGTTGCTAAACCAATGATATTTAGGTGATACTTTTAATCATAATTTTTTGATAAATTTATTTGCGGAACACTAATCTTCATGTAATTGGGTTGAGTAAATAAGCTATTATTAACAAAACAAGCAAGAAAATTTGAATTTGGCGCGCTGAGCGTGACGTACCATTTTTATCCAAATAACCTTTTTTTTTTCTTATATTTTGGCTCCACACATAGTGTATTTAGCCAGTATCAAGTATTATATTTTCATCGGGTTATAAAATATTTCACGCAGTCATGTCCTAATAATAGTCCAGTATAAGTCAGGTAGTCATAGTCCAGTCTAAGTCATGCTCCAGCAAAGTGGTGGCAACTTTACTAGAAGCATCTATGGAGTTTTGGAAGCAACACGAAAAACCACGTTTCACCACATTATATCACTTGCCCTCACTCATGCTCGTAATTCAGCACTTAATGCGTAAAACGCCACCAATTTTAAACAGTAACACTGGAAAAAGCAAGTTTTGAAAAATAATACAATGCAACGACGTGAACTTTTCCGCGTTCCCGCCAAAACTCAATAACCTTTCATACATAAAACAGAATCAAAGTTTATGATTTTTAAAGCAGTATCGCCTGCTCAGCGTAATTTACAGATTAATTTGTAAAGGAAAAATTGGAATCACGAGCGGGGATTGAACCCGCATCCATCCATCCTCAAGCCGGGATATGCTTTACTTAAGCTACCGTGACAAGTGGTCTCATGTCCGAATTTTTCCTTCACCTTTATGGATGCGGGTTCAATCCCCGCTCGTAATTCTAATTTTTCCTTTACAAATTAATCTGTAGAATCAAAGTTTTTCTTTTTAATCTTTTTTCCGTATGAAAACCTATTTGGATTGGATTTTGACATTTAAAATTTGTATGATATTTTTGTTGAACATTTTATAAAGTTTTTACAGATTAGAGTAAAACAATCGGTTACTTTGAGGGTAAATTGGATAAGTGTAAATCTATAGGCTAGGCACGGGGACTCATCAGGTACAAACGAAAAATAGGCCGAACATGAAAAAATGTAGTGATCGTGTCGTGAGCGTTATACTCTAGTTAGTGTCCAGTGTATTTGTCACCGTCTTTTTGTAAGAACCGTTTGTTTATAAAAAAAACGCGGTTATTTATAAACTGTCGATTTATTGCAAACGGGCAATGTGTCTCACAATAAAACGGTCGATATTTCGATTATTTATAATTAATCGGCATCACTTCGTTTTATTGTAATAGTGTATACTTCTAGTGTTGTCAAAACTAACCTAACACTCCTCGCTTCGCCCGTCGTCGTAACCTACTCGTTAGCCACTAGTGACTCTAAAAAACAATAAATTACAGCAAAAATTGGTGCATTAATACGGGTTTGTTCACAAAATTAAACGCTACTAAAAGCCGTTTTTATAAACTCTCCGCTGGACACCGACTATTTATAAATAATCGAAAAATCATCCGCTTTATTGCAAGACAAATTTCAGTTTACAATCAATCGTCAGTTTTATTTTCGTTTATTTTATACACAAACGGTTTTTACAAAAAGACGGTGACATATTCATTTAGCCCAATACTTTGCCAACACGCAATAGATGTCGCTTGCTAATCTTGCGTTATGCAATTCATAAAATAGCCCGCGTTATTCCGTTGTATGGGATGAGGTATCTGTACTTTAGGAATAAGTATTATCTGTGCTCGTGATGCGAATTCCCGCGCTTTAACACCTTATCGGTATTATTTAAAATTAAAAGTAGGTTGGAATGTTAACAACCTACTCACTTTTAAATAAACATTATTATTTTTACCATTTTTCTGCGTATTAAAAATAGATATCTGTTAATCCAAAACGGACGAACTCCTTTTTTATCGCTTCTTGACTTTACTAATCCTATTCGATAAAGCTGATAGTAACTTTACCAATAATAAGTTATTGTATGAAATTTTTTTTTATGATTTTATTACTATTTACAAGTTCATTGAATTATTTCCATAAAATTTCTTCATTCACGATGCCGTATCGATCATTATCATATTAGTATTTACCTAAGTAATAAGTAAATAACGCCCGACGATCACATACATAGATCCTGAACCATTACTAGGATCCCCTGTATCTAGGGACCCATGAACTACGAGGGCCATGCCACAACACCCACACACAGAACAAGTATTTGCGCTTTTTCCCGTGCACAAATACTTGTCCTGTCGCGGGAATCGAACCCGCCGCCTAGGGGTTATGAAACGACATGCTCAACCACCACACCACAGAGGCTGTCGACAATAAAGGCTTTGTCTAAATCTAAATGAAGGATTAATGTGACAACGTACCTAGGGTAGTAATGAAATTTTGCCGCTCAGTGACGGGATGGGAAGTACCAAAGGGTACCCTAGCGAACCCTATCACTAAGGCTCCGCTATTTAATTGTCTGTCTGTCCATCTGTCACTAGGCTGTATTTCATGAACCGTGATAGTTACAGATGAAATTTTCACAGATGATGTATTTCTTTTGCCGCTATAACAACAAATACTAAAAAACAGAATAAAATAAAAACACAGCGTTTTTTTTTTTGCTCTGTGCAATAAACAATCTTACTAATTAAAACACATAAATAAAGGTAATTATAAATAAAAATCACTTTATGTACAAACTTTACAAACTTAGTATATACAAGGTGACCTTGAATTGGTATGTTATCCCGAAATGAGGGGACTGAGACCATGATACCCTACAAGTTGTGAGAGCCTTACTTGAAACTGGGTGTTTCCAAACTTCCATGGTAAAAAATTAATCCACTCGCAAAATTGCACGTGCGATCGCTACGAGAGTTAACAAGATACTATAAATTCATTTCTAAACACAGGTCGTTAAACTTATTTATGTGCACTCGGTCAAGGACGAAGTTCAACCACCCAGCAGCGCTAAGGCTATTTTCGAACGCACACTTTACATGGCATTTCTTCAATGAAAAACTATTAATTTAGTAAAGTCGTAGAAGAAACATTATCTACCTTGGGGTGTAGATTTACCCCCTTTCGGGATAACATACCGATTCAAGGTCACGTTGTATATATGTATTTATCAATAAATATATTTATCAGCTAATAATTTTAACATCAATACACTCGCCGCCTTCCAGCTCTAACTCTCGAGGTGTGCTTTTACCTGTAATCAATTAAAATCAACAATCAACTAATCAATATAAATAAATACATTCGATGGGGAAGGTTCTGGAGTGACGACCACGAATCGGAATGGGGATCGGGTAGGCACCTCACTAGGTGGACCGACGACCTGGTGAAAACTGTGGTGAGACGATGGATGCAGGAGGCAAGCAGCCGCTCAAAGTGGTGCTCTATGGGGGAGGCCTATGTTCAGTAGTGGATGTCTTCAAGCTGTTGATGATGATAAATAAATATCTATCTACAAAAACATAGATTACATATATAACTTGAAAACTTTGTTAAGAGTCATCAAGACGGTCAGGCAACATAATAGTAACCTTAATTTAAGAACAACTAATTTTTCACCTTTCTTTTACTTGTAAATAGCTGATGGTGGGGGTAAAAACACCCAGAATCTGTCAGTACATCAGTCGGAACACACTTGATGGGCCCAATAGCTCAGTTGGTAGTAATCCTGCCTTCTGAACTGAGGCCTGTGGGTTCGATTCCTACGCAGGACAAACATTTGTGTGATGAACATAGATGTGTGTTCTGTGTCTGGGTGTTATATTGTATTCTATGTATATAATTACAAACAAAAATTATCTAAGTATTATATCCGTTATCTGGTTCCCATAGTACAAGCTGTTTAGTTTGGGGCTAGATGGCGCTGTGTGAAATGTCCACACATATTTATATTTACACCTGCTTAGCATAGGCCTTTCTATAAAACACCACTTTGGACACTTATCATCCGAGGGTTTCCATAATCAACATGCTTGGCAGCCGGCTTGGTGATCACAGAAGATTTTAATGTCCTGAGGAGAATGCTGGGAAAATATTCAGAACCATTCAAAATTACCTGTTATAACATCCCCGTCAAAGTGGAACTTAAGTTTGTCCAATGGCTTTTCCAAATTCTCCGCACACATCATCAAGGCTACAGCCATTTTATCATCCAGCCGTATCACCGTCTCAATCGGTTTCCGCATATTCTGACATTGGAACTTCAATTTAATACCATCTTTAGGTGCGTTACGGTCTATCTGGACTATGTTTGATAAACTCTGGTTGATAATACCTCCGTCTATAAATTTAACTATACTATATGTTATGGAATCGGGTGTATCGTCCGGTTTAATTATTTTGTCATTGTACGTAAAGAATAACTTGTCTTGACTCACATTTTCTCGGTTCGCAAAGAAGTTGAATATTTGGGAGAGCTTTTGGAAACGACGTATTGTAAATTTTACATATTCACAGTTCTGCCAGTAAACTTTGACGGAGAGTTCTTCATTTTCATCTAAAGAGTCGTTTTCCGGTTCATTATCTTCTAGTACAACATCATCTTCCTTTGGTTTATTCGTAAACAATGGCTGATCGTAGCTCTCATCAGGGTAGTCTTCCGTATTACCTACGCTATATGTAGGGTAGCTACTGTGTAGGGTATCAATTTGTGGTCCAAAGAAGCTGGAATGAAACAATGGAAAGAACTCCGGTAGCCACATAGGATGCCGACGCCAATGACTGTTTCTCTGTCCTCTACGGCCTCTCCTTCTACCACGGCCTCTTGAAGTGTTTGGTGATGGAGTTGCAGGAGGAGGTAGTGTTTCCGGAGTATTTACAGGATTTACGGTAGTATTTGTTGCTTCTATGTTACTAATTGTAGTATTAGGTGTGTTTATTGATGTGCTACCGCCTCTGCGGCCTCGTTTGCGACCCCTACCTCTGCCTCTTGCTGAACTAGCAGTATGTGCTGGGTTAGGTGTAGGTGCTGGAGCTGTATTGGCAATTTCACTAGGTTCTATTACAGGACTTGCCACTGCACTAACATCGGTGGATTTAGCCGTTATGGACCTCTTTCCACTTCTGGTAGCATAAATATTATCGGCACTTACATCCGCATCGCGTTTCGAGCTTCGTGTACGCCTCTTCTTACTGTTATTAGCGATTATTGTATCCAAAGATATGTCCTCACAATCAGAATCATTTTTAATCACTTCACAGTCTTTTTTAACACTGTTATCGATAATTTCGATGACTTTATCAACAGTTTTTGAGGTATAATCGGTGTTGAACGAGCGATCCAGTAAATTGGTGATATTTATTCTGTCTTCTTTGTATTTGTTCTTGATTGACTGGAGTTTCTGCGCTATATTTCCGTAACAGTCATCTTCCGAGTCTGAGGACATACTCAATATATTATTTAACAAAAATGATGTAAGTAAACAGGAACAAGAAAAATAAATATTTATTCAAATTTCAAATCAAACAAATTGATTGAATTGAATTCACAAGACTAGGGCTGTCCTACTAACTAATTTGTATACGAGTAGTCGAGTAAGTACTCGATACTTTTTTTTCGAAACCATGTATCTATTATAATATCTGTGCATGTATTTACTTTTAACATCGAATCATACTTGCAATACCCACTCGGAACTCGGAAAGTGGAAGAGAAAGTATTAAAGTAGTATCATACATTGAATCACACGCTGGAGTCACCAAAATACAATGCCATAAGTAGCCTTAATTCGCCTTGATATATTTTGTCTCTAAAGTTAAAGTCTAATATTACCTAATTTTAAGCCAAGTAGCCTAAAAACGTGATCTTTTAATAATATATCATGTAGACCTAAATATTTGGATAGGATAAATGTACGAGTTATGATACGACAAAACACTTGTTCATTCACTGAGCTAAATGAGTTAGTGAGCTGGATGAGTGATAATATGTATTCATTGATAGAAATGACACGTATTTTTCTTTTCTTTTCAATGATACATTCTGCGCAAGTCTTGAGTATTATCGAATAAAGATACGAGTGCTACTCACATGGATAGGTATTGATACTTTTGTGGTATCAAACCATCCTTAAACTGTAAATGCAACACAAACAATGACAAACAATCACTGGCCAAAACCACAGATAAAATTAAAAAAAAAAGCCAAAATCAAAAACTGTCGAGTGTGTGTGTGTGTGTGTGTACACAAATGACAGCTGACAGCTACTTGACATTGATTAAGAGTGATAATGACTTTTAATGTCGCCTACTTTCTGTTTTTTTTCTCTCTAATATGTGTTTTTTTTTGTTTTGCCTTAGTGGGCAGGGCAGAACTGAGAATATTTACGTTGGGGCAGGCTAAAGTTGTACCCGTCGTAAAACCTTTTGGTAGATTAGAAGTCATTTTGTAAGTAGTTTCGACCTTGTTTTGTAAAACTGTGACGACTCATTAGAAAAATAAGCACTCATAACAGAAATCAAACATATATTTTTGTTGCATTCACTGTATTAAAATACCTTGTTCTAATCCAAACATAATAAGGAACACAATCCACCCACGAATTTGGAATAGGATGAGCATTTATATCTTATTGCGGCGACCTAACCAAACAGATGCGGTTTCAGGAAAATTCAATTACATTTATTTATAT
The DNA here is from genome assembly GCA_963580505.1 of Ennomos erosarius. Taxonomy (NCBI): domain Eukaryota; kingdom Metazoa; phylum Arthropoda; class Insecta; order Lepidoptera; family Geometridae; genus Ennomos; species Ennomos erosarius. The sequence continues at coordinate 6,883,634 of OY757004.1, forward strand.
TTAATATCAAAACAAAAATAAACCTATATAACACAAAACAAAAAACTACCTACTAACTACTACTATTATATATTATATCGACTTAAAAATAAAAATAACTGTCTAAAGAATACTTGAACTATCTATAGACTGTAAAAGGTCTATAGATAGTTCAAGCAATCTATGGAATCGGGCAACGTACCCATAATGCTGGCAGCGTTGCCCCGCTGTATAGCGAGGCTGATCCTTTGACCTAAGTAGATGCCAGCATTTTGGTCACGTGCCGATTCAACCAAACGCCCCGCCAAATCCATGTAAATGTCAAAGGCACCCGGTCCCCACGGCCCCAGTGTCTCTACGCCAAACGGCACAAATATAAAGCCTCTGTCAAGGCTAGAATATTTGCGCCGCTTGGCGGATTCCGCAGCCGTAGCAGCGCCGCCTACCTGGGGTTCTAGCAAAGATACCAACTACTAACGCTAACGCCTCACGCTAACTCCAAAAATGTATTGAAATGACATTTGCTGCGGAAAAGTTAGCGATTTCCGAAATGTCATCCTAGTACATTTTGGAGTTAGCGTGAGGCGTTAGCGTTAGTGGTTGGTATCTTTGCTAGACCCCCAGGTGTGACGTGTCCGGAAGATGGGACGGTGCCAGTGTATCAACACAGGTGGCGTCCCACACTAAAGGCCGGCCCATCTTCCAGGGGATGAGCGTCATACCATCGGGCCTTTTACCGTCGTCGCGAATGAGGCCATAGGGCTCTAAGACAGCTGCGACGTTGATGTTTCCGATGTTTCCTTGTTCTTGTATTAGTATGTTGAATTTGGATTATAGATTATTGAACCGTATATCAGAAACAAGAATTTATCATTAATTACGTAATAAAACTAAATCTAATCGCTCAATTGCTTTCCAATGATCAAGAAAATATATTGTTTCAATGAGATCGCATAAATATAAACTGTTGTAAAATTTATAATCACAGGATATGCACAATAAATAACTTCAGTGGTCTTTAAATATAGGTAGTTTATAAACAGATATCTAGGTACACTATTATAACACTGACATTGAGTGTTTTATGATATTTAATAAGGATATTTTTATCACGCGTTTTTAAGTCTTTAGACCTCCATGCTAGAGACTATTATTAGTCACTTATTAAGATTAAAATAAATAAAAACAACTAGGACGCTGTTTTTGCATAAAATCCATGATTACCAAAGATATAAAGTGAAAAATCGTGGTAATCCACATTATGTGTAATGTGTATGTAGATTTTATCGATGAATATTAAATAGAATTATTATTATTTATCGATAGCGGCAGTGCAGCAGTGATTTGACCACAGATTATGTGAAAAATTACTGATTGCCAAGAAGTTTATTAAATATCTTTGCTGATTGCACTTGAACAAAAATTGCACGTGCTAAAATTAATATCAAGATCACGTGCAATGATAAAAGTAGATTAAAGGTAGGTAAATAGGTATGTTTATAATATCTTGTTATGTTTAATAAGTAGGTACCTATCAAGGTACATAGAATAGTTACTTATACTATGGAACTTCTTTATTATTATTCATTTCCATTCTCGGGTCTAGCCCGGACATTTGAGAGGCATTGGTGGGGCCGAAGCTAACACCAAGAGGCCTTTTTGGATACAAAGATAACTATAACACGGTCACACTATCCCTGGACCTGACGTCGATTGTTTGCATTTCAGCGAGGACCAGAGACAAAGTGACCGTGTTTTACATATTTCTTTCTTACATGTTGGCATACTGATATAACTATTTTGTATAATATGAAGGTAAAAATATCTGGGCTATTATGGTGAACTTTTGGATGGATGGTGACATTGGGTTATGGAATGAGAGAACGGCACCTGCCAATTTTGTCTCATATCAAAATGTTTGAGGCAGGTGATGACTTGCCACCCACTAAATGGGCCTCCTGTAGTGGCTACCGCATATTGGTGCCGAGGAAGCAACATTGGTGTGGGTGGCTTAGGGTGTCGAGAGGTGTGCTGCACTTTCACTGAACGCTACTCGCGGCGTTATGCCCTTTAACACTTCCACCCTGGAGCTTAGGTTCTTAGCTCTTGCGACTTCCACCCCTGGACAGCCAGTTAAGGCAAGCCAGGGGTTAGGGGTCTCACTTAGCCCCTTGGAATCAGGGTACGCGGTGTCGCCACTCACCGACGGCTCGCCACAAAGCCGCCCCTGCATTATTATTATTATTCGTAATACACTAGCAGCTGTTTAGCTGATGCGTGTATATCTTTTCAGTGCACTTGTAGTTTATAATGTTTATCAAGTCTGTTTTTAAAAGAGTTCACTGAGGGAGCACTAATCACTGACTCTGGGAGTTTATTCCAAGCGTCCACTACACGGTTAGGCAAAAAGTGTTTACGCGGATTGCTTTTAGCGGCTAAGTTTAGGAGCTTTAGCGAGTGTCCTCTCAGGTGTTTATTATTCTTGTTCACGGTGTATAAGCTTGGTGGGTTAGCTACATTGTAATGGTCATGAAGTATTTTGTAGGTCTCTATGAGGTCGCCACGCTGTCATCGTTGCTCAAGCGTGGTCAGACCAAGTCTCTTGAGACGGTCCTCATAGGAACAATTCCTCAGGGAATGCACCATCTTGGTAGCTCTACGCTGTACTCTTTCCAGCATGCTGATGTCTTTTGTAGAGTAAGGGTTCCAAATCTGGAATGCATATTCCAGAAGAGGACGTACATAAATCTTGTATAATCTTGTAAATAGGCCTTCATCTATGCATGAAAAGGCTTTCCGTGTGATGTAGAGTATGGAGTTTGTTTTTTTAGTTATTTCCAGTATTTTTAAGATTTGTTACCAAACTACCAATACAAGCACTGAAAACTATACTTAGGTATACTAAACCCTACTGTTCCCACTGAACTCTTTATTTCATAATGTTCTTGGTCTCTAAAAAGATTCCTTTATCGGTTTGATATTATTTTATTTTACCCAAAAATTAATTTTGAGTGTTAGCTTTATAATGATGATGATAATGATGTATTTTTAACCTATTTAAGATAATGACACAACACATACAATAAACGTAAACTTTGCTGGTTTTTATAGATAATGGTATGGAATCCTTTGTGCGCGAGTTTGACTTGCATTTGGCTCGTTATTAGTATTTGTTGTTAGACCGGCAACAGAAATACACAATCAATGAAAATTCCATCTGTGTGACTATCACAGTTAGTTTCATAAGATACAGCCTGGTGACAGACGGACAGACAGACAGATGGGATAGGGTTTTTTTTTTAATCTGCTTTACCACAGACACCTGGGTCCGTGCTCTTTGTTAGTTTATCATTTATTGTCATTTATTTTTTATTTTATTGAACAAAATATCATACAAAAGAGGACAATTAAGTACTTAACCAATTTTTTTTTTTTTTTCTTTTGTTTTTTTTGTGCATACACCGCGAGCAGACCAGCCCCGCAAGCAGCGCACGTTCACGAGCTTGACGCATGCGCCAGCCATCGCCCTCCTCAACCATTTTTGAGGGAAGAGGACGACCCGACGCACGACGCCGCCGCAAGAAGAAGCTTTTTAGTGAGCGTGAGTGCTCCCGGTGGGATAGGGTTCGTTTTACTCTTTGGGTACGGAACCCTAAAAACAAAGTATTTTAATATTTTCTAATTTCTACTATTATTAGTCGGGAAAAAATACGCACGAAGCGAGAATTTTTCAATGTTCTGTGATTATTACCTTTAACTATACAGGGCAATCGCTAGAATGAATCTTTAGGGGCACTCACAATCATAAAATACATTACGGGTCACCCATGTCACCTTCAATTATTCAATTTTATAGGCCTAAAACTGCACCCTATAAAATAATAATAGTATCTGCATTAATAGTGTATGAATGTACCTCATAGTTTATTTACTTTATAGCGTAGGTATCAGTTAGTAATTTTGGCACGCAAAACAGAGTTCAAGGAAACTAAAATAAAGAATGTCGCCTCTTTGTTGTATCATTATTTATCAAGTTATAGAGATATCACATCAGATAAAAATAAACCAATTTACCGATAAGGCAAATAACTGATTTAAATCAGATAACGAATTTAATACTGAGCGATGAAGAAAAAGTGTGATGATTGTAGATCAAATCGATGTTTTGCACACCAGATTTTGTAGATAACGGTGTTACTTAAGTAATTTTTTGTGTAAAATAAAAGCATAGTGATGTCAAAGCGAGCTAATTGATGTTTCAGGCGGGATCTTTTATGATTTAATGAATTGCTGATATCGAGATTACGTAATAATACCTGTCGCCACGACGTCACGGAAGCAGGTGATCTAATGAAAATTCTGCAGTGCCAATGCATCTTTCATTTTAGTTAATGTTACTACTAGATAATACCTAATATCTATAGATGGATAGATTTTAATATACACTTCATTGGAACACCACCTCGCAAAATAATAAGTAAGTAAGATAACAATAGGCGGTATTTAATTTACCTTATTTAAGAACTTTAATAACTTAAATAATATATGGGTATTGGTTACATAATATAGTAATAGTCTAAATAATTTGAACTGAGTGCATAATAGGTGTAAGGTTGCCGTTGCACTTATAGATACTAGGTACTACGCACTAACTATGTAACCTAACCACGCAGTGATTGAAAGATCAAATCACCTTTCGATTTTCACTTTCGTTCATGTTGCACTGTTATGTATTCTGTGTCTTTTCCAGAGTTTTCCAGCGTTAGCGTGACCTTTATCTTAAAAATGTGGTCATATCTCTAGTTCTGACTAAGTAGATACTTACATATGACGGGCCCGGTAGCTCAGTTGGTAGTGTCCCTGCCTTGTGAACTGAGGGCTGTGGGTTCGATTCCTACCCGGGACAAACATTTATGTAATGAACATAGATGTTTGTTCTGTGTCTGGGTGTTGTATTGTATTCTATGTATGTATTTACAAACAAAAAAGTATATAAGTATTGTATCAGTTATCTGGTTCCCATAGTACAAGCTATACTTAGTTTGGGGCTAGATGGCGTTGTGTGAAATGTCCACATATAAAAAATAAAAAAATAAATATATATATATATACAGGGTTACAGGAAAAATCGTGCTAGATCCGTTAAGAGCGTGGAGTACCCATCACTTCTGACTTATTTCACTATGAAACACCCTAGGCTAAACTTTACCCTTTTCGAGATATTCAATTTTTAATTTTTTCATTGAAATATTTTGTGTCTTCTTATTATTATTATTATTGCATTTTTACATGTGTAATAAGATGCTTTAGGACGTCAATCATTAAAATAGTACATAAGTTAATTGAATAGACCGTAGTAGACAAGTGAAAGTTAAGATATAAAAAAAATATTAGAAACTGTATTGTTTTCTAAGGGATATCTACAAAAATATTATTAGTTTAGCCTAGGGTGTTTCATAGTGAAATAAGTCAGAAATCATGGGTACTCCACGCTCTTAACGGATCTAGCACAATTTTTCCTGTAACCCTGTATACTAAATATACCGGTATTTAACGATTTTTCTCTCTCTTCCACAGCCCGAGTTTTCTCTTTCCTCTTCCTAGTGTCAGTAGTAGCTGCAGCAGCGGTGACAGAGAGTGAACAATCCAATCCTCTTGAGGGTGTTGACCCTAACACATTATCTTGTGACCCAACTGGCCAAGTGAGTTAATTAACCCTACTAAAATATTTTTTTTTATAATTATGATGTAAACATTTATAACGGATAAGGATACTGTGAATGTTCCTAACAAAATGTGTTATAACTTACTTTAATTCTACCTCAATTTCCAGACATTCCTCCTACTGCCCCACTTCACTAATTGCTCCAAATTCTTCATGTGCGCTCATGGCCAAGAGGTCGAGTTCGAATGCCCCGCATCTTTGATCTTCGACTTCGTGCTTCAGGTTTGTGAAATTTAGTCTATTTTTATGTTAATTAATGACGTGACGAGCCATTCACCTAATGTTAAGCGACACGGCCTCCCATATATCAGTTGCAGTGTCACTCGGAACTCTAAAATTATGAAGTTTCGCGTGACACTCTGCACTGCGCATGCCCTCCTGAGACATCAGCACAATCTAGTAGTAGAAGATTACTAAACTGTGACATCCGGTCATAAAGCCTCATTTGCCCAGTAATTTCACTAGTTACAGTTACTTCATGCCAGAACACAGTAGTGCTTGCAAACTACTGCTTGGTGACAGAAAAACTGGCAAAGCCCTGGTAGTCGGTACCTACCTAAGAGAATTTTGCAGAAAGGGTAGTTTAGAAATGTCAGTGATCGTGAAATTGTACATCTTATTAAAATTTGTAATGAATAATGTATAAGTAGGTACCTACCTATTTAATTAGTCCTGCCTTCTTTATTTTATGATAATTGTTATTATTATAGACTTGCAACTGGGCGACGGCTGTTGAGTGCATACTCCGAGACGAAGAAGGCTCTGGCTTCAGTGATGATGATCTACTCGGAAACGAACTCGCCAACAGTAAGCAAATTACCAACATACTCTTGTTAGCTGTATCCTAAAGAACATAGCTCTAAAAACCCTGCTCTTAAGAGTCCATCAATTCTGAACGCAATTAAATAAAATGTCTAATACCATGGAAAGATGCCACACGACTCACTAGTGTCATTGATAGCCATCCTAAAAACTTACCTATTCCTACTAGGTAGGTACTTAGTTACGTACGTGTTATAGAATCGGACTATAACTTACAATAAATGTTACAAATGTAATTCTATTTTGTAGGCGCCGTAGCAGAAGCCATTGACAGAGCTCAACTTTATAACCACGTCCTCGACTGCAACAGGCCAGAATCTGCAGCAAGACAAGTCGCTTACAAGTAAGTATCACAAGTTTACAAGTCTAGCAACGGACCTCACTTGAACTCACTTGTTTTTAATTCAGGCTAACTTCAGAGATGCGTTCACTTGACAAAGGGGTCTACTTCACAATATTCGAGATGTAATAAACTAATATGTAATTTGTTTTCCCAGCGGTGATTGCCAACGTTACTGGAAATGCATCAATGGTGTGGCCCAATCAGCTTACTGCTCTGACGGACTATTCTTCAACGAATCTACCATGCAGTGTGACCACGAAGCCAACGTAAAATGCACAGTCCAAATCGAAGATGAACTCAAGGGAGAGTTCATGGTTTACCAATAACTTGTAAAACGGATTCATAAGTATTTGTAAAACATTTAGAAGTACTTGTACCTACACATTTTTCGGTACAAGTTTCAAATGGGGTTTACATTTTTAAAGTTCTTATTAATTGAACTGTTTACCATTAATATTTGGCAAGTACCCCCTTGTGAATGTTTTACAAGTACTTGTAAGATTAGGATTTTACGTAGACCTGAAACTAATTGGGCTGGCAGACATAGGCATTACAAATGATTACAGAAGTATTATTATCTTATAAAAAAAATCAGTATTGTAATTTATATTTTTGTGATTGTAATAAATATGATCATTTCATATGAAAAATGCAAAAATGTACCATTAAATTGTTAATTGAACTCTAAATTCGACTTTATTTTCATCATGACTGGTGATAAAAATTATTGTTGAACTTTTAAGTCATCTTCTTCTCGTGTAGGCAAAGTTTTTTTAGGTGTATGTATGAACATATTATGAACAATATGTAGTATACATAAATACAGTATATACCTATAGCTATCAACAACTTCCAGACACCAATACATAAGATTTAAGATAAAAAAATAGGTTATTCAAAACACGCATAATGCAAAACTTTCAAGTGCACACACACACTTGCACAGTTATCAGTAATTTACTGAAATAAATAGGTATTTCCAAGACACTAATGCCTAATTTATTTAAGATTCGCTACTTCCGCTAGTCATTATTAGGTAGGTATAATACGGTAGAAAGAAACCACTACTACATCTACTGACACTCAATATCTTGCAACTTGACATGACAGCTACTAAAACAATTGTAACTATGTTCATACGTGATGAATGTAATTCACACCTATTCTAGAATAGACCGACATTAAATAGAAAAAAAATACATTTAATACAAAGAACTGACAAGTTTAGAAAGGTTCCTTCCACCTTTCTTAAAGTTCTTACTACGTTCCTGCCTCAAAATTTCTTTAGATTGACTTTATGCTATGCACTTGTTAAAACCAGTCTCAAAATAATTTAAAACATCTTATCTATTATTGTTATTATCAAATTTGAAAGTGGGGTACCTTCTCACGGAATTTAGTGAATTTATATCATTTCAATAAATACAAAAATGAAACTACGCGAGCATACTTGTTAAAATAATCTGGTTTACATATTTAAAATATTTAAATGTGGTCTAAGCATAAAAGTTTGCTAATCACGTTAAAATTTGTTACTACGTAGTCATATAGTATTAAATGACTTATACACTTCAGTACCAGTGTGGAATAAATAAGTACCTATGTCGTAAAGTCTTAAATCTTATGTCAAAATGTCGATGATAATCCTAAAAGTCCGCCAGCTCAATTTTAATTAATGACTATTTTGACGTTTAGGAGCATTCTCTTATCAATAATATTTAATAATTATTCAGTTTAGTTTATAAGCAACCCTACATCTGTACATCAGAATAAGTCCCTAAGTAAACTACTTACAGCTTACTTAGTTCTAATGTAAGTATAGAAAATTTAAAAGATTTGATTTGATTTTATCCAACAATTATAAATTTCGTTTTCATTGAAATCACATAGAAATTATTCACAATTAAATGTTTAATTTATATTCAGTTTTTATTGATGAGATTAACTTTTTTTGTAGAATATTAAAATGTAGATTTCAAAAAAGTCCTTTTTGTTGAACGTTAAGATATAGCATTTAAAAGTATAATTAGTACTTAGCTACTTATCTTCTTTAGTATTCATATTTTTACCAAAATAAACTAGTTTAGTAATAATTACAAAGAATATAATACGCAGGTATTTATTAATCATAGAATTTGCCCCTAAATTGTCGATTTGTAATAAATGTAACTACTGCATAAATGTGCTTTTTAATTTTCTCATTATTATATCGTAGGTGTAATTAAAATGTATATAAGTGTAGTAATTTAGGGCTCACTATTTTAAATAAATAAGTCTATTATTAGATAACTCATATTGTTTTATTTTTAAGTGACCTTCAGACAGAGCTGGTAAAAGTCTTACTCACCTAGCACCTACTTTATACTTACCAATTTGTTCCAAGATTGTAAGTGCAAGGCCAGAAACAAAATGATTCATCATAATAATTATTATCCTTAAGATAACAAAAATAATGAAAATAATTAAAATGCAATCTGTCAAAATTTATAAACCTGTAATACTTGCAATTATTATTTTTCACGCGTAAACCAAAAACTGCCACTTTTGTAAGTACGTACGTACATAGATATGACACATAATAAATGACGTCGTTTTGTTTGTAACATTCGATTAAATTCGATTAAAACAACCACTGATAAAAAGCTAATTTCGTAAACAGAATATTAAACATTATAAAGTTTCTTGTTTCAGATAGGCATGTAACTTATTAACAACAACAACATTAGACACCCACAATGATAATAATTATACGGTTTAACATCGAGTGGGGCAGCTCCCCCTCTTAGTTCTGATTACAACCCTGCCTTTCTTTTTGGTGAATAACTGTTTTTTTTCCTTTGTTTCGGCTCCACACATAGTGTAGGTACCTACCTATTTAGGCAGTGTCAAGCAGGTAGGCATTGTAATTTTTGTTTTGTTTTGTTTTGAGAAATACTTAATACAATTTATCAACTCGTATATTATATTCTAGGTACCTACCTAGCTAGGTATACCAATTTATAATAGGTACTTATCTCAGTATACCTAGGTGCATAATTACATCTCCTCGTAGTCGTAGACGCTGGGACACAGAGAAAAATATTTGGACATTGAGAAATAAGTTTTCGTCCACATAAATAAAATTTTATTTTGTTTAATAATGTTTAAGTAAACAAACAATACTTATTCAGAAATTATGCTAATGGAATAGAATTATGGATTAGGTATCTAAGTACGTATAGAAAAATATTTTAAAAAAGTACATTATTCGGAAGTTTTTTTTTTAACCTCTTCCCGGTCTTACAGAATTTAAGTATTTAGCCAGCGTTAATTCGCCGGGGCAGCAGTTTGAATTTTATGTTTAAAGAGGTCGGGATCTGGCTTGTCCTTCCTTTCGAATGGATAGAATGGATGATCCTGCCAGAAACTAGGATGAACCACGCGGTAGTCTTTGTTGAATTTACCTGGAATTGTAAGGCGTTATAAGCTCAAAGTCACGCAACGAGCTATGGAGAGAGCTCAGTGTTTCCCTGCGAGATCCGGTATGAGGAGATCCACAGGCGGTCTAAAGTGACCGATATAGCTCTAAGAATTAGCAAGTTGAAATGGCAATGGGCAGAACACTTCGCTTGTAGAACCAACCGATGGGAAGGAAAGGTTCTCGAGTGGCAACCACGCACCGAAAGATGCCTGATGCCGATGGATGCAGCAGGGAAGCAGCTGCTCAAGGTGGCCCTCTCTGGAGGAGGCCTATGTTCAGTATTGGACGTTTTTAGGCTGTTGATGATGATAAATAGGCATCATACTTAAAATCCCCATCTCTCCTCATCATGCTGTTGGCTAGGTACTTACCCAGCTGTTCCATTTCCTCAGAATTCAGCTCAAAGTCAAATATATTGACATTCTCTCCAATGCGCACTTTCTTCACTGACTTCGGAATAGGAACCACACCTCTTTGAACCTAAAACACCATTAAAAAATTTACTGATGTGACCTAAGCACAGATTAGAGAAAAAAAGTCTAGACCTAACCACAGAGGTAGAATTCATTAGGGATCTAACCAACCTAACCTCACTAAAAACCTTCGTGCAGCAACAGTGTTTCTTCCTGGATATATTACCTGGGGGTCGGAGTTATGGCGGGAACGCGGAAGAGTTCACGTCGTTGTATTGTATTATTTTTCAAAACTTGTGCTTTTTCAGTGTTAATGTTTAAAATTGGTGGCCTTTTACGCATTAAGTGCTGAATTACGAGCATGAGTGTAGGCAAATGATATAATGTGGTGAAACATGGTTTTTCGTGTTGTTTCCAAAATTCCGTAGAAGCTTCTAGTAAAGTTGCCACCACTTTACTGGAGCATGAGTTAGACTGGACTATGACTTAGACTTGACTTAATATGAAATATTCATAACACTGAAAAATTATAATACTTGACATTGGCTAAATACACTATGTGTGGAGCCAACATATAAGAAGAAGAAAAAAACCAGGGGGTCTAGCAAAGATCCCTAACGCTAACGCTAACTTTTCCGCAGCTTAGCTCATTTCAATAGGTTAGATTGTAAGTTTAGTCTAGGGTATTATTTCATTTTATGTAATTTTAATTCAATTTTATTTTATTTTATTTTATTTTATAATTGTATTTAATTTTATTTTTAAATTTGTGAAATTTAATTTGTAATATGGGTGTAATTTGCCTGAATTAAATGTTTTTTTTTCTTTCTTTAATTTTGGCTCCACACATAGTGTATTTAGCCAGTGTCAAGTATTATATTTTCATCGTGTTATAAAATATTTCACGCAGTCATGTCCTAGTCATAGTCATAGTCCAGTCTAAGTCAGGTAGTCATATTCCAGTCTAAGTCGTGCTCCAGTAAAGTGGTGGCAACTTTACTAGAAGCTTCTATGGAATTTTGGAAGCAACACGAAAACTCACTTTTCACCACATTATATCACTTGCCCTCACTCATGCTCGTAATTCAGCACTTAATGCGTAAAACGCCACCAATTTTAAACATTAACACTGGAAAAAGCAAAAGTTTTGAAAAATAATACAATGCAATGACGTGAACTTTTCCGCGTTCCCGCCAAAAAAACCTTTATTTTATTTGTAATACATTTTTGGAGTTTTTTTTTTTCTTATATTTTGGCTCCACACATAGTGTATTTAGCCAGAGTCAAGTATAGTTATTTTTCATCGTTAAAGAATATATCACGTAAAGTAAAGTCTTAGTCATAGTCATAGTCCAGTCTAAGTCAGGTAGTCGTAGTCCAGACTAAGTCATGCTCCAGTAAAGTGATGACAACTTTACTAGAAGTTTCTATGGAATTTTGGAAGCATATAATTGATCGTTTTGTGAATTAAATGACTTGAGCATTGATCGACGACTGAGCATAGTTCTGCTTACTTGAAAGATTGAACCTTTTACAGTTAAGAAGGATAATTCTCTTTAAACTCATAGGAGAAGAAAGGTATTTTATAAATAACGCCCAACGATCACATACATAGATCCTAGACCCTAACTAGGATTCCCTGTATCTAGGGACCCAGGAACTACGAGGGCCATGCTCCCACAACACCCACACAGAACTAGTATTTGGCGCTTTTTTCCTTTGCACAAATACTTGTCCTGTCGCGGGAGTCGAACCCGCCGCCTCCGGGTTATGAGCCGACCTGCTCAACCACCACACCACAGAGGCTGTCACTCAAACAACTTACCAAGTATCTCAACACGATTTGGGGAACAGTCTTTTGGTATTTAGCAGCCAATGCCTGCAACGTAGGGTCGTTGACCCTTGGCGGCGGTGGCGCCATCTCTGTGGCGAAAAGGGATCCGAATGGAGTGTACGCCATCACCACTATGTTTTTATCTTTGCAATATTTCAGCAACTTGTCTTGAGCTAAATTTAAGTTTACCTAAAAACAATTTTGATTTAATTAAGTAAGTATTTGAAAATAGCATCTGCAAGGCCTTATTAGTAGCGCTCATAGCGAAGCACGACTAGCCGTTCCTAACCGATCGGTAAAGTTAAGCAACGTTCGCTGCGGTCACTACTATGATGGGTGACCGCTACAGCAAAAAGTTGGTATTTAGAACTGAGCGCTACCGTGTTTCGGGGCCGTCGGCCCCGATCAGAAGCCTTTGGGCGACTTAAAAATTCTGACACCAGGGCTGATCACTTGCCTACACGAGAAGAAGAAGAGAAGGCCTTATTAATAAATGTGGAGTAGCTTTGGATTAGTAACTCCACCTTTTGTCTTATTTTTTCATTCGACAATCGAACTTGATCGAAAAGGACAAAAGGTGGTTTCTAAGAGTCCAAAGCTATTCCACTTTTATTGTAAGGCCGGTAGTGTTTAAACATATAGCTAAATGATTATAGGTGGCTAAAATTGTATTATGGGAAGCGAAGATTCGGATGCTAGCTCCACATTTGTACACAAGGAGAAAGGACCCTAAAAACTTTTACCTACTTACTTAAAATTGTTTCTTGACTAATTAATTATAAACAGGGAGTTGACAAGGCAAGAGTGAACCGTTAGGCAATCATTCACTATCGTCGACTGCATCATCACTTACCATCAGGTGAGACCACAGATAAAATAAAACACTTGCCTCACAAGGTGACCTTGAATTGGTATGTTATTCCGAAATGGGGGGACTGGGTCCAGGATACCCCACAAGTTGTGAGACCCTTACTTGAAACTGGGTGTTTCCAATCCTCCATGGTAGAAAATACCCACTCGCAAAATTGCACGTGCGATCGCTACGAGAGTTAACAAGATACCATAATTTCATTTCTAAACAGTCGTTAAACTCATTTACGTGCACTCGGTCAAGGACGAAGTTCAACCACCCAGCTGCGCTAAGGCTATTTTCGAACGTAAACTTTACATGGCATTTCTACAAACTGAACTGAACTGAAAAACTATTAAGTTAGTTAAGTCGTAGAAGAAACATTGTCCACCTTGGGGTGTAGATTTAACCCCTTTCGGGATAACATACCAATTAAGGTCACCTTGTATATTGCGGAGCATCATTTATTTCAATGATCTGTGGGTGAGACTGTGGACAAATGTAAGACTAAGATAAAAAATATAAGTACTTCTTACCTCAACCTGCAAAACAGCAGGCTTAACCTCGCAATTTGCCAGCAGCCTGTCCATCTGGGTTATGTTGAAGTTGGACACGCCAATAGACCTGGCCAGCCCCAGCTTCTTCACCTGCTCCATGCCTCGCCAGGTGTCCAAGTAATCTACCACATCGAAGGAAGAGTGGTCTGGCTGAAAAAGAACATTTTCATTACCATTAACTCATTTTAGGATTCCGTACCCAACTGGTAAAGCGAACGCTATCACTAAGACTTTGCTGTCCGTCTGTCTCTCCGTCTGTCACCAGGCTGTATAGTCTCATGAACCGTGATAGTTAGACGTAAATGTCAACGTATGCTAATAAGAAAAGCGCGAGCGAAGCGAAAATTTTTGATTCGTGGCAGATTTCAGTAAAATAAGTAGGTATGTTATATAAAATACTACCCATTGGTAATAATGTTCCTTAATCAGAAAAACAAGAAAGCTCGTAAAACGGCAGCGCAAGAGCAGCGAGCGTGAAAAATCATAGCGTTAGGACTGTAGAAATGAACGCCACTGTAATAATAGGAGGGGTATAGGTACTTAAAAGAAAAGCGCGAGCGAAGAGAGCGCGGAATTTCTTTAACCAGGATCCACAGGAGAACTTAGGTGACCGATTAGCTTTTAGAATTAGAAAGTTGTTCAGGCAATGGGTATTGAGCAGGCCACATCGCTCGTAGAACTGACAACCGATGGTGAAGAAAGGTTCTCGATTGACAACCACGAACCGGAAAACGCAGCGTAGGCCACTAGGTGAACTGACGATCTGGTGATGGATGTAGGAGACGAGCAGCTGCTGGTGGGGCTCCCTGGGGGAGGCCTATGTTCAGCAGTGGACGTCTTCAGGCTGCTGATGATGAGGTATAGGTAAATATGTACAGGCAATGAGCTCAATCAAAACCGCACATAATTAAGGTAGTTAGTAGTGATGGATTAATTAGCATTCGCATTCATATTTAGCATGTGAAAACTCAATTAGCATTTCGCAAATGAAATGTTGCTAAATTCTATGAAATATGAAATTTCATTTCAATTAATTTAGTTTATTTTGAATTTAATTTTTAATATAAAGATTCATTTCATGTTTTTTTTTCAATTTTCATTTCTTTATATAATTTTTCATATAATTTTTCATTTCACTTTTCATTTCCATTTTCATTTTAGCAAATACATATTTATTAAATTTACGCAACATCGCATTAATTGCCATCGCTAGTAGTTAGGATTATACCTAGTTTTTTGCAGTGTCACGAACCTATAGATTAAAACGTTTGTGCCTTAAGCCAACTGTGTTTCTAGTGAAACGCAATAATTCTTCGAACATCGATTTAAAATTAAATTCAGGGAAAGTACCAACATAAAGCATGATTTCACTGTTATCGTCAATATGAAGGATCGGCAATCAGAAAATTGCTATTAATCCGATTAAATAAATTTAATGATAACGATCATTGCAGAGATTTGGTTACTTCGTGCCTAATGCTATGCATAGTGCTTATTATGGGCCAAGTTGATATAAATAAAAGGTAATTATCTACTTTGACAAAATCATCATCAACAACCTGAAGACGCCCACTGCTGAACATAGGCCTCCTACAGAGAGCGCCACCTTAAGCGGCTACTCGCCTAATACATCCATCGGCTCCCCGTGTTTTCTGTTTTTTTTTTTGTATTTGTTGTTATAGTTATAGGCGGCAACAGAAATATATTATCTGTGAAAATTCTAATCTATTAGATACAGCCTGGTGACAAACGGACAGACGGACAGACAGACAGATAGAAAGATATACAGATAGACAGATGGACAGCGGAGCCTTAGTGAGTGATTGGGTATGGAACCCTAAAAAACACAATAAAATAAATATTTAAGGGGGCTCCCATCCAACAAACGTCATTTTTTGCTCGTTTTATAGATAATAATACGGAACCCTCCATTCCCGAGTCCGATTCGCACTTGACCGGTTATTTTCTTCACTTTTATCACTTTTTCAAAAGATTTTTTCTGGCATAAGTACATAAGTATATTTAGCCAAGTAAAATTCTACAATGTTATGTTATTTATCTTCATATCATATCACGCACTGTCCAAATATAGATCATTAACTACATTTATCGTAGAATGTCGAATGTCAAGGCAGTCATTGCCGGCCAATTGAGCGGGACAGAGGACAACATCGACAACATGGGAAAAGTAAGTTTAATTTTAATTGTACGTCGTGCATTCGTTCGAAGACATAGAACTTTTAACTTGCAGCAGTCCCATTTGCTGGCAACATAAACGCAACTTTAGAGCCTCCATAGAGCCCTAAAACAAAAAACTAAACAC
The DNA here is from genome assembly GCA_963580505.1 of Ennomos erosarius. Lineage (NCBI taxonomy): Eukaryota > Metazoa > Arthropoda > Insecta > Lepidoptera > Geometridae > Ennomos > Ennomos erosarius. The sequence continues at coordinate 6,899,940 of OY757004.1, forward strand.
ACCCTAGTCTATGTCACGCGTCCTGTCAAAGTCACTTGTCCTATTTTGCGGTGCAAAACACGCAACGTTTTTAACTTTAATTTTCTTTAACTTTGTATTTTTCTACTAAAATTATTAAGAAAACGAGTTCAGGGATATTATTTTTCAGCCAAAGCGTCCTAAGGGACGGAATATGTGAAATATTACCTAAAGAAAATAATAACTTAACACCAAAGACTTAACACCAAACAATGCTACAATGGTAAGACTACGATATTTTATATCCGTAGGAAGCCAGTATCCCAGGTAAAGAATGATCAGGAACTGAAATCAGATTCGGAGATGCAAATAAAAAGAGGAAGACAGCCGGTTTCTTCATAACCTCAAAATGGGTGGCACACGTCGAGGTTATGCTTGGTGTAAAAACCGAAGACACGGGTGGCACACGAGATGTGTCGACGTGGTTGTGACTCTTGGGTTTCATACGCGATATGAAGACAAGAGATCTATGACGTAAAGATAGTTTTTCAAAGCCTTACCTACCACTGTCTGCTCATACCTGGTGAAAAAACCGAAGACACGGGTGGCACACGAGATGTGTCGACGTGGTTGTGACTCTTGGGTTTCATACGCGATATGAGGACAAGAGATCTATGACGTAAAGGTAGTTATTCAAAGCTTTACCTACCACTGTCTGCTCATACCTGGTGAAAAAACTGAAGACACGGGCGGCACACGAGATGTGTCGACGTGGTTGAGACTCTTGGGTTTCATACGCGACATGAAGACAAGAAATCTATGATGTAAAGGTAGCTTTCAAAGCTCTACCACTATCTGCCTATATCTAGTTTAAAAACCGAAGACACGGGTGGCACGCCAGATGTGTCAACGTAGGTATGACTGTTGGATTTCATATGCGACATGAAGACAAGAGATCTATTATGTAAAAGTAGCTTTCAAAGCTTTACCACTGTCGGCTGGTACCTGGTCTAAGTTTCAATGGCTCATGTTACCTAATTGGCTGCAGTCACACAATGTGGCAATGAGTCTTTCACTTTGGGCCTAGTATTAATAGCTCATTATTACCATCATGATGTTATGGCCCAACAGGGTACTGTATTGTAAATGATCTAGAGTTCCAGAGTTTCAGGCAGTAGCGCAGAAGGAATAATGTAAAATTAATAATTCCCCTGAATTAATATATAAAGAACGAAAAGAGAAATAAAACAACAAATCACCGCAGCGACAACCGACAGCCTTGAGCATTGAAATTGAGGTGGAAGTTTACCATCTACCAGTCAAGACATACTATTGGCATTAGGAGACCTAACGCCTAAAGCAGCCTAAATATGGACCACCAATAAATGAAAGAAAGACCACATCTGGACTGACCGCAGTTCTTAAGTCTTTATTACAAAAGAAAAATAAACAAAAATTAATGAATCAACTGATACCACAAAACTGTACCCTAATGCAGGCAATAAAGGTGAATCTTGAAATAAACAGTTCTCTAACTGATTCTGTAACTAATTGAGACAACAAATTCGAATCGGAATCAACACAGCCGGCTATTGGCCTATCTATATTAGGAAATACCACATTACTCTTAATTAAAAAAGAGGATAAATAATCTAATTGGAAAAATTAAAACCTCAAAGGCACACTGCTTAATATTATAAAAAAGGCCATAAAGAAAACACAAATGGTGGGCCTGGCTACCACCAAAGGTTGACGCAGGTATAGACATAAGAAAACCTAGCCTTCAATTTCTTGAAAAACATTACAACTCCAGCCAAAAAGTGCTATTACCAGCTATTACAAGCCACCCTACCAGTGGAGTGAAAGCGACTGAAACCAACTCAGGCCAAGACAACTGCTTGTCCATAGAGGTGAGTCATACCAATGATTGTCCCAATATCTGAACTGTTGGAGAAAAGTGCAAAGACTGTACATTTTATTTTAACCCGTATGGTATGAGTATGTGATTTCAGATAATTTCTTTCTTAATTCAACTTCAAAAGTTATGCAATGCCAATAAAATACTTATGATTTTTATGGCAGTATTGCCTACTCACCATAATTCACAGATTAATTAGTATAAGAAAAAGTTGAATCACAAACGGGGCTTGACCTCAATTTATACTAATATGTCTAACATATTAGTATATTTTGTATAATACGCTAAAATATGGGTGCAATCTTAGGATGCAATCTATCTATCTTGTTAATCAAAATATCCGACCACAGCTCATATTAAAATGGATTTATTAATTTAATGCTCTGCTATAATTTATATAGCACCCATTACCCAATGTATAATTACAAAAGTAATATAAAAGTAATAGTTATAGACTAGTATACAAATCAGTCCAAATTATGAAACAAGTAATGGTTGTTATACTTGCCTTGGGTTAGTTATAAAAGTTTTATGAAAACATTATTTAACCCATAGAAAGTTGTCAATTTTAGGGTTTTATATTTGACACCAGAGAACTATGCCAGTACAGTTACCTAGGCACAAAAGAATATCAAAAATAACTCAATACAAAGACACCTTCACTAAATGGATGTTGCACATGAGATCTTGCCAAGATTATAGGTACTTTGATTGCAGTGTGCTCTGCACTCCTAAAGCACCACAAAGCTAAGTCAAGGGAGGGACCTATGCTATGATATTCCCTAAGGGGTAAACTTGATCTGTCTTGGTGGGCCAACAGTATTAAAAATATAATAAATAAATTGATAAATAATATATGATGATGAAATCATTATTGATGCAAATAGAACAGGATGTACACGTGACTATAGTCGAAAAATAAATGGAATGTGGAAACAAGAAGCACACACAAAACACACATTTTGCGAAGCTTATCACATAATTTTAATTTTTGGAATTATTAACAATATTTCTCAGTTTAAAATTCTTTATGAAACATTAAATATATCCACATTTTAGAATGAGTAAATAATAAATAAATAAATATGTGTGGATATTTCACAGTGCCATCTAGCCCCATACTAAGCATAGCTTGTACTATGGGAATCAGATAACTGATACAATATTTATATACTTTTTGTTTGTAAATACATACATAGAATACAATATAACACCCAGACACAGAACAAACATCTATGTTCATCACACAAATGTTTGTCCTGGGTAGGAATCGATCCCACAGCCTTCAGTTCAGAAAGCAGGGATACTACCAACTGAGCTATCAGGCCCGTCGAAATCATCAGATAACAGATGCCGATAAATAGTCACAGAAAACTATTAACCCAACACAAATTTGTTTGCATCTAGGGTAGAAGCTAAATGTCACTTATATACCTTGGCGACCCAGATCCAGATACCAAGTAAATGTGATGCCTTTACTGTAAACCAGTTCCAATATTTCTTTTATGCTTTTACCCCACTTAAGTTTAATATTAAAATATATACAAAAATTAGAAACTTTACAACTACAAAAATAATTATAGTTCCATATTGGTCGTCTCAGCCAGGTTGGCTAGTTATACAAACCATGCCATATTCAGACTTAATGATGTTTTCAAACTGAAAAAGATTGATTGCACTCTTCTTTCAGAGACATCCCTCCCCTGCACAAATAGCTTACACTGATTGCAGGAGTTCTATCAAGCAAGCATGGTTGAGATTGAGACAGACCATTCCACCAACATGCTATGCTTTCTTACATGGAACATGTTAAAACAATATGATGTAGGATCTGGGGCAGATATTTAGCCAAGAGAAAAATATAGATCCATTTATACCTTCAGTACCGAATGTTATTTAATTTCTAACAAAATTATTTAAATCCGGAGAGGCTTATGGCTCTGTAAATCAGCAATATCACAAATTAACAACTCTAAAATTGGGGATGATGACCATTTAAAAGAGATTATGAAGGATCCTATAAATTTAAAAATCCACCTTTGGCAAAATACCAAACCACGGGGTTCTATAATAGTTCTGTGTCTTACAGACCTGGACACACAATCAGTCACCAAGTTTAACCTGTAATACTACTAGCATTGAGTAGGTACAGCATAGGGAGCACAAACCTTGTCATTAATAAAACTCTAACACTTCATTTCATAATGAAGGGGTTCATGTCATAAATCTTAGTCTGCTCCAGGGTAAGTCAAGCCTATCTTATACTTGCAATTATCTGAATAATAAAATCTGCCCAGCAAAAAAGTACCTTGAATATTATGCCTCATAAAATATTTCAAACAATATAAATAAATCATTTGATATTGTCATTGAACAACAATTAATAGATGCGTTAAAGAAACTGACATCTTGTCACAGACTAGGTAGGGGATACTACCGGTCGTAATCAAAAACACGTTAAAAAAAAAAAAAAAAAAATTACTTTTGTCAACTTTAAATTAAAAGATGTGTTTCTTGGAGATAATAAGACGAACGGCGGGTTGGACTAATAGCTCGTCAACATTTACAAAATTTTATAGCAGACCCATAGCTAATGCTCCGGGACAATTTTCCAATGCTATGATCAATGACAAAACATAATTATAATACTACAAAATTTTAAGCTTGTAGCCCTAGGTACAAGAATTACACTACATAATTATAATAAGTAGTGTAATTTATATTACGTTGTTGCCAATTTTATGTGTGTGCCAAACTACACTCCACTGATTATTAATAATTTTTACTTAGGCGATTCATTCATTATCAATAATTGATTAGACTGATTTTATTGTTTAAAGTAAAAATACCAGTTTAGAAATCCTTGATAACTTGAGTGTGACTGGCCACGCAGCCAATATATACTGGAGTGAATGGATTTTATGGAAATCACTACCTACAGAATTAAGAAATAATTATTTAATGGTAACTAATTACGAAGGTACCAACCTATCACTACTGGATTACAATAATTACATTTATTAAGGCGATTAAAATGAAACAACTGTTTTTATTACAACAAACATTTTAATACTTAATTCTTATCTCAACTTTACCATTAATCGTCTCTGAACATCTGCATGTTAAAAGTTCTATGTCTTCGAACGAATGCACGATGTACAATAAGTGATCAAACTACTTACCTGACGTTCGATCATTATTGTACGAAGTGCTTCGTTCGAAGACATACACACCCTTCCCACCCTACCCATGGGTAAAGTTGAGTACAAGCTCTGAAGAAAGTGACTTTGACAGGACGCGTGACATAGACTAGGGTGTGTTTAGTTTTTTGTTTTAGGGCTCTATGGAGGCTCTAAAGTTGCGTTTATGTTGCCAGCAAATGGGACTGCTGCATGTTAAAAGTTCTATGTCTTCGAACGAAGCACTTCGTACAATAATGATCGAACGTCAGGTAAGTAGTTTGATCACTTATTGTACGAAGCGTTTCTTTGCCTAAGCATGATCTTTGTAAGTACTTATAATAAAATATGTCTAAGTTCTCTTTCGGTACAGTAACTTCTACAAACGTAAAGTGCACGATATATAATAATGCATAAATACGTATTAATATAAATACTTATTTATGAAGATTTCACACAGCGCCATCTAGCACCAAACTAAGCAAAGCTTGTATACTATGGGATTGGGGACCAGATAACTGAGAGAATACTTAAATTACTTCTTGTTTTGTAAATACATACATAGAATACAATATAACACCCAGACACAGAAACACTTATGTTCGTCACACAAATGTTTGTTCTGTGGGGAATTGAACTGAGCTATCCGGTCAGTGTCTATGAACAATGTTTAATTACATTTCAGGTCAACATACCAACGTTCAAACTAAACAATGGTAGGGACATCCCAGCGGTGGGCTATGGGACATGGCTTGGACTTGACGAAAATGTAAGTAAACCTTATTTACCTTCACATAAGTGCTAAAATTTTCTTAAATGGCGACCACGAACCGGGAGACGCAGCCCGACGTTGTCCTTATTGGGCGAACCTACCTTAGTAACCACTAACCACAGAATAGGCATGATGATACTATTAAAAATAAACAAGTACCTATTACTTTCATAAAGAAGATTGCAATAATTGAATAAATAAGCAAAGTCGGTAAATAAATCACGGAGTAATAAGCTTTTAAAGTTTCTACAGGATGCATCTCCTGTCCCTTTCTCGCGAAACAGAGCGCTACCACAGCTTAGTAATGACTTAATGAGGTACTATAACGACCTTCCTCTGACGTCACTGGCCGTTTGAGCTATCTCTTTCTATTCCGGTTTTTATTTTAACCGGCTTGTAACTTGGTCATTTTTTGAGATTTTTAATTTTTGTTTTCACAAATGTTTATCTTTTGAGGAATATTATTAATTTATCAAAAAACAAATTAGTCATCATGCCTATTCGCCCCATTACATCATTATTATTATGTTAGTATAGTAGTATTATATAGTATAGTACCTAATACACACTACTCTTAATTCTTTTAATGCTAAAATGGGCATACGTTTGACAACTGCAATTCCAAATTAATTTCGCGCGGTTTTGTTTTCATTTTATAGAGAATAGACTTTTGCAGATTTCTTATGTAAGACAAGGAATTCGCGTGGTTTCGAAGTAAGGAATCGATACAGAATAACCGTCCTGGGCCATTATTCCGTATCGATTCCTTACTTCGAAACCACGCGAATTCCTTGTCTTACATAAGAAATCTGCCAAACTTTATTCTCTATGAAACGTAAACAAAACCGCGCGAATAGAATTTGGAATTGGCGCGATTTGAACTGTCAAAAATCGTATGTTTTACCGAGACGCGTTCCGAAACATCAACACATCAAATGTATTGACCACTTATGTCAATATATATTATTCAAAATAAAGATAACCTTATGTAAAGTAAAGGTACTCCTAACGCTGTAACACGATTTGAACAAGACACGATAACGACGTGGTTTCGTATCGTGTGGAATCTGTGTTTCCATAGAGAATAACCGCCCCGATGGTAATGTAGATTCGCAGACAATGGTATACAAAGCCCTGGTAGACGTTATCCATTGGATGAAAACATTATTTTTCATCCAATGGATATTTAACCATAAATATAAATAAAACTAAATTAATACAATTTCAATCTTATAATTCAAATCTATTACCTCTTGACATTTATTTTAATAATGAAAAAGTTGATGTAGTTGACACAATTAAATTTTTAGGGATTAATATTGACAAAAATTTAAATTGGAAAATGCATGTCGATTTCGTATGTCAAAGACTTGATCAGTACGTTTTTGCCCTAAAAAAACTGAGACAGACTGTATCTATGGAAGCTGCATTAACAGCTTACCATGGCTACGTGTCGTCTATTCTGAGCTATGGAATTATAATGTGGGGAAATTCAGTCGATATTGATAGAGTATTTAAAATTCAAAAACGATGTATTCGTGTGATGAACAAGGCCTGGTTTCAGGATAGCTGCAAACCACTATTTAAAAAATGTAACATCCTTCCTCTGCCATGCATCTACATCAAAGAAATTTGTATTTTCGTTAAAGCTAATGCACTTTTTTTCCATAAACGCAGTGAAATTATTAAACGACAGAAAAGAGCCAAATTTGTTAACCTACTGCATCAACCTCCTTGTCGTAAAGATATATATAAGAAAAATGTCTACAATATGTGCATATCAATATATAACTGTATACCTAATGATTTAAAAATGTTAACAGGCAATTTATTCAAGAAATCTTTGTATGACTGGTTATTACAACACGCATTTTATAGTGTTAAGGAATTTCAAATGTACTGTAACAAAAATACTTTTTAATATTTGCACACTTGCATGCAAGTTGAACGCAATATGTCTACATATGTTATTTTAAGACCTTCCTTGTGAATTGTGCTTGTGTTCTCGCAAATAAATGATTGATTGATTGATTGATTGAAGTGACGAAGTTGTCTAAGGTGAAGCACGTTTGCCCATGAGATGCCCATTCACTCTAGATTTGAAAAGACCCAGGTTATACCCAGGTGGACTGGTGCTGCAAGAGCATTCCATTCCTTGGCCGCTCGGACTATGAATGACTAGTATTAATATGGCGCAACGAGCTATGGAGAGAGCAATGCTCGGTGTTTCCCTGCGAGATAGGATCCGAAATGAGGAGATCCGCAGGAGAACTAAAGTGACCGATGTAGCTCTTAGGATTAGCAAGTTGAAATGGCAATGGGCAGGCCACATCGCTCGTAGAACTGACAACCGATGGGGAAGAAAGGTTCGCGAGTGGCGACCGCACGAACCGGGAAACGCAGCGGGACACACTTTGGACCGACGATCTGTTGAAAGCCGATGGATGCAGGAGGCGAGCAGCCGCTTCTTGGGGTAGGCTTATGTTCAAAAGTGGACGTATTCAGACTGTTAACGATGATAATGATGATGATGAATATGGTTGCAATTTTCTCCCCCAGGATGAATTTCTAATGGAAGATCTGCCGAAAATGATGGAAGCCTTGTCCTACGCCATAGACATCGGGTACAGGCACATAGACACGGCACATTTGTACCGAGTGGAGCCGGAAGTTGGACAAGTCATAAATAAAAAACTTAAAGATGGCGTCGTCAAGAGGGATGATCTTTTTGTTACTACTAAGGTAAGGGCACAAAATAGAAAAGTTCTATTTTGTTTGGCACTGAAAATGACGGGTAATTTTTGTACATTTTATTTTAGTATGATTAAATTTGAAGAAGTAAATTTGTGTAAACAGGTATTTTCAGAAAACTTCTCCTGTACCTATAGGTGCTAGGGAAGTTTAATAGCTTTATCTGTGTTATGTGCTTATGTTCGCGAAAATAAGGCGTTGACAATAGATGGCGTTGAATAGTTTTACCACAATTTCTGTCACAGTCACTGTTTCAAGCTAAGCTGACAACTCTAAACTCTTTCGTTTTATATTTGAGATAGGAGGAGGCTTTTGAAGTTAATCCGACAATACCAAAACTAGATTACATACCCATTTTCTGAATTGTCTAAGTACTTATACAAGGTGACCTTGAATTGGTATGTTATCCCGAAAGGGGGTAAATCTACACCCCAAGGTAGATAATGTTTCTTCTACGACTTTACTAAATGAATAGTTTTTCATTGAAGAAATGCCATGTAAAGTTTACGGTCGAAACTTAGCGCAGCTGGGTTGAACTTTGTCCTTGACCAAGTGCACATAAATGAGTTTAACAACCTGTGTTTAGAAATGAATTTACAGTATCTCGATAACTCTCGTAGCGTTCGCACGTGCAATTTTGCGAGTGGATTTATTTTTTACAATGGATGTTTTGGAACACCCAGTTTCAAGTAAGGCTCTCACAACTTTTAGGGTATGATGGTCCCAGTTGCCCCAGTTCGGGATAACATATCAATTCAAGGTCACCTTGTATTTTAGAAAGTACACTCACTGAAAGCAATAATTGTTACTATGTGCGTGCACTCGACTGGTTTTGACAGTTTCTGGAATCTGATTCTGCGTTTTTTTTAGAGTTGCCGCGAATAGTGTTTATAGCGAATAGTCGAATACCGATTAATCGCCATTCACTTTGGCGAATAGTCGAATAACTCGACATTACTATTCGACATAAAAAATGTCTCGTTTAGACAATGAAAGTGAGCATGATTCGGAAACTCATAAACTATTTTAGGCATGTTTTGAAGAATCATCTATAGAGCAACCTACTCAAGAGCAACCCAAGAATGCCACTGCTGAAGAAATCGCCAACTACATCGCATTAGCAAAGGCTGACAGAAAAATAAACCCATATGAATGGTGGGCTTTGAGTACCAAGAAGAATAGATTTCCTATTCTAAGTAAGCTTGCTAAACGATACTTAATCACACCAGCAAGCTCTGTTTATTCAGAAAGACTATTTTTCGAGGCAGGTTTAATTTACGAAGAAAAACGAAACCGACTTGCTCCAAAACGTGCAGTAAAAATTGTTTTTTTGCACCACAATCTGCCTCTGTTGGATTTTAAATATTAATTAAAAAGCCTTACTAATTTAATTTCATGAATATGATAGGCACAGGCACATATTACAGATAATAATTGATATTGTGTATTGTTTTATTAAGGATAATAATTTAAAAAATTATTATTTTTAAGTCATTAGTTCTTTTGTTTGTTAAAAGTTTATTTTCGACGACTATTCGCCGAATGCCGAATAATACTAGCTATTATTCGGTATTCGACGAATATAAAAAAAATGACGAGTAATGCCGAATACCGAATAATAGCGAGTATTCGCGGCAACTCTAGTTTTTTTAAGTAAAATGGCTCATTATTAATGACAATTTTTTTGTTAACTATACCTAAGTAGGTACCTACTGCTCAGCCGATGGATCTGGAACCGCTTACGCGCGTCTGCCGCTCAACTAATGTTCAATCTAGCAGCGCTGCTGATGCGTGTCTGCCGCTCAACCGCAGTCAAAGTTCATACAATTTTGACAACAGTTTAGTGGCAGACCACGTCAGCAGCACTGCTATATCCATCGTAATAGACGAGCAGGTGACGTGATTCTTTACCATGGCTATGGTCTACACTTATAATGCAATTTTTCCAGGTGTGGCAACATAACCACCGACCGGCCGACGTAGAGGCATCTCTCCGCAGCTCCCTGAGGAGGTTGAATTTGGAGTACGTCGACTTGGTGCTTGTGCACTGGCCTATGTCTTTTTCGGTATGGTCAAAAATTAAATATTCCAAATATTATTATGTACTTACTTAAAGAATATAATTGAACAACGAAAAAAAGCCTAGGTAATGTTAAATGATTAATCTGTTTATTGCTAAACTGCCAACATGTTTCAAACAAGTGAGTTGAATGTACTTCTAGTATGAGTGAAACTACTTTGGTTTCAAATAAATTGGTTAACCAAACCACAATTTTCAAACTTTTGGCGAATCTGTATACAATAATCTTTGTCCTATATATTTATTTTTAAACTTCTCAACAGAGGTCTCTAAAGTCAAAAAATCTTTAAGGTTTCGAAAGCTTCTAAATAGATGTCGCTAATATACATTACTAGTAATAATTTACTTTTATTTAACATTGATAGGCTATGGCAATTAAAACTATTCAGCCATGTTGCCACATACATAAAAAAAAGTATTGAATCGTTTTCACCACATTTTCATTCATAATGATTTATTATATTTTATTGTTTTCAGCAAGAAGGCGTTGACGAAAAGATCGACTACCTTGAAACATGGCGGGGTTTTGAAGCGGTCCTGGCGATGGGTCTAACGAAAGCTATAGGCGTTTCCAACTTCAACGTTGAACAAATTAAAAGATTGCTGGCGAACTGTAAAGTTCCACCGGCAACCAATCAAATCGAGGTGAGAACCGTAGAATAATAACTAAAAATTAAATTATTTTATTAATCATTTCATTGCTAAAATACCGGCATAATTTCATTATTATTTTTTTCTTCATTTTTCATAATGATAGCTCGTGAACATAATTTCTCCTACAAACACGACTCACTTGTGGGGGCAGGGGGCAAAGTATCAAAAAGAGACAAAGTCATAAGAAATTACAAAGAACAGTGCAGGATGGAACAAAAGACACATTGGGTGTCCCTGTCCCATTTCCTCTCATAGGATTAGCGGTTGAAATACACCACTAATTTTCGTATGAGGGCAAGTTGTATTATTCGATCAACTGCATTCATATTAGTCAATGGCTAGTAACATCTAGCAGAAGGAAGGTCATAATTATTACTGTAGGTAATTTAAAAAATTAAGGCGCGTTGCCAGTAAAAAAATTGCATGTGTAATGGCAAAATCAGAAAACTTTGATAATAATGAGAGCTGATTCATCTATGAGTATGTGCATGAGTAAGCGGGAATATTTTACATAAGTTTTTTATCCAGCGCCATCTATAATCATTTTATTGAAGCTTGCTCCAAACGTTTATATTCCAGATAAACCTCAATTTAGGCCAGCCAGAGCTTGTTAATCTGTGCAAATCGAACAACATCCAAGTCGTGGCGTACTCTCCCTTCGGAACAATGGTACCTAGCCGAGCGACACCAGGCAGTCCCGAGCCGAAGTTGAACAACCCGACTTTGATGGCAATTGCTAAGAAACATGGCAAGACTGTCTCACAGATTGCTTTGAGACATTTGGTATGTACTACTTAATTATTATAAATGAAGCTTTTGTAGAATTTTAACTTTTTATCGATTGATAATAACTTATCAAGATCAATGTAGGTAGGGTCTATGTTACTAATCACCTGAGATGCTCCTGATAAAATGTGATGTTTAGATAATTTTCAAAAAATAATATGAAATCTTTGATTGCAACTGGACTTTTTCGTCCTTACAAGTGTTAGTCAAGCAAGTGCAAGTGTTAGTGGGTTAGTCGTGTTGTATACAAGGTATACAAGGTATACAAGGTATACAAGGTCTTCGTTCAAAACTGGTTACGAAGCTTCGGTTTCGTAAACGGACGAAGCGGAGCATTCCAGATTTTATATATGTGATTTTCTAGTGATAGATTTTTCATAAGTAAAGTACTATTTAATATCTTCAAAAACATCGCAATCCGTGGAGCGGGAAGGCTCTGGGATATCCGAGTATTAATAAGATATCATACCTAATTTATTTTCTAACTTCCAGTACGAACGCGGCATCATCAGTATACCAAAAACAAACACCAAATCGCGAGTTCTAGAAAACGCATCGATCTTTGACTTCTCGCTCGACGCGGCCGATGTCAAAGCGATATCGGCGTTCGATATCGGGTACCGGACCGTGAAGTCGATATTCTGGCAACACTACACCAATTTCCCGTTCGATGTGAATGAGGAACTGCAGGTGGAGACTCCAGCCGCGCTGCTGAAGTGGAAAAATGGAGCTAATGCTGATGTGGATTAAACCTTCAATTTTAAAATTCGGGGGAAAAGTATTTTCGTAATTTGTTCGTAGATAGATATATTCTTTGTACAAACCAAATTATACAAAATTTACAAGGAATACAAATAATTACAAATATGTAACAATGGACGACCTTATAACAAAGTCTTCCATGCAATCGAATGAACCGGATGTATTTGATTTTTTTGTCTATTTTAGTTTGTACCTGACCCGTTTGGATATCATAAGAAGGCAATTTAAAGCAATACAATATCTACCTACCTATATCTACTTATAAAAAAGACTATCTACGTGCTCTTTTTTTTGGCATTGAAAACAACTAAATAATAAAAATAAAAAATGGTTGGAACACCAAAAATGCAGCTAGAATTCAGTACATTCTATCGAGCTCTCGAACAAAATATGAAGAAACTTAATCCCGGTCCCCGACCTAATGATTATTAGGTTAACAAATTGTTACAATATTTTTACCTATAAATGTTCAATTTATGAATTCGTAAGATTGTCTAAAAGCGCCATCTAGTGGCAGAATTACGATTTATAACAACACCATCTCTAATGAGTAGTTAGTTTTAATAGCCATACAAGTTAATAGTAAATGATACTGTAAGGTCAGGAGTAGACCGATTTCGGGTATTTTATTTGTATTTATTGAAGGATTAAAACAGTTGAACAAATATTTCCCAAAAGTCATTATTTTGTTTTCTAATGTCTGTATCGTAAACGTTATCAATAATTTATTAAATTGCACTCAACGGGGTACGCACCAGCGTAGGTTCAAGCCTACGTTGTTTTAAGACCAAAGAAAACCCTGGGGTGCAAGCCTCGGCTTGGGTTGTTGCCGGGAGAAGAATATCAAGAAACCTACGTCCGCTGGAAGAGTAGACTCTATGGAAAGACGAGAGATGCAATCATTCTAGCTACTTAACCTACGGGGGGATACGTCGACCTCACCGGCGGGATCAGTGTCTGATTGTGTTACGCTGGTATTCTATACCGTTGCCTGAGCCAGAAAGGCTACTCTGGTCCGGTGATCCTAGCACAATCAATACTAGGTACCTATAAGTCAGGTACCATATAGGATCGCCGACGTGTCTAGGGCCTAGGATGACGAAGATGGAGAGAAATCTTGGTAGACATGACATCGCGCGGTCTGCATCACAGAATAAATTAGTTTGTTGCAACCGCACGTAGGTATCTACCCATAAATACTTACAGTGAAAGAAACCGGGTTGTGTATCAAGAAGAGGTCCACATACGTCAGGTTCAGGCAACCTAAAGCCTTTTCTAGGGATCCCACCACATTCCGGGGCTCGTTTAAGTTTAGCTGAAACAAACGTCATTTTTTTCAGCTATATAGATTTACGTTTTACCACCAATTCGCGAATTCGCGTGATATATGATTCTTTAATGAACATTTTTAGTTTTATTTTTGAGCAGCTAGTTTGATACTTTGACACAACTATCAGTAAGGGTCTTATACAGACAGACAGAGAAATAACTTGATATCGTAAAGGGTTTTGCTTTACTATAAAGGTACGGAACCCTAAAAACAATGGCTAACCTTGGTAACGATGAAAACCTGCTCCCTCGGCACTGAAGACTTCAAAATCGCGCTCCCGACTTGATGGTCATTCTTGTAGGCCGTCGCTGTATCTATCAGCCTAAAAAATTATAATAAGTATTAAAAAAGTGGCACTAGGTAATTAGTAGAAGGCAATAGTAGCAAGCAGCTTTGAGTAGCCGCTCAAAATGGCGCTCTGTGGCTATGTTCAGCAGTAGACATCTTCTGGTTATTGATAATGATTGATAAATAGCAAAAACAATTTAAAAAACAAGTCTTTCGTATCCCAATCAAACCCTTTCATTTGATATCCATATCGTACAAAAAATAATAAGTCGCCATCTTGGGCCGTCCACCATATTGGATTTAGAATGACGTCACTTGGCTAACCGTGCAATGTCATCGAAACTAAACGTGGATGCGAGTTTTGGCGGGAACGCGGAAAAATTCACGTCGTTGCATTGTATTATTTATCAAAACTTTTGCTTTTTCCAGTGTTAATGTTTAAAGTTTGCTGAACACAGAATTCCCCCTATTACATAGGTCCAGAACCGAAGTCTCCATACTTAACCTTGTTTGAACATGAATCAAACCATAGAGCACATTTTTTTTTCTTCTAATGTCAGTTCCTCTTTCAACATACCATATAAATAGTATTACCCGATTTAGTCAGGTAATCGCTAACTTTCCCGTAGCGAGTCATTTCGATACATTTTTGGAGTTAGCGTGAGGCGTTAGCGTTAGCGATGGTGATCTTTGCTAGACCCCCTGGGCCTCAACCAAAATAAAATTTCATATTTTAGATAAAAAAAAATAACAGTGGGCGCGTGGAACGTTTATAGTTGACAATAAAACTATTATCAGTAATTGTACTTCTGTGTTCTGTATGTTCTTTACTATAAAAATGCGCTGAACATATTGTTGAGCGAGTATTAGGTTTCCACCAATCTTCATTTCGACTTTTTCGAACTACTTTTATCCAACGGTCAGCTAGACATGGATCTGTTGGAAATCTATACAAAAGAAATCGGGTAATTATTCAGATGTCGTGTGGCAATACTGATTTTGACATGTCAACTTTTTATTGTGAAATGTTTCTAACTCTTCGTCAAATAGAAATAATTAAAATAATATTATAAAAATACATGATTAAGGCCACTTACAAGTGAAATGTGATAGTGTGCTTCTGTGATTCGTGCCTCAAATGATTTCGGCACAGTTTTATCACGCAAGACGGCATTTTTTTGGTATGTATTCAAAAGCACACCCAAGTATAGACTGATTTTGATTTTGACAGCTGAGAATCAATCACACCCAAAGTGGTGTGTACGGTTTTGCCCTGCTTTAATTTCGTATTAGTGGTCTGGATAAAAAGTCTTTGGTGCTGAATTACGAGCATGAGTGAGGGCAAGTGATATAATGTGCTGAAACGAGATTTTTCGTGTTGCTTCCAAAACTTCATAGAAGCTTCTAGTAAAGTTGCCACCACTTTGCCGGAGCATGACTTAGACTGGACTATGACTATGACTAGGACATGACTTTGCGTAAAATATTTTATAACACGATGAAAATATAATACTTGACACTGGCTAAATACACTAAGTGTGGAGCCAAAATATAAGAAAAAAAAAACGTGGATGCAAAATTCTGTGTCGAAGTGGCGTTTTGGGAGACCTACTATGTTCGACCTAATATGTAACTTTTTGTGGTTCTTGTTTATTAGATAAAAAAATTACGCTTCACGAAGAACTTTCTATCTATTTCACAGAGCACAACATGATACGCTACGTGGACCCACCACGCACCATTGTGCTCTGTGAATAAGACAGAAAATTCTTTAAGTATTTCATAAATTTCTTTATTTTAAGTATTATATGTAGTTATTATTGTTTCTCTTACAAAAGACTCACCTATATCCAGCGTCCAAGGCCCACGTCACAGAATCTTCTACCTCTCGATCCACGACTGGCTTTTGGCCATTCTGAGAACAGTACTTAAGTTAAATGTTGAACTTGGAACATTCTGATTATGATTATAGTCAAATCTATGTAATGCAAGTCGTTTATGTAAATACTAAGTACCTACGTACCTAGTAAGGTGCATTTTTAATCGAATTAAAAAAGAGGTTCTCCTAGAATAAGTACCTAATTCTATGAAGGTTCATAGAAGTGGTTTTTGTTTAACATTGGAAGACGGGATTCCACAATAATGTCAGACACGTCATTGGCATGACCTGTGGGCCTAGCACGAATATTTACGCGCGCGTAAGTGTAACGTTAACGTAAGCCAGTTGTATGGCATTTGATCGGCCCCCCTATTACGATTTAGCTAGCAGCGTACTGACGCGCGTCTGCCGGTCAACTGCTGTTAAAATTGTATGAACTTTGACAGCAGTTGAGCGGCAGACGCAATCGTAATACATAGGTTTAAAGAAATTTATTCTCAAATAAGACAATGTCACTTCCATGAGAACATAGTTACACTTAAAATACGTCGGTATTACATTAACGTTACACTTACGCTCACGTAAATATTCGTGCTAGGCCTACCGTTGTGACTGACAATATTACATTTAAATTATATTATTATCTACTAGCTGACCCGCCCCGGCTTCGCACGGGTTAATTAGTTTTAAGTCTTAACTCTGTTTATGGGTAAGAGAGAAGGGAATGGTAAAAATATTATTTTCCTCTATTTTTTACCTTCTATCTACCCTTCGACAGGGTGAATACAACTTTTTTTGAATTGTTTTTTGTTTTTTTTATTTCTTTTTATTGTAATTAAAAATTGATAAACTAATATAATTATAATCTACCAACAAAAAATCTTGAATGAAAATTACATCCTGATTGCTTGGGCAACCCGCACTTGGCCGTTTTTGAAAACAAAAAGTATAACTAAATGTTATCATGCATAATCAGTTATAACCATACCAAATTTCAGCCAAATCCGTTCAGTAGTTTCAGCGTGATGCTTGCTCAAAGGGACAGACCGACAGACAGACAGAAAAAAAATTTTATAAATTTTTATATCGACTGAGGTGTGTAAAAATTTTTTAAGCGTTGTTACAACGGCAACAGAAATACCTACAACATCAACTGTGAAAATTTCAACTGTCTAACTATCACGGTTCAAGGAATACCTGCAGCCTGGCGACAGACGCGGACAGACAGTCAGACAGATACTTTTTTACTTACCTCGTTAAACCCTAAAAATGTTCCCAGCCCCATAGCTGGGATTCTGTTACCATCATTCAATGGTATCCGTGGTGCTTTTCCGCCATCCAAGCCATCGCATAGCTAAAAATAAAAAAAAAACATTGAAGTAGCAAAATTGGTTTTCATGACATCTAGCGGCGTTTTTTTAAACGAAGGTTTGCGAAAGCTTTGTTGTAGTTAATTAGTTTTTTGGAAAAACAAAGTATTTTATGACCAATAAGAATTTATAGATGGTGCCTTCATTCTCCATCCACACGGTCGGATTTTACACCAACCCAACCAATGTGAGACAAATGTGACCTTGGTCGGTGGTTAGTCTCGATCGTCAATTTGGCTTTATATACGGATGATGATATTTCGATTACTTATTTATAAACAGTCGGTGCCTAGCGGTGCGTTTAAAAAAACGGGTTTTAGTAGCGTTTAATTGTGAACAATGCACCAATTTTTGCTGTAATTTATTGTTTTATGAGAGTCACTAGTGGCTAACCAGTAGGTTACGACGACGAGCGAAGCGAGGAAGAATGTTAGGTTAGTTTTGACCTCACTAGAAGTACACAATTACGGAAAAACGACGTGATGCCGATTAATTATAAATAACCAAAATATCGACCGTTTTATTGTGGGACACATATCCAGTTTGCAATAAATCGACGGTCTATCGAGTTTATAAATAACCGCGTTTTTTTATAAACTAACGGTTCTTACAATAACACAGTGACATATCCGACTCTTACGGCACGCACGGGAAGAGATGGGGTGGTCCTATTAGCATCTAAGGCACACAGGTATTTTCGGTAATCTGTGACACAGGTTACTTTTTTTTATACAAAACAAAAAGCTAATGTTGTTCGTTAGTGTACACGTGGTTCAATTTGGCATTTTTTTTAAATGTATTAATTAGCTTAGCTTACATTTTTTTAAAAGAGGTGTGTCTTGACGAGGTCTAAGCACAGATAACTGAAATAAGCCAGCCATTTTGGCATGTAAAAATTGTCGGATATAATGTACCTGCTATCATTTTTATTCTGTGGTAGGGATAAATTTAAACGAAGTACTTACAGCGTTAACATATAAAGCAGCGAACAAAAACAAAAACAACATTATTTCAAGCGAGTTAACCTTAGACTGACTAACTTTCCTAGTTATTATATTCTTAAGTAAAAAATAACACAAAGCCGGCAAATTGTTTCATTCAAAAATGAGTCTTATAAACTCATAGAAATAATGTTTATTTCAATAATACCGTTCATTTCTTTTTGAATGTACCTATAACATTACAGGTTTACAGTCATCGTCGCCGAAAACGATTAAAAAAATCGGTCAAGCGTGAGTTGACCTCGCGCACCGAGGGTTCCGTTATTCCGTACACATGTTAGTTAAAATAGCTCTTTAGATCGAATAATGGTTGAAAACACTGATGGTTGACTGGCATGATAGCTCAGTTGGTAGTAAGCTTTGCCTTCTGAACTGTAGACTGTTGGTTCGATTTCCACCCGGGACAAACATTTGTGTGATAAATACAGGTGGTTCTTCTGTGTCTGGGTATTGTATTCTATAGATTACCTAATTTGTAATGGATAATTAGAATCACGCGCGGGAATCAAACCAGTATCCATCCATCCCTCAAGCCCGGATATGCTTTACTTTCTTAAGCTACCGTGACAAGTGGTCTCGTGTCCGTTTTTTCCTTCACCTTTTACAACCAACTTACTGGGTTGGTGGATTTGTAATCGTAATTAAATATCAATTTAATTACTATTCCAAATTAATCTGTAGCTTACGCTGAGCAGGCGATACTGCTAGAAAAATCATAAAATATTATATTCTATGTTTGTAAAAAAGTAGGTAAGTATCTAAGGATTATATCAATTCAGTAATCTGGTTCCCATAGTACCTACACTATGCTTAGTTTGGAGCTAGATGGCGCTGTGTGAAATATCCACACATATTATTATTATTGTTTTATTTATTTATTATTTATTTATTTAAGATATTTTGATATTTTTTATAGTTAATGGTACGGAACGGCTCTTCATGTGCGAGTCTGACTCGCAATTGGCCGGTTATTTTTTATTGAAGCAGTAGTAATATCTCACACCTAAGTCACGTACTCCATCTAAAGTAGTCTGGTTACACATTCAAGCTCGAAGCCGACCCAAGGTGAACCACTCTATAGTTCAATACATTCTATGACGGAGCTTCGTATCACAATAAAATATATAACTAACACAATAGGCATTTATGACTACAAATTACTTTGCATAAATTAATAATATTCCCTAATTTCCCACGAATGTTTAATCTTACATTCGTGAAAACTAAAATAAAATATCTCAAAAAATAAAAAAGTTACATGCATTTTAAAAACCGGAATAGAAAGAGATAGTTGAAACGGGCAATAACGTCAGAGCTGGGTCGTTCATAGTACCTCATTACTAAGCTGTGGTAGCTTTAATCTCTTTGGCATGTGACATTACAAGTGGATTTTTGATAGTATCTAACTGTGAAGGCGCTCTGTTTCGCGAGAAAGGGACAGGAGATGCCCCCTCCAGAAACTTTAAAAGCTAATTACTCCGTGATTTATTTACCGATTTTACTTATTATTTCAATTATTGGATTAATTTTTAACCTTTTTTTATGAATGTAATATTTATTTGCTCATGATTAACTAGTCATCAAGCCCTAATAAACAGCTGCTATCTGTGGTGTGGTGGTTGAGAAGGCTACAGGGCAGTGGCGGGTTCAATTCCCGCGACAGGACAAGTATTTGTGCACAGAAAAAAAGCGCGAATACGTTGTTGTGGGAGCATGGCCCTCGTAGTTCCTGGGTCCCTAGATACAGGGAACCCTAGTTAGGGTCCAGGATCTATGTGTGTGATCGATGGGCGTTATTTTTTTAATACTTACTCTGAAATTAAGTACCTAGTGATTTATTTTATACTAGCTGACCCGCCCCGACTTCGCACGGAATAATTAGTTTCAAGTCCTAACCCTGTTTATGGGTAAGAGAGAAGCAAACGGGAAATATATGGGGGAAAAGGATGAATGGATGGGATGGCGAAGGATTAATTTTATTTTTGCGTTATGCGCTATAATATAATTATCATTTTGTTCATTATCAGGTTACTCAGACTTTAGTTCTTCTAGATTATAAAGGATTTAAAACATCGGTACAAACATCTGTCAAAAAAACAAAAAATCTCAAAAACTTATTTTATTTCTTAAAAATTACATAAATAACTTAAAAATAGCACAATTTAAAACCTTTATTCAATATCGAATTTAGCTCCATTTTTCCACTTCCTTAAAGAAAGGGGTACATCCATCTTCCCCTCAACTTTGTCGAAGGGGTAGTTGGTGTATTCTTGGTAGAAGATTGGCCTGAGGGTTCTGAAGCCGTTATCAAACTTGGCGATTTCGTCAACATCATCTTTTTCTAGGTGGAAGTCAAAGATGGATGCGTTTTCGAGGGTTCTCTCCTTGGTGACTGTCTTTGGGATGATGACCAGGCCGCGTTGGTACTGTAGAGAGAGAAAAATATCGGATTGGATTCATCTACATCAGCCTAGATAATTTCTACTAGGTGGTAGGACTTTTCTACAAAGTTCGTCTAGGTACCTCCGCTTTGCCAGTTATTCTGCCGGCAAGCAGGAGTGTTCTAGCACTACTGTGTTCCGGTTTGACGGGCATTGTAGCTAGTGAAATTACTGGGCAAATGAGATTTTATGATCTGGTCTCACGGCCTAGTAATTTTCTAGACTGTGTGAAGTCTTAGGCAACGTTCGCAGTGCAGCGACACGCGAAACATTTATTTAGAGTTCCAAGTGACACTGCAACTGTTATGGGCGGCCATTACAGTTGCAGTGACGCTTAACATCAGGCGAACGACTAGCTCATCACATCATTTGTTTACATAAAACATAAGAACATTTCGGGATTCCGTACCCAAAGGGTAAAACGGACTGTATTACTAAAGCTCCACTGTCCGTCTATCTGTCCGTCTGTCACCAGGCTGTGAATCTCATGAACCGTGATAGTTAGACAGTCGAGATTTTCACAGATGATGTATTTCTGTTGCCGCTATAACAACAAATAATAAAAAGCAGTAAGCATATACTAACAGCCTAACAGTATACCGGCAAGTGGTTGCCGGGAGATTTGATAGTCCGATAAATAGAGCCCTGGTTAACCGTTTATATAAATAGTTTAAAATGTAAATGTGAAGATTAGATGTAGTTACTAACACTTAGTTATAAGTCAACTAACCCTTGGGCCTTGATGCTTAAATAAACAAATTATTATTATTATTATTATTATTATTATTATTATATATATTTAAGGGGGCTCCAAAACAAACGTGATTTTTTTGGTATTTTTTATAGATAATGGTATGAAAATAATATTAAAGTACTGCCTTAACTAGCCTATTGTTGCAAAAACGGCCTACCTCAAACAGAAGTAATAAATGAGTAGGTACTTATAAAATGGACTTACCAAATACCTAAAGGTGACCTGTGTGACCGTCTTGTTGTATTTCTTGGCTATAGCCTTCATGGTCGGATTGTTGAGCTTCGGTTCGGGAGTGTTTGGTGCCGCTCGGTTCGGGATCATCGTCCCGAGCGGAGAGTATGCTACTACGAGCACACCGTTCGCCTTGCAGTAGTCCACCAACTCTGTTTGTCCGAGGTTCAAGTTGATCTGAGGAAAAGAGTTTAACTTCATTCCCCCATCCCCATTTTACCACCGGAAATCAAGACGCACGGAAACACGGCATCCGTATATGGTAGAAATTCCTCGAACACGTACAAAGCGGTTTGATTCCTCGTTTATAATTCGTACAGCGAAGGAATGGAACACCTTGCCAGCGTCATTGTTTCCTGACAAATATAATCTGGGAGCTTTTAAGGCAAGAGTGAACCGGTATCTTCTAGGCAAGCATGCTCCATTGTCGACCGCGTCGTCACTTACCATCAGGTGAGACCGTGGTCAAATGTTAGAATATCGATGAGAAAAAAAACTGTGTGAAATAAATAATAATCTTTTCAAAAATATTAGATCCATGACGGCCTCTGACACTGGTATCAAGGAATAAATCATTAGGTATAACCACAGAGCTAGAATAAATAGAACGTTACACATGCTTTACACACCCTAAATCTATAAGAAAAGGTCTTTACTGGAGCATGACTTAGATTGGACTATGACTATCTGACTTAAACTGGACTATGTCTATGACTAAGACTTGACTTTACGTGAAATATTCTATTAACATGATGAAAAATTATAAGAAAAGGTCTTTACTGGAGCATGACTTAGATTGGACTATGACTATCTGACTTAAACTGGACTATGTCTATGACTAAGACTTGACTTTACGTGAAATATTCTATTAACATGATGAAAAATTATAAGAAAAGGTCTTTACTGGAGCATGACTTAGATTGGACTATGACTATCTGACTTAAACTGGACTATGTCTATGACTAAGACTTGACTTTACGTGAAATATTCTATTAACATGATGAAAA
Organism: Ennomos erosarius; assembly: GCA_963580505.1. Classification (NCBI taxonomy): domain Eukaryota; kingdom Metazoa; phylum Arthropoda; class Insecta; order Lepidoptera; family Geometridae; genus Ennomos; species Ennomos erosarius. Next base: position 6,923,101 of record OY757004.1, read on the forward strand.
ATTACAATATTTGACACTGGCTAAATACACTATGTGTGGAGCCAAAATATAAAAAAAATCTATGGAAAAAGGTGCTTTAATTTTTTTTTGGCTACTGTTTCTGCCAGGAGAGTATTCGTTGTGTGAAATATAAAATAGGAGAAGTGACCTACTTTAAGCCACGTTTTCGATTAGTAAGTTGAGATGGCAATGGGCAGGATACATCGCTCGTAGAACTGTAACCGATGGGCAAGAAAGGTTCTCGAGTGGCGACCATTGAAGTTAAAGATGCAGTATGACGGGCCCGATAGCTCAGTTGGTAGTATCCCTGCCTTCTGAACTGAGGGCTGTGGGTTCGACTCCTACCCAGGGGAAACATTTGTGTGATGAACATAGATGTTTGTTCTGCGTCTAGGTGTTGTATTGTATTCTATGTATGCATTTACAAACAAAAACGTATCTAAGTATTGTATCAGTTATCTGGTTCCCTTCGTACAAGGTATGCTTAGTTTGGGGCTAGATGGCGCTGTGTGAAATGTCCGCACATATTTATTTATTTATTTATTTAGTATACCAAACACATGATCATAACGCTGAAGCCGATGGATGCCGGAGGCAAGCAACTGCTCAAAGTGATGCTCTGTAGAGGCCTTTATTCAGCAGTGGACATTTTAAGGCCCATGATGATGATGATGACTGAAATATGCTTACAACATTCTTTTGTTTTTCTTTTTTTTATGGTTCTTACCTCAATCTGGTTGACAGCCGGCTTGACCTTGCAGTTGGCTAGCAGCCGTTTCATCTGGTCGAGGTTCAGGTTGGAGACGCCGATGCCCTTGGTCAGGCCCTTTGCGAGGACTGCCTCGAAGCCGCGCCATGTGTCGATGTAGTCAATCTTCTCGTCTACACCTTCTTGCTGAAATCCATTTAATATTTTTGATTTTTACGGTACAGCATTTGTGTTGATGTAACTTGACCATGATGGTTGAGATGATTCTCAAGAATTTCTCAAAAGATGGCGCTACCTACCCCGTAAGTTGGTTGTAAAAGGTGAAGGAAAAATTCGGACATGAAACCACTTGTCACGGTAGCTTAAAGCATATCCCGGCTTGAGGGATGGATGGATACGGATTCAATCCCCGCTCGTGAATGTAATTTTTCCTTTACTAATTAATCTGTAGAACTTATTTATTTTATTTATATATGGCGCCGTTTTTCAATAATCAGACAAAAGCTATTGAATAAAACGAAACATAGTGAAAAGAATTTTAGTCAACTTAAAAAAAAAAGAAAAAAAGAGGTTCTATATAAAATAACATAAAAATACAATTTAGGGTTTTGTACCCAATGGGTAAAGCAAACCCTATTACTAAGACTCCGCTGTTCGTCTGTCTGTCTGTCTGGTTGTCCGTCTGTCACCAGGCTGTAATCACGAAACTTGATAGTTAAAAATTTAACTTTTCACGGATGATGTATTTCTGTTGCCGCTATAACAACAAATTACTAAAAACCAGCTAAGTCCAAGTCGGGCTCGAGTCTCGAGCGCGAAGGGTCCCTGCAATAGGCACGATGCCGATGACTAAAATTTTTTTTTTGGATAAATTTATTATATTCAAAACAAAAATTAAATATCTCAAAAATTTACCAAATTACAAGCATTTTAAAAACCGGAATAGAAAGAGATAGCTCAAACGGCCAGTGACGTAAGTCGTTATAGTACCTCATTACTAAGCTGTGGTAGCTTTTCATACAATCTATTTGGCATGTGACATCACGAGTAGAGTAGTAACTGTGGGGGCGCTCTGTTTTGCGAGAAAGGGACAGGAGATGCCTCCTGTAGAAACTTTAAAAGCTTATTACTCCGTGATTTATTTACCGATTTTGCTTATTTTTTCAATAAATGCATTCATTTTTAATCTTCTTTATGAAAGTAATATTTACTTGTTCATTTTTAATAGTAGGCATCATGCCTATTATCTATAAAAATGAGCAAAAAAATCAAAAAATCACGTTTGTCGTATATATTTATTTTATCAAATATTTATTTTATTCTGTTTTATAGCGGCAACAGATATACATCATCTGTGAAAATTTCAACTGTCTAGCTATCACGGTTCTGATACAGCCTAGTGACAGACAAACAGAGGAGCCCTAGTAATAGGGTTCGCTTTACCCTTAGGTAAAGCGAACCCTATTACTAGGAACCCTAAAAACAACAGAATTTGAGGAACTCCTCAATTTTTCAAAGTATTTAATAACTTACCGAGACAGACATAGGCCAATGAAGCAGCACCATGTCAACATAGTCCAAGTTGAGCCTGCGCAGGGATCCCCTCAGGGCGACCTCCACGTCACCTTCGCGGTGGAAGTGCTGCCACACCTGGAAAATGACGTCACCAATAAATAAATAATAATTGCCTGCTTGACACTTATACACACGTCATCCTAACTAAAATTCCCTATATCTAGGGACCCAGGAACTACGAAGACCATGCTCCCATAATACCTACACACAGAAAAAGTACCTATTTGTGTTTTTTTATAAGTACTATTTGCCCTGTCACTGGAATCAAATGGAACGGGATTCATCACATAAGTTATGAAACCCACAACCTATACAAGGTGACCTTGAATTTGGTATGTTATCCCGAAATGGGGGGACTGGGATCATGATACCCTACAAGTTGTAAAAGCCTTACTTGTAGCTAAGTGTTTCCAAACCTCTATAGTAAAAAAATAATCCACTCGCAAAATTGCACGTGCGATCGCTACGAGAGTTAACAATATACTGTACATTCATTTCACAACACAGTTCGTTAAACTCATTTATGTGCACTCGGTCAAGGACGAAGTTCAACCACCCAGCTGCGCTAAGGCTATTTTCGAACGTAAACTTTACATGGCATTTCTTCAATGAAAAACTATTAATTTAGTAAAGTCGTAGAAGAAACATTGCCTACCTTGGGGTGTAGATTTACCATTTACCCCTTTCGGGATAACATACCAATTCAAGGTCACCTTGTATACTTAGTAGGGGCAGATACCTGAGCTATCAGGCCAATCAAGTATGTAACTGCTACACCCTACTCACCTTAGTAGTAATAAAGATGTCTTCTCTCTTGATAATCCCTTTTTTGATCTTCTCGTTGACGATCTGTCCAACTTCAGGCTCAACTCTGTAAACGTGTGCGGTGTCTACATGTCTGTAGCCGATGTCGATGGCGTAGGACAGGGCTTCCACCATGCGTGGGAGATCGGTGGCGTCGAACTCAAACTGAAAGGGGTAAATTTTTTGCTATAGGGGGTAATACTAAGTTTCCTTGAGTATACTAAGTGCCTTCATGGTCGAAATACCACTCATTCGTACCAAGCGGTTTGATTATAAAATTATAATTAGAACTGCTAAGGAATGGAATGCCCTCCCAGCGTCTGTTGCCGGCAAAATATGACCCGGCATGTTTAAAAGAGTGAATTTACTTAGCTAGCATGCTACACCTTCGATCGCATCATCACTTTCCATCAGGCGAGAGCGTGGTCAACTGCTAGATAAGTCCGATGTCAGGAAAACATAGGTACACTTTGCCTAGGAATAAGGATAAGTAAGGAAGAAACTAAATAAGAAATAGACGAACGGGGAATGGATACTTTAGGAAGTGGACGAACTAGGACTTGAAGGATTACAGTTTGGAAAAATGACGTTAGACGACGTAGTAGGAAGAAAGTAGTTAGGTAAGTAGATTATAGGAGAAACTCTGGGAACCTTGCCACGTGGTGATGAAATGGATGGCATATTTATTGTTTTAAATTTTGTAAATAATGTTCTAGCTGTAGTTTTTATATGTTTTGTTTTTATCATGTGTTTTAATTATGGTTTTTATTGACTAAATAAATTTCCTTGTATATTAAAAAAAAAGATTATATGGTGAATAGGGAATGGACATTGGACACTAGGAAGTGGACGAATCGGGATTGGAAAAATTACAACTAGGAGAAAGACGTTGTAGGACGGACAAGATAAGAACTGGCCCAAATTGGCTGGAACGGAGGAAAGGGACCGATATAGAATTAGCAAGTTGAAATGGCAATGGGCAGGCCACATCGCTCGTAGAAATGACAAACGATGGGGAAGTAAAAGGTTCTTCAGTGGCGACCACGAACCGGAAGACGCAATATCGGCTCTTGCAGCAACCACGGGAAGAGATGAGGCAGCATTGCTTCGTGCAATGCTGACTCATTGTATCAAATAAATGCCAACCTAATTTGATACTGTAGAATTCAGTAGGCCATTGTTAAGGTACGGGTAGGTATAAGGTACTTACTGAGAAAGGCTCTGAAGGGTCCTTCTTCTCAGCCTTGTCACTAACTCCAAGCCACGTTCCGTAGCCCACGGCTGGGATTTCTTGCCCATTATTGAGCTTGAAAGTTGGGATTTTTACCTGGAATCAAAATGAATTGTTTAACGACCTGTGTTTAGAAATGAATTTATAGTATCTTGTAACTCTCTTAGCGATCGCACGTGCATATTTGCGAGTGGATTTATTTTTTACCATGAAAGTTTGGTAACACTCAGTTTCAAGTAAAGCTCTCACAACTTAAATAATAAATATGTGTGTGTGGACATTTCACACAGCGCCATCTAGCCCCAAACTAAGCATAGCTTGTACTATGGGAACCAGGTAACTGATATAATACTTAGATACTTTTGTTTTGTAAATACATACATAGAATACAATATAACACCCAGACACAGAACAAACATCTATGTTCATCACACAAATGTTTGTCCTGGGTAGGAATCGAACCCACAGCCCTCAGTTCTGAAAGCAGGGCTACTACTAACTGAGCTATCGGGCCCGTCAACATGTAGGGTATCATGGTCCCAGTCCCCCCATTTCAGGATAACATACTAATTCAAGGTCACCTTGTATAGGTACAGACACAAAAACAAAACTTTATCGCAGCAATAGTGTAAGTAATCGAAGCTCTGGAACGGAGTTGTGTATTCTGCATTGTGCCGTATTGCTTGCACCTGTAGTGGAAGAGAGACCTTTTTTTTTTCAAATATTTATTGTAATAGGCTTGCTATAAATAGTTATAATATTTGACATTGTGCACTTTGTGATTTTATCTGCGTAGTAATTATAATAATTTATTTAAGTACCTCGACATTTGACTTGTAAAAGTGCTATGAATAGCCTATTTGCAATATAACACTTTGATTTGATTTGAATACTTACGTAATAACACCCAGTTACAGAACAAACATCGATGTTCATCAATCATCATACAAACGTTTATCTTGGGTGGGAATCGAACCCCCAGGCTACAGTTTAGGAGGCAGAGTTACTTACTACCGACTGAGTGGGCTGTGAGGCCAGTCGGAAACTTTAAATACTTAAAAATATAAATGAAGTGATTAGCAGTTTATCTGCTTTTTGAGTTTATTACGAGTGTCGGGGTAAATCAGGCATCAGGGTAATTTTAATTAAATTGAATTCTGTGCCGAAGTATTACTAAGGTTACCTAAATTATACAGGATGTAATTTAATTCATTAGCATAAATTGAGCCCATGATCGTACATCATTAATAGATGATTATTAAAGAGTAAAGAGTGTAAGTGAAAATATTTTTATTGAAAATTATGAAGATTCAATTCAATTCAATTTCCAAAAATTTTTATTTGACATCAAAATTAATACATATTGAGCATTTCTAGTGTAAGTATAAATCCTAGAAGCGACAAAACATTAAAATAAATAATTAGTATTTGTTTTGCAAGCTTGGATGCTTATATAAAACTATTTGCTGGTGACTAATCCTATGTTAATGAACTTGATTATAATTTAACTGTGTCGTTTATCATTTATATAGGGTTGTTACGAAAGCTTTAGCACAAGCAATACGTTTTTATATTGAGAATAAACACATTAAGTAGCCGAACGGCGGTAGATGTAGAAAAGAACGCAAACTACGAAGCGTGCGGTAACGGTGGCAGTAAGCAACAAGAACTGCGAGTTATTATCCACCACGCAAGCGCGCGCTGCCCGCCGCATAACGCGCCGCGCCATACTTACGAACTTTACTACGAACGCCATCAGCGTGCATGAAGATTGCCGCGGTGCCTAACGCGGTTGGCACGGATGACTTTGATACATTTATTCTTAAATTTTGTATTGTATTATTGGATTAAGTAAGTTATTCCATTTTTGGAGTTATTATTATTACCATAACAATGTGTTAGAATTCAAAAATTTTGGTCCACACGTGACCGGTATCAGGAGTAGGTACCTAGTTTCAAAGGATGCTAATGAATTCAATTACATCCTGTATAGTGAAAACTGGCAACTGTGGCTAATACCAAAACTGGGTTAGGTGTTAGGTTCATCCAATGCGTAGTTACATTTTTCGTAATGCCTTAGCTTAGATTATAATAATTTCCTACTAATCAACATATTTTATCGGTCGCATACCCGATAGTTATCTTATTATTCGTTAGTACGATAAGGTGTAATGCTACGATAAACTGACAACATTAAAAAAAATTATAAAGTAAGTACCTATATTATTGAACTTTATTCGTCAGTTTAGATTAGGTCGGCACTTTCTCTAATTGGCTACTTAAATTTAACCGCTACTTTCGTTAATTCGACACTTTCCCCTTTTCGACACTTTCCTTACTGGACACACCATTTTGATACTTTTGTGCAGTATTGATAAAACAAATAGACAAGATACGCGTGCGGCACTGAACAACTGGTTCATTCTAGGTACTTATGTGTCAAATAAAATAATTCAGCAAGTTTTTGATGAAATTTCACACACTAAGATCAACAATAACACATTTTTATTTCAGAAAATTGCGGATTTCCGGCGAAAACGCGTGATGGTGGCTTAATAGGTACCTAGGAAAACTCACCTGTTGAGTCATATTTAGGTAACAGTCTACCGATCAGTATCACAGCACTCCACAGACTGCGTTATCAGTGAAGCATGCTCGTTTTATATGCTTAAATTAATGTAATAGCCACATCATCATTATTGCATGTTTTGTACAGAAGGGACGCTGAGCGTAGGTAATTATAAACTGGCTTCAGAAAAGAAGTAGGTACGATACATAGAGCTAATAAAAAAAGAAGGAGGGAATCTCGTCTGATCCGAAACTGAAGTACCCTTAGGAAGCCGGAACGCTTCGTACGTACGAGCGGAACACGCACACACTCACATCATAGGCAGCCGGTCGCCATACTTTCATCAGACACACATATGTAATATGTTCGCCATTTTGGGCTTCAGTTCCATGTCAATCAAAACTCAATCCTTCTTTTTTTATTTCATCCATGGTACGATATTTATTCTATTTTTTGTGTGCTACCTACCTCAGGACTCCGTAATTTAAAAAACCATTTTACAGACATCAAGAGGCACGGAAACTCGGCATCCGTATATGGTGGAAATTCCTCGAATACGTACAAAGCGGTTTGATTCCTCGTTTATAATTCGGACAGCGAAGGAATGGAACACCTTGCCAGCGTCATTGTTTCCTGACAAATATAATCTGGGAGTTTTTAAGGCTAGAGTGAACCGGTATCTTCTAGGCAAGCATGCTCCATTGTTGACTGTGTCATCACTTACCATCAGGTGAGACCGATGATATTGATGATAAAAAAAAACCTAATTTAGAAAGTTCTCTTTTTATTTTTAATTATTTATTTTTATTTGATTGTTAGTTGGCCACTTTAATTAATTCGCTACTTTAGCTGATTCGACACTTTTCTCGATTCGACACTTTCTTTACTGGACACTTTACCGTCTTGATACTTTGGTAGACATTGATAAAATAAATGAACAAGACACGCTTATGTAATAATGTAGACTAGTGCTACTGTCTACATTGCATGCCGGGGCAGGGTGGCCCAATGTTAACGCAACCCCATTTCGCCCCACATGGCTGAAGACTGCTCATGGGGGGTTTTTAGTAGGTTCAAGTCCTACCCCCTGCCTCCACCCCTGAGTTGGCAGGGAAATGCGTGGGCGTTTTCCTTCAACCAAAAAAAACCGCACTGCATTGCATAATGTGTGTGTTGCCATGGCAAGTTGCCAGTGACTTTTGGCCAGATGAGCTCAAAGTCACCCAACGAGCTATGAAGAAAATCATCATCATCATCATCATTAACAGCCTGAAGACGTCCACTGCTGAACATAGGCCTCCCCCAGGGAGCACCACTTAGAGCGGATGCCCGCCTCCTGCATCCATCGGCTCCCCGCGGCTTTCACCAGATCGCTGATCTACTGAGTGGGGGGCCAGCCTAAGCTGCGTCTTCCGGTTCGTGGTCGCCACTCGAGAACCTTTCTTCCCCATCGGGGTCGGTATGAAGAGAATACTTGGTAATAATCCCTAACTATTTTTGATTGCCAAGTATAAGTGATAGGTAGTTGTAATTGTAAGCCTATTCCTCGAAATAGTTTGTAAACAAATAAAATTAAACGAACAATCCACTCTAAGTTATGTCAATATAATTTATTAAATAAATATTGCAAAAACGGGTCAACGAGCGGTGTCATGGTCGATTGGTCGGTCGGCTCCAGAATAAGGCAAAGTTGCTATCGAGACAGTCTCGATAGCAACTTTGCCTTATTCTTAATCATCAAGGATGACCAGACGACCACGCTCACGCCCTTTCTCTGGTTTACATATAATACATACAATAATTCCCCCATTTTGAAGAAAAAAGTTCTAATATTTGAAATTTTGAAACCGGGTTTCGAAATTATTATTAAAAGTTGGGTACCTATGAAAAAATTTAGTTAGCGTAGGCCGGCCCCTATTGATGGCCTCTATAGGTGGACCAGACGATCTGGTGAAAGCTGCGGGGAGCTGATGGGTGTAAGAGGCGAACAGCCGTTCAAAACGGTGCTCCGGAGACGAGGCCTAATCTACAAGGTGACCTTGAATTGGTATGTTATCCCGAAATATCTCGACTGAGACCATGATGCCCTACAAGTTGTGAGAGTCTTACTTGAAACTGCGTGTTTCGTAACCTCCATGGTAATAAATGAATCCACTCGCAAAATTGCATTTACGATCGCTACGAGAGTTAACAAGGTACTATAAATTCATTTCTAAACACAGGTCGTTAAACTCATTTATGTGCACTCGGTCAAGGACGAAGTTCAACCACCCAGGTGCGCTAAGGCTATTTTCGAACGTAAACTTTACATGGCATTTCTTCAATTAAAAACTATTAATTTAGTAAAGTCGTAGAAGAAACATTGTCTACCTTGGGGTGTAGATTTACCCCCTTTCGGGATAACGTACCAATTCAAGGTAACTTTGTATAAGTACATAGTATAATAAATCTAAATTTTGATTGCATTACACTATTTTCATATTTTTTATTTTTTTGTCTGTCTGTCACGCATACACGCATCAAACTGGCTACTGAACGGATTTCACTAAAATTTGGTCTGTTTATAGCTAACTTTTCAGAACAACATTTAGATACTAAAAATGGAATGTCCAGTTTAATTCCGTAAAATTAAGTCAGTACGTAACCCGTGCGAAGCCGGGACGGGTCAGCTAAGTTAATACCTACAGTCTTTTATCGGATCTTCAAAGATAATATCCAATCGTTTTATTTGCAGGTATAGTTTGAGTTTTGTCCAAACTTATCCTTTCTGTACAAAGTCCTTCATCAAACTCTAGCAAAGGGACCGTGTATCGACAAGTCATGTTCTTATCAATAGAATTGAAGCTGTTATCAATATTTTGGTAAAGGTATGGACACATAGCTTATATTACAGGTACATGCTTGCGTGATGCCAGCGTAACCAGTGTTGTTAGGCACGCTATCAAAAAAATTCCGGCCAAGTGCGAGTCAGACTCAAGCACGGAGGGTTCCGTTGCCGTACCATTGCCTATCTACAAAAACGAGCAAGACAGTTTATCTCGATTTCCGGCAAAACTGCAATGTTCTATGGATATTAATTGTATTGCTAAGTTGTAGGTAATAAAAAGATCTACTATTTTATTATATAAACATTTTTCACATACACCTCTAAAATTATGTGAAAATTCAGATAAGCAAGTTTTTTTTTTGGAGCGTTGGAGGGAAAGCTGTAAAGCTCAACTCGTTGCATTGTATTATTTTTCAAAACTTGCTTTTTCCAGTGTTAATGATTAAAATTGGTGGCGTTTTACGCATTAAGTGTACGAGCATGAGTGAGGGCAAGTGATATAATGTGGTGAAACGTGATGTTTCGTGTTGCTTCCAAAACTATTATAGACTAGAATGTGGCGTTCGTCAAGGGGGGCTAACCTCTCCAGACCTTTTTAACCTGTACGTAAATGGACTGATCGGGAAACTGAGAAGTGCCAGGGTTGGCTGTCATCTAGGTAATGTGTGTGTAAACAATCTAAGTTATGCGGATGACATGGTACTTCTCAGTCCCTCGATCAAGGGGTTGCGAAAACTACTTTCAATTTGTGAGCATTATGTTGATGAGCACGGACTGAAATACAATGTTTATAAAACAGAGATGATGTTGTTTCGATCGGGTAGTGGTCCGGACAGGGTACCAGCGGTTTATTTGAATGGTACAACCATTAATGTTGTGAAGCAGTTTAGGTATTTAGGACACATGTTAACAGAGCGGCTGCATGACGACGTGGATATTGAGCGCGAGCGGAGAGCCCTCGCGGTCAGAAGTAACATGATTGCTCGCAGATTTGCTAACTGCAGCGCGGACGTAAAGACCACTCTATTCAAAGCGTATTGCCTTTGCATGTATACGTGTCAGCTGTGGATAACGTTCACTCGGAAAGCCATTAACACGATAAGGGTCCAGTACAATGACGCGTACCGAGTCCTTATGAAGCTGCCGAGATGCTGTAGTGCGTCGAACATGTTTGCTGAAGCGAGGTTTCCCGACTTTTTCGCGGTAATTAGATCGCGTGTGGCCTCATTTTGGAGCCGACTGCGCCGCTCTGGTAACAAAATACTCGAGGCTGTCTCTGACAATGTCCAAGATCCAATATTTACATATTGGATATCTGTGCACATGAATGACAACAAAAAATGACGCAGCACGTTAGTGTGTAGCCGTCGTCGTAAGTCGTATTTCTAAAGTTCTTTTTGTTCTATTGTTTTTTTATTGTTTTTTTTTTATTTTTTTATTTTTTTTTTATTTTTTTTTGTTTTTTTTTTTTTATTTTTTTTTATTTTTTTTTTATTTTTTTTTTTATTTTTTTATTTTTTTATTTTGTGCTTTTGTGTTTTGTTATTATTTGTACTTTAATATTTATGTCACTTCATTTTATTTTTATGGGTCTATTGCCTGCATTAAATGATTTTTATTATTTATTTTTTATTAAAACTCCATAGAAGCTTCTAGTAAACTTGCCACCACTTTGCTGGAGCATGACTTAGACTGGACTATGACTTCCTGACTTAGACTGGACTATGACGAGGACATGACTTTGTGTGAATTAATTTATTAACAAGATGAAATTATAATACTTGACACTGGCTAAATACACGCATGTGTGGAGCCAAAATATAACAAAAAAAGCAAGTTTTTAGTTTTTTACTTAGATCTAAAAAAAAACTCGAAATTTGGTGAAAATGTAGCTTTTATGTCCCAAACACACTGTAATTTTTTGATTAAATATATTTATTATACACCTTATTTTGAATTAATATCATAAAAGCATCCCCTGTAAGTTTTTTTGTTTAAATCTTTACTTTTTGATGGTGTAAAAAAATAAATAGGTACTTCCGTCATGATATTTTATCTACCTAGCGATCTTTATTTAAGTAAATATCCTAATTCATGGGCAAAGTGTTGGACCTTAGACCTGACAGCCTTCGTGGTGTGGTGTTTGAGCAGGTAGGCCCATAACCCGGAGCCGGCGGGTTCGATTCCCGTGACAGGACAGGTATTTGTGCACTGGAAAAAAGCGCAGACACTTGTTCTGTGTCTGGGTGTCGTGGGAGCATGGTCCTCGTAGTTCCTGGGTCCCTAGATACAGGGAAACCTAGTTAGGGTCCAAGAATTATGTATGTGATCGTTGGCCGCTACTTATTATTTATTTTCGACTCCATAACATGATGTGATTTTGCAACGTGAAAATATACACTGGACATCATTACGATTAATTATGATTGTGGTCTCACCTTTATAGCGATTCAACGAGATTTGTGGATTATCGTGTAACGTAACCTCACAGTGCCTTTTATCTAGAGATAAATTCACAGGTTAGAGAAAAAACAATCGACTATAGATAACCAATAAAAACCACATGAAATAAGTAGGTATTATACCTTACCTATGTCAACAGAATTTATTACTTTGACGGGCCCGATAGCTGAGTTGGTAGTAGCCCTGCCTTCTGAACTGAGGGCTATGGGTTCGATTCCTACCCAGAACAAACATTTGTGTGATGAACATAGATGTTTGTTCTGTGTCTGGGTGTTATATTGTATTTTATGTATCTATTTACAACCAAAAAGTATCTAAGTATTATATCAGTTATCTGGTTCCCATAGTACAAGCTGTGCTTAATTTGGGGCTAGATGGCGCTGTGTGAAATGTCCACACATATTTGTTTTTTTGTTTGTTTATTAGGTATGCTATAAAAACGAGTAAAAAAATCAGGCTTGGTGTGTAGTGTATGGGTGCCCCCTAATATATTTATTTTATTCTATATAATAAACGTAATAAGTATAGATACATAATCTGTGAAAATTTCTACTAATCTAATCTAATTTCTATTTATTTATTTTTTCTTTTAATTTTTACCGTCTAACTATTACGGTTCATGAGATACAGCCTGGTGACAGACGGACCGACGGACAGACAGACCGATGGAGACGGACAGTGGAGCTAGTAAATAGGGTTCGTTTTACCCTTTGGGTACGGAACCCTAATAACCAACCAATAGATCAGTTGGGAGATCCGGTGAGTTGGAAGTCGCGGGTTCAAAACCCGCTGGTTGCTTAGTTAATTATCTTTGAAAAACATTTTATATCTTTTGATAAGCTGAAAAAACTGTTTAATTAATACGTCACTATATATTAAACTGTTGCAATTTCTCGATAAAAAAATTCTGCAGTCCAATTCCGATTATGTTTGTATTCGATGACTAGCAAATTAGCAATAGGATTTAGGTTAACGTCACTTAACTAAAGATCTCTAATCGGCAGGAAATCTATCAATATCGGGGATTACATTATAATAATGATACCTATATACAATTACCATGCATTTCGACTATCAGTAGGTTAAATCAAGGCCAGTAGGTAAAATCGTAGGTAGATAATATGAGTAACCTTTTTTTTGGGGGGGGGAGGAAAATGCCCACACATCCCCCTGCCAACACGGGGGTGGAGGCAGGGGGTATGTGGGACTCGAACCCACTAAAAACCTCCCCTTGAGCCATCTTCCGCCATGTGGGTCGAGATGGGGTTGCGTTAGCATGGGGCCACCCCGCCCCGGTAATATGAGTAACCGAACCTAACCTAACCTAACCTAACCCAATAATATTATTATGATGGTGAGGCAATTAACTAATAAGGCAAATACCTATAAGCACGTACTTACCTACATTCCAAGATGGATTACCTACATACCTGTTTTGCTAGTATTTATACCTCATAACATGCCTCGTTACTTTTAACCTACCTATCTACCAGTTCTTATTGTTATTTTGGTTCGGTCGGGTTACGAAATATCAGGTATAATAATTATTATGGATAGACGACTAGAATTAGATGTTTTACTACATTAAAATTAACTCAATAAAATTGAAATTGGGTGCCTACCTACATTACATAAGTATGTAACTTAGATAAGTATCTCAAAATTTGCTTTTGCAGAATATTAACTGTGTAGGTAAACCTACATGGGCGGATATTCTCTATGGAAACATAGATTCCACACGATACGAAACCACGTCGTTATCGTGTCACAGCGTCAGTATACCTTCACTTTACATTAAAGTTATCTTTAGCTTGTATAAAATATATTGACATAAGTGGTCATATCTCTTGATGTGTTGATGTTTCGGAACGCGTCTCGGTAAAACATACGATTTTTGACAGTTCAAATCGCGCCAATTCCAAATTCATTCAGCGCGGTTTTGTTTTCATTTTCATAGAGAATAAATAGAGTTTTGCAGATTTCTTATGTAAGACAAGGAATTCGCGTGGTTTCGAAGTAAGGAATCGATTATTATCTATAATCGAGATTTACTAGGTGGTAGGGCTTTTCTGCAAAGTTCGTCTAGGTAGGTACCACCGCTTTGCCAGTTATTCTGCCGCCAAGCAGTAGCGTGTAAGCACTACTGTGTTCCGGTTTGAAGGGCATTGTAGCTAGTGAAATTACTGGGCAAATGAGACTTTATGACCTGATTACACAGTGTAGTAATCTGATTACTAGACTGTGTGATGTCTCAGGATGACGTGCGCAGTGCAGTGTCACGCGAAACTTTATTATTTTAAAGTTCCGAGTGACACTGCAACTGTTATGGGCGGCCGTATTGCTTAACATCAGGTGAACGACCAGCTCGCCACGTCATTAATTCCCATAAAAAAAAATCGATACGGAATATTGGCCTTATACCTACTATTAGGTACCTATGTATACATTTCAACTGTGTAAATAACATATTTCCACTAATACCCAACCATTCCTCCGCGATATAAACGTATGAAGTAGCTTGGTAGTACGTGGGGCGAGATAGTGAATGCCAGCGCGACCCTATCTCGCCCCGTCCCGGCGGCGGACGGATCACGGGGGGGTTTTAGTGGGTTCGAGTCCCACATACCCCCTGCCATCACCCCCGTGGTGGCAGGGAAGTGCGAGGGCATTTCCCCCCTCAAAAAAAAAAAAAGAAAAAAAAAGCTTAGTAGTACGTAAAAAGAATATTCATGTTAAAACTAAATTGTAACTACCCTCGACTATGATTTAATGAGAACTTTTGAATGATTAACATTTTGTATTAAAATTTAAAAACGCGTTTTTAGCCTGTAAAACGTATTAATTTATAAGATAGATATAGCTTAGATTCTAGCGCGGAGTTGTACGTTATTATGTAATACTTATTTTAATAAAGAATTTTTGAAATGCAAATGAATGAAATGAATATGAGTAAATTCAGTAATAGCATGGGGTCCGGTGGGTGAATCTCCCAAAAATGGTCATAATTGACATGAAAAAAAGATTGTAAAAATCTGTTGCATAATTGATAAAATTATTGTGGAACAGCATATTTACTACAAGCGGCTACTGTTAAAACCCTTGGCCAGACAATTTAACCATTTTCAATAATTTTATACCTCTTTTCGTATAATGATAAAACAGCAAAAGGACCATGCGTCCAGGAAAATGACAAATCCGGAAAGTTACTACAGACAGGAACATGGTTATAATAAATGAAAAAATTATAGATATTGTAAGTTTTAATATTTAATAAAAACTGTATGTTGGTTGTTTGATAATAGTTATATGTATATGATAGTGTGGTAAGTTGGTTTTTACAAACGACTAGGTAAATGTAAGCCCGAGACGAAGTGGACGCTTCACGAGTTTGTAAAAACCAATTTCCGCACGTGTACCATTTAACGTTTTTCAACACATTTGCGAGAAAACAGTACATTAGGTAATGAATCTTCTACTTTTTTTTCTGTATAGACAAAGCAATTTACCACTGTCTCACCTGATGGAAAGATATTAAAATCTTTTGTTTATTAGTGGGAAAGTTGCAACAAACAATCTTTGCGTTTCTAATCGTATTATAGAAATGGGCTAAAATGGCGTGCATTTACAATGCGTGTGCATGTGGTGAAAGTACTCTATTCTTAAGAGACATTACAAACATGACAAAAATCGGTCCAGAGGTTGTCGAGCTAAAGGCCATAAGGTCTGACATAATTCAGCACATTCAAATTTAATGTTCTGAATTATGATTACAAAACTGCACAAACATTGTTGCAAGAACGTTTGTGCTCGCGGGGCCTACCATTTGCTGAACTACTAGTTTATACCTATGTGTTTAAAAACATCAACAATCAATTAACAAGTAAGCAAGAAAGCTGAGCATTAATGGTGTATCGTATACTTACTAGAGTTACTTTTTTGTATGGGCATGTTACTTGAATGGAAAGTTGAGCACTAACGGAATAGGAACTGAGAGTGGGCCGTTTGGATAAAGGCAGCGGTACCTCTAGAGGCTGGCTAACTTCATGGAGAAGGAGGGACTCTTTACTCATTTTACGAGAAGCGCCTATCCAAGTATTGGACGTAGATAAAACCGACCAACGCTTCCACCACAAATGAGAATGTATCAGTGATCAGTGAGATCAAAACCAAATTTTAAATGTTGGTTGTGGTGAAGTCTACGTCTACGTCAACCTTCACTTTTTTTTTTACGGTCTAATGCTGTTGGTCTCTAACGACCTTTACAGCGTCACCGGACGGGAGGGCAGGCGTTTAAGGCACCCAGCCGACAAAAGTGGGGGGCAACTAGCTCAAGGGCACCACTGGGGTGCGAGCCTCGGCTTGGGCTGTTGCCGGGATAAGAGGATCGAGAAGGCTACGTCCGCTGGAGGAGTGGACCCTATGGAAAGTACGTCCACCTTCATCCAAATCCTGATCAAATAAATACCCTATTTTTCTAGTTTGCTTTGGTAACTCAACTTCACGACATACTTTACACTGGCTGTGGCTAATTACACTATGTGTAGAGCCAAAAAATAAGAAAAAAGTTAAAAAAAAATGTGATATGTGAGATGACTGTGTCACAGTCATTTTGATGTTCAATATTGTCAAAGTCATTGTCACTTTTGACTCGTTACGTTAAGTCATATGGCCGTATTCCAATTCAAGCTGTAATCCTTAATTTCGATATTTTCGCGCTAAAAACGCGTACCGAATGGCCGTGACCGCGACAACGATATCCCTTGACAAACGTCATGAACTCATGACCGACGCCAATTTGCAAAATAGCCGTCCGTGATTGGTCGTTTCGAGTCATTGACAGCGCAATATCTGAATCCACAGAATAATCAACGTGACCGTTGTGAGCGATTATAGCAATCGATTACAGTACACACTGTACAGTACAGCATGAATCGGAATACAGGGACGAACTTTACGGCAGTGTTGCCAACCGTTCGATTTAAATCGCATTTATACGATCTTTTTGGCCCTGATACGATGTACGATCGTGAATCCGAATTCGTACGCAAAACATACGACCTTTTCAAAGCTTGTAATGTTCGTAAACAAACAAAATAAAAATAAAATACAAATAAAATAAAATAAGTCCAGTAAGTGTAGGTATCATAAATTACTTTATTAAACAATTCGCATTGTTTCATTTCATTCAAATTCGCGTACTATCTTTTTTCGGGAAATTGTAGCAAAATACGACCTTTTCACGACAAAGGTACGATTCCCTAAAAAAATAAAGTTGGCAACACTTCTTTACGTGGTGATCAGTGTGGTCAACGTAGGCGATATATCGCCATTTAGGCTACTCAGGGGGTCTAGCAAAGATAACAACCACTAACGCTAACGCTTCACGCTAATTCCAAAATGTACTAGGATGACATTTCAGAAATCGCTAACTTTTCCGCAGCGAATGTAATTTCAATACATTTTTGGAGTTAGCGTGAGGCGTTAGCGTTAGTGGTTGGTATCTTTGCTAGACCCCCGGGACTAGGAACCGGGTGGCGACGTAAAAATCTGATTGGCGACTGGTCGCCTTTTAGGCTACCTTAGGGACATGTTATTTAAATTAGCCAAATCGTTAATAAACACCTTTCACAAAAATTATAGCCACCTTAAGGTCTGAAATATTAATAACGAAAAAAAAAATTACGATATAATGTTGTTGCTATGACGTGAACACGACTAAAAAATCTACAAAAAGTAATTTTATTGATTATGTATTGTAAAAGCTATGCAAATAAGGCAAATTTTGTGTAAAAGTAACTTGAACGACTGGCAAAAGTTGGTCGTTCTGTCAACATAATTCACAGTATAAATCATATCGCCTTAGCCTTCCTACTTTCTGTAAAATGTTAATATCTTTAGTAAAAAAACTGGTCAAAACTGGCAAAAAATTAAAGAAAATTAACCAAAATTTGCCATTTTCCACTAACACAAAATTAAACGGTTGACGAAAGTGTTGTCTTGCCTTGTCTTGTTATAGGTAGCTGGTGGACGAAACATTATTGAATTGTACCCCATTCCAGAATCTAAGATATTTTATGTAAAAAATATCTCGAAAAGTTCCAAGTGACATGCCAGTTATATAAAACATTTTTCCCATGTGAAACGTAATTCTATTTATTTTGATTCTTAGCAACTCAGCTGTTTGTTTGTACAATTATTTTATGTTTATGTTTATTCAAAGACTTCCCACGGCCGCTTTTTGGCTGGCGACAGATTTTCTTTTCTTGATAACGACAAGGTCCTTGAGGTTGACAGACTGGCTGAGGATCCATTCAGCAAACGAATTTCAGGATGAAATTACTCAAACTTAACAAAAATGGACCAAAAATTCATAATAAAATGGTACAAATGCAGAAGCACATTCGCGTTTGAGAGAGAAGGGGGATAGATATGGGAATAGGATGAATGAGTGAAGGTGAAGGCAAATTCATCGAATCATCCTTTTCCCCTATCTTTTTCCCCTGTTCCTTTTTTCTTCCTATTATACTGAGATCACAGAATTCCCCCTATTACGTAGGTCCAGAACCGAAGTCTCCATACTTAACCTTGTTTGAACATGAATCAAACCATAGAGCACATTTTTTTTTCTTCTTATGTCAGTTCCTCTTTCAACATACCATATAAATAGTATTACCCGATTTAGTCGGCTACCTAAATAAAAATCTAGCTAGATGTAAAATGTAAATAATAAAAATTATATAACGCCTACATTAAAAAAATATAAAATAATAAAATTAATTACCATCTCGCCATTTAGGCTACTCGCAAAGAATTCCCTCAATTACATAGGTCCAGAACCGAAGTCTCCATACTTAACCTTGTTTGAACATGAATCAAACCATAGAGCACATTTTTTTTTCTTCTAATGTCAGTTCCTCTTTCAACATACCATATAAATAGTATTACCCGATTTAGTCGGGTACCTAAATAAAAATCTAGCTAGATGTAAAATGTAAATAATAAAAATTATATAACGCCTACATTAAAAAAATATAAAATAATAAAATTAATTACCATCATAGATAGATAGTTAGATAGATAAACACTTTATTGACACCAAAATAACAAAAATAAAATAAACAGGAAATCTTACAAGTAGGTTACAATGGGCGGTCTTATCGCTAAAAAGCGATCTCTTCCAGACAACCTTTGGATGGACAGAGATATATTAATGAGCATGGACGGCGGTGCTATAAGTTCTATTACATATACATAAGTACTAAGATAAATATAAAATTATAGACTACATCAACAATAATTATGATACAAATATTTACACAAAATTTACATTTAAACTACATAAATAATACATAATATATAATATATCAATACTAAGGAAACAGAGGAAGATTATTTCGGAGTCAAGCTAGAGAGATAGAAGTGCTTAATTTGAGTCTTAAAAGTAGTGAGTGTTTGGGCCTTACGAATGTTGAGAGGAAGTTCATTCCACAAGCGTACAGCCTGCGCGGTGAATGAATGATCGTAGAATGTGGTACGACGTACAGGTGGCTTGAGAAGAAGGTTCTCTGATGACCTGAGAGACATAGTATTGGAGTGAGAGTCATAAAGAAACTCAAATCGTTCCTTCAAATAATGTGGGGTGGATGGATTAAACAAGATATTATAGAGAAAAGATAAGATATGAGTATTCCGGCGAAAGCGTATGGGGAGCCACTTGAGTTTACAGCGAAATTGAGAGACATGATCATATTTTCGAAGGCCGAAAATAAATCTAATGCAGAAATTTTGAAGCCGCTCAAGTTTGTTTAGTTGGTCCTCGGTAAGATCAGGATAGCTGGCGTCAGCATAGTCAAGAATAGGAAGAAGGAGAGATTGTGCAAGTGAAACTTTAGTAGCAGTAGGCAGGAAATTACGCAGTCTGTTGAGAGAGCGTCCTGACGCGAATATCTTACGACTAACGGATTGCAGCTGAGGATCCCAGGATAAGCAGCTGTCGATAATCACCCCGAGATTCTTTACTTCAGCGCTATATGCGACTGTTGCCTCACCAAACTCAATCTTCGGAAGTGTCGCGTAATCAAGCCGTGAGATCAACCTTGAGCTACCCACAATAATTGCCTGAGTTTTAGCCGGATTGACTGCGAGCCCATATGATTTGCTCCAGTATTCAATGCGCCTTAAGTCGCCATTAATACAATCTACACCTTCACTTAAGTGGTCAAGTGTTGCTTGAGTATATATTTGGAGATCATCTGCATAGAGGTGGTAGGAAGAAGCTAAGAAGTGAGATATGGAGTTAATAAAAACAGCAAAGAGAAGAGGAGAAAGAATGCCGCCTTGTGGTACACCGGCACTCGTATCACACCACGAGGAAAACGAATCCTCAAGGCGGACACGCTGCCGACGTCCAAACAGATAACTGTGAAACTAATCAGTTGCAGTTGGAGATACGTTAATAGAGCGGAGCAGGGCGAGGAGGATATCAAAATCAACAGTGTTGAAAGCATTGCTGAAATCGAGTAAGGTCAGGATTGTAAGCTGACGGTTTTCCATACCTAGCCTGATGTCATCTGTAATTTTGACAAGTGCTGAGACGGTGCTATGGCCAGGTCGAAAACCGGACTGAAGAGGATTGAGGAGTTGGTTTTTGTTGAGGAAGGAACTAAGTTGACTGTGCACAAGCCGTTCAAGGACTTTAGAAAGGAAAGGGAGAATCGAAATAGGACGGTATTCGGTAAACGATTAGACTTCTTGGGTAACGGGATAATATGGGCCTCCTTCCAGCAGGATGGTACAGCACCCTTCGAAGCAGAACCGTTCAGTATGTGGCATAAAATTGGCAAGATTTCATCCAATACAGGAACGATCATGTTTCGACTGATGCTGTCTCCACCCACCGCATTAGAGGAGATGGACAAGATGCTTTTTTTAACATCACAAGCGGCAAATTCACTGATAGAAAAAGCAGAGTAATTAGGAGTTGGGAGTGAAGAGAGATAGTTAATTGTGGCAATTTTGTCATTCAAAGCAATGTAAGATGACGAAGAAAAATGCTGATTGAGGGAGTTGATGTCTAAATCATTCGGAATGGATTCTTGACGTGCTTTCCCAACTCCTAGTGATCGTAGGAATTTCCATACTTTCGCAGGATCTTCATTCTCTACTGAATTGTGAATGTGGCGACGTTGAGCATCCCTACACACTCTATTGCAGTGATTCCGCGCGCGCAAATACTTCTCTTTATTAAGGTCATTAGAACAAAACTTAAGTTTAGCCTTAGAAACAGCCTTCTTATGCATGAGTTTTTTAATTTCATCTGTTAGCCAAGGAGCTGGAAGGTGTTTCATTTTAATAGGCCGCAGCGGAGCATGGACGTCGTACAGATGTATTAGCTTGGAGTTAAAAATACTGATTTTATCGTCCATGGTGTCGGCATCGATTACTTGAGTCCAATCAATACAGCTGGCATCGTAACGGAGTTTTTCCTTGTCTATGACACCAAAGCTACGCTGCAGAAGAATTTTGGGTTTGGATTTAGGAGGACGAAGCTTATAGGACACAAAAATCAAGTCATGGTAGGAGAAAGCAGCCGCGGAACATTGGCCATGCTGAGCAACACGCTGCAATGAAGTTACAAATATAAGATCTAGAAGAGATGGAGTACAGTTAGGAAAGTTATGGGTGGCTCTAAGGGGTAGAATATGCATGTTGCTAGCATTTACAATAGATTCCAATGTAGAAGAACGCGAATCCTTCTTCAGGAGACATGTGTTAAAGTCACCCATAATTATGTTATGTGGATACGTGGGAATGTGATTTTCTAAGATCTTTTCGAAGGATGAAAAGTAGTTAACTCGCAGAGAAGGGCTATAGTAGACTCCGAAAAGAATTTTGGTATGAGAAATTTCAACTGCTATAAAAAGATGTTCGCCGGCATTGGCAGGTGGAGGCTGCGGAGACATGTCTACCACGGAATAGGAAAAATAAGAGCGAAGATATATGGCCACACCACCACCACCACTGCCGGTTCTATCATTACGGATTAGGATGAAACCTGGGAGAGAATAAGAAGTAGATGGGAGACAGGGTTTTAACCAAGATTCGGAGACTAGTATAGCATGGACGTTTTTATGATCAAATGACGCCAGCAAGTCAGGATAATGGGCCGGAATACTTTGGGCATTTATGTGGATAACATTAAAATTCTTAGGCACATCAGAGAAATTACTAGATATAGTATCACACAGGTTAGGAATGCTCAAAAAACTATCATCACTACCAGACGCAAAGTCAGATGAACAAGAGAGAAATTGCTCACTGCTATTATCTTCATTATCAGACATGATTGAGTATGTATAAAATATATATAAAAAAAAATATCAAATATAGGTACTAAAAAGAAAAAATAATAATAATATTAATAATAAAATACAATATTATAGACAAGTAACTATTTACAATAATGTTATACTCCATCTGCCAGTTGGTGAAAAAGATAGCAATACCTATTTTAACATTTTAACTTGGGTATAAGGTAACATATTAATTTATAGTAATTATTATCAGTACGATTGTTAACCAAACGATACTTACAATATGAGGTAGGTAGATAAACATTCTGGTACTAACTTACTAATTTCGGTAGGTACGTAACCATGACGTGATTCAAGTTTAATCCAGCCCATTAGGTTTGCTGCTAGATGAAGAATACATAATAATTATATCATAATAGAAACAAACTATAAAACATATTTACTTGATGATTAGGTACTTATTCTCTAAACTATGCTTGCACTAAATAAATCATTATAATCAAAACCATTACCAAAGGCAGTACCTACCTGATATTGGCCTAAAAACTCTAATATAAAATAATACCAATATAGCTATTCATAACTTAAAAAGTAACACTTACACTGGCTAAATAATAAATGATATTAAAATGGCTAAATACGTAAAAAGCACAGAGCCTAAGAAAAAAAAAACATTTTATGTCACTGTCACTCTGTCACCTGTCAGTGTATGCCATTTCCAATAATATGCCAATTCAAAAATCTACAAACTTCAAATAAAATACGATCGAGCAGCTCTGTGACTGCAAAACAAAATAATATTTGGCTGAATTAAACTCTATGGCATACAAGTTAGTAAGATATACCGTCAAGATTAATATTAAATACGAAAGTTGAAACTGAAATTGGGAATTGTTAGAAAATCATCAATTAACTACCTACCAACAACTAGACACAGAAACTTATTTTTTAAACGCTGATGCTGTAGGCCGCTTAGATCTTGTGGCGGCTGGGACATCTTCCTTGGGTACCGTAACCGTAACCGGACGCGACTTAATGAGGCTGACCGGCGCGATTTTCTGCACTTCGCTAAGACTGCTGATGCGATGCCGCGTACCATCAGGTCCATAATACTTATAATCATAATACTATCTATAGACAAGAAAAAGGTCTCATGCCATCTTTTAATAAAAAGGATTCAAATTAAGTATAAGCAGCAGTTTATTCAACATTTCTTTTAATAACTCACGAGTTTTTCAATATTACCAAGTTAAAGGGATTAAAGAACAACAGTTATGTAGGTACAGGGCCTCAACCAAAATAATGTTTCATATGTTAGGATAAATAAATAAAACTATTGTAATATAATTTGCAACTCAACTATGGTAGTAGGTATGTATGTAGGTATACCTACATGAAATTTATTTCTTATCATACATAGGTGTGAGGAAATGTATTTATGAAACATGGACAAGAAAGAACGATAATAATTATCTTCAGTCACATTATTCTTAATAATATACACATTTAGCTAGTATGTAACTTACTAAATATGTGGGTACCTATAATTATGTTTAGCTAGACATGGATCTGTTGGAAGTCTATACAAAAGAAATCGGGTAATTATTCAGATGTCGTGTGGCAATACTGATTTTGACATGTCAACTTTTTATTGTGAAATAATTCTAACTTTTCGTCAAATAGAAATAATTAAAATAATCTTATAAAAATACATGATTAAGGCCACTTACAAGTGAAATGTGGGAGTTTTTGGCGGGAACGCGGAAGAGTTCACGTCGTTGCATTGTATTATTTTTCAAAACTTTTGCTTTTTCCAGTGTTGATGTTTAAAATAGGTGGCGTTTTACGCATTAAGTGCTGAATTACTAGCATAAGTGAGGGAAAGTGATATAATGTGGTGAAACGTGACTTTTCGTGTTGCTTCCAAAACTCCATAGAAGCTTCTAGTAAAGTTGCCACCACTTTGCTGGAGCATGACTTAGACTGGACTATGACTACCTGACTTAGACTAGACTATGACAAGGACATGACTTTGCGTGAAATATTTTATAACACGATGAAAATATAATACTGGCTAAATACACCATGTGTGGAGCCAAAATATATATATAAAAAAAAAGTGTAATGTGATCGTGTGCTTCTGTGATTTGTGACTCGAGTGATTTCGGCATAGTTCTATCACGCAAGACGGCATTCATAGAGTAACTTTTTATACCGGCATTTTTTGGTATGTATTCATAAGCACACCCAAGTAACGACTGATTTTGATTTTGACAGCTGAGCGATCAATCAATCACACCCAAAGTGGTGTGTACGGCAGTGCTGCCAATTGCGGGGAAAATCCCCGATTTGCGGGGAATTAAGGGTTACAGCGGGGAGAGCGCGGGGAATGACCAAAATCGGGGAATTTCGGGGAATTCAGACCTTGTTTTTGGTGGGTAAAAATATTTTTTTTTGTTGGTAATCCGAAGATAGAAAAGTGTTTCGCGCTCGCTTCGCTCGCGCATTTATTGTTTCTACACATGCATTATTTTAATCTAAAACCAGCACGTACTGACATAATAATTCTGTAAAATTGTTTATAACACTGGTTTGGTGCCAGATGGAACTATTGAAATTTATTTATATTATTCGAGAATTGGTAATTATTATTGATTTACCCAAAATTTAAATACAAATTACTTAAGGCGTTTTATTGCACATGGGCACTATGGAATCAATTGCTCAAATGGCCATATTTATTTTCTTGATTATAAAATGTTGCAAATACAGAAATTTTTCGCGCTCGCTTCGCTCGCGTTTTCATATTGCACTGTGATTGCTGCTTACAAAACACCGCTGGTGGCACCATACTACCATCGCGCTGCGCAACCGAAAAGTTGTCTTAAGTTAGGCCTTGGCTCTAAGTCGCGTCGTGTAGTTGTAGGGAAAAATAATCAGATGGATCCGGCATGAGAAATTCCGGATTTGGCCCAGGGAGGGCAAAGAGTATGTAAACTAACAAACAAACAAAAAATAAACAAAAACAACAAAAAACAATTGCAATTAATTAATTCAAATTGAAACTATAATGCAGGGGGGCAAATCTGTGAATAGTAAGACTACGGATTTAGTCTAGATGTAAGTTGTATATAGTAGTATATTAAACAAATAATGTATAAAACGTAAAGTAAAACGTAAAGTGTTATTGTTCCAAAAATGTCGTTTCGGTAAATTAATCATAAAGATGCGGGGAATTTCGGGGAATTGGCGAAACTGACGCGGGGAATGGAAATTTTTTTATTGGCAGAGCTGGTGTACGGTTTTGCCTTGCTTTAATTTCGTATTGGGGGTCTGGATAGAAAGTCTTTGACTGAGATAAGGCGTAAAACTAATAAACCCGTGTCAAGACGAGCGGATCAGCTATTAAAAAGGAAAGTTCGTCAAAAACTACTATTTTACTTCATTTTAACATTATAACACGATATTTTAACGTTTGAGGCTTAGGCTACTTTTTTAGGCGACAGGATCTAAAATTCAGCTACTTTAGGCTACTTAAGCTGGGAAAAATGGCGATATTATTCGCGCGTCGCCGTTGGCAACACTGGTGGTGATTTTTGTTTTTGTAAAAAAACGATTTAGAAATTGGAAAATAATATAATTGCAGTTGGAAATTCTTTGTAAAAACCAGGGAATTGGAACAAAATGGCAATTCTTTCGAATATAACATATGAACAGGATGAAGAGGAGGTAAAATAATGATTGTTTTATTTTAGGTTAGGTACAAGTAATTCTTTTTCATGTGTTGATGGTTTAGTTAACACAAGTTTAACTTCAATGTGAGGTTCACGACCGCGAGTCTCGAGGGCGAAGGGAAGATCAGTGTTGGTTGAAAAACCAGCAGCATGATGCATTAGTATGATGTCGTAGGTACCTGAGTGCCGTAGGGTCTTCGTAAATATTTTATAAATAATAAAATGTGTGGAAAAATTCTCGACGCCTCAATGACCATGTAAAATTTTACAGTAAAATCACAGAATTCCCCCTATTACAAGTAAAATCGAGTTTCCGCACCTTCCGAGCCTAAAGGTCAAACACAAAAAACTATAAGTACATTCTAAAAAAAACATCCAGGTAAAGGTAGGTTCTACGTAAACTAATAGTTATTGTGTCACAAATCTTCATGGAGGCTTCTCGTAGGTAAGAGTATCTCATGTTTGGGCAAACGTTTGGGATGTTCCTGAATTCTCAGAATATTTACTTTTGTGTAATAGCGCTTTGCGGAATCCGTCTAAGTGGAGTTGACCTTAAGATTTGCTAGAAAATTGATCTACACCGATCATACTAAAATCATGGATGACATAAAAAAAGAAACATTGAGTTCTGATTGACATCGAACTAAAGCCCAAAATGGCGGACATATTACATATGTGTGTCAGATGAAAATAGGGTGAACTGCATGCGAACCGGCTGCATATGATGTGAGTGTGTGCGTGCTCCACTCATACGTACGAAGCGTTCCGGCTTCCTAAGGGTGCTTCGGTTTCGGATCAGATGGAATTCCCTCCTTCTTTTTTATTAGCTCCATGACTAAAATCGCCTCCTTCTCGGCAGTATTGCATGATTTGCGTCGCTTTTAAAGGCTAGACACATACAAAGTTTTTATTAGGTAAGATGGTAAGACTTTTTTGGGTAGTTCATTTAGATTATATACAGGGTTACAGGAAAAATCGTGCTAGATCCATTAAGGGCGTGGAGTACCCATCATTTCAGACTTATTTCACTATGAAACACTCTAGCCTAAACTTAACTCTTTTCCAGATATTCGACTTTTAATTTTTTTATTGAAAATTGCGGTTTTTTAGGCTACAAAATATAATTTTGTTTATTTTGTATGTCTTATTACTATTATTATTGCATTTTTATGTGTGTAATAATATGCTTTAGGACGTCAATCATTAAAATAGTACATAAGCTAATTGAATAGGCCGTAGTAGACAAGTGAAAGTTAAGAAATAAACAAAAAAAATATAAACTGTATTGTTCTCTAAAGGATATCTAAAAAAAATATTATGGCAGTAGTTCGGCAAATGTGTTTTAAAATATCTACGTTTCATCAACTATCTAACGAGGTATGATAATCTAGGATTTTATTCAAATGCATTGAAAAAAAATTAGTTTCATAGGCGACAGTGGAGAAGAAAATTTATACTTAGCCCTAAAATGTAAAATAAAACAATAGGTAAGCATGCAATGGCAGTTATTAAAGGTTTTCACACAAATTTTTCTTATTCTACAGTTCATGTTCAACATGGCCGTCTCTATTTCTGATACATTGTCGCATCCTTCTACGGAGACCAGTCTTCACTACTCCAGTGGTCAACGTGGTCCTCATTTTATTTGCTGCATCCACAATCCTTTCTCTTAAGTCTTCCACAGACGAAAGTGGATTTAGCTCGCTGTACACAAGACTTTTCATGAGCCCCCATACATGAAAATCCATAGGGGTTAGGTCCGGACTCCTTGCTGGCCATGGCAACGGCCCACCTCGTCTAATCCATTTGGTTTGGTAATTTGTGTCCAGCCAGTCTCTGACACTTCTCCTGAAATGGGCAGGGCAGCCATCGTGTTGGAACCACATGTCCCTGATCAGGTTGAGTGGCAGATCATCCAGCATATCACTCAAGTCTGCTCTCAGGAAATTTTCGTAGCCATTTAGATTATCCGGGAGAAAGTAAGGTCCAATCAAATGATTGGATATTGGGATTCCTTAGTTATTTTGGGGCCCAGTAATGGGTGGGCCTTGTGAAAGTTAGTTATGTCATCATTATCAAATTTGGACTCATTCGTCCACAAGATATTTCTTAGAAAATCTGGGTCTTCTACGTCAGCATTTAGCATAAATCTGCAAAAGTCCAATCTTCTCGCAGGGTCTCAAAACAGAGCCAGTTTCTCGAAGTCTTCGATAAGCTCTGTCAAGAACGGCCACATCCGGCACTCGACGACCGGGGTAGCGAGTTATGTATTCGTTGCGAGCTTGCGCAGACACACAATCGCAGTATCCGTAACAAATAAACATATCAGCATATTCCTCAGGTGTGTAGGACGTCATCTTCAACACTTCCGTATCACAAGTACAAATCAGAGTCCGGTTAACAAGCACGGTAATCACAAATCAGAAGAAATAGTCCAGAATCACAGCCAAGTCGAGAAATAGAGCAAAACGATATCACATCTACTATGTACGAAGCACAATAGCAGTCTGACAACCAAGAGACCGAGACCGTTAGAACTGCTATCTGGAGCGTTCCAACTATTTTTTTACCCGAAATGTAATACAAACCCTAGATTATTATACCTCGTTAGAAAGCTGATGAAACGTAGATATTTTATAACACATCTGCCGAACAACTGCCATAATATTTTTTTTAGATATCCTTTAGAGAACAATACAGTTTATAATTTTTTTGTTTATTTCTTAACTTTCACTTGTCTACTACGGTCTATTCAATTAACTTATGTACTATTTTAATGATTAACGTCCTAAAGCATATTATTATACATATAAAAATGCAATAATAATAGTAATAAGACACACAAAATAAACAAAATTAAATTTTGTTGCATAAAAATCGGCAATTTTCAATAAAAATATTAAAAGTCGAATATCTGGAAAAGGGTTAAGTTTAGGCTAGGGTGTCTCATTGTGAAATAAGTCAGAAATTATGGGTACTCCAC
The DNA here is from genome assembly GCA_963580505.1 of Ennomos erosarius. NCBI lineage: Eukaryota > Metazoa > Arthropoda > Insecta > Lepidoptera > Geometridae > Ennomos > Ennomos erosarius. The sequence goes on from OY757004.1 coordinate 6,952,309, forward strand.
GCCCTTAACGGATCTAGCACAACTTTTCCTGTAACCCTGTATAGTAGGGATGCACCAAACACGGATTTTTTAACCGAACTGAATAACACACATTATTCGGTTCAGAGTATACCAAACCGAATATTGGGCCGAACTATTAGGTTTATTTTACATGAATTTTCCCGTACATTCCATCACTATAAAACAACGAAAGTTCCACTGCAATGGAAACAATTTTTATTCTACTATTTTTTGTGTAAAATCTCTTATATTAAATTATGAAAATTTCCTAAGAAATTCTATTAAAGTGTATGTGAATAATTGATTCTAAAAGTAAATGCAATTATATACCTAAATCGCATGCTCTATCGATAGTGCATGCATGGCCGGTAGTGCCCGTTAGGCACAAAATAGTTTTCTGGTGACCAAGCGTTTAGGGTCTAGATAGAGCATGCTATCTAGACGAGCCCGACAGCTCAGTTCGTAGTATCCCTGCCTTCTGAACTGAGGGCTGTGGGTTCGATTCCTACCTGCGTCTGGGTGTTATATTGTATTCTATGTATGTATTTACAAAAAAAAGTATATAAGTATTGTATCAGTTATCTGGTTCCCATAGTACAAGCTATGCTTAGTTTGGGGCTAGATGGCGATGTGTGAATTGTCCACACATATTTATTTATTTATTTATCAGTATCTAGAAAAACGATCAGAAAGTGCAAAGTGGTCTGATTATCTTAGAATGAGTTCCCATAAAAGATAATATTGGAAGTATTTAATAAAATATTCGGTAATGAACCTGACAAACGTTATCTTGAAAAATGGCTGCTTATTTAAGATCAAAGTGCGTATTTCCGGCCGAAGGTTTTTAAAAACGTGGGCAGGCGCTCAGTAGCCGATGACGTCACGCCCGTAGTCATTCGGGAGTCGCGCTCTCGTTTGCACGCCGCTGCGCAGTAAAAATCAAAATTATATAGTTGTCGATGGTAAAAATGGAAAAATTTGCCCATACTTGGCCTATTTCCACCCCCTCCCAGCACTTGTCCTTGCCCACACACTTGCCCCCCCTCCCCCCTTGTCGCCAAGTACCTTAGCCACGGGTACCTAACGAATATCTGAGCTGATATATACGTCACTGAGCATGCAACAATACAATCGCTGTAAAGGAATAAACATTAGAGCAAAGATAACCATGCCTGTGCTTTCTGAGTTAGTCTGACTCCTGAGCTGAGAACTGATCTGATTCAGTTTTGGGGGGTTTCCCCCCGCGTGGCCTCCAACCTCCCCTACAGCCACCCCATGCCTCGCAACTGAGCTGATTCTGGTACTGGTAAATCTGAGACTGATCTGAGATTGAGTCAACTGAGCACTGTCCGCAAACAGTCCGACGCATCGGTTTCTGGGATACACAAGACATGGTTATATCTGAGAGTTTCTGAGAGCATCTGAGAGTATCTGAGAGCATCTGAGAGTATCTGAGAGTGTCTGAGAGTATCTGAGAGTGCTAGCACATAAAAATCACAAACTCACTTACTGAGGAATGCTGCGTGTTGCTCTGGCTCGGTCCTGATCAAGAATGGCGCGGCCGCCGCGCGCGCTGACTCACCTCGCTAGTTGCTCCATTGACATGACGTTAGCTGTCAATGTCACCTGACTTCTGCCAGCTACCTACCTACTTTGATATCTATAGCTTCGCACTCGCGACATTCCCCCCCAAAGGAAGAAAAAATAAAGCAAAGATCTGGTTCTGATTCTACATTTATTTATTTATTTATTTTTTATTTAAATACTATTGTACTGAGGTGAACACAAAACTAATCACTAAAGTCAATCACAACAATCTGATTATTGTTTTTACTGATCACTGAGACTATACACTGTTCCTATTACTGGTGAAACAATATAGCCATCAACTGAGAAGTCCATTCCTTAACCTTCTCCCTGGCACTGACCGCTGCTGCCCTAGTCGGTCGTTTTGAGATGCCTGTCGCTAGTGGTTCTACTGAGATCTCTGGCTCTACTGGGATTTCTGGTTCATTACTGATAGCCGGTACAGTATCTGGTTTCTGAGACTGGTTTGTTTCAATATTTTGTTCATATGGAACTGTTACCGAGTTGTCAACTTGAGTTTCCGCAGAATCTTGATTGGCTCTGAGAGTGGGATCATCTAATACTGGGGAAGGTACTGTACTATGATCGTCATCAACTTCAAGGGGATAAAGATGCCCTATTGAACGAGTGTATGTTTCTCCTGAAGATAACCTCACTTTGGCTACCCTGATCTGTCCATCCGAACCCCTTATTAGCTCGGTAATCTTTCCTACCTTCCAGTGTGCCCTATTGTTATCTGATTTTAGCTGAACGGTTTCTAAGATTCTAGGTGGTCTGTTAACTACAACCCTTGGTTGTCGATGTTTGTCACTTCGCTCACGAAGACTGGTCAAATACTGGTTTGTGAACATTTTAGCGAACTCTAGTAAAATAATCTGACCACGCTTCCAGCCATCGATCAGATTCGTCTTTGTAGCCGTAGCTGATTCTAGAAAGTCACAATCTGATACTTGAGTTGTTACTGGGCCTCCTACTCGTAAAAAATCATTCGGTGTCAATACGTGTTCTAAGTCAGCACCAACTGTCGTTAAAGGTCTGGTATTTATGACGGCTTCAAGTTCTTTCAACACTGTGCACAACTGATTGTGACTTATTAAATGCTTGTCTAACGTCCTTTTTAAGCTGTGTTTCACTAATCCTATCAAACGTTCGTAAAATCCACCGAACCATGGAGCTAACTCCGGGATGAATTTCCAACGGACGTTGTTTTGAATGCAGTAGTTAGAAGTCAGCACATTTGCAGTGAGTTTAAACTGAGAGGCATTGTCTGATACAAATAACCGAGGTAAGCCTCTTACAGCAACGAATCTTCTAATAGTCAACACACATTCTTCAGCTGATGAGTCTTTAACCACTTCCATATGTATAGCCCTGATGGTCAAGCACGTGAATAAGCATACCCAGCGCTTCTCCTTAGTCACTTCGTTTACAAGAAGAGGACCGAAGTAATCTAGGCCCGTGAACGCGAAAGGCAGACTGAGTTTAACCCTTTCTTCTGGTAAATCAGGCATTGCTGGCAACTTAAACGGACCTCCACCATATTTTACACATTGAGGACATTTCCTGATGGCTTTTTGAACTGTTGACCTACCTTGTGTGACCCAATACTTCTGTCTTAATAACGCTAATGTATGTGAAACCCCGACATGAAAGTTTTTCTGGTGTAATTCCGTTATGATATTGTGCGTAAAATTAGAATTCTTTGGTAACAATATAGGCTCTTTCTGATCACGCGTCATATCTGAGTACCTAAATCTACCTTTACATCTGATTACGCCATCCTGATCTTTATATAATTTTAATGTTCTTGACAAGTCAGTGCTAATACCTTCAACTTCTTTGGGAAAATGTTCTGTCTGAATTTGTAGTATCCGTTGAACTAAGTTATCGCCCGTATGTTGTTCATCACTGTCAACTAACATTGGTTTCGTCATGTCCACATCTGATCTCCCTACATTTTCTACAGCTGTATTCGTGAGACCCTCCCCGGCCACAGAGATTTGAGCCTGAACATTATTGTCTGCGTAAGTTTGATTATTTGGCCACTGTTTCGAATCTTTTTGCAGAAAATCAGGACCCTTGAGCCACCTGTCGTACGAATCTACTCTCTCTGCTCGAGTGCCTACATCCGCTGGGTTAAGTTTGGTTGGAACGTATCTAATTTGCAGCGCTTTGTTTTGTTTGATCTCATTTATTCTACGTGAAACAAACGGTGGAAGCAGCTTTTCTGATTTGTACCAACTCAAAACTATTTGGCTGTCAGTCCACAAGAACTGTGCTTTAATCTTTAGGCGCAAAAACTTTATCACGCAATTTATAAGTCTGCATCCAATCAATACTCCCAGCAATTCCAATCTTGGAATCTGTAAATTACATTGGTCCTTTAAAGGCACTAATCTAGATTTGCCAATAACAAAACTGACAATATTATTAGCACCCAAAGAACTACGCAAATAAACAACTGCTGCATACGCGTCCATTGAAGAATCGGCAAAACAATGCAATTCGTAATGAATATCGTTACTGATACCGTCTCTATTTAGATTTTGCGCGTAATACCGATTCACTTGTATTTTCTCTAGAGTTGTAAAAGTAGATGCAATGTGTTGCCATTCGCTAAGTAGATCGTCACTTAATTTAACATCCCACTTAAGCTTTTCTTTCCATAACTTTTGAAAGAACAGTTTTGCTGGAAGTATTACGGGAACGGCAAGACCGCACGGGTCGTAAACGGATGCAATGGTTTTTAATACCTCTCGTTTAGTTTGAACCGTGTCTAACATGCCGTTCTCGAAATTGATTCTCAAACGCAGTATATCGCTATCAACGTCCCACAACAAACCCAATACTTTCACGTTATTACGATCTCGTGCCTTAAACTTATCTGGTATTTGAGAAACCATATCTTTACAGTTTGAGTTCCACTCCCGTAAGTTCATCGACAGACGATCGAATGATTGTTTCGATACTTCGTATAGTCTAAGTGCGTCTGCCGTGGTTTGTGCGCCTGTTACTATATTATCAACGTATATGTCTTCTGCTATTTGTCTCATAAGAGCGCTATTTGCTCTCGTTAGATGGTACCTGATCGTGGCGTTAAGCAAAAATGGACTAGCAATAACGCCGAATGGTACGCGACAAAAGCGAAAGTGCAAAACATTGTCTGGGCTGCAACCACGAGTTTTGTCTTTGAGCCAGAGAAAACGTGTTACGTCTCTATCTAAATCTTGAAGTCCTAATTGTAAAAACGCTTTCTCAACATCAGCGACTATGCCTATGGGGTGCTCTCTAAATTTAATTAGTAACCCGGTGAGATCTTCTAACATCAATGGCCCACGATATAAGCATTCATTGAGGCTTCGAGTATGTGCTGTTTTAGACGAAGCGTCATAGACAATACGTGGCTTCTCTGGTTTATCCCGACTATGAACGCAGTGATGTGGAAGGTAATGAACTGGGTGCGTTTGTGGAACTGTAGGATTTGGTACAACTTCTATGACACCATTTTGTATCTGGTCCTGAATAACCTTATCGTATGTCTATTTTATCACCGCATGATCCGTCATCTGCAAATATGAGATCTTTCAATCTAGTATTATCCAACATTTTAGCTGAGTCACGGAAGATTGGGGCTCGTATACCATTTGTAATATGCGGGACAATGTTAGCGTGTATTTTCCGCGAAATACCAGTTCGCGTCACTAATCGAAAATCAACTACAGGGCTCTCTATCTGATGTGGCGATTTAGCACCAAAAGTAAATATTGATAAATTTAGTTTTTCAGATACCGGCAAATTCAAAGACTTAGCAACTGACTCGGTTATATATGAGCGCTGGCTACCGCAGTCTAATAACACTCTGCACTGCATCTGTCTCGATCCGGTCTCTGAATTACTAACTTTAACAAGGCATGTCTGTAATAAAGTCGTATTGACTTGGGTTTTAACATGTAGGCTATCAGTCTGAATTGGTTTTACCGATTTAACTAGTTTTGTAGGGCATAACGCTCTGTTATGTATGCCGAATTTACTACAATGCCTACATTTCCGCTTAGAGCGGCAGTACTCCGCCCTATGCCCTTCAGAGAAACAATTGTAACAGCGTTTTCCTAATTGCGCTTTCCTATCCTGCATAGTGGTGTAGCTTGTACATTCATCATTAAAATGATCTTGTTTACAGAATATACATCTACGACCTTTTTTCTTAGGTGGCTCATCCTTCCTATCCGAAGCTTCATGTGGTCTTTTCCTTGAAAACGGCTGTTTAAACTTATTGTTAAATTGTCTGTTATCAAATCTGGGTTTATCTTTTCTAAAGTTCGTAAATCGGCGTTGTGTATTATTGTCCCTTACTTCATCTGATCTAACATGTAGTGAACCCAATGTGAACTGGTCTGTTTCCTGGCTGCCATTACTTGTGGTCGCGTCTAAATGATTAGTATCAGTGTCCCTTTTCAATCTGTTCGATGTTTCTCTAGCTGATATAATGTACTCTAAATACTTCCTAATACTATCAATCGATTCATCTTCACCAGCCAATTTCATTCTTAATTCGTAAATAAGATCTTCCGGGAACTTTTCCATAATCATAACCCGCAGGTGATTATGATTAACATCTTCACCCAACGAACTCAATACCCTGAGATGTCTTTCGATTTCATTGAGAACATGCCTACAATCCTTAACCTGGTTGGTCGATGCCGCTTTGATTCTGTACAGTGCTACATAATGAGCATCGATAATCGCGCTTGGTTTGCCGTATCTCTCCTTCAGAGTGTCAACTGCTATACGGTAGTTTTGGTTAGTCGTGTCCAATCCTTCGATTGCCTGCTTAGCATCACCTTCAAGAACCGACTGAAGGTACAATAATTTATCTACATCATTGATATTTCTGCTGTCAACGTTAGATGAGAACTGGTCCCAAAATTGGTACCACTTGAGAATGTCACCGTTAAATCTTGCTAACTCTATTCTAGGCAACTTGCTGTTAATATAACTGCTGTTATCCCTACTGCCAGTAGCACTAACTGATGCTTTGTTGCGATCATTTCGTCTGACACTAACTTCTATCTCTGACAAGAAATCTTCAGCCTGAATTTGAGTCGACGTGTATTCGCTGATTTCATCGACGTTGGGTGCCGCTGCTGATTTACAATAATTGTGAACTTCAGAAACTAATCGCTGATTGGCACCTTTCAACTTAGACCCGATTAACTCTAACTCATTAAAGTCTATTTCACCATCTGTTAATTTTGTGAGGGCACACTGGGCTGAGTTTATATGCAACTGGACTGATTCATAAATTATCTTTAACCGAGTTCGGATGATATCGTCCATTCTGAGTACAGTACCTACCTACAAGAGCCAAGAGCAATACTGGGACCCGATATCTTCTTATTATCTAAAACAGAGCGAACTTCATATCAGACTATAGGTACACTAAATTCAACTTTAAAAGTAGCTTCGCTTTAATACTGTTTGATACTATACTGATATTATTACAGATAAATAAATAAAATTCATCTAATAGTTTACGTCTGTGTAAGTAGGTTAAACAAAAGTGTTCAAACATAGCATTGTTTTTATAACAGTAGGTATCTGATTCAGGTATTTCTTATTACCTTTTACTATTCGCATAATGACTACTTATATTGATTGGTAGGTTAAGCAGGCACACTAACATCTTCGCGCCACTGCCAGTCAGGCCGTGTGCACCCAAGCGAGAATAAAATATACGCTCATAAATTATGATTGCATGAATTTGGCCCGTCCGGGATTCGCACCTGGAGCAACACCACGGTGCCGTCTATAATAAGTACACTTCAGCATTACTCTAAGTACGTCACTCTTTTAATACAACTGAGATAGGAAGTCTATGGCCAAGTATATAATGATATGTGCGAACTGTTAGGTACTTACATAATATATAACGTTATGTATCCGAGCGCTGTGTGTCGGTACCTACTAAAACCGTATTCGCTTTTGTATGATTTTGTCACATACAGCCTTATTTTTTGTAAACAGCCCTGCAATGCATATTACACATTATGTACAACTATATTTTCATGACACCTATGACACCGCACTTGCATATTAAAACACTGATTTCTATTTACTCACTATAAAATCGTTATAATCACTATGAGAATAAACTGCCAAAAACTCAGTAGGTATACGTTTGACTTAAATCTTTGTTATTGTGAAACCTGAACTTTATACAAAGACATTATGAAAAGTTGTAGGTAGTTACGAAACAAATTTTCTAGTTAACTGGTGAAAAATTTTTTCGTCGGTTGTAGATGAATCTACCCACCGTATCAATAATGAACTATTTTAGTACCCTGAATATTTCGAAGTGCCTTACTACCCTACATGAATTATTTTATATGTGAAGAAAATTATGAAAATCATATCCCAGCATCTCCACCATGTCGCCAAGTACCTTAGCCACGGGTACCTAACGAATATCTGAGCTGATATATACGTCACTGAGCATGCAACAATACAATCGCTGTAAAGGAATAAACATTAGAGCAAAGATAACCATGCCTGTGCTTTCTGAGTTAGTCTGACTCCTGAGCTGAGAACTGATCTGATTCAGTTTTGGGGGGTTTCCCCCCGCGTGGCCTCCAACCTCCCCTACAGCCACCCCATGCCTCGCAACTGAGCTGATTCTGGTACTGGTAAATCTGAGACTGATCTGAGATTGAGTCAACTGAGCACTGTCCGCAAACAGTCCGACGCATCGGTTTCTGGGATACACAAGACATGGTTATATCTGAGAGTTTCTGAGAGCATCTGAGAGTATCTGAGAGCATCTGAGAGTATCTGAGAGTGTCTGAGAGTATCTGAGAGTGCTAGCACATAAAAATCACAAACTCACTTACTGAGGAATGCTGCGTGTTGCTCTGGCTCGGTCCTGATCAAGAATGGCGCGGCCGCCGCGCGCGCTGACTCACCTCGCTAGTTGCTCCATTGACATGACGTTAGCTGTCAATGTCACCTGACTTCTGCCAGCTTATGTACCTACTTTGATATCTATAGCTTCGCACTCGCGACACCCCTCACTGGAGCCACCACCCCGAACTTACCCTCACGTTTGCACTTGCGCCCGCTTCCCCCGCACTCCCCCCCCCCCCCTCAAAGTTATAACGCCCTTCTTTTTTCGTCAGGCGTAATTTGCGACCCGCAAGTTGATCACCACCGATTTCTATTAAATGTTTATTTAAAAAAAAACTGATATATATAATAAGCACAAGCTAAAGCGGACATCGCATAAAATTAATCAAAAATATCTGGTTTACTATAAAAATATAATAATAAGGTGCCTACTTAAAAATTGATAACTACGTAAATACCTACTAGGACTTACCTACTGTATATGAGTAAATAAACAGTGTCATTTTCTTATTATCTAAGTAGTAAATACACATAAAATAATCATCGACAACCTCGAGACGTTGATCACGAGTACCTACCTAGCATTTTTTATCGCCGCCTGATATTCCCATGCGTTGTTTGCCACTCATTACATAAAAAAAATTGGCTTTAGCTTTAACTTTGAACAAATACCACAATTGGAAATACAAGCACACTATAGGTAATAGGAAAACGAAGACGATCGAAATTTAGTAGGCTCAACGCACCGGGTGACCGGACCGAGCGCGGGCGTGACGTCATCATGAGCGCGGCGTAATCTCGGAAATCCAAAAAAAAGGCTTAAACTTGTCGTCGTCATAACTTTGGAAATACTGCATGTATTGAAGGGAAATAAAAACAAATGTAATGTACATGATCTACGCTTCGATTAAAGATGTATTTTATAGTGATACTAGTATTTTGCTCCGTGCGCGGGCCGCGTGCGGCCCGCGAGGACGTTTTCGTGGCTGTTGTATTTATAAAAATGTTATACTTTAGTTTAAACTTGTAATTTTGCAAGAATTAGTACAAAGCAGCGGTATTTTTCAAAGAAAATGATAATTGTTGATCTGACTTTTGCATGGCGGCCATCTTGAAAAATGCTGTCAGTCAAGTAAAAGGTCAAAATTTGAAATCATCCTTTAAAACCCCCAAATACAAAATATCAGCCGGATCTGAGTTACTATAAAATCGGACGCCATTTTGATTCTGCCATCTTGGAATAATTTTAAGTCTATGAGAAAGCCTCCGTTGTTCCTTTGTTATGAGTCCAAACACGCCTTGTCGGCTTTTATAAGTTCCGATTGTGTGCGTGTTTTAATTTTGCATGGCTGTCGTTTTGTTTTGTTTATTAGTAATATGTCAATTTCAATCAAGGATCCCGAAAATATTTAGATCTTAGGTAAGATAGGTTAGTTAGATAAGCTAAAATTATGACCCATTTGTGTTCTCCAATGGAGAATATCCGAATATCGAACATGGAAAAACATGCCGAATATTCGGTATACCGAATAATTACCGAATATTCGGCGCATCCCTAATATGTAGGTACCACCGCTTTGCCAGTTATTCTGCCGCCAAGCAGTAGAGTGCATGTACTACTACTGGGACTATGATCTCTTGCAGTCGAGAAATATTATTACTGGACTGTGTGATGTCTCCGAATGATCTCTAGGTACTTTAATTCCTAAATGATTTTGAAATGTGGTGAAACCATTGCACTATCTATTACACTAACTGTGGGCCTAGAGGCAACCTAAATGCTTATTACTCATAATCCATATTTGACTTAATTTTTCAGTATATGGAAGAAGAACATCTCAGCGATGTAGAATCTATTCAGGAAGAAGTACATTTAGTAAGTTGTATTTTTTTTTATGACGTGATTAAATTTACCCCCATATTCTAAGTCGTTAGCACGAGATTACTCCACTCGACTCAACCTCGAATTAACCTCATTTTTGTGTTTTGGTATTTTTAGTTGACAATATATAATCAACTTGACATTTCTGCGTCAATTTTTCTTAAACGAGAGAAGCGAAGCAACTGTCAACTCAAGGTACGTCGCGATGTATTTTGAGTTTCCCTCAAAGTTAAGTAGAAGTCAAGTGAAGGATTTTTGGTGAAATGTTTTAGAATACGGGGGTAAGTGTAGGATATTTGACTGATAAATATTTTAATTTGAATAAGTTCAGTGTAAATGATGTTAGATGGTGTAATGGTGATGTGTCCAGTACAGTATACTATAAGTATACTATACAACAATGCAATACATCAAAACAATAGCCGTAGGTATACTTATTTAACCATGTATTATTGAGTTTTTGTCTCGTTACTCTGCAAAATTGTCTGACGTCAAATACAACCCGTCTGTATCCCTAGTGGGTGTAGGATATTTGCTTCTCAAATTTTTATTACAGGTATAATTAGTGTACCTCTACGTCTCTTTCTAGGGCATAAATAAAAATAAATTAATAATATATATGCTAAAATGCCCCAAAGCTCCAATTCTCATGTTATTTGTACCTTTTTGTAGTTTAAATGGTGTCCAATATTTTTTTTTTATTATTTAAATAAATAACCGGCCAAGTGCGAGTCGGACAAACGCACGAAAGGTTTCGTACCATTAACTGTAAAAATGAACAAAAATAATCATGTTTGTTGTATGGGAGCCCCTTTAAATATATTGAAGTTTTTGATAATGTAGTGTAATGTGTAAAGAATAAAAATAAAAAAAAAAAAAAAAATATATTTATTTTATTCATTTTTATTTTATTGTTCTTTAGTATTTGTTGTTATAGCGGCAACAGAAATATATACACCTGTGAATATTTCTACTGTCTTAACTATCACGGTTCATGAGATACAGCCTGGTGACAGGTGGACAGCGAAGCCTATGATTACCTAGTATTAGGCATGGAAATGATTGCTACTTTAAAATCACATTCATTTCGTCATATGATTTATTTTTTTCACTGTTATTTCACAGACTGTGATTTTTCATACGCCTAATGAATTTGTGATTAATGGTAAATGGTGGTGCTTTATGAAAAGGAACAGAGATGTGATTTAGGAGCAACCCAGCAAAGTTGCGCCCTGCTACAAATGATTACTAAGAAATTCAACGCTACTCTCTAGATCAAAGTTCACCGCTACATCACGTGCAGGTCCCAGTTTGATTAATTAAGCATAAACAAAATTATGTGTTTTGATATTCACCGCTGATGCTACTCTCGTATTATGAAATCCGAAGCCACGATTCAATAAGTGTGATTATCACACTGTGATTAGTAGCAGAGTATGTTCCTAAAAGCAGCAGAGTGATTTATGATTTATTAAATCATGATTTTTCACCCGCTCCTTGGGAAATGATCCATGCCTACCTAGTAACCATAGCCTTAGTAAAATGGCTTGCTTTATCTTTTGGGTACGGCACCCATCACACTGTGATTGGTAGCAGAGTATGTTCCTTATGGAACTGAGACGTGGTCTCTAACTGTTGGCCTCATTACTAAGCTCAGAGTCGCGCAACGAGCTATGGAGAGAGCAATGCTCGGTGTTTCCCTGCGAGATAAGATCCGAAGTGAGGAGATCCGCAGGAGAACTAAAGTGACCGATGTAGCTCTTAGGATTAGCAAGTTGAAATGGCAATGGGCAGGCCACATCGCTCGTAGAACTGACAACCGATGGGGAAGAAAGGTTCTCGAGTGGCGACCACGAACTGGAAGCAGCGTAGACCCCCCCACTAGGTGGACCGACGACCTGGTGGAAGCCGCGGGGAGCCGATGGATGCAGGAGGCGAGCAGCCGCTCTAAGTGGCGCTCCCGGGGGGAGGTCTATGTTCAGTCTTCAGGCTGTTAATGATGATGATGATGATGTTCCTTTAAGCAGCAGAGTGATGTATGATTTATAAAATCATGATTTTTCACCTGCTCCTTGTGAAATGATCCATGCCTACCTAGTAACCATAGCCTTAGTAATATGGCTTGCTTTATCCTTTGGCTACGGCACCCTAAACCTGTTGTCATTTTTTTTTTCGTTAGCAAAAACTGGCGGACATCCAGATGAAGGCGGAAGAATTGGATGCTAGTACCAAACTGTGTCAGGACAACACAGCTCGTCTCCTCACATTCCATGAGACCCTGACTGAATTCGTGCCTAAGGTCCTTGCGCACGTGAGTATAAACATGTGTGGACATTTCCCACAGCGCCATCTAGCATAGATGTTTGTTCTGTGTCTGGGTGTTATATTGTATTCTATGTATGTATTTACAAACAAAAAGTATCTATTTATTATATCCGTTATCTGGTTCCCATTACAAGTTATGCTTAGTTTGGTGCTAGATGGCGCTGTGAGAAATGTCCACACATATTTATTTATTAAAAAAAAAAGTAACAAATAACAAATGTTTATCTTGAGTGGGAATCGAACCCACAGGCTACAGTTTAGAAGGCAGAGTTACTAACGACTAAGCTATCAGGCCAGTCAACAGTATAAAGTGTGTTATTGAAGGAACGATTCAGCTTCTTTCTATAAAAAAATCTGTCAGTCTTATTCACATCAAAAATTCCAGAGTCGGACTCACGCACGAAGGGTTCCATACCATTATTTATAAACACGAGCAAAAATCCAGTAAATGTAAAAAAAAATTATTTGTGGTCCATTTGGAAGAAATCGCTTCAAGTGAACCACCCCACACACTAACTCATGTTGATTATGATTTCCTTATCTGTGGTAAAAATTTAAAAAATACCCAGTATTATTTTAGTACACCAAGTTTATTAATAACACAAAATATTTTTCTCTGAAAATAGAACAGAATCCATCAGTCTGGGCTATTTAGTGCGAAACTAATGTATTGTAGTCTGGCAAGTAACTCTGCAGTGATTTAAATTGGTGTAATATAAAATCTTGCATATGAGAAACACACTACATACTTCAAAAAACTTTTAACACTTGGTTAAACCATTACTTCTTTTCGAAAACACAACCAATCAGAAAATTCAAATTGCTTAATACTTCTTCTTCTTCATTTTAATGGCTTTCTATTGCTTTATTGCAATAATTCTGCCAATGTCAAGTGAGTAAAATTTGTACGGTTATGTCAAGTCAAAGTCATATTTTGTCAGTCAAAACGCCAACAGTAAAATGGTGGATATTTTACTGAAGGCTCTAAAAAAGGCCGTTGAAGCAAAAACGAAAATGCATGGGTTTATGATCTTGAAACCATTTGCCAACACTCGTGCACGTTCACGAACACTTAACGGATAATAATCCACCCTTATTACACATTAAAGTTCAAGATACACTAGTTTTGAAAAATAAAAACAAAATTTACAACCGCCATTGTCGGATTTTCTTCAAAGACCATTGCTTAATACGCTGGCATGTTATGAAATTGACATGTTAATGACATAAAAAACTGATTGCTATATGTTTAATAAGGGTGGATTATAATCCGTTAGTGTTCGAGAACGTGCACGAGTGTTGGCAAATGGTTTCAAGATTATAGAAACATGCATTTTCGTTTTTGCTTCAACGTCCTTTTTTAAAGCCTTCGGTATAACATCCACCATTTTACTGTTGGCGTTTTGATCATAAACAACCGCTGGAGAAACCCCTAACGGAAAAGCATTTTAATTAAATACTCTACGATTTCAATCAAGTTGTCTTTGAAAATTCTGTCGAGTGTCATTTTGACACGACTTTTGAACTATCAAAAGTCGCGCCAAAAATCCAAAATGTCAACCGTCACTCACAAAAGTTAATATTATGGAAATATTATTTTTGTATATTTTGTGTGCCTATTTTGTGTTAAATATATTATTTTAACTGGTAAATGTTGAAGAAACGGTACCGATATACCTTATTCGTATTTTAAATGTCACGACACTACATAAAATAATAAAATAACACGATTTGAAAGCAAGGAGACCGTTTGGTTGACGAAATTCGGACGATCAGCGTCCAGCCTCTGATCATGCCAGATTGAGGGCTGCTTTTGTTTATGAAATGCATAAAGCTAGAATTTGCCGCACAGCGCCTGATTCATCCTCTAGAGGAGCCCCCACCTTGACTATGAATTCCAGTGTAAACCGTACAAAGTATACTCACTTGACATTGGCTGAATTATTGCAAAAAAGCGATAGAAAGCCATTAAAGAAGTAGAAGATGATGAAAGGTTTTGGGGGTTCCAAAACACTCCACTGCAGAGTTAGCTTTTGTAGACTCTAGGACGAAATTCTAAGGTTAGTACAATAAGTGCCTACTGAATAAGACATTCGTGATTTTGTAGTTTTAAAAATGTCTATTTATCTTTTGGATTCAGCAAAATAGACACCACTGTTATAATTTTTTTTTGTATTCAGGTTATGTGATTTGTATTGTAATGATTATTTAGTTTTAAAGAGTTAGATAGGCAGTTAATTGTTTTATAAGTTCTATTCAAGGGGCTGCCTTTTTTTTTTAACCTTAGGTAGGTGTTTTATGTCTAAAATTAAGAATGGTATAATGTACACAAGTACACATCAGTGTCAATACATCGAAATGACTTTGTCCGAATTAGATTTAACTGAACACAATTACACGAAAAAGGGCACTGAAAACATTTAGTATAAAAGTGTAAATATAAAAAGTTTATTCAAAAGAAATGTCTAAGAATTTTTCAAACTATATTATGTATCTATTTAATATTTCAAAGAGTAATACATTTTATTAATACATACATACAAAGATGGAAAATCCTACAAAGTTTAGTGTTCAGTACATTGATAATTTAGACTATATTGACCCTAGAAACTATAACCTAGGTCATTCTAAAAGTAGAAATTGTTACTTATATTTAACAAACACTAATGTGTTCAAAGAAAAAAAAATGTCTGTGATTTCAAGCCTAAGCCTTGAGCTAATTAGTTGTAAGTTTGTACCAAAGTACAATAACGCGTAAAACATAGTTTAAGCAACATTAAAAGTTAATCCAATAACAATGAATCTCGTTAAAAATTTCGTTTAGTTCCTTGCCTTGTTTCTTGTAAGAACAACTGTTTCCTAGTTTTATTAATTATCGTTGTGGTGCTATGTTTTAACCGTTGTTGTCTTGTTGATTCACGGTGCCATTGTGATTTATTTTAAGATAATAATAAAAAAAAATGTTGGTAAAAACAACTGTTATTCGCAATAAAACTTAAAATAAATCAAGCTGTATATAATTTTGCACAATTACCTTACTAGTTCAAACTAAAAATGATCGACTAGTAAAAAAAAATAAACACATGTTTAAGTCAGTAATTTACAACATTTCATTAAAATTAAAAATGGAATAGTAAGTCGTAATAATAATAAATAAAAGGTCAAACTTTAAGTAACGAAATAAATACTTAGTCTAGTCAAATAATATCAAATCTTACAAAACGTCTTGAAAATCCCAGTCAACTCCTCACTCTGGTCTTATCTTACACATCAGTCTTTCACGGGTAACAGAGGCCATGTTGTATTATTATAAAGACAAGTGGATTTAAAACTTGAAATACTTATACCTACTTAATATTATAGTTAATATATGCCATAGAGAAAAAACACTTATAAAATGTTGTTTTTGATGTTGTTGTAATTTGCAAATTACAACAACATCAAAAACAACACTAAAAAAAAACAATTATTATTTACCCTGCGAGGTCTTTAGAAAGGGAGTTGGGTACAAATATCTCTTTCTAACTAGTTTGTGTTGGGTAACGAACCAAAGGTACCTACGTAATACTTGCGATCGCTGTTGGCGCGTTGCCAGTTCAGTAATGTTTTTCTTATTGTGTGTTTTAGGAAAGATGCATAATTTAAACGAAAGATAAAATTGATAACTCATGAGATTTTGAAAGTAAAATATTCTCTTAGTTTAAACTTCAGGCTTACAATTAAATCGTTATAATGATGGATAGACTACACACCTAATTTAACTACATAGACACCAATAATGCGAGTAAATTCTACGTTGACACAGATCATAGTAATATTTTGATTAAGTAAGTAAAAATCACACATACTTATCTAATAATAACTGCTATTTCGAAAACATTACAGTGCGTGATAGGTTTTTCGGTATTTCATAGTGCCTACGTATAATATCTTAAAAAACTACCCAGCCATAAATATTGATGGTTCCTAACGGTTATCCGAATCTAAAAATATAATATGTCAAATTGTCGATATCCCGAAAACGTGCACATGAAAATGTATGCATAAGATGATATTTCAACTATACATATTTTATAAACATTCAGAAGTATTTGACTAGACACTAATAATGTGGTAATCTAAAAAAATATTTTATACAAACTATTTAATGAGTAATAAGTATCTACACACTCTACACTAGATTTTTAATGAACTTTTATGATAGATTACTTACAGAACGTTCAGCCTAGAGTTTTTGAGAGTTACAACTATTACATATAATAGTACTTTTATTATCATTTACGCTAAGTTAAATACTCAAAATAGAAAAATAATTCCCTTATATTCTTTGCGTTCGTTCATCTTTCTAATTATCTTCTCATTTCTCAACGTGCGAACTCTTGCCATTATTTTATTTTTTTATGCACATTCGGCTTTTTCCTTTTTTATGAAATCCTTTGATATACACGTATTTCCTTTAAATAAAAAAATAAACAGTTGTTTTCTCATGATGAAAGATTGTTTTCAAACTGCCTTGGTTGCTTGCTAACAATGACGTTGGTAAAAAAATGAATAAAGAATATTACCGGTTATTGTTGAGATAAAATTTTGCAAAAATGCAATAGCAGAGTCTAGTAATATGTAGTAGTAGTAGTCTGGTAATAAATACAGCAATATCACAAATTAGATAATACTTAGGTAATCCCTAAGTTTTTTATTTGCTTTCAAACATGCAAGACACGACTACAAGAGTTTAGTTACCGATGGTTTGAATTCAGACTATTTTCTTCACTGTAGCTCGCATCCCACGCTGACAGCCCCAAATAGCGGTGCTGCCCCCATTCCTCCGTCGCCGTCGGTCACTGAAGGGGGGGACTTGCCCCCGCTGCAGTCTCCGCAGGTGCAAGTGGCCGTGAGAGTACAAAGGCCCCGGGCGGTCGCTATGGCCTCCCACTTGATCTGTTCGTCGAGAGAGCCGCTGCGGCTTAGTAAGTGCTGAAATTAAAATTTAAGTTTTTATACTTAAGAAATACGTTGTACTTTTTATATGCCTATGTATTTAATTATAGTACATGGGTATCCTGCTATGTGGGATTGTCGATGTTTTAAATTTTCGGTGTATCGAAGTTCGGACAATCGAGATACTTACAACCAAATTGGTACCTATGAAATGTAGTCTTACCTGCAAAACCTCATAGTTGCTGGCCTGCCACATAACGCTATCGTTTTGCTGCTCTTGAATCTTTTGCTCTTCCTTAGCCTGTAAAATAAAATAATTCTATAAATCTTTTTTTTTAAATATATTTTTATGCATTTTCTTAATATTTCTGTTTTTACATAGGCGTAGAACAATTTTTTTTTTTCATTTATTTTGTTAACTAAGTTACTTGTTAAATATTTTCGTTAAACTGAATAACTTGATTAAATAATTTAATTATCACCTTATTCCTCTTCTGCTTCTTACTCGCACCGCAATACTTCACATCTTCGCTGTAAATAGACGTTTCGTCGAACTGAAGCGAGTTAGCATCGACCGAGGTAGCGTCGTCCGGTGTAACGAGCTCGTACTTCTGTATGTCGTCCAATTGATCTTGAAAGTTGTGGAAGTCTTGCAAGTCTTGCAAGCTTTCTTGGAGCGTTGTCGTCGAAGTCGCGTTTGTAGAGGGAAGCGCTTTATAATTTATCTGAAATTATTTTATTTATGCTAGAATGGGAATACGTTTGAGAACAATTCACCAGGGCCCGAAGTCTGCTTTCTTATTTCAAATGAGTCATAATTTTCATGAATGGTACCATACTGACAGATTTTGATACTAATGGTAGTCTACAAACCATAAGTAGACAATTAGTGTCAAAATCTGTCATCATGGTATACCATTCATGAACCATTATGACTGTGAAATAGCAGACTTCGAGCCCTGATGGTAAGCGATGGAAATTAATGCGATTTTGCGTAAATTTCATAAACATGCTAATTCACAAGCCTTAGCATGCTAAATGCTATTGCTATGATATTTGCTAAAATGAAATGAAATGGAAATGAAAAATAAAATAAAAATAGAAATGCAAAATTAAACATGAAATGAAACTTTATAATAAAAACTTAATTCAAAATGAACCAAATAAATTGAATTGAAATTTCATATTTCACTTGCGAAATGCTAATTGAGTTTTCACATGCTGAAAATGAATGCGAACGCTAATTAATCCGTCACTAGTAAGTGACGAAGCTGTCTAAGGCGAAGCACGTGTGCCCATGAGATGCACATTCACTCTTGACTTGAAAAGAGTCTTTTCAAGTCAAGAATGAAAAGACCCAGAAGGAAATACTGTTGCTGGAGGAGCATTCCATTGCTTGTCCGTTCAAACTAAATGGAGGTGGAATTTATTAATAAAATGTAGATATTTACTATTTTAGTAGCTAGTAGTTACCTCCTCAGGCACACCTAACTAATATATGTACATCTAAGTTCGTATCATCATCATCATCAGCCCGTAGACGTCCACTGCTGAACATAGGCCTCCCCCAGAGAGCGCCACTTTGAGCGGCTGCTCGCCTTCTGCATCCATCGGCTCCCCGCGGTTTTCACCAGGTCGTCGGTCCACCTAGTGGGGGGTCTGCCTACGCTGCGCCTTCCGGTTCGTGGTCGCCACTCGAGAACCTTTCTTCCCCATCGGTTGTCAGTTCTGCGAGCGATGTGGCCTGCCCATTGCCATTTCAACTTGCTCCCTCAAGTTCGTATACCTATCCCTAAAGAAGTAACATATTTGTATTGACCTTCCTAATACCTTGTGTTAGGGTAGTAGGAAGGCCTTTTAGTAGGAATTACCTACCTATAAGTAGTGGGTTTACCTGAGCTTCTTCAATCTTGCACACGCTGGAGCGACGGGCGACGGGAACTCTCTCTGATTCATCCTGAGAAATTATTTTTGTTGAATATTACATAAATAAAACGAGGAACAGTGGGGGTTTCATTATAGATATCTATGCGATGCGATAGGTGCTGTATGGTTTTCGTGTAAGGAGTATGTTCGCGATTTGCCCCTTTCTGATTTTGTCCCTTATTCGTACCATCCCTACCAATTGTAGATCTTTGCCCCCTTTTTGGAATCTTCTACTTATTATTCATTCGTTGCCCACTTTTCAAACTTTTGTAATTATTGTTCTAAATATGCCCTCTTTTTGGAGTGTTCTTGAAAAAGGTCGAGACTTGCCCTACTCTGTACTGTTGAAACAAAAAGTGCCTATCTAATGAAAGCAAAACAAAGTAAAACAACATTTTATTTAAACAAAAAAACATAAATTGATTAGTACTTTATTAGAATTCATTCTAAGATCATCATAATACTCGTAATGATCATTATCAATACTTTCCCACATACCGCCACCGAGCGGCTGCTCATCAGTTGACTTTGATGTTTTATTATTATTTATTTTATATAGCTTACACTTGGGTTATATTAATGTCTTATGTACCTACACAAAAAAATTACAATCAATGACTTTTGCCCGTCTGCACTAAAGTCTGACAGCTCCTAAGTTGGCACTTATCCCACTATGACGTATCTACCGCAACGCATTTGTGTAGGGACATCTATAGAGATAAGTGCGAGCTTAGGGCTGTCTATGTTTAGTGCAGACTGACAACATACAACAAAGCAAACGCTTGTCCTGAGCGGGAATCGAACCCATATCCAACAGTTAAGAAAGCAGAGCTAACCAACTGAGCTATCAGGCCAATTATTTAACTTAATTTTCAATGTAGAGGTACTTTATTCAAACACATGTATGTTGTTCATGAATTAAAAAACACAAATACAACAAAATCAAATACCTAAAGCTTTTTTTTTATTTATTTATTTTTTTATGGGAACGAACGATGTGACGAGCTGGTCATTCACCTGATGTTAAGCGATACGGCTGCCCATAACAGTTGCAGTGACACTCGGAACTTTAAAATAATAAAGTTTCGCGTGACACTGCAATGCGCACGTCATCCTGAGACATCACACAGTCTAGTAATCAGATTACTACACTGTGTAATCAGGTCATAAAGTCGCATTTGCCCAATAATTTCACTAGCTACAATGCCCTTCAAACCGGAACACAGTAGTGGTTGCACACTACTGCTTGGCGGCAGAATAATTTGCAAAGCGGTGGTACCTACCTAGATGAACTTTGCAGAAAAGTCCTACCACCTAGTAAAAGCACTGGCAAAACTAATAGGTAGATACCTCATCGTCACTATCCAGATGAAGCAAAGAGAACTCCTGGAATCCATTGTGGTCCTCGTACAGGCCTTTACTTGTTGACGGTAACAGAGACGGTGGGTACACCACTGTTAATACAGACAAATGATTTTTAGATTACAAAAAATATTACTTACCTAGTTGGCTAGTATCTAAGACGGGGATCATGCTCCCACAACACCCAGACTGTTCTCGTAAGACAATAGTCGTTAAGCCAAGTCAGAAGCCTTTGGGCGGCCTAAAACTTCTGACTCCAGGGCTGGCCTACACGAGAAGAAGAACAGAACTATTTAATTGTTTTTTCTCAACCACCACGCCACAGGGGCTGTCACGTCAGATGGGGTGGTAGGTACCTACCTACTAAGTATTCTCACGCGGACTTTACCTACCTATGGGGTGCTAATAGTCGTCATCACCATCAGACTCAAGGCGTCCACTGCTGAACATAGGCCTCCCCCAAAGAGCGCCACGAGTGCCTTGCCTCTTGCATCCATCGGCTCCCCACGGTTCTGACCAGGTGGGGGGCCGCCCTACGCTGCGTCGTCCAGTTCGCGGTCGCCACTCGAGAACCTTTCTTCCCCATCGGTTGTCAGCTCTAATAGTCATGTTATTACCACAGAATTCCCCCATAAGTCTTTGGTTATTACCTAAATCAGTGCAGCTATTCTGTAGCAAATTCTCCGTGGAAGGAGGCTCGGGATGGTCCCGGCTGCGTCCTTTGAACAAACCAAACTTCACTGGCGCCATCTGTAATTTGAACACAAGAACTTTGACTGACTCATTTTTTTTTGTTATATTTTGGCTCCACACATAGTGTATTTAGCCAGTGCCAAGTATTATATTTTCATCGTGTTATAAAATATTTCACGCAGTCATGTCCTAGTCATAGTCATAGTCCAGTCTAAGTCATGCTCGAGCAAAGTGGTGGCAACTTTACTAAAGCTTCTATGGAGTTTTGGAAGCAACACGAAAAATCACGTTTCACCACATTATGTCACTTGCCCGTAATTCAGCACTTAATGCGTAAAACGCCACCAATTTTAAACATTACCACTGGAAAAAGCACAAGTTTTGAAAAATAATACAATGCAACGACGTGAACTTTTCCCGCGTTCCCGCCAAAACTTCAGACTCATTTTTAATTTGCTTTGTAAGGAATTTGAATTCTTTCATGGAAATAATAAGTAATAACGCCCTTTTTTAGGGTTCCGTAGGTACCTACCTGTTTGTCTGTCTGTCTATCTGTCTATCTAGCTGTCTGTCCGTCTGTCACCAGGCCTTACATAAGCAAGGGTATTTCGACATGTTAATATATCTTCTCGCTTTTCGCTGTGATAAAAAATGTTTGCTTAAAAAAATATCTAATTTAAATTAAATTTTCGTCTGAACCCCGCTTCTAATTCTAATTTGGAATGGGGGCGGTAAGGCCTGCACTGACGTCCCGCTTGGGGTGTATTGTGCATTTCCCCCTCCAGCATCTACCCAAGCCAGCCCAGCTCCTTGAAGTAACGGAGTGCGGCTTTGGGGTGCTGGCACAACTGCTCCAGTGTTGGCGTCGAACCCCGCTTTTTGGAGATGTAATGCCTTCGAGGTTTCCTAATCCTACCACAGTAGGTACGATGGAGCAAAGTAATTTTTTTTTACTTCAAAAAAATAAATTAATAATGTTTGGTGTGACTTGAACCCACTACTAAAATGACCCCATGAGCATACTTCGGTTGGCGTAAGATAGGGTCGCCCCAGTGTTTCTGTATTATCTGTGACCATGGGTAGCACAGAGCAAAACAAAAAATAGCAGTTGCGACGTGACCTTCATATGTTTCAATGCTCTGTGATGGGTAGTTTTTATCTCAACCCAACCTCATAATATAACCCATTTCTTTTAAGTATATATAAGGTACAACTCTTATTTTAAAAAAAGTTCATGTTCACAAACTCCGAGACGAAGTCTTAATAAACCTTATTATTTACCTAATGTGTTTCATATTGTTAAGTTTTTGAATTAAGTTCCTTTTTAATTTTGTGTTAGGTAGGATTTATTCTTTCATTGGCGCGGAGAGTTGCTGTAAAAATAAAAAAAATAGGAAAATAAAATTATCCTAAATTCAAAAATTAATTCCAATAATGATTATTAGGTTTAAACACAGAGCTATGAAACAAATGACGATTCGCACCTAGAGGGGAAGCGTTTTTTTTGCTCTGTGTATTTAAATAAAAGCCACTCTATTTTTAATCTGAAAATAATGAAATAAAATAAGATATCGTAGGTACTAACCTTGTTATATAGTTAACTGCTAAGTAGGTATATATCTAATAATTATCACTGGCACTCTACAAATTATTTTTCTTAAAACTCCACAAAGAAAGAGGATTTTATCATCTACAAAAACACCAGGGTATAAAATCACCAAAATGGGTACAAAATTACAAAATTCTCTCTACAAAAGGTTACTAGTTGAGTTGTTTGTTGAAATATTCGAGTAAAAAATATATTTTAGGGTAGAATTGTTTATAAAATACAGTATTTATCGTAAACAAAGCAGTCGTATCCGGTTCCTCAATGAAACTGAAAAAGGTTCTTTCCGTGTACTGGTAGCGCTGTGGCGTACTATGGATATCCAGTTAGTATTACACGGATATCAGGACCCCTAGTACGAGTTTATTCGAATAATATGTTACTACACCCGCTATCGAGTATCGTTAAATAATAAGTAACAATTGTAACTGGGCTAAATCTGTAATTTATTGCCTACCGATATCTAGTATAACAATAACTACTTGTACCAAAAATAGGTACCTATTGAAAACTAATGTTTCTCATGCTACAACTACTTCCAATTTCAACTTTTAGTCTTTTAGTTTTAGTCAACGTTTAGACTTTTCTACTTATCGACCCGTGAAGGTAGGTTTCTAGTTCTACTATCTATTTTTGGGTCACTGGTATGTTATCTCAACTCAGTGTTACAGTTACGTGTACGTGTAATTCTAGTGTGGTCAAAACCTACTGGTTAGCCACTAGTGACAAAAAAACAATAAATTACAGCAAAAAATTGGTGCATTAAAACGGGTTTGTTAACAACTAAACGCTACTAAAACCCGTTTTTTTTATAAACTCACCGCTAGACACCGACTGTTTATAAATAATCGAAATATCATCCGTGTTAGGCTGTCCGTCCATTGCATCGGAATCGTTTCGTACGGAGCGTACGGATTTGTTGTTGGTATTGACTTGTATCGGAGTGCGTGCACTGGATCGGCATTACTGCGTTTTCATTTTATAAATACCGACGCGCCGATTCCGATGCAGTGGACGCACGTCTCTATTGTACGACAGATTGTCTGTTTACAATAAATCGACAGTTTATAAAACATCACTTTAATTTCGTTTTTTTTATAAACAAACGGTTTGACATAGGTACGAGACTTTTTATGTACAACTATAATTTTACAGATTGTGTATTGAATGTACCACATTTTATTGGGCAGCGCTGCTACCAGAAAGAAAATCGGTATATGGAAGCCCTAAATTTCAATATGGCGGCTGTAGTTCCATTTTCTGCCAGTTCACAGATAAGTTGGTCAGACTATAGGTATAATTATATTTATTTATTTCTCCTTTTCTTCTTCTTATGTAAAAGTACAGTGGTGTTGACACTACGTTGCAGTTGCATCTCTACTAAGCTAAACTGTAGCCTGTATGCCTTCTGAAAAAAAGGAAAATATATAGAGATTTGTAATATACTTAGTTTAGTTTAAGAGAATGGACACAAACACACCAGTGATTACAAGTATAACTACCGACGTGTAATGATGCTACGAAGTACAGATACTTACTAGTATCAGTTACCTATTCCAAAGTGCACATGAAAAAGAACCTTTCAAGGTGACGTCGTAGTTTCAGATGCGCGCGCAGTTTGTTTGCAAATTGTTTTCCAAGTCGATTTCAATGCATACGACCTACATCTTGTAACTCTAAACCTTATTTCACGTACATAAAGTTGATATTAAATTTTATAAAACTAACAGAGTTTTAGAAAAGGAAGTAATTTAGAAGAAAATAGACATTTATCGTGCATAGTTTTAGGGTTTAAAATTGAATAGAGTTTAGCTTATTTATTTAGGAAGGTAGTTGCATTATAGAGGTGACCCTGGGCGGATCAATAATGACCTATATTTTATTCTGGAAGCTTAAACAAGACCTAGATGTATTGCGTACTAGATCACCTAAACTAGATATAAGACATAAGTAAGTAAGTAACTTTATTACTTTAAAGTTCCGAGTGACACTGCAACTGTTATGAGCGTCCGTGTTGCTTAACATCAGGTGAACGACTAGCTCGTCAACTCATTCATTCTCATAAAAAAAGTACCCATTACTTGTGAATTGTGATGTCTTTAAATTATTAAATTGAAATTAATACTTACTTAATAGCATTTTTAACATATCTAAATGGCACTTTAAGCTAATTTATCCTGCAATAATTACCGTATATTAAATAATTTATTTTTACGGTTAGGTATAACCATATGGGGTCCCATCAGATAAAAAGGAAAAATAGCCCGAACTTGAAAAAAATGTAGTAATCTTGTCTAGAGAGTTACTAATTAGTGTCCAGTGTATTCATTTGGCCCAATACTTCGCTAACGCAATAGGTAAATGTCGCTTGATAATCTTGCGTTATGCAGAAATAAAATAATTCGTAAAATAGCCCGAGTTGTTCCGTTGTATGGGATGAGGCATCAGTACTGTAGGTATTATATTATCTGGGGTATAACTAAGAAAGAACCGGTAACTTTTAAACACACTTACCATCTGCATCAAATGCAACGACTATCTAAGATTAATAAAATGCTGCTAGCAGCAGTAGGTATTCCTACCTATTATTTGGTATTTTACTAACACTACCTATCAATTTGTTGGACGTATGAATATGACTGTTCTATCTCAGTTATGGCCGGCCGTGTCGGTTAACATCAGGTGAACGACTACCTAGTCCCGTCATTCATTCTCATAAAAAAAACTTCCCGTAGGTGCCGTAAGAGGCTGAGGGAATATCTAGGGAATGGGAGCAGCATGCTCCTCGGTACATTAAAATCTGTGATCACCAAGCCGCCTGTCAGGTGAGGTGGTTATGGCAAGCCGCCTGGGGGTCTAGCAATGAACCCTTTCCTTAACGCCAAACGATAACTCAAAATGCCAGACCTTGCGACGGTTATTTACATTTTTGTACTAAATCGTAACAATATTTTGTAATTGTCTTTTATGTCCTAATTTGGTGTGCAATAAAGAGTTGTTGTATTGTTTTTTTATGAGATTGAATGACGGACGAGCTAGTCACCTGATGTTAAGCGACACGGCCGCCCATAACAGTTGCAGTGTTAGGAACTCGGAAGCTATAATCCACTACTGGCCAAGTGCGGGTTGGTGGATGTCACATGTTCTCGAATGTTGTGATACTTGAACATGCCGGTTCCCTCGCGATGGTTTCCTTCGCCGGTGTATGAGCGAGTGCAAATTCCGGACGTAACTTGTAAAGCTCGCGGTGGGTTTTGAACCAAGGTTTGTCGGTTAAAAAGTCTAACATAGTTTATCGCTTAGCCATTTTTTTTCTTTTATAAGAATGAATGACGTGACGAGCTAGTCGTTCACCTGATGTTAAGCGACACGGCCGCCCATAACAGTGTCACTCGGAACTTTAAAAGGATAAAGTTTCGGTTGACACTGCACTGCGCACGTCATCCTGAGACATCACACAGTCTGGTAATCAGATTACTACACTGTGTAATCAGATCATAAAGTCTCATTTGCCCAGTAATTTCACTAGCTATAATGCCCTTCAAACCGGAACACAGTAGTGCTTGCACACTACTGCTTGGCGGCAGAATAACTGGCAAAGCGGTGGTACCTACCTAGACGAACTTTGCAGAAACCACCTAGTAAACCATTTTGGGGCTATCGCTTGGCGTTAACGCTAATGGAAAGGGATCTTTGCTAGACCCCCAGATCCATGATGGGGGAGACTTATGTTCAGCAGTGGACATTTTTAGTAGGAACCTACAGAGGTCATCATCATCATCAGATTGAAGACGTCCACTGCTCAACATAGGCCTCCCCCAGGGAGTGCCACTTTGAGTGGCTGCTCGCCTCCTGCATCCATCGGCTCCTCGCGGCTTTCACCAGATCGTCGGTCCTAGTGAGGGGACTACGCTGCGTCTTTCGGCTCCTACAGGGGTGAAAAAAAGCTGTGTGAAGCCGAGACTGGGCTAAATGAATAAAATACAGTAGCCATGGAATAATAGTTTATTTTTAGAATAAACACTACACTATTTTATTACTATTAGGTACATTTTAACCATAAGCTAACTAATAATAATAAATTACTTTAATAAAAACAGTTAATAAATTAATTAATGTTCTAAAATTACTGAAAATAGTTCCTTTCCCAGCCTTAGAACTATTTTTAGCATTTTTTTATTAAAAGGTTAATTGACTAGAAGGTTAAGACGGGTTAATTCATAATTTGACTAGATTATTATTATTTGTTTAAAATGTAATTTAAAAAAGTAACAAGCAGATTAGTTGAGGTGTGGTTGGGAAAATAAAGTAATAATAACTGTTTTTAATTATTAAAACATTATTTTTTACTTATATCCCAGGTTTTTAAAAATTGTGTCGTCATTTGCGTTGTTTTCAAAAACCGGGCTCTCTCTGAAGATGACGGATGCGTCAGCTATGTGCATTTGCCTCTTGCCATACCTGAAAACATAAACAAAAGTTATTTATAAGTGTGCCATCTATGATATTTTCGTAGAACTAAAACCTTTACCTGGCTAGTGTCTTTACAATGAAAAGTACGGGCTTTAACTTACTTAATATATGGCCAAGTTTACAGGTAGAAAGTGTAGATGGCGCTATTAGAAAATACTGTTTTTGGCGCTCGACGTGGTAATGTTTAGTAACGTAAAAACGATTGAATAAGGCTGAGTTGCACCAGCTTACTTTAACGCTAACTTTAACTGCTAACTGTCACCGTCCACGCTTCGCAGGGCGGGCTAATGTCAAAATTTGATACTAACTTTAATTGTGATTATGGTGCAACTCAGCCTAAGTATTTAATGTAATAAAGCTTTGACGTTATAGCTCGTTTTATTGTATAGTGTTTTTGTTTATATATTTGTGTATTATTTGAGACCATTTATATTAAATGCACCATAGTATGGGTGCATTTAATATTATTTACATTTCATCATCATCATCATCATCAGCCCGTAATAGTCCACTGCTGGACATAGGCCTCTCCCAAGGTACGCCATTGAGCCCGATCTTCGGCTCCTCTCATCCAATTACTACCAGCCACTCGGCGCAAGTCGTCGCTCCACCTAGTCGGTGGGCGTCCTACACTACGTTTGCCAAGTCGCCGTCTCCACTCAAGAACACGTCTTCCCCAACGGTTGTCGGTTCTTCGGCAAATATGGCCAGCCTACTGCCACTTCAGTTTGCTAATTCGGTGGGCTATGTCGGTGACCTTGGTTCTCTGTCGGATCACCTCATTCCTGATTTAATCCTTCAGAGAAACTCCAAGCATAGCCCTCTCCATAGCTCTCTGAGCGACTTTAAATCGGTGGACTAGCCGTACCGTGAGTGTCCGCGACTCGGCTGCGTATGTCATAACCGGTAGGACGCACTGGTTAAATACCTTTGTCTTTAGGCACTGAGGTATTCGCGACGAGAAGACTCGACGAAGCTTACCAAATGCTGCCCAGCCTAGCTGAATTCTCTCGTTGACTTCTTTCTCGACTTTCGAACAAGATTTACATTTATTATTATACAAAAATTGGCGCCCAACAAGTACTTACTGAAAATACATTAAAATAATTTATGCCAATTCTACTGAGGTGTATTTACGTTTAACAGCAACTAATACCCGGGAAGCCGATGCATGCCTCCTGCATCCATCGGCTTCCCGCGGTTTTCATCGGTCCACCTAGTAGGGGTTCTGCCTACGCTGCACCTTCCAGTTCGTGCTCGGCACTCGAGAACCTTTCTTCCCCATCAGTTGTGAGCTTGCTTATGTATATACCTACCTATTCTAAATCTAATAAGTATTTGCAGGATATAAATAATGTACATACCTTCCTCTTCCATGCACAGAGTAATATTCTTGGAGCTCCTTCAGGTAGTTGGATATTTGTTCAGCCGTGTCGAACCTCTCGGGGCGACGCGGGCGCGGGTACTGCGCCTGCGCGTGGCACGACAAGATGGCTGCCAGGAGCAAGATGGCCGACGTGAGACGCATTTTGTCTGTGGAAAAAAGACAAGTGCTTGATATGTATGTTTAGTATGTACAAGGTGGTAGAACTTTTCTGCAAAATTCGTCTAGGTAGGTACCACCGTTTTGCCAGTCATCCTGTCGCAAAGCAGTAGTGTGCGAGCACTACTGTATTCCGTACTGTATACTGTTTGAAGGACATTGTAGCTAGTGAAATTATTGGGTAACTGACCTTTTACGACCTGATCACACAGTCTAGTAATCTGATTACTAGGCTGTGTGATATTTCAGGATGACGTGCGCAGTGCAGTGCAAACTTCATAATTTTAAAGTTCCGAGTGACATTGCAACTGTTATGGGCGGCCGTGTCGCTTAACACCAGGTAAACGACTAGCTCGTGAAATCATTCATTCTCATAAAAAAAATATGTATGTACCTAACAAAGACTTTGTATCTAGGGCGAATTCTACCTAATTGCAATTTTGGGAAGCTATCATTACGAAGACAGATTTTGACACTATTGATAGTCTACTTATAGTTTGTAGGCTACATCAGTGTCAGAATCTATCATGAAGCCAGATTTTGACACTATTGGTAGACTACTTATAGTTTGTAGGCTACATTAGTGTCAGAATTGTCGTGAATTTTATAATTTATTCTCACTTTTTAATATTAAAGAGGTTGGTAGACTGTTTAAAAATACCATTTTGGTTGGCCACACTGGCGGAAGGAGCGTCCGCTGAGCCATCAGCCAATTACGATGGCTGCCTTGGTAGTTCCGGTAAAATAATATTGAGGTTTAGGAGGGAAGTTTTGGAGGGACGACAAGGTCCAAAAAGCAGTCAATTCTGATTGAGCAGCCGAAGCGTCAAGATGTATTAATGCTCCTGTTCGTTTATTGTGTACTGAATGTGTACTGAATATACACGAGTTGAAGAGGTTCTCGGTGTTTTTACTTCAATTCAGAAGAGGAGATGAACCCACATGAAACAAGGTACCGTAATTTTTTTCTGAGAACCTGTGAATTTATGACCATGCCCACGATTGATTTTGATTTGTAACTGTAATTTTTACCAACGCCCGTAATTTAAGCTATACTGCAATATTGATAAAATAGTGAGATTATGTCAGCGCGGCCGGTCAGCTAGACTGAGACAATCCGGTTGTGTTAACTTAATCGAAACATAAACTTGATTTTATTTATTGAGATTGTGCAATTATGAAACACTGGATAACATATATCATTATTTGAATTTGACACTTGAAGTTTGAGAAGCATGGGCGGTCTGCATTGACGGAGACTTCCCGCCCGTGCTAATTGAACCTGATAAAGTGTACTGTGTCGTGTCAGGAGTTTCATACTCGTTTGGTCAGGGCCACACTCTGACAACGATGAGGGAACTGCTGACTGGGCACAGCTGTTAAATTGCATTGATGGTAATGATTGTGAAATGGTGCTTAGACTGTAAAATATTGTCTTTCTCCAATACGATTGGGCTTGCATTTAAGATTTTAATTTTAATGCCTACACGAATAATCTCAATTGAGGGTACCCGAAGATTATTAAAAAAATATATTTAATAGTGAGTATTAAGTAGAAATTCCTGAGAAGTAAGAATAATAGACGAATATTTTAATCATTGACTTGTTGACATGGCCTTTCTCAGCGTAGTGAGTTTTACCAGCAGGTAATTTAACGTAGACAGTTTAATGGTGATGACGACGATGATAACTGTGTTTTTCTTGTCGGCTGTTGACAACGGCGACCATTCCAATTACTTTCTACCACATGGACTAATGTAGTGTCTATAGGATTTTGATTTCAAATGTAGGTATCTATATCACACACGCATAACAGGTATACTGAGTCAAAAGAATTCGTTTACGAAAGCACAAAATAGAAAAGTGACGATAATGTCTCGGGAGTCTAATATTTTAGTGTACTTAAACCAATAATAGTTAGCATCTTTGGAGTGAATTTGGTGTAATGACGGGTGGTCAGCATTGTTTTAAATAATTTTGTGTACGGTCTACTAGCATTGTAAATTGGCCCCCGTAATATCGCTCGCACACAATACACAACACACCATCCACACATACAATTATTACACAATTAAGTATTGTTATTCTCAAATGTTATTTGAGCATTGCAGAAAGAGAGAGCGATAGATATGATTTATGGTTATTGCATTATTTTAAAATGAAATAAACCTGTTGTCCAGTGATCTATTCGTTTGTAGATTTATAAGCCTCAGAATCACTGGGAGGAAACTTGTATGTTCGACAAAATATTAGTGAACGAAGTTTACCTAACAGTTACCAAATTGGAGTATTTTGTTTTAAACTTTTATTTTATTTCATATGAGTAGTTATTTTATTTTACCCAGGTAGATAGGCATCAATAATTTGTTGCTATTTTCAATTTAGTTTATCAGCATTTAACATTGTTCTGTCCATTTTATTGAGAAGGTATTGATAAATACTTTTTAATTTTCATATTTGTCATTTTTAAATTATACAACTAAAATGATAGAAAGTTCCCTGTTGAGTTTGACTTGATTACATTATCTTGAATTACATTTTTATATTTACTGAATCCATACCGCGATTAGAATCATTTCAGTTCCCGATGTTCCAGTATTTGGTATATTATGATAATGCAATGAACAACCGTAAATGATTAAAACAACTATACTGTTTTTTTTAAAATCTGATCATCCTAAGTTTTAGTCGCTGTCTGTAGAAGTTACGTTTGCGTTTATTTCAAGTGGCTGTAAAACAATTAACTATTCACGAAATCCTGGCTCCAACGCCATCATCAGACCAGTTAGTAGAAGGTGCTAGCGGTTAAGCGTATAAAAAGGTAGTGCTAACACCAATAAGAAGTGCGTCATGCCACTTTCCCACTACTTGTTTTGCCAGTGTAAAGTCACACTGTAGTATGAAATGTTTTAGTGCGAGTATTATTTCGTATTTATATTCATTTATTTGTATTTATGTGCCAAAAATATGTGAAGTCTACCCGTTGACTAATTCACTACCTATTTCGAAATGGAGTAAACTCACACTAGTGCCACAATTTTAACGTGCCAGTTACCACCTACTCCAATCAGATACAGCTTAATTATTATGTCATAGATAATATAATACTTACAGTAGGTACTTATGTTAACAGTAGATCAGGTTTGCAATCCTATGTATATTATAATAGCGCTCATGGTTTAACAGAAAAATCATATTTGATATTTACGCCACTACGTTGTTTGCCTTGTTAAACTTGTCACAGATTTAAATTAAAGACTAGTATTTCAATATAGTACCCAGGTTTAATACAGATTATTTTATGACAATCAGAATGCGCCTACTGGTTGATTACCGAGGTGTCGGGTGCAGTTTCATTTCCAGTGATATGCAGTGTGCCGACATTCCATGGGTAGGACCATATTAGATGAAAGGAAAAGTGAGGGGATAGGCTAGTTAATAATTTGATACTATCTTGATTCAGCTTTCGATACAGCTCTTGATACAGCTCTTGATACAGCTCTTGATACAGCTCTTGATACAGCTCTTGATACAGCTCTTAATACAGCTCTTGATACAGCTCTTGACACAGCTCTTGACACAGCTCTTGACACAGCTTTTGATACAGCTCTTGACACAGCTCATGATACAGCTCTTGATACAGCTTTTAACGGATTTATGCGGTTTCCAAAAGATTCTATGTACGGCTTTTGAATATGGTTTGCAATTTTTATACACCTAAGGTGCAGTTTATGATCAAGTTGTGACCGAACACCACCATATCACCACTATCACACCTACACACCATCACCACATTCGCCTACTAAATTTAAATAGTTACAAACTGAGCTGATTACCTTCACCTTGGATTATAGTGTAAAGATTTTAGTCGTGAAAGTTTTGCACAAATTGAGGCTATCGTTTCAAATAATTTGTACTGCTGTAGAGATATAGTATGGGCTTCAATTCGATATTATAGTTTGGACTTTAGACTATACGATTCAAGATGCAGCTGGGCTTCGAGCTGGGTTACTCTGTAAAATTCGGTTTAGAATGTGAAATTTGATCAGTTTAATATAAAGTTAATCGATATACAGCTAATTATTAAGCTATTTGAGATACAGCTATCTGGAATAAGCTGCTATTTGATATGAAGATTTTTAATGCACTGATTTATGTACGGGTATTTGAAATGTATGGTTTGATATATAGGTTTTGTTTAATGTATTGCGCTATCACCATACTTATCCGTCGTTTAGTAAGTATATATGACAACTGGGTATTTAGATTTGGATTAATTTCGATATAATTATAAAATATGAACAGCTATTTTGTAGACGAATATTTAAGGCACGTGATAGTTTAGTTTGATACAGTCGATGGTTTGATTTGGTTTCGTAGTTCCAGAGATATAAGGTATTAGTGTGATTTGGTTTTGGTACAGTATAATTGATGGTTGGATACAGTTCGTTTTGATACAGTCTAAAGTTTGATACAGCTTAAGGATTTGATACAATTTGAGATTGAAATAATTTATGGTTTGATAGTTTTTTGTTAGATAGATTTTATGGTTTGTAACGGACCTACAAGCCCGTCTCCACTTGCACACAAGCATGCGCCGCGCCACGCCAATACTTTATAAGGCCGTGCTGCCCGCTGCAACGAGAGCATTTGCTCGGGGCTCCCGCGGCGAACAGGCGAGTCCTCCGCTCTGCAGAGTCTCTAGCAAATCGCTCCTAACCCGTGTTCCCTACTAACACGGTGAGAGGCGGCCATCTGTCGCGCGTGGCTCTGAGCTTATGCGCACGACCATCTCTCTCCGCTACCCGCACCCTTCCCCGCTCCGAGGGCCATCTGTTGTCGCGTGGCTCTGAGCTGATGCGCACGACCCTCACTCCTGGAAACCTGTATCAGCCCCATCCGCTTTCAAGGGCTATCTGTTGTCGCGTGGCTTTTGCGCACGACCCTTGGACCCCTGCATGCACTAACCGTACTCGCCGCGTCATATCGCGTCCCGCCGCCGCGTACGGTAGTTCTCGCAGGCTGCCGTTTGACTGCTCGAGAACACTCCGCGACCGTGCCGTCACTCCCGTTAGTCCAGACTCCTGTTGCGTTTCTGGTGCATAGATTATAGTGCTCATAGATAGTGCTCATAGAAAATAATTGTTATTATAAGGAACCCGTTGTAGAAACAGAAATACAGAACTATTTATTGTAACCCGTGTATATTCGTGTTTCTCTGGATCCAACCCTCATCGCGCGTTTCGTAGGCCAAGGGCTCGATCACCATTATAATAAGGTGCCCAGGTGAGCTAGCCGAAAGGGCACCCCGTTACAGGTTTAATACAGTTTGTTTTAATATAATAGTCTATGGTTTGATAAGTTGATGTAGGTAATAAAGGCTATGCGTCAAATCATTTGATACAACTGAAACTGTTGATACAGTCTAAACCGTTGAAACCATCGAAACAGTTGAGACAGTCCAAACTGTTGTTAGTCGAGTAAGTCGGGATAGTCGAAGCGGTCGAGACGGTTAAGACGGGACAGTTGAGATAGTTGAAACAGTAACAACAGTTGAGACTGGCGATACAGTTGAGACAGTTGAAACAGTCTGTAATAGTTAAAACATTTAGATGGTTGAAACAATTTGTGACAGTAGAAACAGTTTGGGATAGTTGAAGCAGTTGAGGTAGTTGAAACAGTTATAGTGGTCATGTGTACCGCCGGCTATGTATGCCGAGGAATAGTGGTTATGTGTGCCACCGGCTATGTATGCCGAGGAATAGTGGTTATGTGTGCCACCGGCTATGTATGCCGAGGAATAGTGGTTATGTGTGCCACCGGCTATGTATGCCGAGGAATAGTGGTTATGTGTGCCACCAGCTATGTGCCGAGGAATAGTGGTGTGCCACAGGGTAAATGCGCTAATGTATAGTGGTTATGTGTGCCACAGGGTAAATGTGCTAATGTATAGTGGTTATGTGTGCCACAGGGTAAATGTGCTAATGTATAGTGGTTATGTGTGCCACAGGCTAAGTAGGATGATTAGTAATGGTGGGATGCACTTATCAAGGTGTATTGACTAATTTTGCTATGAAAGTATTATAAAATATAAATGCTGGTGGCCCAGTGCGCCGTTTTAACTAATGCTGTTTTTAGTCTGCATAGCAGTTTAAATGTTGTTATCTGTTGATGTTGTTTGTATTGTATTGTCATAGTAATCTTATCTTGAAAGAACTTTAAATAAATCGTATTTTATAATGTCGACTTAAGACGCGATGACTGCCAGCATCTAAACTGGCTTGTCTGATATTTAGTAACTGATATACCGAGAGCTACTCAGCTAGTGTTATGTTCACTTACGTAAATTATGATTGTGCTAATGCAAGTTTTATTTTTGCGAGGACATGAACTCTGATGAAGCTGGAAGTCTCCTCTACCAAGGACCCAAAACATTTAAAGGTGCACGAAGCGTATCCTGCATCCAGCAGCACTATGGAAAATTTACTGAAGGAATGCTACTAGAGAAAAGAATGCGTGTACATCGCGTTTCCTACAGCGACACCACGAAGAACATAATGAAGGGTTGATGGCAGACTGAGGCAAGAAACGAAGATTCATTTTGGCGATTAGCTGACAGGTTACGATCATGCGTAAATTTACAGTAACTTTGACTACGAATACTTAAGACTTTTAATTCTTGAGGATTATGTAAATATCGTAAATATCCTGCAGTAATATAAAACGCAATAGGTTAATTCCATGAAATATCTTAAAGAATTTGTAGCGTTTAAGTGTAAGTAAACCGAATGTCGTGAAGTTGAGTTAGAAAAGTAAACTAGAATAGGACTGTTAAGAATAATATAAGTTAATCATTACATTATAACTGATGAATAACAATACCTGCTATTATTCAAGGAATTGCAGATATATTTAATATTGTATATTATAAATAGCTTTGTTTAGTTCATATTTTTATAGTATTGGTACAATAATACGCAGTTGACATCAAAGTTATTGACTTTATATGTAGTTAGGTATTTAATTACTATGACTTGTTTGATTTTTAGTGTTGACTTAGATTGTGCAGGCCTGTAATTATAGTTGTGCTCGAATATTGTAGTTATTTATGTTGTGATCACAGTCAATATCTACTTATATTACGCAATGGATTTTAGTTTTGCTTTAGCTACGTGTACATGTAGTATAAAATAATGATGTATAAAATATAATGATTCTTAGCTATACTAATGAAATATGTGCTTAAATAAGAAATTGTATAGCTACAATGAGAACTGACTGCTAAGTGGACGAGCGCCAGGAGGCAGCTCTGTGTCGGATGGCCGAATGTCGTGAATTTTATAATTTATTCTCACTTTTTAATATTAAAGAGGTTGGTAGACTGTTTAAAAATACCATTTTGGTTGGCCACACTGGCGGAAGGAGCGTCCGCTGAGCCATCAGCCAATTACGATGGCTGCCTTGGTAGTTCCGGTAAAATAATATTGAGGTTTAGGAGGGAAGTTTTGGAGGGACGACAAGGTCCAAAAAGCAGTCAATTCTGATTGAGCAGCCGAAGCGTCAAGATGTATTAATGCTCCTGTTCGTTTATTGTGTACTGAATGTGTACTGAATATACACGAGTTGAAGAGGTTCTCGGTGTTTTTACTTCAGAATCTATCATGAAGACAGATTTTGACACTATTGGTAGACTACTTATAGTTTGTAGGCTACATCAGTGTCAGAATCTATCATGAAGCCAGATTTTGACACTATTGGTAGACTACTTATAGTTTGTAGGCTACATCAGTGTCAGAATCTATCATGAAGACAGATTTTGACACTATTGGTAGACTACTTATAGTTTGTAGGCTACATCAGTGTCAGAATCTATCATAAAGACAGATTTTGACACTATTGGTAGACTACTTATAGTTTGTAGGCTACATCAGTGTCAGAATCTATCATGAAGACAGATTTTGACACTATTGGTAGACTACTTATAGTTTGTACGCTACATCAGTGTCAGAATCTATCATGAAGACAGATTTTGACACTATTGGTAGACTACTTATAGTTTGTAGGCTACATCAGTGTCAGAATCTATCATGAAGACAGATTTTGACACTATTGGTAGACTACTTATAGTTTGTAGGCTACATCAGTGTCAGAATCTATCATAATGACAGATTTTGACACTATTGGTAGACTACTTATAGTTTGTAGGCTACATCAGTGTCAGAATCTATCATAATGACAGATTTTGACACTATTGGTAGACTACTTATAGTTTGTAGGCTACATCAGTGTCAGAATCTATCATAATGACAGATTTTGACACTATTGGTAGACTACTTATAGATTGTAGGCTACATCAGTGTCAGAATCTATCATAATGACAGATTTTGACACTAAAGGTAGTCTACTTATGGTTTTTAGACTACCATTAGTCCGTTAGACCATTATGACACGTTTGAAATAGCAGACTTCATGCCTCGATCATCGTCCACTTGTGTAGGGACGGTGCGTCTTCCGGTTCGTGGTCGCCACTCGAGAACCTTTCTTCCCCATCGGTTGTCAGTTCTACGAGCGATGTGGCCTGCCTATTGCCTGAACAACTTGCTAATTCTAAGAGCTATATCGGTCACGTTAGTTCTCGTGGAACTCCTTCTTAAACGGTTACCGAACCACAAATTATAAGTACCTACTTAACCTCCCACAGATTCCACCAAAACCAAATGTCAGTAAGATATCTATGAACCGAACACAATATCAGTTCTTCGATATTAAAATCATAATCAGTGGCTTAATTAGTATTCGATCCTTTGATTTACATTTAAAAGGCACCACGAGTGTAGATAAGATTGCCCGTAGTTTTGTCTAATCAATACTATAGAGATTTTAGGTATTACTATCTCGATAATTTTATACGTTTCTAGGATATAGACACAGAACTATGAAACAAATGACGGTAGGGGAAGCGTGTTTTTTTGCTCTGTGGATGTAGAATAGGTACTGACCCCGCTGATTAATTACGGAACTTGCAACAGGTTTGCAACAGGCGTAAACTTCGCAATCATGCTGTCAAACATCACATTGACAGAGCTGCTCTGTCAATCGATGAACTAAGAAGTGCATTATTTTGTTTCCACCTATTGCTGTTCTGTTGATTACTGGCGCTAGTAACAAAGGCCAAAGTGCATTCAGCGACAAGGCGTAAAGTTCATCTAAGTAGGTACCACCGCTGTGCCAGTAATTCTGCCGCCAAGCAGTAGTATGCAAGCCCTACTGTGTTCCGGTTTGAAGGGCATTGTAGCTAGTGAAATTACTGGGCAAATGAGACTTTATGGTCTGATCTCGCAGTCTAGAAATCTTATTACTAGACTGTGTGATGTCTCAGGATGACGTGCGCAATGCAGTGTCACGCAAAACTTTCATTTAGAGGCGTCTGTTATGGGTCGCCGTGACTCTTAACACCAGGTTAATGAATAGCTCGTCATGGCATTCGTTTACATAAAAAGAGTTTCTATGCTAATTAAAATATTGTAAAGTGAGTGAAGTAATAATTAGTAAATGAAGGGTTATTTCCAGCGATGGATAGGCCAGCATCGAGAGGCAAGCACACAGTGTTTGTCAAACACTACAATTTGCAAACTACCCACGGCTCTACCAAAACCGATATTGATAACTTGACATTTTGAAATTCGTTGTAAAGCAACTGGGTTATACCTCTTAAGGGTTCTGTACCCATAGGGTAAAGCGAACGCTATTACTAAGACTCCGCTGTCCATCTGTCTGTCTGTCTGTCCGTCTGTCACTAAGGCTGTCTCATGAACCGTGATAGTTAGACAGTTGAAATTTTCACAGATGATGTATTTCTGTTGCCGCTATAGCAACAAATACTAAAAAACAAAATAAAATAAATATTTACCCCATACGAAAAACGAGATTTTTTGCTCATTTTTATAGATAATGGTACAGAATCTTTCGTGCGCGAGTCCGACTCGCACTTAGCCGGTTATTTTAGTACCAATCGATGATTGAGGATACAGGCCCTGGGGGTCTAGCAAAGATCCCAAACGCTAACGCTAACGCCAAACGCTAACTCCAAAATGTATTAAAATGCCATTAGCTGCGGAAAAGTAAGCGATTTCCGAAATGTTATTTAAATACATATAGGAGTTAGCGTTTGGCGATAGCGTTAGCGTTTGAGATCTTTGCTAGACCCCCGGGGAAGTTACGTAGGTACTGGTTCACCCTAGCCCAGCTAAAGTCTGGTAAAACTAACTCTGCAATGGCATATTTTGGAATCCCCAAAAACTTTTTCATATAGCCACGTCATTTCATTTATAAACTGGTGGCAACTTTACTAGAAGCTTCTATCGAATTTTGGAAGCAACACGAAAAACCACGTTTCACTACATTCAGTGGTATTCATAAACAAAGGTTGAACAAACCCCCAAAATCTATCATTCCACTTTTACCTAGAGGTTAAATGCTTAATCATTCTTCTTTCACTTTCATAAACAATTGCTGGAGAAACCCCTAACTTAGTAGCATTTTATTTGAATACTCTACGTTTTCAATCAAGTTGTCTTTGAAAATTTTGACGCGACTTTTGAACTATCAAAAGTCGTGCCAAAATGTCACCCACCCGTCACTCACAAAAAATTTTAAAGAAATATTATTTTTGTATATTTTGTGTTAAATATATTATTTTAACTAGTAAATGTTGAAGAAACGGTACCGATGTACCTTTTTCGTATTTTAAATGTCACGACACTTCATAAAATATTAAAATAACATGATTTGAAAGCAAGGAGACCGTATGGTTGACGAAATTCGGACGATCAGCATCCAGCCTCTGATTGTGCCAGATTTCGGGCTGCTTTTGTTAATGAAATGCATAAAGCTAGAATTTGCCGCACAGCGCCTGATTCATCCTCTAGAGGAGCCCCCGCCTTGACTATGAATTCCAGTGTAAATCACTTGCTCACACTCCTGCTCGTAATTCAGCACTTAATGCGTAAAACGCCACCAATTTTAAACATTAACACTGGAAAAAGCACAAGTTTTGAGAAATAATACAATGCAACGACGTGAACTTTTCCGCGTTCCCGCCAAAAAAAACCTAGTTTTTTGAAGTATGCACTGTGCTACCATATACAAGACTTTATATTCCACCAATTTTAAAGTACTGCAGAGTTAGCTTGACCTGACTATAGTAATAGCATGGAAAAATTATAAGAGGAATGCTAATACACTAAGAAAACAGCGTAGACGGTTTCACTAACTCAAAGGTGATCATTAAGATGGCGTTAGGAGTATCGAAACGTAGTTTAAATGAACAAAAGCCCAGAATAAGATAACAGTTACTACTGCGGGACCACCAGTAATTTACTTCAAACGCAGTAGATGGCGCTGTTAATTAAATTCGATTGACTTGCTGCTGTGACTCATTAGCGCTACGGACATACGGCGTTTTAGTGAAACTTGTAGCCCGCTCATTTTGCAGCGCAATCTAGTTTTAAGCCGGTTTTTTGGCTTTTTTCTGATCTACGCTGTTTTCTTGGTCTATTGGCATTCCTCTTATAGTTTTTCCATGGTAATAGGTACCCGCGACTCACCAAAAAGGAAATCGCCCAATTTCCTTAACCAGTACCTTTGTTTCATCTGTTAGTAATTTTAGGCGCAATTTACTTTACCCTTTCAATTAGTCAAAAAGTCTCTCGAAAATTAATTGTTAATTTTTATATTACCTATGAATAAAGTGACGATCTAGGTGTTAGCCTGGTGTTAAGCGTTATGGCTACCCATAAAAAAACAGCCTCAACTCTTAAAATAATTGATTGAATCAGGCGTGACCTCGCGGAAGTTCATCTTAAATACAAAATGAAACAAGAATATCTAGTGTAATTCCGCTAAAATAAAACTATAAGGTTATCTATATTGGGAAAGCTGTAAGGGATTGTTGGTGGTAAATGTATGCGAGAAAGAATAAGAAAAATATTTGTTATGACAGTTTTATTACAACAATCAGGGAAGGCTAAAGTTGGTCCAACATTTGTTGCGCAGGATTAGGGAAAACCCAGAAAAACCTAATCAGACCAATGACAAATCGGTACGTTTATAAGAAATTAAATAAAAGTCAAATAATTTAACGTATAAATAGTCTTAAATTAAATGACAGTAAAAAATTTACTTTAGTTCTCCTGCGGATCTCCTCATTTCGGATCCTATCTCGCAGGGAAACACCGAGCATTGCTCTCTCCATAGCTCGTTGCGCGACTTTGAGCTTAGTAATGAGGCCAACAGTTAGAGACCGAGGTTCTCGAGTGGCGACCACGAACTGGAAGACGCAGCGTAGGCCGGCCCCCCGCAAGGTGGACCGACGACCTGGTGAAAGCCGCGGGGAGCCGATGGATGCAGGAGGCGAGCAGCCGCTCTAAGTGGCGTTCCCTGGGGGAGGCCTATGTTCAACAGTGGACGTCTTCAAGCTGTTGATGATGATGATGATGATGAAAAAATTTACAAAACATCGATTCTAAAAAATAATTTAACCGAATAATCAACTGTCATAACAAATATTTTTCTTATTCTTTGTCACTTGCACTTACCAGCAACAATCCCTTGTATCTTTCCCAATATAGATAATCTTATAGTTTTATTTTAGTGGAAATACACTAGGGTGCAAACACAGAATTCCCCCTATTACATAGGTCCAGAACCGAAGTCTCCATACTTAACCTTGTTTGAACATGAATCAAACCATAGAGCACATTTTTTTTTCTTCTAATGTCAGTTCCTCTTTCAATATACCATATAAATATTATTACCCGATTTAGTCGGGTACCTAAATACAAATCTAGCTAGATGTAAAATTTAATAATAAAAATTATATAACGCCTACATTAAAAAAATATAAAATAATAAAATTAATTACCATCATACTACTATCTATAGACAAGAAAAAGGTATATAGATAGCTCATGCAATCTTTTAATAAAAAGGATTCAAATTAAGTATAACCAGCAGTTTATTCAACATTTCTTTTAATAACTCACGAGTTTTTCAATATTACCAAGTTAAAGGGATTAAAGAACAACAGTTATGTAGGTACAGGGGGTCTAGCAAAGATACCAACCACTAACGCTAACGCCAAAAGCTAACTCCAAAATGTACTGAAATGACATTTCGGAAATCGCTAACTTTTCCGTAGCGAATGTCATTTCGATTCATTTTTGGAGTTAGCGTGTGGCGTTAGCGTTAGCGATTGTGATCTTTGCTAGACCCTCTGGGCCTCAACCAAAATAATGTTTCATATTTTAGGATAAAAAAAATAACCTTAAAAATGGGAAAACAGTGGGCGCGTGGAACGCCTATAGTTGACAATAAAACTATTATCAGTAATTGCACTTCTGTGTTCTGTGTGTTCTTTACTATAGAAACGCGCTAAACATATTATTGAGCGAGTATTAGGTTTCCACCAATCTTCATTTCGACTTTTTCGAACTACTTTTATCCAACGATCAGGGCGGTTATTCTCTATGGAAACATAGATTCTACACGATATGAAACCACGTCGTTATCGTGTCTTGTTCAAATCGTGTCACAGCGTTAGATGTACCTTCGCTTTACATTAAAGTTATCTTTATTTTGAATAAAATATATTGACATATTAAGTGGTCATAATATTTTGATGTGTTGATGTTTCGGAACGCGTCTCGATAAAACATATGATTTTTGACAGTTCTAATCGCGCCAATTCCAAATTCATTTCGCGCGGTTTTGTTTTAGTTTCATAGAGAGTAGAGTTTTGCAGAATTCTTTTGTAAGACAAGGAATTCGCGTGGTTTCGAAGTAAGGAATCGATACGGAATAAGGGCCCAGCTAGACATGGGTGGATCTGTTGGAAATCTATACAAAAGAAATCGGGTAATTATTCAGATGTCGTGTGGCAATACTGACTTTGATATGTCAACTTTTTATTGTGAAATGTGAAATACTCTTCGTCAAATAGAAATAATTAAAATAATCTTATAAAAATACATGATTAAGGCCACATACAAGTGAATTGTGATCGTGTGCTTCTGTGATTCGTGCCTCGAGTGATTTCGGCACAGTTTTATCACGCAAGACGGCATTTTTTTGGTATGTATTCAAAAGCACACCCAAGTAACGACTGATTTTGATTTTGACAGCTGAGACTCAATCACACCCAAAGTGGTGTGTACGGTTTTGCCCTGCTTTAGTTTCGTATTAGTAGTCTGGATAAAAAGTCTTTGGGTGCAAAGCCTCGAGCACAGCCGTAAGGTTGCTAGTTTGTCGGTCTTCTATCGGCTGCACTTTGGGGAATGTGCGCAGGATCTCCATCAGCTAATCCCATCATCCCCTTTTAAACATCGGACTACTAGGCTTGGCGAGTCGTTGCATCCCTTTGTCGTGAACGTGCCTCGAGCCCGTACAAAGCGTTTTTTTAAATCTTTCATTATCCGAACAGCAGAGGAGCGGAATGCACTTCCTGCTTCATTGTTTCCGTCAAGTTACAATCTGGGTCTCTTCAAATCAAGAGTGAATAGGCACCTCATGGGCAACCGTGCTCCAACATAGACCGCATCATCCCTTTCCATCAGGCGAGATGTTGTCAAACGTGAGCCCATTTAAGTATAAAAAAAAAAAGATATTCTTGTTTCATTTTGTATTCAACTCTTAAATGTAAAACCGGCTAAGTGCGTGTCGGACTCGCGCATGAATGGTTCCGTACTATCATCTACAAAAACGAGCAAAAAAATCACGTATGTTGTATGGGAGCCCCCTTAAAAAATTATTTTATTCTGTTTTTTAATATTCATTGTTATAGCAGCAACAGAAATACATCATCTGTGAAAATTTCAACTCTCCAACTATCACGGTTCATGAGATACAGCCTGGTGACAGACTGACAGGCAAACACAGAGAGACGGACAGCGGAGCCTTAATAATACGGTTCGCTTTACCCTTTGAGTACGGAAGTTTTGAGAGATAATGCACTCTGGCAGCACGTAGCAGTACGCACGCGGTCAGCCATGTCAGAATTTTTAGGCCACACAAAGGCTTCTGACTTGACTTAACGACTATTGTCTTACGACAGCCGGGATCGACGGCTTAAGGCGCTGACAGGACCCAATGCGAGCACGTTTATTACAGCAGACAAATTTGCAACTTATTCTGTACCTTATAGGGTCGCTTTATGCATAGCAAAAATATGGCGATTACGTTGCGTTGCACTTCGACTTTTCCATTTTTCGGTACAAATAATTAGTTATATTATTGTTATAAAAAAATAAGCTTATAGA
This sequence comes from Ennomos erosarius, assembly GCA_963580505.1. Taxonomy (NCBI): domain Eukaryota; kingdom Metazoa; phylum Arthropoda; class Insecta; order Lepidoptera; family Geometridae; genus Ennomos; species Ennomos erosarius. The sequence continues at coordinate 6,996,858 of OY757004.1, forward strand.
CGGATGCATTGAAACATAGCTTATCACTATGATTTATTTCAATGGGGTGTCTTATTATAATGTAACATTTTAGGCCGTTTGAATGATTTTTTAGAGGTCACTTCACGATTTTTTTCTATCGAGAAAACTTTTCGTAAACGTATTTCGGTTTCGGCAGATGGAAAGAAGATATGACCAGTATTAACGTGCATTTTTTTCAATCCTATAAATGGTATCGTTTTGAGACAATCATGTTCAAAATACAAGCTATGCTTAGTTTGGGGCTAGATGGCGCTGTGTGAAATGTCCACACATATTTATTTATTTATTATTTATTTATTAAATAGTCGATTTGGGAGCATTCAGTCCTCCGAAACACTGTAGCGATGTGTAGCAAATATCCATAATGTATTGTTGCACTTTCTAGGGGGGGGGGGGGGGCACGTAATAGAAAAGAGGGCAATCACGACGTTTGGGGGACTGGGGACATCACTGCGCGCACTTTTTTTTTACACTTGATACGTACGGACTCCTAAATCTGAAGGGTGGCCTCACCAACCATCTCGCCTAGTGCGCTGCCTGCTTGTCTACGGCGGAAAAGCTCGCGTACCGCCTAAGCTGCTCTTGGTTCAGCTGCGCCGTTACCATTTGACTATGGAACTTCCTGTAGGCTTTGGACAATAGTATCACAACTCCAATTGCCAACAAAATCAGGATAACTGTGAGCACATTGCTGGTGTACCCCGCGTGCTGCTTCAGCTCTTCAATGTGGGTAGTGAGGCGTTTTGGAAGACCAAGATCTCCTCTTTTTTTTCAGGCTTATTATTGGTAGTGCCCATTATTTATCACTTATAACATAACCCGATAAAATATCATTTTTAGACCCGATTGACGAACGATCATCCTTATTAGAATAATGGAATGCGCGCGCGGCTCATATTACTGGCTTGGTCGCCATGCAATAGGAGCGTCGAGAACAAGTGAAAGCCACGAATGCTTGCTTAAGACTGTTTATTAATTATACAGTAATAATATCGAGTACATACTTATATGTCTATTCCTACACTACAGCTTTTTGCAGCGGTCAGCCATTATAGTAACTGTAGTGACCGCAGCGAACGTTGCTTAACTATACCGATTGGTTGGTAACGGCTAGTCGTAGTTATATAACGGCATAATTACTACATCTTAATCATTAGAAGACGTCCGCTGCTGAACACAGGCCTCCCCTAGGGAGCGCCACTTTGAGCGGCTGCTCGCCTCCTGCATCCATCGGCTCCGGTTTTCCCCATATAGTCGATCCACCTACGGGGCCTACCTAGGGGGCCTACGTTGCGTGGTTCAGTTCGTGGTCGCCACTCGAGAACCTTTCTTCCCCATCGGTTGTCAGTTCTGCGAGCGATGTGGCCTGCCCATTGCTGATTACTTCATCGACTGGCAATTTCTCCGTAAACGCTCAACCGGTTATTTTCGATTTACCGTGTGTTTCTCAGTTCGCTCGCAGTAAAATTACAATCGCTCAACAGGTCATAGGGATGTGAAATTGTGCAAAAAATATTAAAAATGAACTTTCACGATACTTATTTATGATTTATGTGGTGCAATATGTATGTACAATTGAATAACCGGAATACTAGGTGGTAGGACTTTTCTACAAAGTTCGTCTAGGTAGGTACCACCCCTTTGCCAGTTATTCTGCCGTCAAGCAGTAGTGTGCAAGCACTACTGTGTTCCGGTTTGAAGGGCATTGTAGCTAGTGTAATTACTGGGCAAATGAGACTTTATGACCTGATTACACAGTTTAGTAATCTGATTACTAGACTGTGTGATGTCTCAGGATGACGTGCGCAGTGCAGTGTCACGCAAAACTTCATTATTTTAAAGTTTCGAGTGTCACTGCAACTGTTATGGGCGGCCGTGTCGTAATATCACGTCATTCATTCTCATAAAAAAAAAATTAGTCAGACTCACGCACGAAAGGTTCCGTGCCTTTATCTATTAAAAACGAGTTAAAAATTAAGTTTGTTTTAGGGTAGCCCTCTTAATTATTTATTTTATTGTTTTTTAGTATTTGATGTTATAGCGGCAACAGGTATACAGCATCTGTGAAAATTTCAACTGTCTAACTATCACGGTTTATGAGATAGCCTAGTGACAGACGGACAGACAGACAGACAGATGGACGGACAGCGGAATAGCGGAGTCTTAGTAGTAGGGTCCGTTTTACCTTTTGGGCATGGAACCCTAAGAACATCGATAAATAGAGAACCTCTTCTTTACCCCATCCCTAGGAAGTTGATTTGAAGTTCGAAACAATAGACGGCTACAATGTGTAGCGCGTAGCACTCTCGTAGCACACGCTACGCCTCTACGAACCGCTACGAAATTATATATACACAGAGAAAATTATTGATTAGAAACATCGATATATTATTTACCTATTTCTTATAATATTATATTTATAATTTATTAGTTTTTTTTAATTTCGACCTATCTTCTGGTGAAAACCGCGGGAAGCCGTTGGATGCAGGAGGCGAGCAGCCGATCAAAGTGGCGCTCTCTGGGGGAGGCCTATGTTCAGCAGTGGATATCTTCAGGCTGTTGATGATGATGATGATAATGATGATGATGATAATGATGATGATGATAATGATGAATATGATGATGATGATGATGATGATTATATTATTTTAAATTCCAGTATGTTTGCACAGCTTTATGTTGAAAAAGGGTCAGTCATGCACCGATATCAAAATAGGAGTTATAAATTTATTTTTCATGATTCCCACCCAAATAATTCTTAGTTTTTTTGTATTTATAACGTAATTTTTTTGTTTGCTCATCATCATCATCATCATCATCATCATCAGCTTGGCCCATAGGTATCTCAAAAATATTTATCGAGTATCTTGCAATTTTATTTTACAAAACTAATAAAAACTGGGGGTATAAATTTTTAATGTCCATTGCGTAACACTTTTGTTATGAAACCTACTTTCAGTTTAAATAATTTTGTTTTGTTTTTTGTATTATGTCCGACTCTGTCATTATTGTTATTTTCGCTTTGCTATGACGTCGTATTAAAATTATCATCTTAAACCAAATATTATTTATAAATCCATTATATTCTACGTTTTAGGGCATAATATGATATAATCATATATTATATCAACTTTTGTAGCACCACTCTACGAAGCTACGGAATTGTAAAAAGTTCCAGTCATCATTACAAAATTTTGAAAAAAATTAAAAATATTCCTAATAATGATGATTCTGGTATGATATCGCTTCACCACATTGAAAATGCAGGTAGTTGCGTATTATCTATAGAGCCGTAGTTACGAATAAAAGCCCCACTATAATTAAATGAATGAAAAAATAATTAAAAATATATTTAAACTTATTTCCATTCATAAGTGTGATTGAATGAACACGTAAGCCTATTCCAATAAAAAAATAAATACTCAACTTTTTAATCGACACTGACACTCGCAGTTCAGTCTATACAGCCAACCAGCCAACTTTTGAATGCAAAATACAATTTCTAAACTGCCTCACGTTCCAATTTTGAATAATACACCCACGGCAGTGCCAACTTACCAACTCAAAGGCGCGGATTCTGAACGCGTCGCATATTATTTTCACGGTTGGCAACACTGTAACTTGGGACGTGGGGAAGGTAAAGTTGGTTTCTGAAGGTTGGTATGAGATTTTAATTGGTGGAAGTGATGATCCGTCTTAGATATTATGTACCTACTAGCGATGGCAATTAATGCGATTTGACGTAAATTTCATAAACATGCTAATTCACACGTCTTAGCATGCTAATTGCTATTGCTATGCTATTTGCTGAAATGAAATGAAAATTAATATGAAAAATGTAATAAAAATTATATGAAAAATGAAATGAAATTCAAAATGAACTGCTTAAATGAATTGAAATTTCATGTTTCACAGAATTTAGCAACTACATTTCCTTTGCGAAATGCTAATTTAGTTTTTACAGGCTAACAGTTAATGCGAAGTACCTACCCACATAATAAATATGTGAAGGTTATACATACTAATTTTCTTCTTGTTCATATAATGGCTTTCCATAGCTTTTTAGCGATAATAGACTTACTATGTTTTTTGTTGCATAAATTTTTATTATAAATCAAAAAATAAACAGTCGTGAAAACAAAAAATAGCTGCTGATCTTCTCTTAAATAAATAAATAATTACTGCAGCTGTTATAGGCCGTGTCGGTTAACATCACGTGAACGGCTAGATCGACAAGTTCTTCATTCTCATAACAAAACCCCTTTTGAGCGTGACTCTACCCTGTGTCTATTATCATTTTGTCTGTGGCTATATGAACCGGCTGTATAGCATTTTTACCGAAGCCACGCTTTCGTATGAAGAAAATAAGATTGGCTTATGAAATTACGGATTCTTTCTGTTTTATTGCTTTTAAAATGTCGGGTTATATTATACACGCGTTTTTACGTCATGTAGGAAGAGTACGTACCTATCATAACAATGGAATGTCAATGAAAATGAATAAGGAATGGCAATGGGCAGGCCACATCGCTCGTAGAACTGACAACCGATGGAGAAGAAAGGTTCTCGAGTGGCGACCACGAACCGGAAGGCGCAGCGTAGGTCACTAGGTGGACCGACAATCTGGCGACAGCCGCGGGGACATGATGGATGCAGGAGGCGAGCAGCCGCTCAAAGTGGCGCTTTCTGGGGGAGGTCTGTGTTCAACAGTAGACGTCTTCGGGCTGTTGATGATGGTGACGATGAACAGTGGAGTATGAAGTGCTCGTCTGCACTTAAGTTTGATATCTTAAATTCGTATTCATCTCTAGAACGTAATCAAACGCGTTGTAGGTACGTCATAGCGGGTTAAGTGCAAACTTAGGCGTTGTCAGACTTTAGTGCAAACATGCATTAGTGTTTTATATTGTTTTCTTATTGCCTTCGAACTCGATAGACAGAAACAAAACACAAAATGGCGAAGTATTCCTTCACTAAACGTATTCAATTGCTTATAACTCCCCCCGTCAAATACAATGGTATATCCCTCAAATATTGTAAGGAAGTAAAAGATCTTGGTCTTATCATCCCACATAATCTTTCCTGGGATAATCACATCACAGAGATCAGCAGAAAAATGCATGGATCCTTACACAGCTTGAAACGGTTAAAGAATTTTCTACCACAACATGCCAGAATAGCCCTCGTCACTGCTTTACTGCTCCCTTTTCTGATTATGCAGATGTATGCTATACTGATGCCACCGAGGAGCAATTAAACAAGCTGGAACGCTTACCTAATCTGTGCATCCGCTACATTTATGGTTTGCGCAAGTATGACCACGTGTCTAACTTTCGATCTGAGCTCATATGGCTAAACATCCGCTACAGAGGTAATGCACATACGGTATGTCTGCTTTATAATATTATTTTTTAATCCGATAGCCCCAAATTATCTTAAAGAACGTTTTAGCTTTTCTTCTATACGTGGTCGGCCGCAGCGTTCTACTTACCATCTCGAGCTCATAATTCCCCAACAGAAATCTGCTTGCTACTCGGATTCATTTACTGTTACAGCCATACGTCTATGGAATAGCTTACCTCCTGAAATGCGTCAGGCATCGTCAATTGGTGTATTTAAAACCAAAGTATATAACCATTATCTTGCACTCCAAAATAAAGTCAATAACTGAGCAAATATAGTAATTCCATCAAAATATAAATATGTATGTATATAGTATAAAATATAAAATATTTATATACATTATGGGTAATTGTATTATTAATATTTATGATTGAGATTAGTGTATGTATGATTAGTGTTTTATTTAAGTATAAAAGTATTTGATTCTAGATATTGAAGTAAAACACAGAGAACCTTTTCAATTCTATCCTTGTATATTCTTTCTTCTATAAATATTCGGTACATAATAAGTACACAATAAACGAACAGAAGCAATAATACATCTTGACGCTTCGGCTGCTTAACCAGAATTGACTGCTTTTCGGACCTTGTCCGTCCAAAACTTCCCTCCTAAACCTCAATATTATTTTACCGGAACTACCAAGGCAGCCATCGTAATTGGCTGATGGTTCAGCGGACGCTCCTTCCGCCAGTGTGGCCAACCAAAATGGTATTTTAAAACAGTCCACCAACCTCTTAATATTAAAAAGTCAGAATAAATTATAAAATTCACGACAATATTGTGCAATATGCAATTGTAAGCTGCGTTGTACTGCCACATACATTTTTTAAGTTACACCCAGGTTAACTGGAAGATAATGCTCTTTAGCATTAAGTTCGCCTATGTACCTACATTTTTTTTGATTGTGCAATAAAGCATTTTCTATCTATCTATCTATCTATAACTTCATAACATTTAAAAGGAATATACAGATTTTAATGTCACCTTTTAAGGTCATTTTAAACAAAATATTAATCTAAGTTTTTTATCAACGATAAAACGAGGTTACTTGATGGGTGACCGCTGCAAAAAGTGGTATTAAGGCGCTGAATGCTCCCAAATCGACTATTTTGAACGTGATTATATCAAAACGTATACCATTTACGGGATTGAAAAAAATGCGCGTTAATACTGGTCATATCTTCTTTCCATCTGCTGAAACCGAAACACGTTTACGAAAAGTTTTCTCGATAGAAAAAAATCGTGAAGTGACCTCTAAAAAATCATTCAAACGTCCTAAAATGTTACATTATAATAAGACACCCGCCGCATCGGGGAACCAATGGATGCAGGAGGTGAGTGGCTGCTCAAGGTGGCGTTTTTTGGGGAGGCCTATATGTTCAGCAGTGGACGTCTTCGGGCTGTTAATGATGATAATGATGATGATGAATCCCATCCCATGCCATGTAGGTATAGGTACCTACCTTTACTTGTTTAAAAATAACACGAACCTATACCAACTCCATGGATATCTAAGAATAACCTCACAAAACCAGTCCCAAAACTCAACTTAATCTCTTAATTAACCATTTGATTAGCTTTAAGTGCTTTTACAGTGCCTGCAGTGCTTTTACAGTCTTTACAGTGCTACGGATTAAGAATCGGGAGCTATTTTAACATGTTCTAATTCGCGTATGGGGATCGTAAAATGTTTAATTGCATATGTAAAGGTCTTGATTAACACTTAATTGGTATTAATTGAGTCCCGTAAGAGCTGGGTAAGGGAATATCCAGGGAATCATCATCAACAGCCTGAAAACGTGAAATTACTGGGCAAATGAGATTTTATGACCTGATTACACAGTGTAGTAATCTGATTACTAGACTGTGTGATGTCTCAGGATGACGTGCGCAGTGCAGTGTTAAGCGAAACTTTATTATTTTAAATTTCCGAGTGACACTGCAACTGTTATGGGCGGCCGTATTGCTTAACATCAGGTGAACGACCAGCTCGTCACGTCATATATTCTCATAAAAAAAAAGCGTCTACTGCTGAACATAGGCCTCTCTCACAGATCGCGACTTTGAGCGACTGCTCGCCTCTACATCCAACGCCTCCACGGCTGTCACCAGATCGTCGGTCAACCTAGTGGCGAACGCTGCGTCTTCCAATTCGTGGTCGCCACTCGAGAACCTTTCTTCCCAATTGTCAGTTCTACGAGCGACGTGGCCTGCCCGTTGCCATTTCAACTTGCTTTCTAAGAGCTATATCGGTCACTTTAGTTCTCCAGCGGATCTCCTCCAGAGAATGGCAGAAGCATTTTTCTCGGTTGACATTATAATCTACTGCGATTACCTAAACAAAGATTATGGCAAACCTCTTCTTGCAAGAGGCTTTTCATCATAATAATACCTACTACAGTTTTACCTCAAACAACAATAAATTCAATGGTAGTAACCCCTTCAAGTTACTTTGCAAAAAAAAAAAGAATTGACAAAGGAGGTTAGCGTGCTCGTAAATTCATTATAATCAGTAACAGTAAGACAACTGAACTTATTGCAATATTGGTATTATTCTAAACTTGTATTGTATATTTATATTTCCCCTATTTTATTTACTAGGTGGTAGAACTTTTCTGCAAAGTTCGTCTAGGTAGGTACCACCGCTTTGCTAGTTATTCTGCTGCCAAGCAGTAGTGTGCAAGCACTACTGTGTTCCGGTTTGAAGGGCATTGTAGCTAGTGAAATTACTGGCCAAATGAGACTATATGACCTGATTACACAGTGTGGTAATCTGATTACTAGACTGTGTGATGTCTCAGGATGACGTGCGCAGTGCAGTATCACGCGAAACTTTATTATTTTAAAGTTCCGAGTGACACTGCAACTGTTATGGGCGGTCGTATTGCTAAACATCAGGTGAACGACTAGCTCGTCACGTCATTCATTGTCATTAAAAAAAAAACCTTTGTCTTCTATCTTCCCTTCGACAGGGTGTGTATATTTATTTATTATTTTTTTTGTTTTTTTTTGTTTTATTTCTATTTCTATATCGATTAAAGATCATACTGCAGTCAAAATTATCCAAAAATATTCAATGTACAGATTTAGCCCAGTTTCAGTTTTATTATACAGGGTGTAATTGAATTCATTAGCATCCTTTGAAACTAGGTACCTACTCCTGATATCGGTCACGTGTGGACCAAAATTTTAGAATTCTAACACATTGGTTTGGTAATAATAATAACTCCAAAAAATGGAATAACTTACTTAATTCAATGCTACAATACCAAATTTTATTTGAATAATGGAGTACTGTTTTTAATTAGTACATACAAGGTATAAAAATGTTTAAATGTATCAAAATCATCCGTGCCAACCGCGTTAGGCGCCGCGGCAATCTTCATTATTTTCAATAAAAATATTTTCATTTACACTCTTTACTCTTTAATAATCATCTATAAATGATGTACTATCATGGGCTCAATTTATGCTAATGAATTAAATTACATCCTGTATGTATTAAATTGAGTGATTAATTGAAATTGACGAGAAAAATTAATTTTATCGACAAATGCGCAGATTAAAAGAAAAACAATAGGTATAAATGTTTAAAACTACCATAGAATAACTATTGTAAATAGTAATATTGACTAACGTATAAAATAATGCTTTGTTCCGACTCACACATACTTGCAAACGCCCTTCCAGGGCTCATGCCAACTTACCAACGTAATTATTTATTACCTATTATATATAGACGGGCCCGATAGGTCTGTTGGTAGTAACCCTGCCTTCTGAACTGAGGGCTTTGGGTTCGATTCCTACCTAGGACACACATTTGTGTGATGAACATAGATGTTTGTTCTGTGTCTGGGTATTATAATGTATTCTATGTATGTATTTACAAACAAAAAGTATCTAAGTATTATATCAGTTATCTGGTTCCCATAGTACAAGCTATGCTTAGTTTGGGGTTAGATGGCGCTGTGTGAAATGTCCACACATATTTATTTATTTATTATAATGATGTATATGAATACAGTAATAAATAAATAAATAAATAAACAAATAAACGATGTCTCTTTAAGAAATTAAACTAGGCCTAGTAGTCGATCGTTAACAATTCGAATTTTATACTATATGTTCTAAAACAGAAAAATCATTTATCTTTAGTGCCATATGTAATTTTTTTCTGTTACAAATAAATACATTTTCTTTTATTTCTCTGTTTACCTATTACCTATTTCTAATTCAACAGAAGCCAATTTTTCTAACTGGTAAGTTCCCGAGTAGCGACTACGAACCGTAAAACGCAGCGTAAGCCAGCCCCCCTTTCGCTGACATTCCCTTACTGTTTATACGTCAGCAACTGATGTCACCACAATCAAAATGGCGGGTCATGCATTGTCGTCCCATTTTAGATTTCTATTTTGGCGAGATCGTATCTCAAGGAATTAATTTGTAAAGGATAATACTTATGGATGCTTTGTGTGCGTTGTTTGGGTAGGCGGGCGGTTAAGTGTAGGTATTATAACTCTCTTTTTGAAATATCTGGTTAGTTTATAGGTTTTTTTTTCTTAGATTTTGGCTCCACACGTCGTGTATTTAGCCAGTGTCAAGTATTGTAATTTTTATCATTAAAGAATATATCACGTAAAGTCAAGCCTTAGTCATAGTCATAGTCCAGTCTAAGTCAGGTAGTCGTAGTCCAGTCTAAGTAATGCTCCAGTAAAGTGATGGCAACTTTACTCGAAGTTTTTATGGAATTTTGGAAGCAACACGAAAACGCACGTTTCACCACATTATATCACTTGACCACACACATGCTCGTAATTCAGCACTTAATGCGTAAAACGCCACCAATTTTAAACATTAATACTGAAAAAAGCACAAGTTTTGAGAAATAATACAATGCAACGACGTGAACATTTCCGCGTTCCCGCCAAAACTCAGTTTATAGGTTAGTTCGCATTCATACATGTATACCTAACATACGTCAAATAACGCCGGGAGATTTTCGCGGGAAATGGTCCTAGAATAGGTATTATATACTCTTTGGGAAATGGATCTTCATTTTTTTACTGGAGAATGAGCTCCTTTGGTCGGGTTCTTTGACCCATGGTTAAAGTAACCAGTGATCAAAAATTCGAATAAATTCTAAGCAATGGTTAAAGATCTTTGACCATTGGTTATTTTAAGTACGTACCAAAAACCGACCCTTGTCGTTTTTAAGGTTCCGTACTCAAAGGGTAAAGCGAGCCGTATGACTAAGGCTCCGCTGTCCATCTGTCTGTCTGTCTGTCCGTCTGTTACCAGGCTGTATCTCATGAACCGTGATAGTTAGACAGTTGAAATTTTCACAAGGTGACACTGCTGCCCACCGCCTGGTTACCTATTCCTTTAGCCGGCCCTTAGAGAGAGAGAAAGATATGCGGTGGTCTATTCTTACACCAGTAGAGCGATTATGTAAAGCTGTTACAAACACTGGGTTGATTGAAACACATTTGAAATAGCTACATGTGTGTATCGATAATTTGCGATTACGTAAGGGTTTTTATTTCTATTTCAATCGGTTTTTATCGATAACAACCAAAGTGAAGTTGCAGCCAACCCGACCAATTTAAAAAGCAAGGTTTATATAGAAAACGTGTTGAAATGACTAATCATTTTTATTTGGCTGCATTATACGGTTCTTTGGCCTATGTTTTTGTTGAAACAGGAAATGTCATTGTCATTGTCAATGAAAAAATAGAGTTATAATAATTGTGACCATTTGTGGCAGATTTCTGCCATTTGGCAGAACTAGCTCTCAAGTTTACTATTTTAAAAATGTGGCATCTTTCGGCAGATATGGGGGTTATTGATATTTTGAAGTAAAAATCGGAGGTCTCATAGCTGCAGCTCTTTATTAGTTTTAATAACTTAATAATATTAATTTGTAATTCATTCATCAGACTTCCTCACTGAAACTAGAAGAAACTAAATACCATACCTGCCGTGCGGACTAGAGGGAGTGCCTCACTAGCAACCATGTAACTAAGATAGTTTTCATCCGATCAATATCCTACTGCCGGTAAACTGGCGCGCTAATTGACTGTTATTTGTCTTTTAAGATATAAATAAAAATTGCATATGATTACTTTTTTATTCATTGGTCAGCCCCCAAAGGGCTGAAACATAAACATAAACGTCATGGGCCCTGTCGGGCACGCAAAAATTAGAAGAGAGGAGGATACATAACTATTGATAATCGCGTACAGCCAACGACGTTTTTGCGCGCCGACGTAACACGAACAATCGATCAATATTGAAGCCGCTTAAACAGGGTTAGGTAAGAGGTAAAAATTATTAACCCGCGCGAGCCGGGTTGGGTCAACTAGCAATATATTATAAAAGACTTGAGGCATATTTCTTTGTTGAGGAAGATTTCTAGCCTATTTAGGGCAGAATCTGCAATTTAGATGGTCACACTGGATATAGTAAGTAAGTATTTTATGATTTACTACTTATGCGTTTACATTGCTTAAAGATGTCCAATGTGAAGAAAAACAACAATAAAAGTTCGCAAGAAACAACCTCTAGCCTGTTTCTATGGAGAATGTAATTCCTGCCGTCATTTCGGCTGAAATCTATGTACGTAATCGCAAATGTTCATATCGATGAAATTTTTGTTCTGTCAAATCCTTTTCTGTAGCAAACTTGTTGCAATCGAACTTTTATTGACTTTTATTGATACAGAATGTCGTACATAATCGCAAAACTATAATAAATACATATTTCTTAATGAAACTGATTGAAATAAAAGTTACATAATCGCCCTACAGGGATTATTAATGTGATAGAAATATGTACATCTATTTCTATTTATATCAAAGGTTAATTAATAGGACCGTTGAATCCGGAAATTAGCTTTTTAATTCGTTTAAAATAAAGTAGGTTTATAAACCTCTTTCATACGTAGTTAAAGAGTAAATAAATTATTAGATAACAAATACGTTTTTGGAATCTGGCGCTTTATTAAAAAAAAGCTGTAATTTTATAAAGACCCGATAGATGGCGTTAAAATGGGGGTTTTATGTTCTGTCATTGTTAAGATAATTATGTATCGAGTTTAGTATTCTATCCTTATTTTATGGAAGGCATATACTCTAATGGCTTTCTATCGACAGATTGACAACGTACCATGTGATCCACTCAACCGAATTTGCCATTTCCTTGTACTCCGTGGTTTGAAACTACGACCATATTTGAAATACGTCGTTACTACGCCATCTAGTAACAGAAGCGGAACTAGTTTTTTTTTTCAATAAAACGTCTTATTTACCCATCACCCTACTCTTTCATCTATACTTTTTTTAATTTATTCAAATCTGAACTTTTTATTTTTATTTTTGTATGATTTATAGGCATAGCATTTTACCACTGCCTCACCTGGGCCCTTATTCCGTATCGATTCCTTACTTCGAAGCCACGCGTATTCCTTGTCTTACATAAGAAATCTGCAAAAGTCTATTCTCTATGAAACGAAAACAAAACCGCTCGAAATAAATTTGGAATTGGCGCGATTTTAACTGTCAAAAATCAAATATTTTACCGAGACGCGTTCCGAAACATCAACACATCAAAAGATATGACCACTTATGTCAATATATTTTATTCAAAATAAAGATGACTTTAATGTAAAGTGAAGGTATATCTAACGCTGTGCTAACGCTGTGACACGATTTGAACAAGACACGATAATGACGTGGTTTCGTATCGTATGAAATCTGTGTTTCCATAGAGAATAACCGCCCTGATGGTAAGTGATGACGCGGCCTACGGTGGTGCATGCTTGCCTAGAAAGAATGCAAAGAATGACATAGATGCCTAAAACCACCGATAAAACCAAATAAGGTTAGTATTTGGAGTTGTATTCCTATAATTTAAAATAGCCTATGCTAAAATGACCGAACCTATAATTAGATGAAATTTTTAATGGACTTTATAAAAGGATATTTATCAATTTTTTTATGAGAATGAATGACGTGTCGAGCTAGTGTTCACTTGATGCGACACGGCTGCTCATAACAGTTGCATAACTGTTGACGTTACTTTTGTGTTTGGTTGTAAAACATGTCACGTTACATCCGTTCCTTTCGTGAAAAAGGTAGAATGGAACGCTACAAGTTAATGAGCAGCTCCTCCCCTACCTAAACAGTGCCTAGGTTAACAGGATCCTAAGAGCTGAAGAGAAAAAAAGGAATTGGTAACAGATATTTATTTTCGTAAATTTTACAAGCTTTGTAGAAAGCAAAAAAAAGAGTCTCTAGATGATGCGGAAGAACGCGAAATTTAAGTTGTTTACGGCCTACAAGTTATCACGGTAGAATTAGAATGTTATTGGATCCAAACAAAGCCCGCTTCCGGTCTTTAACGAGGCCCACTTCCGGGTCTTCAAACAAACAAGGCCCACTTCCGGGTCTTTATTCAAACAAGGCCCACTGTCGTTATAGAGACTGAGGAATTCGTTGCCTTTAGTTTGTCCGACTTCCAGAGTTCAGCGGCTAGCTCATTCAGTTATTAGCTTCTGGATCCAGAAGAAGATTCTCGTCCTTCCACCGTCGATGAAGTATTATTACGCAGCTCAGATTCAAGATGCAGGAGCAGGAGACACGCAGGTATTAGTCGTCAAAGCTTTGACGGACGACGGGCCGGAACATGGTGATGAAGTTATATTGCCACTCAATGTTTGAAAAAGGCAAGCCGGTCGTCTCACTGGTTGACGCTCGGCGATAGATTCGTCGTGGTAGATACGGCGGCCGACGGTGACAACAGATGTAGTTTCGGCGATCAGCTCTCGGCGATAGATTCGTCGTAGTTTCGCGACTGGCTGTAGCGGATGTAGCTCGGCGATTTGACAATGGATATGTCGTGACGCAGCGATTGACGTAGATGGAGATTCACTTCACAATTTTGGTGTTGGATAGCCAAAGATGGTTTTTGAAGGCGTTCTTGAGTTCCCGGGCCTTGCCTGGCCCGGGAATGGCCTTATATCAATTTAGTGTTCCTCGTTCGAGGAGTAAATTGAGACTGCCATTCCATAGCGACAGCTTTTCTAAAGAAACCTCGCTAGCATTCCAAGGTTCTAGATTTTTGCAGTTTTCAAAATTTTGAATACAGAATAGTAAAAAAATAAATCTAGAGTCAAAATACATACAATCATGGCCAAACTATAAAATACCTCACTGAAATTGACAGTAGAAAAAGAAAAATATGAATTTGAAGAGAAACTAAATTCGAAACAAAAAAAACAGTTTCAAAACAACTGCCATCCGAGCAGTCGTGTCTAGAAATCGGGCCCGTGACCCGCGCGCAAAATCGATAAAGTGATGTAAAATTTTGAGAAAAATCAAGTTTTTTTGTGCTTAAATTACTGTGAAAAGGACTGTCAAGTGCTGTGATGTGAAAGTTGTGAATGAATAATAGAAACCAGGTAATATATTATGATATATACATACATGTAGCATTACATATTTCCCCCACGACCCCAGAAAATTTTCAACTCCATTGAAAATTTTGAAGGTTAGGAATAAAACCTTGCTCTTTCATACTTAAATCTTGCACTTCTTCTTTTACTCGCTCACAAACATACTTAGGGGATATGGTTCACATATTTGATGACGCATACTCCACAAGGAACTATTCATTATACATAACGAAGGCTTATTTTTTTTAATTAGGTGTCGTTATCCGCACCTTTTTGAAAACCCGAGTAAAGATAATAAGTATTTACAATTAAGAAAATGTACAACACAAAGGCTTATTTAACGAGTTGTGTACCGCTCTTTAAGAATATTACACACACCCTTGGGTATTGAAGATTTCAAGGAAATTAATATTCAAGAACCTTGTATTTAAGAAATTGCAAGGAAATTAAGATTAGAGTAACAACATGTGTAACTAAGAAAGTATAAAAAAAATGAGTAAACACAATGGCTTCTTACCCACACGACTCGTGTTAAAGGATAAAACAAAAAGAGTGAAAAAAAATAAATAATAATAACGTTTGTAAAATGGATTTAAAAAAAATAAGCCGAAAGGGTCTAGTTTCCTTGTACAATACAAAAATAATATACGCTAAAGCTATTTACAGAATAAGTATACAATTTAGAGAAAAAAACAGAATACAACCGCTACACTATTTACACTTTAAAATCTTTTACATGCCACTTTCCTCTTAAGCCGTTAGGATCCTCTAAAATAAAGACGAGAGGTGAGAGCTTCTCAACAACTGTGCATTTGACATATTTGGGAGCCAACTTTGAACTGAAATATGCACCAGCGTTACTCTGGACGTAATTTTTACGCCAGACTGTGTCGCCAACGTTGAACTCTTTAAAGGTGTGTCTCGTGTTGTAATGAGCAGCATTTTTTGTGTGTGCAGTGTGTAATGCAACCTGTACTTTATCGAAGATGTTAGATAATAATCCTAAATTAGCGGCGTAGATGTCACGAGGAAGAAAAATGAAATTATCAAGGTTGGAGCAGTTAGTGTATAGTGAACCACATGGTATGGTTTCACGTCCAAAGACCAGAAAGGATGGAGAAAACCCAGTTGTAGAATTTACAGAACTGTTGAGTGCATATTGGATTTTCTGCAAATGTTTGTCCCATGAACGGTGATCATCTCCGACCAACTGTGAAAGTGCGGTGATAATTGTTCTATTATACCGTTCTGTGGGGTTTACTTGAGGGCAGTATCGAGGTGAATAAAATATAAAAGGAATTTTATACTTATTCAGAAAACTTTGAAACTCATTAGATTGAAATTGTGAACCATTGTCCATGATGATGGTTTGTGGCACACCGTGTACCAGAAACACATTATTTTCCAAATACATGATGATATTGGAAGATGTAGCGCGCTTGATAGGGAAAATAAGGCAATACTTTGAAAAAGAACATGTAACCACTAGTATGAATTGATTACGTTGTCTTGTGAGTGGAAAAGGGCCCATTAGATCTAATGAGAGGCTTTGAAAAGGTCTTGAACAAATTTTTGGTTTACCCATAGGACCATATGGAGAATGATTCGAATGCTTATAAGAGAGGCATGTTTCACAAGAAGAACACATTTTAGCCACATCTTTAAACATACCAGACCAATAGTATCTTAAAGAAAGCTTCTTGTATGTTTTGAAAATGCCAGTATGGGGATTACTTTCTGAGTCACCATGGCAAGTTTTGATGAGATTCATTCTCTCAGAGGGAAGTGGAACTTCTTTCCAAGCAAAATCTTCATTTAGATAATCAGGTGAGTTATTAAAACGGTATAAATTATTGTTGAGAATTTTGTAATTTGGATAAGCATCAGGATTATCTCGACAGTTAGTAAAAAGTCTATTATATAGTTCCAATTGTGATGCATTGTCTCTAGATATGGGTTCAACACCACCAATAATAGCAGTATCAGGTATTTTATGACGCGACAGAAGGTCTGGGACAACATTTTCTTTTCCTTTTTTATGTTTTAGGTCGAAGTTAAAACAAGACAGACGAAGACTCCATCGTGCCAATCTGCCAGAAGGATTAGACAAATTTTGGAACCACTTTAATGCTGCATGGTCAGTGTATACTGTAAATCGTTTACCGTTATCAAGATAACAACGCCAATGCTCAAGTGCAGTAATGACAGCTAAAGTCTCACGTTCTGTAGTTGAATAATTCTGCTCATGCTTGTTTAGAGATCTACTCATATATGCAATAACAACTTCTTTATTGTCTTTTTCCTGAGTCAGCATAGCACCTATCCCAAAGTTAGAAGCGTCGCAGTGAACGGAAAATGGATAGTCAAAGTCAGGGCAAGATAGTATTGGTGTTGTAGTCAAGCATTCTTTTAATTTAGCAAAAGCAGAGTCAGCCTCAGCATTCCAGACAAATTTTTTTGGAGATTTTTTTCCAGATGACGTTAATTTACAGAGTGGTGAAGCAATAGTACTGAAATTAGGTATGAATCGGCGAAACCAACTGCACGTACCTAAAAATTTTCTTACTTCTTTTTTAGAGGTAGGAGCAGCGTAAGCTAGAATCGCTTCAATTTTACTGGGATCAGCCCGCAATCCTTGCTCATCTACTATGTAGCCAAGATATTTCAGTTCTTTGCGAAAGAATTGACTCTTTTCAAAGTTAATGGTTAGACCAGCATAAGAAAGTTTCTGATGAACTTTAAGTAGGAGTGAAATATGTTCCTCAAATGTCGCACCTATGATTATTATGTCATCTAAGTAACAGAACACTTTATTCTCAAACTCTGGAGTGAATAAACTGTCCATGAGTCTTTGTTGAGTTGCTGGAGCGTTTGTCAATCCGAAGTGCATAACAGTGAATCTATACATTCCTCTACCAGGTACGTAAAAACCAGTTTTATCTCTGTCTTTGGGATGTAATGGAATTTCCCAAAAAGCCTTTGCTATATCGATACTAGAATGGAACGCTACAAGTTAATGAGCAGCTCCTCCCCTACCTAAACAGTGCCTAGGTTGACAGGATCCTAAGAGCTGAAGAGAAAAAAAGGAATTGGTAACAGATATTTATTTTCGTAAATTTTACAAGCTTTGTAGAAAGCAAAAAAAAGAGTCTCTAGATGATGCGGAAGAACGCGAAATTTAAGTTGTTTACGGCCTACAAGTTATCACGGTAGAATTAGAATGTTATTGGATCCAAACAAGGCCCACTTCCGGGTCTTCAGATAAACAAAGCCCGCTTCCGGTCTTTAACGAGGCCCACTTCCGGGTCTTCAAACAAACAAGGCCCACTTCCGGGTCTTTATTCAAACAAGGCCCACTGTCGTTATAGAGACTGAGGAATTCGTTGCCTTTAGTTTGTCCGACTTCCAGAGTTCAGCGGCTAGCTCATTCAGTTATTAGCTTCTGGATCCAGAAGAAGATTCTCGTCCTTCCACCGTCGATGAAGTATTATTACGCAGCTCAGATTCAAGATGCAGGAGCAGGAGACACGCAGGTATTAGTCGTCAAAGCTTTGACGGACGACGGGCCGGAACATGGTGATGAAGTTATATTGCCACTCAATGTTTGAAAAAGGCAAGCCGGTCGTCTCACTGGTTGACGCTCGGCGATAGATTCGTCGTGGTAGATACGGCGGCCGACGGTGACAACAGATGTAGTTTCGGCGATCAGCTCTCGGCGATAGATTCGTCGTAGTTTCGCGACTGGCTGTAGCGGATGTAGCTCGGCGATCGGCGATTTGACAATGGATATGTCGTGGCGCAGCGATTGACGTAGATGGAGATTCACTTCACAATTTTGGTGTTGGATAGCCAAAGATGGTTTTTGAAGGCGTTCTTGAGTTCCCGGGCCTTGCCTGGCCCGGGAATGGCCTTATATCAATTTAGTGTTCCTCGTTCGAGGAGTAAATTGAGACTGCCATTCCATAGCGACAGCTTTTCTAAAGAAACCTCGCTAGCATTCCAAGGTTCTAGATTTTTGCAGTTTTCAAAATTTTGAATACAGAATAGTAAAAAAAATAAATCTAGAGTCAAAATACATACAATCATGGCCAAACTATAAAATACCTCACTGAAATTGACAGTAGAAAAAGAAAAATATGAATTTGAAGAGAAACTAAATTCGAAACAAAAAAAACAGTTTCAAAACAACTGCCATCCGAGCAGTCGTGTCTAGAAATCGGGCCCGTGACCCGCGCGCAAAATCGATAAAGTGATGTAAAATTTTGAGAAAAATCAAGTTTTTTTGTGCTTAAATTACTGTGAAAAGGACTGTCAAGTGCTGTGATGTGAAAGTTGTGAATGAATAATAGAAACCAGGTAATATATTATGATATATACATACATGTAGCATTACAAACAATAGCCAAATATGGCACCTGTGACTGAAATTGGAACCTGTAATTATCTCAGTTTACTTTAAGATGAACTAGATGGCCGCCCACCATCGTAGGTAATATTTCTACATCGCGGTGACAAGATTCTCCTGAATATCTATGTACCTTTTACCGAATTTGAATAATTTGAGTGTTCACCCCGTCGTTGCCGCCCAAGTCACGTCTTGAGCGACCCGGAAGATCCTATAGCAGCCGTTGTTTCGGCTGCGCTAGGATCACCGGACCAGCCTAGCCCTTCTGGCTCAGGTACAGATTTCGGCACCGGTATAGGATACCAGCGTAACACAATCAGACACCGACCCCGCCGGCGAGGTCGACGTACCCCCCGTAGGTTAGTTAGAATGGTCGCGACTTTCCATAGGGTCCACTCCTCCAGCGGACGTAGCCTTCTCGATCCTCTTATCCCGGCAACAGCCCAAGCCGAGGCTCGCACCCCAGTGGTGCCCTTAAGCTAGTTGCCCCCCACTTTTGTCGGCTGGGTGCCTTAAGCGCCTGCCCTCCCGCCCGGTGACGCTGTAAAGGTCGTTAGAGACCAACAGCATTAGCCCGTTCAAAAAAAAAAAAAAAAAGAATAAATTGAGTCTAGATTGCATCATGCAAACAGAGTTTCATTAACTGAACCCGGTCTACGACTTCACCCTCACGAGGACGCGTGTATTTTTACAATAACATTGGTTTTAACGGTTGTTTTCTTTGGGATAAGACCGCTCATTCATCATCATCTTCATCATCATTATCATCATCATCATCATCATCACCATTAACAACCTGAAGACTTGGCCTGCCTCATCAAATGCTACATTGGACGCTTAACAGTTTTTTTTTAAACCGTAAATGTTAGGGTATTTTAGGGCCTAAAATAATACATAAGTACCTATCCTAAGTATAAATATCTTGGAAAATAGTAAAACGGGTGAGCTGAGTGTGAAAATGCAGTGTTTACAGTTTAATAAAAAAAAATAAAAAAATGACCGCGAGTACAAGCTTAAATCGTAAGTAAACCCGCAGCGCATCCATCTTAATCATCAAAGTAATTACAAACCGAAAATAACAGGTAATTAACATAAAAATTAAAGTTTAAAGCAGTGGCGACATTAATGAACTTAATTTATATCTTCTAAAGTTTTGAGTTTAAATAAGTTAACCCGCGCACGGCGGTTAACGAGGTACTTTCGTACCTGTAGAGTCTGTCCCGAAAGTCGGTATACACAGTACACGGGTTTGTACCGATACTGGGATCAGATTGAATTGTCCACGGATCCCGGCGCTTTGTTTCCACGGATACCGGGATCTGTTTCCAATGAAATATTAAACTTATATTTTATCCACTGATAGAGTATACAAGCTGAATCAGATACAAAAAAAAAACAAAAATGTATGGTAAAATATTAAACAATCCGGCCAAATGCGAGTCGGACTCGCGCAGGAAGGGGTCTGTACCATTATCTGTAAAACAAGCAAAAACAATCACGTTTGTTGTATGTGAGCCCTCTTAAATAAAATAAATAAATAATAAACAAATATGTGTGGACATTTCACAGAACGCCATCTAGCTCCAAATTAAGCATAGCTTGTACTATGGGAACTGATATAATACTTAGATACTTTTTTCTTTTGTAAATACATACATAGAACACAATATAACACCCAGACACAGAACAAACATCTATGTTCATCACACAAATGTTTGTCCCGGGTAGGAATCGAACCCACAGCCCTCAGTTCAGAAGGCAGGGCTACTCTACCAACTGATCTATCGGGCCATCAAATATCAATTTTATTCTGTTTTGTCTTGTAAAAGTGCAAAAAATTACCTATTTGCAATAAATTGTTTATTATTTATTACTTTAGAAAAGTGCGGTTTAACCTATATTATATCCGACAAAAAAGCTGATATAATCTTTATTATTAGAAGAATGATTAATCTTACATGATATCCAATCATTGTTAGTTATACTAATAATATACGGATTATGTATTAATCCTTACTTAATCCTTATCCATAATAATAGTTAGTTCCTTATTTACTATTTCCTACTATAAGTAGGTATATATATATATACCTACAGGATGTTTTTTAGGGTTCCATACCCAAAGGGTAAAGCGAACTCTATTACAAGGCTCCGCTGTCCGGCTGTCTGTCTGTCCGTCTGTCACCAGGAGTCCGAGTCGTACTTAACCGTTTATGAAAATAATATTAACTTGTTAAATTTTAATTGTCAACCTGTTTAAAAGCAAATAATAATATGTGTAAATATAATTATGTAATAAGTAATTACTTTTGTGGAAACAAATAAATCTTATTTAAAAAAAATTACCCGAGAATCGAACCCTTCCTTTCGTCGCCTTTAGAAAGAAAACATTTATTTTTTGATTTTTAGAATTATACATGTAAAATAAAAATATTCAGTGTACGTAAGCCGACTTTTAGGACAAGTGAAGAAGGCGCACCCTCTGAGCGTTTAATTAACTTTTAACTGATTATCAAGTTATGCCGTGGAAGACGATGACGTCATTTTACGCAACCATAGAAAATATGAAAGAAAAGATTTTCAACGCATTTTGAGAAAGGTTAGGGATTTGAAGTTTTGCAGTTGTGCTATGAAAGGTCAGTTTTAAGCGATGATGGCGCAGTTCTGATAGCTCAGGGGCCTGTGAGTTATCGCGATTTAAAGCAGACCCTATATTGGATCGCTTATCAAAATCCTCATATGAAAAAAACAAAGCAATATATCCAATATATCTCATTTAGGGTCTACTTTGAATCGCGCTAAGAGATCACCGTACGGCTCAGTTCTGAAGCTACGCTAACTCAGTTCTGAAGCTACGCTAACTCAGTTCTGAAGCTACGCTAACTCAGTTCTGAAGCTACGCTAACTCAGTTCTGAAGCTACGCTAACTCAGTTCTGAAGCTACGCTAACTCAGTTCTGAAGCTACGCTAACTCAGTTCTGAAGCTACGCTAACTCAGTTCTGAAGCTACCCTAACTCAGTTCTGAAGCTACCCTAACTCAGTTCTGAAGCTACCCTAACTCAGTTCTGAAGCTACGCTAACTCAGTTCTGAAGCTACGCTAACTCAGTCCTGAAGCTACGCTAACTCAGTTCTGAAGCTACGCTAACTCAGTTCTGAAGCTACGCTAACTCAGTTCTGAAGCTACGCTAACTCAGTTCTGAAGCTACGCTAACTCAGTTCTGAAGCTACGCTAACTCAGTTCTGAAGCTACGCTAACTCAGTTCTGAAGCTACGCTAACTCAGTTCTGAAGCTACGCTAACTCAGTTCTGAAGCTACGCTAACTCAGTTCTGAAGCTACGCTAACTCAGTTCTGAAGCTACGCTAACTCAGTTCTGAAGCTACGCTAACTCAGTTCTGAAGCTACGCTAACTCAATTCTGAAGCTACGCTAACTCAATTCTGAAGCTACACTAACTCAGTCCTGAAGCCATGTTAGCTCAATTCGGAAGCTAATTCATTTCATTTATTTTTATGTAAGCCGGGGGTCTAGCAAAGATAGACGCTAACGCCAAATGCTAACTCCAAAACGTACTGGAATGAAATTTCGGAAATCGCTAACTTTTCCGCAGCTTATGTCATTTCAATACTTTTCGGAGTTAGCATTTGGCGTTAGCGTTAGCGTTTGTGATCTTTGCTAGACCCCCCCCTGTTTGTTTATGTTAGAGCTATAATAATAGTTACTACACTACTAATATTAGCTCAATTCTGAAGCTACACGTTAGCTTAGTTAAATATATGTGTGTGTGTGTGTGTGGACATTTCACACAGCGCCATCTAGCCCCAAACTAAGCAAAGCTATGGGAATCAGATAACTGATATAATACTTATATACTTTTGTTTGTAAATATATACATGGATAACAATATAACACCCAGACGCAGAACAAACATCTATGTTCATCACACAAATGTTTGTTCCGGGTAGGAATCGAACCCACTGCCCTCATTTCAGAAGGCAGGGATACTACCAACAGAGCTATCGGGCCCGTCAACAGTTAAGCAGTGAAGCTATTCTAGCACAGTTCTGAAGCTATGTTAGCACAGTTCTGAAACGATGGCAGCTCAGAGGCCGTACTGTGAGCTCTTAGCGCGATTCAAAACTGAGCCAATATTGGATCGCTTGTCAAAATCTTCATACAAAAAAAAACGAAGCCATCCAATACAAGCTCTGTTTTGAATCGCACTAAAGCTCACAGTACGGCCCCAGTTCTTAAGCTATGTTGTGTCAGTTCTGCAGGGCTGATAGCTCATTAGTGATGTTAGTTCTGATCTAAAGCGATGTCATAAAAAAAATTAGAAGAATTTAAAGGAAACTTAAGTGTCAATTAAAACTAGATACAACCCGTGCAAACCTTTGCCAAGAAGATCACTTTGGGATGCTTCAAGTATCCATGTTTTGGCGTAAGATATCTGTATTTTTCTTATCTCTATGATTGTAAACCCAATTAAAATAACAATGATTAAAATTGAAAATGAAGTCACAAAATATCATGAAAATTACGACAAAATTAGTAAGAAAATCAGTCAACCCTATTAACTTTTGAAGCGACATTCTAATAATATCTTTTAAAAAAGGATTAAATACAATAATGAGTTGAACGAAAGATAAAATAAAAGTACCTACTGAGTATTCTGCTCTGCTGTAGACGTAGGGTGCCGTAGATGCACAGGTATTTTTAGCTTTAATTACAAAGTAAAAATGTACCTATTAATTACTGAAACATTTTGTAAAAAACGCGGAAAAAAGGTCAATAACCTTTGAAGTCGAACGTCTTAAGTATCTGCTTTCTTACTTTTTTCTTTCATGTTTTTTTAAAATAATTGACAAGAATTCTAATTATTTATTATGTTAGTAGCTTTATAAAAACTTCGTTTAAAAGTACGTGACTTGTATATTTTTAATTTTGTTTTGTTTTTTGTTTTTAATGTAGATGAAGCTACGGATCGGAGTTTTCTATCCTATATTGTACCGGATTGCTTGCACCTGTAGGTCGTACGTAACATATTAATCTGTGCCTGTAGAGGGTAAGAGCATGGATGAAATAAAAAAAGAATTAAGTTTTGATTGACATGGAACTGAAGCCCAAAATGGCGGACATATTACATATGTGTGTCAGATGAAAGTATGGCAACCGGCTGCATATGATGTGAGTGTGTGCGTGTTCCGCTCGTACGTACGAAGCGTTCCGGCTTCCTAAGGGTGCTTCAGTTTCGGATCAGACGGGATTCCCTCCTTCTTTTTTTATTAGCTCCATGGGTAAGAGAACTACGGGTACGGTTGTCCAAAGTTCTCTGTGCGGTTGTCTATAGTGCTTATTATGTATGTGGATGTATGTACAATGTTTTTAATATTATTTGACTTGTTGATTTACTGTTAATATTTTATATTTAAACTATTTTTTATACAAACTATTTGTCATCAAATAATTTATATAAAATTGTGAACTAACGCGTATTAATGCATTTTAATACCGATAGTTTAAATACCTGATCAAATTTTGACTTGTAAAAGTGCTAAAAATAGCATATTTTCAATAAATTGCTTGAGTTTTAATTAATTTATTCATGCAAATAATTTATTTATTTATTTAATTCTTTATAGCACTGAAAGTATTTTATAACCATTTTCTACCAGTCATTCCACACAAAGTTTGAGAAAGAGGGATGTAGGCGTGCATCAAAATTTGTATGAACAATTTGTACAAACAAAAAAAACAATACATATTACATATTTCGAAATATTAATATTAATAAGTACCTATTATATAATACTATTAATAATGTAAGATTGCATATAATTACTATGCATAGTATGTACAATAATTTAATTTTAATATTTTTAAATACCAAAGTAAATAAAGTTTAATGTGTTTTAATAGCCTATTTGCAATAAATTATTTGAGTTTTCGTTGTTTTTTTATATATAATTGAATTTAAATTTTTAAATCTTTTAAATAATATACGCACGCCTAAATAAAAATCAAATATGGACTCACCAGAGCAACCTCCACCACAAGATTAACCGCGGGTTAGAGTACAGTCGGTTTAACCGTCGACTGGTGGTTAGCGAATGGGCCCGCGACCGCCGATCGACGGCTTATATTGCAGTCTGGCTTACAGGTGGGTGGAGCTAGCGAGAACAGGGAGTGGAGTGGAGACGGTAACACCGCTAAAACATAGATCTAGTTTTTTGTTTGTTTGTAAGATGAGTAAACCAATGCCACCCTAACGTTGACGTTGAATTCACAACTTCACCACTTTTGCACTTATTTATATAGAAATAACTGGACCAGGCTGTATCTCACGAACCGTCATAGTTAGAAAGTTGAAATTTTCCCAGATGGTGTATTTCTGTTGCCATTATAACAAGAAACACTAAATAAACGAATAAAATAAACATTTAAGAAACAACCATACAACAAACGTGATTTTTTGGCTTGTTTTTATATAATGGCATGGAATCCTTCTTGCGCGAGTCCGACTCGCACGCGTGGCAGCAGTGCGTGGCTTAATTGGCCCTCTAAATATTTTAATACTTTAAAATCCACAGAGTTTCAGGAAATTGCCAGTTATAGAACCAAAATAAAACTTATTTTTGTAGCACACCGACTCCACACCATCCCTGTTCCACAGTATTCGAAACGCGCACCTTTAACGTTGCCTGCTTTTGTAATTAACCACTTTAGAGAGGGTGGGCGCTTCGCGGATTGTCTCATTTAGACGTTTACCACGACTGTAAAGGTACTACTACTACTAGGTACTACCACTCTATTTGACATCCTCCGTGGTGTGGTGGTTGAACAGGTCAGCTCATAACCCGGAGGCGGCGGGTTCGATTCTCGCTTTAGGACGAGTATTTGTGAAAACCGGTCAAGTACGAGTCGGTGTTGCGTACGAAGGGTTTCGTACCCATGGAGCTAATAAAAAAAGAAGGAGGGAATCCCGTCTGATCCGAAACTGAAGCACCCTTAGGAAGACGGAACGCTTCGTACGTACGAGGCGGGACACGCACACACTCACATCATAGGAAGCCGATCGCCCTACTTTCATCTGACACACATGTGTAATATGTCCGCCATTTTGGGCTTCAGTTCGATGTCAATCAAAACTCAATCCTTCTTTTTTTTATTTCATCCATGTTCGTACCATTAAGTATCTAAAAAATAAGCTAAAACTTTTTCTCAGATCAATACTAAAACCAGAATAAAATAAATCTATGTGATCCAACAAACGTGATTTTTATTGCTTTTTTTTATAGATAATGTTACAGAACCCTTCGTGCGCAAGTCCGACTCGCAATTGGCCGGTTATTTTTTAATCTGTCTCTTTTCTGCCCAACTAAACTAAATATTAGAATTACAAAAAATTAGTCCCATTTCTCAAAATAATAATGTATTGAAAACATTGAATCCTCCTGTTTTGAAAACGGCCAAACTGTGTGCAAAGGGCATAGAATCAGTGTTAGAAAACTCGATGGAATGTAAAAGTAAAAGTGCTAAGTGCTAATAATGTAAATTTAAAAGTGCTATGCCTATTTGCAATAAAATTGAAAATGAAAACACTTTGTCTCTTGTCTCTTGTTTCTTGTCTCTTGTCTCTCGTCTCTCGCCTCTCGTCTCTCGTCTCTTGTCTCTTGTCTCTCGTCTCTTGAGTGATTTCACGCTGAAGCCTTATTTGAAGAGACGCCCCGTAATGATCTTCAGACTATAATACTAAATGCAATGGGATTGATTTGGGTGAGATATTTTTTATAAGCTCACCAAAATTTGTAAGAGAAAATATAGTAAGAATATTGAAAGCCAAAAATAAAAACACAGCAAACATTTTTGTTTAATAAACGCAAATATTATTACGAAGTCCCCAAAGCTGAGAAGTGGCAACGAACCGACAACGGCCTATTAGTGTTGCAGATGTTCAAGCGTTGGTTACTGTACTGAAGACTAAGCGCCAACCAACGCATAAAAAATAAAAAATCTAAATGGTTTCTTTTGGAGTAGTTTTGGCAGCCTCAGTTTGGTACACGTCAACGACTTCTGATTTATGCCTCTATGGTTTTTGTAGATCATTTATTTTTACGGCTATTTATTTCAATTTAACCATTTTCGCCCGTTAGTGAAACGCTGGCATTTTATTGCGTTCATAAAAATATTTTTATAGACAACCTACCTTTTTAGTTTAAAAATGAACCAATCTGTTACAAATGATGAGAAATGAACACAAAAATAAGAATCCCGATTATAAATATTGTATTTTAAAGTCCGGCCGAATGTAAATGCGTTTGACACTAGGGGCCTTACTTATAAAAGCTTAAAAAGTTAGCCAATGTTTAAAATCTTATGTCAACTTTTGATTGATTTGTAATGTCACGCGGGAAAACGAGACGGAACATTTAAAACTGACTAACTTTAAGCGGTGGTTTTTGGCGGGAACGCAGAAATGTTCACGTCGTTGTATTGTATTATTTCTCAAAAGTTGTGCTTTTTCCAGTGTTAATGTTTAAAATTGGTGGCGTTTTACGCATTAAGTGCAAGTGATATAATGTGGTGAAACGTGAGTTTTCGTGTTGCTTCCAAAATTCCATAGAATCTTCTAGTAAAGTTGCCACCACTTTACTGGAGCATGACTTAGACTGGACTATGACTACCTGAATTAGACTGGACTATGACTATGACTAAGACTTGACTTTACATGATATATTCTTTAACGTTGAAAAATTACAATACTTGACAAACTAAATACACTCTATGTATGGAGCCAAAATATAAGAAAAAAATACTATAAGCAGCGTTTATAAGTAAGGCCCTAGATACTTAGGTACAACTAGGATAACATTTATTTCACAGAATTTACCCTACATAGATAGGTAAATACTAGGGGTGGGTAGCACCAGCTTACTTTAACTGCTAACTTTAACTGCTACCTGTAACCGTCCACCCTTCGCGGGGCGGGCTAATGTCAGACAGTAGGTAAACTATGGTGCAACTAGGCTGAGTTGCAGTTAAAGTTATAAATAAATATGTGTGAACGTTGCACACAGCGCCATCTAGCCCCAAGCTAAGCAAAGCTTGTACTATGGGAACCAGATAACTGATACAATACTAATATACTTTTTTGTTTGTAAATACATACATAGAATACAATATAACACCCAGACGCAGAACAAACATCTATGTTCACCACACAAATGTTTGTCCTGTGTAGGAATCGAACCCACAGCCCTCAGTTCAGAAGGCAGGGATACTACCAACTGAGCTATCGGGGTGAGCGGGGTCGGGTAGTTATGACGTCATTCAACATTTTTTTTGCCTAACGTTAACCATAATAACAGTAGGTGCAACCCACCGGGTTGGGTGGGTGTCGAGTGAGTTGCACCAGCTTACTTTAGCAATAACAATCATGGGCATTTCAGTTAAAGTACCGATATTTAAAAAATGTAACATCCTTCCTCTGCCATGCATCTACATCAAAGAAATTTGTATTTTCGTTAAAGCTAATTCACTTTTTTTCCATAAACGCAGTGAAATTATTAAACGACAGAAAAGAGCCAAATTTGTTAACCTACTGCATCAACCTCCTTGTCGTAAAGATATATATAAGAAAAATGTCTACAATATGTGCATATCAATATATAACTGTATACCTAATGATTTAAAAATGTTAACAGGCAATTTATTCAAGAAATCTTTGTATGACTGGTTATTACAACACACATTTTATAGTGTTAAGGAATTTCAAATGTACTGTAACAAAAATACTTTTTAATATTTGCACACTTGCATGCAAGTTGAACGCAATATGTCTACATGTGTTATTTTAAGACCTTCCTTGTGAATTGTGCTTGTGTTCTCGCAAATAAATGATTGATTGATTGCAAAAATTTGTTGACGTCATAACTTTAACTGTGATTATGGTGCAACTCAGCCTAAGTCTATGCTTTAATTATTCATTTAAGTACAATCAAAGATAAAATAACTTTGTCAAAAACTAAATTAAACTGTGACATTGCTTTGATATACCGATAAATTTTTCAAGTTTCGTGGAACTTCAGCTCCACAGAAATTAGTTCTACAACAAGCCTACAAAGTTTTTTTTTTTTAATCTGCTTTACCACAGACACTTGGGTCCGTGCTCTTTGTTAATTTATCATTTAATGTTATTTATTTTTTTATTTTATTGAACAAAATATCATACATGAGAGGACAATTAAGTACTTAACCTATTTTTTTTTGTTTTTTTTTTTGTTTTTCGATTTGTGTATACACCGCGAGCAGACCAGCTCCCGCCTACAAAGTTTTCCACCTTCTGCCACGGAGGTCATAGACCACTGACAAAAACTCAAAAAGATAGACAAGGATTGGTAGGTTTAATAATAATATGCTTACTAATATTATAGGAGGCATTGACTATACCTACTAGACCAATGATACCTACAACTTTCCCTCATACGAAAATTAGTGGTGTATTTCCACCGCTAAACCTTTGCGAGGAAACGGGACACCCAATATGTATTTTGTTCCATCCTGGGCCATTATTCCGTATCGATTCCTTACTTCGAAACCACGCGAATTTCTTGTCTTACATAAGAAATCTGCGAAACTGTATTCTCTATGAAACGAAAACAAAACCGCGCGAAATGAATTTGGAATTGGCGCGATTTGAACTGTCAAAAATCATATGTGTTACCGAGACGCGTTCCGAAACATCATCACATCAAAAGATATGACCACTTATGTCAATATATTTTATTCAAAATAAAGCTAATTTTAATGTAAAGTGAAGGTACATCTAACGCTGTGACACGATTTGAACAAGACACGATAACGACGTGGTTTCGTATCGTGTGGAATCTGTGTTTCCATAGAGAATAACCGCCCTGCTCTGTTCTTTGTAACTTCGTATGACTTTGTCTCGTTTTGTTATTTCGTTACCCCCTGCGCGCGCATGTGAGTCGTGTTTGTAGGTGAAATTATGTTCACGAGCTGTCAACGGGCTTTATAAATCTTTGACAGAAGGGTATATTACCCTCGCTACGCTTAGGATTCTACTCTAGCATCTTTCGCTTCAAACAATCGCTCTTACTCTAAATAGGTACCTACCTACATTGTTTTGGTCCCTTGTGACACAATGACACAACCTACTATTTTCCGTTATCGACCTGTATTTTTAGGGTTCCGTACCCAAACGGTAAAGCGAACTCTATATTACGAAGGCTCCGCTGTCCGTCTGTCTGTCTGTCTGTCACCGCTGTATCTCATGTACCATAACAGTTAGAGAGATGAAATTTTCACACATGATGTATTTCTGTTGCCGCTATACCTAACAACAAAAACCAGAATAAAATAAGAAAGGGGCTTCCATACAACAAACGTGTTTTGTTTGCTCATTTTTGTGGTACGGAACCCTTCGTGCGCGAGTACGACTTGGCCAGTTATTTGATTTAGCTATCTATACGTAATCTTGTTATTTAACCGTATTTTCAATAATTCCTGACCGTTAGACGAAAGAAATAGAATTAAGTACTTAAATCAAAAATATTATTCTTCATTAGACTATGAATTCTCATAATAATCCCATTGAAACTTACACAATTACACAATCAACCATTTTCTCTAATGTCAACAATAACACCGCCGCCATTTTGTTTTTTTCTAGAACATCTTGAGACCACAGAAGATGCAATCAAACCACGCTTATACGAAACGCTGATTACTCTGATTTCTGCCTCAGACGCGGCACGAACGCGGTAAAATGTGTTCGATTTTTAAAAAGTTACTGCTTTTAATCCACGGATTGTGCTCGGCCAGTTATCATGAACAATACAGAGGTTTGTTATTTTTTTATTGCTCTGATAAGAGAACTCTTTTCGGTACTTTTTTAACAAGGATGTATACATAGTTTTTTAAAGTTTTATCATGAGCAGGCAATGAAACTTCTTTTGTTTTTGTTTACGGTTTTTGGCATTCTTTTTTCAATTAATTATCAATTATTTTTATAATATCCTCTAGGTGTCCAACTAATTATTAGACTACCCCCAAGTTTGACATTTACTTTGTTTTAAATCTTATTGCAGAATTAAGTTCATAATATCGAAACTTAGATAATTAAGTATTAGGTATTATTATAATGCCTATGCTTGAATTGGTGTTTATTATGCAGGAGATTGAAAAAATATATAACTTTTAGGGTCATCATCATTATATTCAATCATTAATTTAGTACTATATTATTAAACCAAAATAAACTGGAAAATACGACATCCATTTCAGTATGAAATTAAGCGCGTTAACTCCTTTTTTAATGAATGAATTTCCAGTTCCCTCATCGTTTTCCGACCGCTGGGAGTCTTACGTATTCAATGACAGGGAATATCTGATCCAGAACCTGCCAGTCACGTGGGAAAATGCAAAGATATTGTGCGGGTAAGTAAACAATAAGTCTTCTTCTACTCAGTGTAGGCCAGCGATCAGCTAGGGGGTCTAGCAAAGATCCCTCACGTTAACTTCAAAATGTATTGAAATGACATTCGCTGCGGAAAAGTTAGCGATTTCCGAAATGTCATTTCAGTACATTTTGAAGTTAGCGTTTGGCGATAGCGTTAGCGCGAGGGAGCTTTAATAGACCCCCCTGGGCTGTTAAGAGCGGTCCATAAATTACGTGAAGATTTTAATTTTTTTATTTAAACCTTTTTTGTAACGGTCACCCATCCAAGTAGGTACTGACTGTAGCCAAAAGTGGCTTGAGTTTAGAACGGCTAGTCGATCTTCGCTATGACCGCTACAGAAAGACCACGTCGGCTAAGGCTGAAAGAATTCTTTTCAAATCAATTAACGATATAAATTAAAATATTGTAGAAGTTTGATTGTACGAAAATTAATGTCCGGCTTTAAGGACGGATGGGTGCGGGTACAAATACCGTTCGTAATTCAAAAAAAATCCTATAGTTACATTAAAATTACTGTAAGCACCTGTTGATATTTACTGCTAATAAATTATCAGTTTTACGTCTTACTTTTATATATATCATTTCAGCTTTTTATTTTGGGAATAAATACATAAATAACGACCAACGATCACATACATAGATCCTGGACCCTAACTAGGATTCCCTGTATCTAGGGACCCAGGAACTACGAAGATCAAGCTCCCACAACACCCAGGCACAGAACTAATATTTGCGCTTTTTTTCCTGTCCACAAATACTTGTCCTGTCGCGGGAATCAAACCAGCTGCCTCCGGGATAAGAGCCGACCTGCACAACCACCACACCACGGAGGTTATCATAATAAAAAGAACCTTACCTACCATACACACAGAATACCGCGGAGTGTCACATGGTAGCCAATACACCAGCCCGTTCAGGTGATCCTGACGGTCCAAGTTTAGGCATGGACTGTCCATTGTATACTCCTCATCCAACCATGGTGGTATCTGGAAGGTAGTGGAAGTTTTTTAGGAAGCATTCATGACGGGCCCGATAGCTCAGTTGGTAGTATCCCTGCCTTCTGAACTGGGGGCTGTGGGTTCCATTCCTACCCGGGACAAACATTTGTGTGATGAACATAGATGTTTGTTCTGCGTCTGGGTGTTATATTGTATTCTATGTATGTATTTACAAAAAAAAAGTATATAAGTATTGTATCAGTTATCTGGTTCCCATAGTATAAGCTATGCTTAGTTTGGGGCTAGAAATATCCACACATATTTATTTATTTATGCACATAACAGACTCACTCACTCGGAACTCTAAATTAATAAATCCACTATATTTTATGTTATTTAAGTTTTTGCTAATAAACTATCTCAGACCACAAAAAAAAACACACCACGGAGGCTGTCGTGTAACTTAAAAAAAATATTTTTTCAGTGGTCACCACAATGGCACTTTGGCTATCTTGGACACTAGGGAGAAAGCAGAATTCTTAGCGGAAGCGCTCTCTGAATCCCAGTTCGGTAAGACCGCTGTTTGGAGGACTGCACATTATCAGACGGAAGCCGTCCACTGCTGAACATAGGCCTCTCCAGAGCGCCACATTGAGCGGCTGCTCGCCTCCTGCATCTATCGACTCCCCGCGGCTTTCACCAGATCGTCAGTCCACCAAGTGGGGGGCCGGAGCTGCGTCTTCCGGTTCGCCACTCGAGAACCTTTCTTCCCCATCGGTTGTCAGTTCTACGAGCGATGTGGCCTGCCCATTGCCATTTCAACTTGCTAATTCTAACGATCGGTGTGTCGGTCATTGGACGCAGTTACTACCACAGAGCAAATAAACGTTTTTTCCTCTAGGTTCAAGACGTCATTTTTTTCAAAGCTCTGTGGTTACTACAAAATAGATCAGTTGAAATTTTCACAGATGATGTATTTCTGTTGCCGCTATAACAACAAATACTAAAAAACAGAATAAAATAAATATTTAAGGGGGCTCTCATACAACATCATCATCATCAAATCCTCGTCTAAGCGTTTCGCATCAAACTTTATAGTGCGAACAGCAAATGAATGGAATACCTTGCCGTCGTCCTTATTTCCATCTATCTATAACCTGGGTGTCTTGAAGTCGAGAGTGAACAGGTATCTTCTAGGCAAGCATGCACCACCGTAGGCCGCGTCATCACTTACCATCAGGTGAGGCAGTGGTCAAATGCTATGCCTATAAATTATAAAAAAACATCTGTGAATATTACTGTCTACACGGTTCATGAGATAGCCTGGTGACAGACGGACAGCGGAGCCTTAGTAATAGGGATCGCTTTACCCTTTAGGTACCTAAAAGACCCAATGTTTCAGCCATCGATTCCATATGGGTGGGCGCCCGTCGGGACTCCGCTGAGGACCCGGCGGGCTACAGATGGGGACAAGGGTTGGAACTCCGCCGCACATCCTTGGATGTATTGCCTAGCGAAGATGGGGATTCCGGGAAAAGGTTCCCTGTGGTAAACACTTTTTCCGAATTTATTACGTACCTACTTTATTCAAGGAGGATTCTCGGATATCGATTTTCATTTGTATCAGATACCCACCTAACTTTTTCTGTAATTTGGTATCTCTATAACCGCCATCTTAAATCGATTTTGTTGTTATTGTGTGTGGCTGGGTGCGGGGGGTGTGTGTTCGTGTAAGTCATAGTCATAGTCATAGTCATAGTCATAGTCATAGTCATAGTCATGGTCATGGTCATGGTCATGGTCATAGTCCAGTCTAAGTCAGGTAGATAGTTGTTGAGTGGTGGCAACTTTACTAGAAGCTTCTATGGAATTTTGGAAGCAACACGAAAAACCACTTTTCACCACATTATATCACATGCCCACACTCATGCATGATTCAGCACTTAATGTCTAAAATGCCACCAATTTTAAACAGGAAAAAGCACAAGTTTTGAGATATGAGAATGCAACGAGGTGAACTTTTTCGCGTTCCGGCCAAAACAGTTGCCGATTATGAGCAAAATAGACGTCGGAGTCGGGACCAACCACCGACCAAGATCACATTTGTTCACCTTGGTCGGGTTGGTGTAAAAACCGACCGTGTGGGTGCGCATACGACCAAGGTCGGTCACAAATGTGACCTTAGTCGGTGGTTAGTCCCGATCGTCTATTTCGCTCATTATTCTTTTATTTTCGCTGCAGTGGTTAAACCGCACACACGTGCCAGTACCTGAGGGCGGAGCAGACTGCGTGGCGCTAGAGCGAGTGCAGCACGACAAGCCCGTCTTCCTTGACCTACCTTGCTCGCTTGAACGGGCATTCGCGTGCGAAAGAGGTATTATGCCCTTTTATCTCTTTCATTGATCTTAGGCCTCGAGCGGGAATATCCAGGGAATGAGCAGCAGCAATGGATGAGGCCTATGTTCAGCAGACGTCTTTGGGCTGTTGATGAGTATTCTCCTCGGTACATTGAAATCTACTGCAATCACCAAGCCGCCTGCCAAGCCTGGTGGCTTTGGCTTCCTATGATAAGCATCCGAAGTGGCTTTGTATGGGGAGTCTGTGTTCAGCAGTAGGAGTCTTCCTGCTGATGGCAGTTGGGCATTTGCCTGAGAGGCAAGTGAGCGTCATAACATTACGTGAAGCGTTTAAGAGGGGAGGGGACCGAGCCGAATCTCACCCAATCTCACGTGGGGGTTGTGTCTCAGCAAATATCAAGTAATTATTTACTTCCGCAAGAAAACAGTTTTTTTTTTTCATTAAAAAATGTTTCTCTAACAAAATGTGGGTAACCCCACACAATAATTCGACAGCCTCTGTGGTGTGGTGGTTGAGCAGGTCCGCTCATAACCCGGAGGTGGGGGTTCGAGCCCCGCAACAAGACAAGTATTGGTGCCCGAAAAAAAAAGCGCAAATACTTGTTCTGTGTGTGGGTGTTGTGGGAGCATGGCCCTCGTAGTTCCTGGGTCCCTAGATACAGGTAATCCTAGTTAGGGTCCAGGATCTATGTATGTGATCGTTGGGCGTTAAAAATAAAAAAAAATAAAAAAAATAGTCAAACAATACAAAGTAGTACAGTAGCGCACGATTCTTTAACTGTCACTTCCAAGCAAAAAACATCTCACGTGAGATTAGTGCGAGGGGGTTGAGCTAAATCTCACGACAACTTACCAAGGAGGGAGAGCGGTTCAAAAATTGCCATGAGTGCCTCAAGTAATTATCAGATAGGTACACTATTGAAACAGCACCAGCATTTTCCTGGGTCTGCTTTATAATTTACTGCGATCACCAAGCCGCCTGCCTAGCGTGGTGATAGGGCAGGCTTATGTCCAGCAGAGGACATGCATCCTCCCAATTAAGTAAAATGAAATGAAATGAAAAGCAAAATGAATAGCCAGTTTTTGCGGGAACGCGGAAAAGTTCACGTCGTTGCATTGTATTATTTTTCAAAACTTTTGCTTTTTCCAGTGTTAATGTTTAAAATTGGTGGCGTTTTACGCATTAAGTGCTGAATTACGAGCATGAGTGAGGGCAAGTGATATAATGTGGTGAAACGTGATTTTTCGTGTTGCTTACAAAACTCCATAGAAGCTTTTAGTAAAGTTGCCACCACTTTGCTGGAGCATGACTTAGACTGGACTATGACTATGACTAGGACATGACTGCGTGAAATATTTTATAACACGATGAAAATATAATACTTGACACTGGCTAAATACACTATGTGTGGAGCCAAATTATACGAAAAAAAAAAATGAATAGCAAGTCCAAATAATATCTCCAGACTCTCGACAAGAGGTGCGCATAACGGAACTGAAAACTGTCCGGTGCCGGACCGGGTTGTACAGAGTGTTCGATGGACGTATGGAGTGGAAGCGAGCTGCTGCTTACTGTCTGCTCCGGGATATGACGTGAGTATGAGCCAGTATACGACACCAAAAGACGTAGACACAGTGTAGACCCCCCCACTAGGAGGACCAACGATCTGGTCAAACCTGCGGAGAGTCTGGATACAAGAGGCAAACAGGCGCTCAAATTAGCTCTCTATGGGGGAGGCCTATGTTCAGCAGTGGATGTCTCTTGATGATGATTGGATATCAGCGTAACGGACACTCACCTCACTAGAAAGTCAACGTAGCCCGTAGAACAGTCGCGACTTTCCATAGGGACCCTCCAGTGCTCCGTTGCTCCAGTGGACATAACGTTCTCGATACCATGATGCCCTTGAGCTAGTTGCCCCGCACTTTTGATGCCTGGTTGCTTGGTGCACCCATCCACACGCTTGGTGATGCTGTGAAGGTGAGATAAAGCATTCAACCGTTCAAAAGACGTGACTATGGTGAAAGCTACTAAGTGGTAGGACTTTTCTGCAAAGTTCGTCTAGCTAGGTACCACCGCTTTGCCAGTTATTCTGCCGCCAAGCAGTAGTGTGCAAGCACTACTGTGTTCCGGTTTGAAGGGCATTGTAGCTAGTGAAATTACTGGGCAAATGAGACTTCATGACCTGATTACACAGTGTAGTAATCTGATTACTAGACTGTGTGTCTCAGGATGACATGCGCAGTGCAGTGTCATGCGAAACTTTATTCTTTTAAAGTTCCGAGTGACACTTCAACTGTTATGGGCGGCCGTGTCGCTTAACATCAGGCCAACGACTAGCTCGTTACGTCATACATTCTCATAAAAGAAAAAAGTGGCTAAGCGATAAACTATGTTAGAGTTTTTAACCGACAAACCTTGGTTCAAAATCCACCGATAGCTTTACAAGTTACGTCCGGAATTTGCACTCGCTCATACACCGGTGAAGGAAACCATCGCGAGGGAACCGGCATGTTCAAGTATCACAACATTCGAGAACATGTGCCAACAACCAACCCGCACTTGGCTTATAGTCTACGTGGATTATAGTCTACACTCTCCATGTGAGAGAAGGCCCGTGTCCCAGCTGTGGGAACGTCAGGCTGATGACGAATCACTCAATAAACGGCATTTTTATTTGAAACTACTTTTTAAAATCAATGTCCAATATTCCAGGTTGGCCAATATAGCAACTACGAGATGTCTGAAGAAACTTGGCATGGCTATGCTGAAGACCCGACCAAGTAACTACAATTTATCCTACTGCATTTCTTTCCACCAGCGCACCTAATTTCCCAGAGCTTATACTTTTATTGCACATGCCGAGTTAGCGAGTGAAACAGTGCGGAGAAGCGGACGGCTGGGTACTCGGCCTAGGAAATAGTACAGGATCTCTCGGGCTGTTGCCAGATCGAGCGCTCGGCCGTGGGCACTGTCTTGCCACTCTACTCGGTAGGTGTAATCAGGCTATCACAGCGTGTATCATTTTAAAAGAAAGGAAAAAAAGGGGAAAGGTGTTCGGGATTTCCCTGCGAGATAAGATCCGGAACGAGGAGATCCACTGAAGTAACCGATATAGCTCTTAGAATTAGCAAGTGAAGTGGCAACGGGCAGGCTAAATCGCTCGTAGAACTGACAACCGATAGAGAAGAAAGGTTCTCGAGTGGCGACCACGAACTGGAAGACGCAAGGTAGTGTACGATATAAAATGGTTTCAGGTATAGAGAATGCGTGGGTGGGAGCCAAGGGCACCCTGGGCCGTTGGAGCTGGATTGATACGGGCATCAGCATCTTCCAGACCCCTGCCTTTTCCGACACCCCTGCTAACCTGTGGCCACCTATGAGGTATGGTTATCAATTTGCAGGGTTGCGGCTTCCTGCCTGCCAAGCGCGGTGGTTATAGCAAACCCTCTCATTGGGGATGGAATATATTCAGTAATAGTAGGTAGAGTGTGAGTCAAACCCAATGGCGGCTGTGAAGTCGGCGACAAGCGCTGCGTTAGATCTGCGCGGGAAGAGGTAAGCGGTGTGCAACTGTGCGCAGCGTGCGAAGGGCTTGCAGCGCACTTCACTCTATTAGGTGGTAGGACTTTTCTGCAAAGTTCGTCTAGGTAGGTACCACATGGCTTTACCAGTAACACTGCAGCTGTTATGGGCCAAATGTCTCGTTACGCGATTCATAAACAAAAATGTAATAATTTCAGAGACAGAACAACTGTGAAACAAAGTGGTTGTCTCCAACTAGATCGTCACGCGTCACATCCACCTGTCTTCATGGAAGCGAGATGTGATAGGAAGATGCAGTTCATATGCTACCAAGGTAAACTGTTGTTAAAATAGAAGTCAGTACTAGGCGGTAGGACTCTTCTGCAAAGTTCGTCTAGGTAGGTAGCGCCGCTTTGCCAGTTATTCAGCCGCCAAGCAGGTGTAAGCACTACTGTGTTCCGGTTTGAAGGGCATTGTAGCTAATAAAATTACTGGGCAAATGAGACTTTATGACCTGATCACATAGTCTAGTATTCTGATTGCTAGACTGCGTGATGTCTCAGGATGACGTGCGCAGTGCAGTGTCATGCGAAACTTTATTATTTTAAGGTTTCGACTTCCGAGTGACTTTGCAACTGTTATGGACTTAACATCAGGTGAACGACTACCTCGTCCTCGTCGCATCATTCATTCTCATAAAAAAGTAAAGTACCCATAACACCCTGACCATGCAGTCCCGGCATAAGATAAGATAAGATAAGATAGATAAGATAAGATAATTTTTATTGCCAAAATGAAATGTTACAGTTAGAACTGAGCTAGAAACTCTACTAGTGATGGATTAATTAGCATTCACATTCATTTATAGCATGTGAAAACTCTATTAGCATTTCGCAAATGACATGTAGTTGTGAAATTCTGTGAAATATGAAATTTCGTTTCAATGAGGTGTTTAATTAAAAAAAAAGCTGTAATTTTATAAAAATCTGATAGATGGCGTTATAATGGGGGTTTTTCGTTCTGTCATTGGTAAGATAATTATGTATCGAGTTTAGTATTCTATCCTTATTTTATGGAAGACATATAACTCTATTAATCTCTATATTTGGAATAAATGTTTTTTCTTTCTTTCTTTTTCTTTCTAATGGCTTTCTATCGACAAATCGACAACGAATTCTGTGATCCAATCAACTGAATTTGACTTTTCCTTATACTCCGTGGTTTGAAACTACGACCATGTTTGAAATACGTCGTTACTACGCCATCTAGTAACAGAAGCGGAACTAGTTTTTTTTTTAAACAAAACGTCTCATTAAATTCATTTTGAAGTTACCTTTTAATATAATATAAAGTTTCATTTCATGTTTATTTTCATTTTTCATTTATTTTGCATTTCATTTTAGCAAATAGCATAGCAATAGCAATTAGCATGCTAACACTCGTGAATTAGCATGTTATGAAATTTACGCAAAATCGCATTAATTGCCATCGCTGAACTCTACACACAGTGCATAATATCTTCCTGCGAGTGCCGTAAGAGCCGGCTAGGGGAATATCCAGGGAATGGGAGCAGCATTCTTCTCGGTACATTAAAATCTTCTACGTTCACCAAGCCGCCTGCCAAGCGTGGGGATTATGGCGAACCTTATACTTAAGTTGTAAAACCATTTTCAGGGGTATCCAGCTTAAGATCTTCAGACGCGCCACCTAGCGACGACCTCTATTACTACGTATTAGTGAGACAACTATTATACTGGCAACACGCTTTCGAGAACTGTATCAAGATGAATGGAACCCTCGCGTCGCTGGACAGCCAAGAAGTCCTCGTACAATTGCTTCTGGTGATGGGAGAAAATAAGGAGGAACGTGAGTTTGTTTTAGCGTCATCTATTGGTGGATAGGGCGAACTAAACTAAAAGTTTTCGCGCCATCTGTTGGTTGAAAAGGCGAATTAAAGTATTTTTAACCTTATATAATCAAAGTAGCTTTCTTTCCAACATCTTTATCATCCTATAAAGAAGGGCACGTTATTATGGGTAATTGGTAATTGGGTGTGTTATTTGCGCGTTTTGATTATTTTAATGTGGTGAATATTTTGTTTTCCTATTCCAGCCGTAAACCACGTGTGGATTTCCGGTCGCCTAAACATGACTAAAGATGTCACCACCGATACTGTCAACTACGGTTGGTATAATCCCACTAGTGGGAAGAGAATACCAGATACCAAGAGTTTTGGGGACTCTATGCTTTATGTAGGTATTGGCTTTGGTTTCTGTAGTTACAAATATTGGCCGACAGATGGCGAATCAATCAATTTCCAATTTTAAACACTGGAAGCTCATTTTTCTTAGCTTTTTAAGAGATGGAATGAGACGAGATTATACAAGGTGACCTTGAATTGGTATGTTATCCCGAAAGGGGGTAAATCTGCACCCCAAGGTAGAAAATGTTTCTGCTACGAATTTACTAAGTTAATAGTTTTTCATTGAAGAAATGCCATTTAAAGTTTACGTTCGAAAATAGCCTTAGCGCAGCTAGGTGGTTAAACTTCGCCCATGACCGTCTGCACATAAATGAGTTTAACGACCTGTGTTTAGAAATGAATTTATGGTATCATGTTAACTCTTATAGCGACCGCACATGCAATATTACGAGTGGATTTACTTTTTACCATGGAGGTTTGGAAACACCCGGTTTCAAGTAAGGATCTCACAACTTGTAGGGTATTATGGTCCCAGTCCCCCCATTTCGGGATAACATACCAATTCAAGGTCACCTTGTATAGGTCGGTATGAGGTGGCAGGCCTTTTCTGCAAAGTTCTTCTAGGTAGCTACCACTTCTTTGCCAGTTATTCTACCACCAAGCAGTAGTGTGCAAGCACTACTGTGTTCCAATTTGAAGTGCTTTGTAGCTAGTGAAATTGCTGGAAAAATGAGACTTCTCATTCATTAATTATCATTGCCCAGTAATTTCACTAGCTGCAATGCTCTTCAAACTGGAACACAGTAGTGGTTGCACACTACTGCTTGGCGGCAGAATTACTAGCAAAGCGGTGGTAGCTGCCTCGGATGTCTCAGGATGACATGCGCAGTGCAGTGCCATGGGAAACTTTATTATTTTAGAGTTCCAAGTGATACTGCAATCTGTTATAGGCAGCCTATGCTTCCTAAAACTTCCACTACCTTCCAGATACCACCATGGTTGGATGAGGAGTATACAATGGACAGTCCATGCCTAAACTTGGACCGTCAGGATCACCTGAATGGGCTGGTGTATGGGCTACCATGCGACACTCCGCAGTATTCTGTGTGTATGATAGGTAAGGACCTTTTTACTATGATAGCCTACGTGGTGTGGTGGTTGAGCAGGTTGGCTCATAACCAGGAGGAGGAGGGTTCAATTCCCGCAACAGGACACTGAAAAAAGTCGAAGTACTTGTTGTCTGGGTGTTGTGGGAGCATGGTCCTCGTAGTTCCTAGATCCCTAGATACAGGGAATCCTAGTTAGGGTACAGGATCTATTTGATTGTTGGGCATTATATATTTATTATTATTTTTTATTTTTATTTATTAATACTTTTAAATTAGGGATCAAATTTAATTCAATCGCCTTAATTTTATACTGCTTTTTATAAGATGTGTGATAAAATAAATATTCGTTTCGGTTTATAAATTTAATAATGGCAATAACTGAGGTAACAAGCAAATAAAAAATTTAAAAATTGATGTCTTTCAAATACCATTAAATTTTTTGTCAAACATCAATTTTATAATATTTTTACATACATTTGTCACCTCAATTATGTCCAGAAATCTCAAAAATTGAATAACTAGTATTAATACTTCAATTTCAAATGCTTTTTTTTCAGAGAAGACATTGAAAACATCATCAGCACCTTCAAGTGATGTTGCGACATCGGATAATTAAACTGCTGTGAAATAATACCTATGATGATATAAAAATGTTATTTCATAAGGAAAAAATATTTTTTTTATTTATTTTAAGTTATTGTACCTAATAAACTTACATATTCTTCCTTAATAAGCTATTTTTAACTTAAGTGTGAAGTCATTTATTTTACTTGTATTAAAAAAATTATAAAATCCTTGCATAAACATAAAAAAGTTAATAGCAAACCAATATACAGGGTTACAGGAAAAATTGTGCTAAATCCGTTAAGGGTGTGGAGTACCCATCATTTCTGACTTATTTCACTAACAAAACACCCTAGCCTAAACTTAACCCTTTTCGGGGGTTGGAGCTGCATCTTCCAGATTGTAGTCCCCACTCGAGAATCTTTTTTCCTCATCAACAGACAGTTCTATGAGCAATGTGGCCTGCCCATTACCTTTAAAAGGCCACTTAATAGTTCAAAAAAAAAACTAATATTTAACTTACAACAATTTATTAACCATCAATCCTTAATCTTTTCAATCCACCGTGAGTTAACTTTGCTAAGCTCTTTACAGTTATCATTCATAGATGCCAGTCCTCGCTTGAATGTGCGTAGATGGTCCAAATATGCTCGGAGACTGCTGTTCATTGCATGGATAGCTTCTAACTCTTGTTCTAGCTCCTGTGTACTCTTCTGAAAACACCACACAATTCATTATGTTTCTATTTAAACTATGTTTATTCAGTTTATACAACTGTCAATTCCTAAACAGTGTAGAGTTGTGGACTGTTTTTGATATTAGCTTAGTTTACTTTATCTAAAAAGAAAATTCTTAACAAAAACAAACATATTTAATTTTGAATTATTAATTTTACCTCTCGTATATTAGAAGTCATTGAAACACTAGACATGTTTAGTAAATACTACAGGAGAGTAATTTACTGTTTTGACGATTTTAATTAGTTGGAGGGAGAGCAATTAGCGAGAAAATTAAGATTCATTAAATTAATTCCATCAACTACTCAACTGGCGGTTTTTTTTCAAATTTCATAAAGTGCAATGAGTGCTACCACCTGTAAATTTCAAATTCTGCCATAAATAGGCTAGAAATCTGCCCATGCCGATTTTATATTTGCGATAATTATTGATGCCCCAAGTTTCATAGTCTTATGGACCGGCCAGACTTGAAGGAGAACGGCCAAGATTCACTATTCACTATCCTCTAAGTTATTGTAGCGCGTTGTAGCGCGCTAACCCGGACACACTCAATTTTTTTGCCTGCTGCGCGACTGGATGTGCGCTAAATAAAATGGAGGAAGCAGTAGGGAGTATACTCAAATGGCTTAGATAAGTGTTGTCAGTTAGGTTACAACGGCTCCAGCCAAATATCGAGTCAACGAACTTGAAGTAAAAATCGGAAATATTGTTGACACTTTTGTCACAAATTAAAAATATCTGCTAAAAATTTGACATACATTGAAGAACATTCACACTGTCTAGTCTAGTCAGTGTAAAAAGAATTAAATCTGTCGAAATGGCAGAAATCTGCCACAAATGTTCAAACTGGAATGTAAACATGCCACAGATTCTTGACATTGACACTTAACCTGTAACGTTCGCCCACAGAGTAACAAGAAGAGAACATGTCAGTGTAGAATTTTCTGATTGGTTGTGTTAAAAGTTTTTTGAAGTATGTAGTGTGTTACCATATACAAGATTTTTTATTACACCAATTTTAAATCACTGCAGAGTTAGCTTTGCCAGAATATAATACATTAGTTTCGCACTAAATTGCCCAGACTGATGGATTCTGTAACTGAATGTAGATTTGTAGATCTTAAATGCGCAGTTTTTCTCGTGTAATTTTAACATTATTTACCTTTCGCTAGATGTTGTAGCGACACAAACATATTGCGCATGCATTGATTTCTGCTGACAATAACGATCGCAATTCATGACGCAAAAATGATAGTAAAATGGCATTGTTGACAGCAGTAGTGTGGTGTGACTATAGGATAGTGAGACAATTGATCACAGATGATGTATTTCTATTGCCGCTATGACAATAAATAAGTACTAAAAACAGAATAAAATAAATATTTAAGTTGGCTCCTATAGAACCAACATAATTTTTTTGTTTTTAAATATAATGGTACGGAACTCTATGTGCATGAGTGCAACTTGCACTTGGGTGGTTATTCTCTACAAATATTCGTACCTTTGCAAATTACGGTAGATTTCGTCACCGTTTTCAAGCATCAACGGTAGGTGGTAAATAAGCGCAGATTCGGACAGCGAAGGAATGGAACACCTTACCAGCGTCATTGTTTCCTGACA
The DNA here is from genome assembly GCA_963580505.1 of Ennomos erosarius. Classification (NCBI taxonomy): domain Eukaryota; kingdom Metazoa; phylum Arthropoda; class Insecta; order Lepidoptera; family Geometridae; genus Ennomos; species Ennomos erosarius. The sequence goes on from OY757004.1 coordinate 7,041,675, forward strand.
AATATAATCTGGGAGTTTTTAAGGCTAGAGTGAACCGGTATCTTCTAGGCAAGCATGCTCCATCGTCGACCGCGTCATCACTTACCATCAGGTGAGACCGTGGTCAAATGTTAGCCTATTGATGATAAAAAAAAAAAAAAAAAGATTACGGGGTATTTACCGTAATTACGGTACACATGGCAGCACTGGTCTACCTACACGCATATTATGATGTTGTAGATGACCAAGTAGCGCCATATGACCGGCAGAGGAGAACGCATTGCATTGCCCTTCCTCGTTTAAATGCTCTATGTCTGAAAGTATATAAGTCCTGCGTCACACGGACTGTCGTTGCATGCATGTCCAGTTTTATACCATAGACAATGGGTAATTATTACCTGTGGTTATTAGTTGGCTCGTTCATTTCGTTCTTTCGTTTTCGTTCAAGTTGTTCGTTCGTACGTAATTCTCAACAACAAAGTGAGCGGTGTAATATTTTAGCAGATAAAAATTACTAAAATAGTAATAAGCAAGTAATTTCCTTCAAACATGAGCGCCCCTAATGGGATGCTTTACGGTGGAGATGAGATAGGTGCACTAGTGTTTGATCCTGGGCACCATTCATTGCGCGTAGGTTACGCACAAGAAGACACTCCGAAGGCTGATATTCCCGCTGTTATTGGCGTTGGGCCTTCCACTCACATACCAGAGCCCGAAGAGAAGCTCCCTGATGGCACTGTTACTCAGAGCGGTAAGTTTTATGAAATTTTTTATGGTTAGTGTTTCGGTGATGATCAGCCGAATTGTGCATATTATACACCATAAGAGCATGTAGGCTAGTAATTCGATTAGTGTTGCTTCCCATTATCCAAAGTTACACTACAGTATATTATATTAGATGTACCAGATGTACATCAACTATTGCTGGGGTTGGAGGGGCAGGAGCTCTTGAAGCAGGAAGAAAATACTTGTTGCTGGTGTACTGGTAACTGTTTATTCTTGAAGCTGTTTACTGTTTGGAGGCTGGAACGATACATGCCAGTAGCGGCTACGCGCTCTATATTTATACAATATTTCCTTAACGAAAAGCTGCGTTCTTATTCGCTAGCCAATTACAGACGTACTCTTTCAACCAATTGGGAGACTTTGTGGAATTTTCCATTACATTTTCTGTCCCCGTCTTTCTTTTTATGGAAATTTCCGTATGCAATGACCAATCAGAGCTCGCTACATATTTCTATACAAATTTACTATTTAACCTCGTTTCCTTACCTTTTAGAGAGCACTCTACTATTCTAACATGGATCTTTACTTAAAAGAGAACACTATTCTAACATGTAATTATAAACTATGATTAACTACATGTTACTATTTTGGTACTGATATAACCGACCTACTATTTACCTATCTACCTATGTACCTATGTACCTATTTACCTACACACCTACCTATGTACCTATGCACTGTCTGTTTATCCCAATCATTATTGCTTTATTTACCCATCGAGACTTAATCTATTTTACATAGGTAGCTTATGTATTACAGTATAACATAATTATTCATTAAATAGATGTTTCGACGACGTTGTCCTGCACATCTCTCCCGCCGTGTGGCTCCGTCACATCTTCTACCGGTGCTGGATCAACGTCTTCAATCGGCAGGATCACCATTTTCCGTACTGGCCTTCGCAGGACTCCTCCTTTGGTCTTGATGTCCACGGTGCGCACGATGTCGTCCGGCCCGGGGTACGTTGCTATAACTTTGCCTCGGATCCAGATGTTGCGAGGCAAGTTGGCGTCAATCAGTTGGACTAGATTTTCAACTTTGACTATAGGGCCTCGTCCGTGAGGCTCCCGCCGGTTTTGAAGCTCGGGGAGAAACTCGCGCACCCATCTCGTCCAGAATGTATCGGCTAACCTTTGTGCTGCTCGCCAGCTGTTCTTTGAGACGGTGATCTTATCGTTGAATTCGCCTGGTGTTGGTACTCGCCCAGGTCCTCCCAGGAGCCAGTGATTTGGTGTCAGGGCTTCCGGATCTTCTGCATTGACTGAGACGTGTGTCAATGGTCGACTGTTGACCGTATACTCTGCTTCGGCCAGCAGTGTCGTGAGGACCTCTTCTGAAGGACTTCTTTCGTGGAGAGTTGCTGTCAGGGCTGTCTTCACCGATCGTACCATTCTTTCCCAGGCTCCTCCCATGAACGGTGCGCCAGGTGGGATGAAACGCCATGAGATCGTGCGTTTCGCCGCTTCTTCTGATGTCGCTTCGTCGATGGCTCGTCGCAGCTCTTTGTCCGCTCCCCTCAAGTTGGTGCCGTTGTCTGACCAGATTTGAGTTGGGCAGCCTCGTCGTGCAATCATGCGTCTGAGTGCCATGATCGCTGAATCTGTGGTGAGCGATGCTGCCACTTCCAAATGTATCGCTCTCGTGGTCAGACAGGTGAAGATGGCCACGTATCGTTTTTGATGAGTGCGACCAACGGTGACTGTCAGCGGGCCAAAGTAGTCCACGCCCGTGAACGTTAAGGCTCGTCTGTGGTGCGCCAGACGACACGGCGGTAGATCTCCTGTTATTGGGTACGGCGGTGCTTGAGTCTTCATTCTGCAGTGTAGACATTGGCGTACTAACGTGCGGGTTATTGGTCGCAGACGTAGTACCCAATACTGTTGGCGACATTCATTTACTGTAGCTTCGACGCCAGAGTGATGTAGCTGTCGATGAATGCTCGTTATCCAGAGTTTTATCGTAGGATGATTTCCGTCGACGATCATTGGTCTTTTGATGCTCTCTGTTTTTCTGATGCAGTGCAGCATCCTGTTGTGGAAGAACTTGCAGTCATTGATACCGCAAGTCTTTTCCCGGCAGCTGTGAATTCTGTTGCTGCAGCGCAAGGATTGAAAGCACCGACTCTTTTTCTTCACGGTGTCCCATCTTGCGTTTTCATCTGCGTTCTTAAACTTCCTGCAGTCCATCGGTGTGTGACCTGTGTCGTCACATACTAGGCACTTTGCTGTTGACTGCTTCTCTGTTTCTGTATGCACGTTGCGTGTGTGCTTGTTCAGTTGTGTAGGCTGCGGCTGTGAGCCCACTGGTTTAGGTTGTGCGTAGGGCGCACGCAATTCAGTTTCTTTCTTCAGGGATTTCTCGTACTTGAGCAGTTCAAGAGTTTCTTTTGTTTGCAGTGTCATTGCTAAAGAGAGTTGCGGAAAGTCTGGTTTAGGGCAGACTCCCACTGTTACCGACGATATCTGCCGTTGTGGCTGTTCATCGTCTTCATTTCTTCTGTGTACGTGTGTCTTCTGTTCTTTGATCGAAGACTTGGGTCCCGTATTCTGTTTTTCAATCTGTGGTTCGGGCCCTCTGTTCTGTTCTTCGATCAATGGTTCGGGCCCCTGGTTGCCCAACCAGGCACTCACACGTACTTTGGCCTCTATCTTGGAGGACATGGAGACGACGTCTTCATCATCAGGAACTTCTGTTTCTGCCGCTGCTAGTCGTACTGCGGCTATTGGTACTGCGGCTCTTTGCGAGAGGTCTGGTTGAGGACAGACTCCCGCCGGTACTGATGGTATCTTCTGTTGTCCCTGTTCATTGTCTTCGTTTATTCTGTGTACGTGTGTGTTCTGTTCTTCGACCGATGGCTTGGGTCCCGTGTTCTGTTTATCGATCTGTAGTTCGGGCCCTTTATTCTGTTCTTCGGTCGGAGGTTCAGCCCCCTGATGTTCCAACCAGGTGCTCACACGTGCTTCGACTTCTGCCTTGGTGTAAACGGAGACGTCTTCATCATCAGTATCTTCTGTTTCTATTGTGGCTAGTCGTGCTGCGGCTAGTTCCACCTTTAGGCGCATAAGCTCTTCCTTGGCTTTCGCGACCTTTCGCGCTTTTGTGCGCGACTGTACTGTTCTGACCGAACCCCCATGCTTGCGTGGGTTCGGGGGCTTGTCTGCGGCGGTGAGACAAGCTTCCTTTCTTCTGTTTTCTGTTTCGCCCTGCCTGGCTTTAGGCGGGACGGGCTGTTCGGCTGTTGATGTACCCGGCCTCACGATGAGCTTCGCTGTTGTACCAGTAGCCTCCGTCACGTTGGAGCGTGTGACGGAGGGATTGGCGGCGGATGCGTCCGCCATCGTCGCTGTCGAATCTTCTGTCGTCGTGGTTGCAGTCGTCTCGGTCCATACGCTTTGTGAAGTAGCGGTGGTACCAGAGGACGACGACTGCTTGGCCTCTTCCGCAATGAGACGGCCTTTGCTGCTGGAGCGGGTGTTCGGCATTTCGAGCAGCTTCGATATTCTTCTTGTTTCAGTTCGGAGACTTCCCTCGTTATCCGGCGCTCGATGGACCAGCCAATGTACCAGATGTACATCAACTATTGCTGGGGTTGGAGGGGCAGGAGCTCTTGAAGCAGGAAGAAAATACTTGTTGCTGGTGTACTGGTAACTGTTTATTCTTGAAGCTGTTTACTGTTTGGAGGCTGGAACGATACATGCCAGTAGCGGCTACGCGCTCTATATTTATACAATATTTCCTTAACGAAAAGCTGCGTTCTTATTCGCTAGCCAATTACAGACGTACTCTTTCAACCAATTGGGAGACTTTGTGGAATTTTCCATTACATTTTCTGTCCCCGTCTTTCTTTTTATGGAAATTTCCGTATGCAATGACCAATCAGAGCTCGCTACATATTTCTATACAAATTTACTATTTAACCTCGTTTCCTTACCTTTTAGAGAGCACTCTACTATTCTAACATGGATCTTTACTTAAAAGAGAACACTATTCTAACATGTAATTATAAACTATGATTAACTACATGTTACTATTTTGGTACTGATATAACCGACCTACTATTTACCTATCTACCTATGTACCTATGTACCTATTTACCTACACACCTACCTATGTACCTATGCACTGTCTGTTTATCCCAATCATTATTGCTTTATTTACCCATCGAGACTTAATCTATTTTACATAGGTAGCTTATGTATTACAGTATAACATAATTATTCATTAAATAGATGTTTCGACGACGTTGTCCTGCACATTAGATGTCCACATTAGATGTAACATAGGCCTCCACCCAGCGCCATCCTAAGCGGCTCCTTGCCTCCTGCATCCATCAGCTCCCCGCGGCATAACTAGATCTACCGTTGGTCCACCTAGTAGGGAGCCTACGCTGCATCTTCCAGTTCATGGTCGCCACTCTAGAACCTTTCGTCCCTACCGGTTGCCAGTTCTCCATGCGATGAGGCCTGCCCATTGTCATTTCAACTTGCTAATTCTAAAAGCAATACCTTTTATTGCAGGCTCCAAATCAGGCGGTGAGCTCCGCCACTACATTGATGTGAACGAGCTACATGTTCCACGGCCCAACATGGAAATACAGACGTACATGAAGGATGGTCAGGTTGACAACTGGGATCTCTTTGAGAAGATGCTGGATTATTGCTATGCTAAGGTGAGACTATTGGGATTCAATGTGCATTCAAAGTGATATTTCATGCGATCTGTTGCACCTGCAAGTAATATTTTTTTTACTAGGCAGTAGTACTCTTCTTTAAAGTTTGTCTAGGTAGGTATCACTAGGTAGGTGCCAGTTATTCTGCTGCCAAGCAGTAGTGTGCAAGCACTACTGTGTTCCGGTTTAAAGGGCATTGTAGCTAGTGAAATTATTGGGCAAATGGGACTATGTCACGGTCTAGTAATCTGGTTACTAGACTATCCCCCATATTCTAAGATGTTACCTCGAGATTACTCCACTCGCCTCAACCTCGAATTAACCTCATTTTTGTGTTTTGGTATTTTTAGTTGACAATAAATAATCAAACGAGAGAAGCGAAGCAACTGTCAACTCAAGTTATGTCACGATGTATTTTGAGTTTCCCTCAAATTTAAGTAGAAGTCAAGTGAAGGATTTTTGGAGAATGTTTCGGAATATGAGGGTTAGTGATGTCTCAGGGTGATGTGCATAATGCAGTGCATTGCAAAACTTTAACTGCAACTGTTATGGGTGGCTGTGTTGCTTAACATTAGGCGAACGGCCAGCTCATCACATTGTTTGTTAACATAAAAAAGCTAACAGTCTATTAGTAAGAAAAAATCAGACTTAGGCTACTTTTTTATTATGTCCTCTGCAGGTAATCCGCTCACCATCAGAGCACCATCCAGCTCTATTCACGGAAGCGGTGTGGACGACTCGACCGGCCCGGGAGAAGTTAGCAGAACTTCTGTTCGAGAAGTACAATGCACCAGCATTCTTCTTGGTAAAGAATGCAGTGCTCGCTGCGTTTGCTAACGGGAAGTCAACGGCTTTGGTTGTGGATGCCGGTGCTAGTCAGACTTCAGCTGTGCCAGTTATAGACGGGTAAGGGAAGATTTTAAATTATATAAGTTAATTCTTTATTTATGTATTGTATGTATTTACAAACAAAAGTATCTATTTATTATATCAGTTATCGAGTTCCCATAGTACAAGCCATGCTTAGTTTGGGGCTAGACGGTGCTGTGTGAAATGTTCACACATATTTATTTATTTTAGTTTGACTGTAAAATAAATGTGTGGATTGTGGCGTAAAGGTCTTGGCGGTCTTCATACTCATGGCGTGTTCCTATTCATGGTGCGGTGGACTCCAAGGAAACAACGATTCTCGGGAACAAATAAATATTATATTGAAACGGTAAAATACATACTGATAAATCAAAATAATAAACTACTACATGACGCGGTTGTGGTGGAGAGACGACTGAGGAGACAAGAGCGGCGCGGTGGCCGCGTGTAACTATTTCTGCTGCGTTTGCATTCTGGCCCCCACATGGATATTTCACACAGCGCCATCTAGCCCCAAGCTAAGCTTTTTTAATATTTATATACTTACTTATTAATTATACCATATACTACTCGTTAATAATTTTATTATATACAATTTCCCATCGTCTAAGACGTTATTTCTGTTAATTTCTTTATTTTTAATTAATTATTTCATATTGTAGGTACCCAATCTTATAAGTAGCTTTAGCCTCCTAAATGTAAACATTAAACAATTACATATTTATTTATTGTGTCAAATTATCTATATAGTCATAATGACACTGTCGGAAAGTGCCAGTACCCTGTAACACAGTTTATACTAGTACAGGGTACACGGAATTTACTACTTAAGTTGAACCAGATTTATTAAGCTATGGAAGGTAATTATATGTTTTATTTTATATAAAGCTATATTATTATCTACTTAAGAAATCATGTACCCAAACTTATAGCAAATAAATAAATTTGATTTGAAAATTTGAAGCAAACCAAACTGTGGGAACCAAATAACTTATATACTTTTTGATTGTGACTACTCAATATAAAACCAAAACCTAATATCAACATTAAAAACCATGTTTAAACAGATCGGTAAATTTTTTACCAAATAAAAAATAAATAATGCCATACATTTTTTCTCCCCACTGGCAAATATTAAGTTTATGATTTTTAAAGCAGTATCGCCTACTCAGCGTAATCTACAGATTAATTTGTAAAGGAAATAATCATAAATATTGATTTGGGAGGCGTTATCTGTACAGCATTTGTGTTGATGTAACTTGACCATGCTGGTCGGGATGATTCTTAAATCACTCAATAGATGGCGCTACCAACCCCGTAAGTTGGTTATAAAGGTGAAGGAAAAATTCGGACATGAGACCACTTGTCACGGTAGCTTAAGTAAAGCATATCCCGGCTTGAGGGATGGATGGATGCGGGTTCAATCCCCGCTCGTGATTCTAATTTTTCCTTTACAAATTAATCTGTAAATATTAAGTTGCACAGAAAGAAAGAAAGAAAATACATTTATTCAGGACATCACACAACACTACATCACAATACACAATAAAAATAACATAAGTACATAGAAAAAATAACATACAATATTTGCACCTATGATGTAATATTGTGTGATGTCATGACCAGGTCCCGACTCAGCATGCAATTAAGGCCGGAGTATGACCCTAATAACTGATTTTCAGTCGGAACCTACTTCATGACATCACGAACCCCTGAGACAAAGACTTAACACCTTACATAATTAACTAAATAAATTACACAATAAAACAGCCAATTTATAGGAAAAACAAGAAACAAAAAGTGGGGAGTATTTACTTTTTATTTTTCGTTTTCTCCCCACTGGTGGGACAGAGCTGGTGGGGAGAAATGGAATGAACCTAAATAGATACTGGGCCCTAGTCTCCGCATTCTGTGATTGTCATTCTCAATAGCTATTGATACTAGATGAAAAAAATATTCAAACTTTCAATAACCTGCATCAACATGAACCAACCACCCCACTTATGTATTTTATTTTTATTTACATTAATTAATCACAACCTTTCAACATCTCGCCAAAATTTTAAGACAATAAAATTACTCAATAGGTTCATCACACATTCATTCACTCAATCTAAAAAGCTAAGTACAATTAGGACGTCAAAATAAATAGCACATACTTTAAAAATTGAATATTGGCTTATCTAAGTAATACACAATAATAATAATTAACATCAAATGAAATAATAAATTTTGTAGTCAAATAAATTAATAATCTTAATTTAAATTAACCACTGACAACCAATTCATGCATCCCGCTCGCAAAACACCAGGCACCCTGTCAAAATTTCCGTCCATCCGTCTGCGAATAGATCAGTCTCCGGATTGGCTTCAAGAAGAGCATTGAGCGCGGCGAGGGTGCGCGGCAATGGCGAGTTCGCACGCGCGACTGTGCGGCTGAAAGGCACCGCGAATAGTTTTTGTCTCCTCATGCGGAAGTAATTTTTAGGGGCATTGAGACGACACAGCTCGCTACTCAACTCTTAGAACATAAATTCCACCGCGGAGAATCTTACAGGTATATTTATGTATTACCCTCAGATACGCGTTAGTAAGCGCGGCGGCGCGATCTCCCATTGGTGGTGACCACCTCGTCTCACAAGCGAAGGCTATGCTCGCAAACATGCATATACAAATGCTACCAATTTATAGCATACAGGTAATTATTATTGTCATCATGATCATTATCAGCCTGAAGACGTCCACTGCTGAACATAAGCCTCCCCCAGAGAGTGCCACCTCGAGCGGCTGCTCGCCTCCTGCATCCATCACACCCCGTGGTTTCCACAAGATTGTCAATCCACCTAGTTTGGCGTCTTCCGGTTCGTGGTCGCCACTCGAGAACCTTTCTTTCCCCATCGGTTGTCAGTTCTACGAGCGATGTGGCCTGCCCATTGCCATTTCAACTTGCTGATTCTAAGAGCTACATCGGTCACTTTAGTTCTCTTGCGGATCTCATTCCGGATCTCGCAGAGAATCACCAAGTATTAGAACCTATTTACTTAATTAACTACCTAAATTAATGATAACCCTGTAATATTTCAGAGTAAAGAAGTGATCCGTGAGCGGGAAAGAGCGCGGTATACACTGAAAACATTACCGGCTGGACTCACCAACTCATGGCAACAGTACATGTTGAAACGGCAGTATGAGGACTTCTGCCATTGTATCGCACAGGTCGGTGCATAGTGGTTATACTGTAGATAGATAGATAGATAGATAACTCTTTGTTTCACCAATGAGATATACACAGGAATACAACACAGGTTGTAGATTATCTTAGCAATGGGATATATTATGTCTAAAATTTCTCGCCCTACATGCTTGTTTCATAGATAATGGCATGGAACCCTTTGTGCGCTATCTGATTCGCAGTTGGCTGGTTTTATTTTTTAACATTTTTGTGACTATTCAATATTATTGTAATTTTGTTCAAACGTCTTGTAAGTCTTGTAAAAAGTCATGTTTTGTAATTGATTTTACTGTAATTGTAACTTTATCCAACTTTTTTGTTACTTTCTCCAAACTTTGTTGATATTATTTTTTTAAATTGTTTCTACAATTTTACTGTAACTTGTCTTTTCTTTTCCCAAATATTTTGTAACTTTATTTAACTTTGTAATTTTATTCAAACTTTTCCACTCCATCCCTTAGATATCAGAAAACCCTTACGAAGAGCGAGTAGCAGCCGCAGTCCCGATGGTCCACTATGAGTTCCCGGGAGGCTACCACCAAGACTTTGGTGCTGAAAGATTCAAACTCACCGAGTGCTTATTCGAACATGCACTAGGGGCTGCGCAGTTAGGTAAGTAAAAACATGAGAATTGTAAATGTGTATAGCTATAGATTGTATACCTTTTTAATTTAGACAAGTGACATAACGAGCTCGTCGTTTGCCTGATGTTAGCCCTCACGGCTGCTCATAAGAGATTGCAGTGTCACTTGGAACTCTAAGTTTCGCATCACACTGCACTGCGCGCTTCATTTTGAGACATCAGCACAGTCTAGTAATCAGATAACTAAACTGTGAGATAATGCTCTTCAATTCGGAACACAGTAGTACTTGCACATTACTGCTTCGCGACAGAATTAGGCAAACTAACTAGTTTTATTATGCACACTTGGTTTTTAGTATGCAAACAGTTGTATTAAGCTCGCATCCAGTGTAGTAGTGTCGGTCGTAGTACGCAAACTGTTGTACACGGTATTTTGCGAGATAATATGTGAAATTAGAAGATCCGTAAGAGAACTAAAGTGACCGATATAACTCTTAGTATTAGCAAGTTGAAATGGCAAGGGCAAGTCACATCGCTAGAACTGACAACTGGAAGAAAAGTCTTCGAGTGGCGACCACGGACCGAAATAAACAAACAGTTTTTACAAAAATACGGTGACACATACATCGTGAGATAGGGAATTAGGGCCCTGGGGGTCTAGCAAAAATTCCAAATGCTAACGCTAACTCCAAAATGTATTGAAATGATATTAGCTGCAGACATCGAGGAAAGAACCCTGGTTTTTTTCTCAATGGCTGCGGACTAGTAACCGATATCTGATAAATTTTAGACTTAGCGTTTGGAATCTTTGCTCTCTGAAGACGCCCACTGTTGGGCATAGACCTCCCCCAAAAAGACGTTGAACAATTGCTCGCTTCCTGCATCCATTAGCTCCCCACGATTTCCACGAGATCGTCGGTCCATCCAGTCGGGCCTACGCTGTGTCTTCCGGTTCGTGGTCGCCATTCGATGATTTTTGTTCCAGTTGCCAGTTCTAGCGATGTGGTCTGCCCTTGCCATTTCAACTTGCTAATTCTAAGAGTTATATCGGTCACTTTAGTTCTCTTACGGTTCTTCTAATTTCATATTTTATTCCGCAAATAATCTCTAAACACGAAAACAGTTGTAAGATTCGTGTTAGGCCTAGGCTTATGTGTCTAGCCTGTAGCGCGGCGGGCGCGTGCGTTTAGACAAACAGTCGGGTTTCAGTATGCAAACAGCTTAGTCTAAGTACAATTGGGTGTTGTGGGAGCATGCCCTAGGTACAGGGAATGCTAGTTAGGGTCCGGGATCTATGTATGTGATTGTTGGACGTTATTATTATAGTTAGCGTACAGTATCGTGACCGGTGTTGATATAGCCTGGTTATGGTGTAGCATATAGGTTTTACAGTCACTATGTGGTTAGGCCTGCCCACCGTCTATGCGTAGATGTTAGAATTAGCCTATCTGCTAGATTCTTGATAATAGAGTAACTAGACGTGTCAACCCTGATCATGAAGGATGCGATATATATGTGTGTATATGATATACAAGGTTACCTTGAATTGGTATGTTATCCCGAAAGGGGGTAAATTTCCATTCAACAATGTTTTTTCGACTACGTCTTTACTAAATTAATAGATTTTCATTGAAGAAATGCCATGTAAAGTTTACGTTTCGAAAATAGCCTTAGCGCAGCTGGGTGGTTGAACTTTGTCCTTGACCGAGTGCACAGAAATGATTTTAACGACCTGTGTTTAGAAATGAATTTATAGTATCTTGTTAACTCTCGTAGCGATCGCACGTGCCGTTTTGCGAGTGGATTTACTTTTTACCATGGAGGTTTCAAGTAAGGCTCTCGGAACTTGTATCATGGTCCGAGTTCCCCCGTTTCGGGATAACATACCAATCCAAGGTGTAAATGTAGTGTATAGCCCGGTTACGGTCGGGTTTCAGTATACAAACAGCCTAGTTAGCGAACAGTACCGTGTCCGAGTATCGTGTAGCCTGCAGGGTTACTCTTGACACTCGATTTCAATCGTAATTTGGGATTTGGAACGAAATCGTGGTATTTGGTACTCTTGAATCCGATACTAGCGCACGATTGGAATCTTTGTCCGTGGAATTTTATGAAACTAAATGGAATCGACTCATTTTTATACCATACGTTTTTTCGGTACTCTTGACGCGATTTGACGTTGACAAATTGAGCTTGAAGTCGAGTTTGCGATAGAATTTTTACAGTTTTTAAAAGTTAACTTTTTTTGCGTTCGAGTGTGTTGTGTTCGGAAGTAAAATGGCACGTTTGTCTCTTATTTTTAATATTTTGGACAAATTTATACACAAAATATACACTCAGTCTTGTTGATGACACAAACACAAACACATGATAATTCCCATGGGCGGAGCGCAAAAACCTTTTGCTATCCCTGGATTATCTTGTAAAAAATCCGCTAGATCCTCCAGCTGTTGGTAGGTTGGCCTAAAGATATTATAGTCCTCAAAATTTCGTCAACCAGCGGGATTTGAACCCGTGCCCTCCAACTCACCGGATTGGACGTTCTACCAACTAGAGAGTTGGAGGGCGCGGGTTCAAATCCCGCTGGTTGCTAAAATTTTGAGGACTATAATATCTTTATAGATATACCTAAAGTGTGGTTTACCCTTCAAAAATCATTCCTATGCGCTTTTATTTTCTTGAAAGTGACTAAATATCATCAAGTGATGGTTTTTGGTAAAGTATTTTAAATTTAAGTAAATAAATAAATAAATGAAATGTTTTCAACCAATTTTGGTATTAGTATTTTCTATTATGTTGAGCATGGCAGCACTTACATAGTGTTGTTATTTTGTGAGTCACAATGTTAAGTCGATCGCATACGCGATTTCAATTTCCAGCTCGATTTTGTTCAAGGGTACCAAATTATTTAACATCGGAATTGAGATTGATTCGGATTAGAATTTTAGTGAAATTGGGATTGACTGAGTTTGACTGAGTTTATTGAGAACTTAATGCAATAAGTATTTGACATTTTAAGCCTTTAGTATGGAGAAACTTCTCAAAGTAGATTACACTAGTGACCATACTTTTGGAACTCCCATTCTCTATTGTCCAATGGACAAACTTGTCGTGTTTTGAGCCAACGTGAGATGCAATGGAAGTGGAATGCATGATTACAAACACCCCAAGCAACTGTGCACTCTTCACTCGTAGCTGATGCTTGGTTCGCTTGACATTCTATACAGAGATCCATGGTATGGTTTCGGCAAATGGCACAGTTGTCAACAACAATGTCCCAAGCCCACAAAGTAACTGCATTCCACTTCTTCACTTCGAATCGCTTTTTGTCTCCTTTTCCACTGCTGGAAGATGCCATTTCATACCTCTTCTTCATCGACATCCATAACAGAAGCCATGTTTTAAGAAATAACTTTGATTTAGCAAATTTTAATAAATGGGGAGTTTTACGGACTTACGGAATAATGAATATTGGTTATTGGATTGGGTTCAAGAGTAACCGTACTGGTCACGTGCAGCGTGTAGCGCGGCGGGCGCGTGCGACGCGGACGTGCGGCCCGCGCTGTGGGGCGCGGTGGTGGGCGCGGGCGGCGCGGCGTGCGCGGGCGGCTGGCCCGACCGCCTCGCGCGGGACCTCGCCGCGCGCGCGCCCTCCTCGCACCGGCTCAAGGCCACCTCGCCGCCGCAACTCGCCGAGAGGAGGTTCGCGGCTTGGATCGGTATGTCTCTTCATCATTACATAGATAAATTGATAGATCGATAAACCTTGCCACTTTTTTCCCTTTTCTTTTTCTTTTTTTTTTTCTTTTCCTACACTTAATTTTTTCTTTTGAATTATACTTGTTATTATATTATTTGAAGACTGTGTTATTGCAAATAGACTATTCGTAATTTAAAAGTGAATTTAAATTAAATTATTAAGCAGATGAAATCACTAAGTGCACGATGGCAAGCCTATTACAATGTTTGAAAAAAAGAAAAGTTCTCTTCCACTAGAGGTGCAAGCAATCTGGCACAATGCAGAATAGACAACTTCGATTTTATTGTTGTACTAGCAAAATCTACTTATTCTTGTACTTGCTACTATATGAGCGAACCCCTAGCATGAGTTTGCTCTGTAAATTAGAAATACCATTACCAGTAAAAATATAATGATAGTCTATATAATTTATATAGATTTCTCGCAGTAACCCAACATGGGTTACGCAAAAAAACTTAAAATTTTATAACCCCAATTTTTATTTGTTTTAAAGAGTAGTTGAAAAATAACAGACACGTATTATTTTATTCTTTGATGTAATTAATTTCATTTAATTGGTAATGTCAGTTTGATTATCATTGATGTTCCTGTTTTGTAATTTGTTTCATTTTATGGATGTGATGTAATACATGATATGTTAAATGTTTCTTTAATGTAATTGGCTTCTAGACACTTTAATTACATTGAATCGAAAATACGAATATATTGGTAAAATAAAAATATTTGTAAAAAAAATCTTTAAAATACATGTACGCAAGTACGTATTACAATAAAATACTCTTCAAAAATTCATATTGGTTAGGGCTGCATAACAGTATTGTGTTTGAGTTACATTAAAATTAAAAATGAATTACAAAGAAATCAAATCTGAATTATTATACAAATAGATTTTAATTGTGTTGAAAATGAATTTGAGTATATTACAATTAAACTCGAATTACAGTGAAAACACGTTACATTAATTGAATCATATTACAATGAAATTTTAATTGTGTTGAAAGCTAATTTGCGTTATATTACAATTAAATTCGAATTACATTGTAAACACGTTACAGTAAATATCAATTTTATACAAAATTATACAAGTGCGTACGCGTGGTAGATTATAATGGCCTACAGTTTCATATGAGAAAGCCTGTGCCCTAACCTACTATTATTATTTATTATATTATTATTCCCGTCTGCACTAAAATTAGACCGCTGTTAAGTTCGCACTTATTTCTAGAACGAACGCGTTGCAGTCAGTTGATACCTCGTGAACATAATTTCTCCTACAAACACGACTCACTTGCGCGGGCAGGGGGCGAAATAACAAAACGAGACAAACTCATACGAAATTACAAAGAACAGAGCAGGATGGGACAAGACACATTGGGTATCCCTTTTCCTCTCATGGCATTAGCGGTTGAAATACACCACTAATTTTCGTATGAGGGGAAGTTGTATCATTCGTCAACTGGATTTATAGTCAATGATTGCAGTAGTATCATGAGATGTTTTTTTATGATAATGAATGACGTGACGACCTAGTCGTTCACCTGATGTTAAGCAGGACAGGTACCCATAACAGTTGCAGTGTCATTCGAAACTTTAAAATAATAAAATTTCGCATGACACTGCACTGCTCACGTCATCCTGAGACATCACAATAGTAATCAGATTACTACACTGTGTAATCAGGTCATAAAATCTCATTTGCCCAGTAACTTCACTAGGGTTTATGTACCTATAGACTTTAAATTTTTATGTGCGAACTTAGGGGCTTTTAAAGTTTAGTATAGACGGTCATTACTTTTATTAATACTTATTCTGTTTTAATTTCTTAGGTGGTTCTATTCTGGCATCAATCGGCTCCTTCCAGCAAATGTGGATATCCTCACAGGAATACGATGAAGGAGGGAAAGGGCAGCTCGAACGGAAATGTCCTTAGAATAAGTATCTGTAGAGCCCCAGTCATCATCATCAATAACAGCCTGAAGACGTCCACTGCTGAACGTAGGCCTTCACCAGAGAGCGGCACTTTGAGCGGCTCGCCTCTTGCATCCATCGGCTTCCCGCGGTTTACCCCAGTACATTCGCGAAATGTAAACCGTGTAATTGGTGTTAGTTGCCATCAGCCGAGACCGTGGTCAAATGTTAGCCTATCTTGGTAATAAAAAATCTTTATCTACAAGGTAACCTTGAATTGGTATGTTATCCCGAAAGGGGGTAAATCTACACCCCAAGGTAGACAATGTTTCTCCTACGACTTTTCTAAATTAATAGTTTTTTTTTTGAAGAAATGCCATGTAAAGTTTACGTTCAAAGATAGCCTTAGCGCAGCTGGGTGGTTGAACTTCGTCCTTGACCGAGTGCACATAAATGAGTTTAACGAACTGTGTTTAGAAATGTATTTATAGTATCTTGTAGCGATCGCACGGGCAATTTTGTGAGTGGTTTTATTTTTTAACATGTAGGTTCGGAAACACTCGGTTTCAAGTAAGACTCACAATTTGTAGGGTACCATGGTCCCAGTCCCCCCATTTCGGAATAACATACCAATTCAAGGTCACCTTGTATTGTATTCTATGTATGTATTTACAAATAAAAAGAATCTGAGTATTGTATCAGTTATCGAGTTCCCATAGTACAAGGTCATGGTCACCTTGTATAATGATGTCTTATTTAATTATGCTCATTTTGTAGGGATAATTAATATAATGAAGTGAGAACATAATTTTGTAAGTACATAATTATGTTCTCTCTCTTTTTACATTCATCGGTGTGAAGAAGACAGGCAATTTTATACATTATATCGTTTATGTATAAGGAATGTAATTTTAATGTATTTTGATCTTCTTGTTGTATAAGAATGAATGGACTTGATTAAATAGGTTTTAAGGATTTTGTTGTTTTCTTTCAAACTTCATTTTTTATTAATTTATTT
The DNA here is from genome assembly GCA_963580505.1 of Ennomos erosarius. Classification (NCBI taxonomy): domain Eukaryota; kingdom Metazoa; phylum Arthropoda; class Insecta; order Lepidoptera; family Geometridae; genus Ennomos; species Ennomos erosarius. The sequence goes on from OY757004.1 coordinate 7,058,480, forward strand.
ATTAGATTATTAGATTGATGTACGAGCTAGTCGTTCACCTGATGTTAAGCGACCTGGCCCCCCAAAACAGTTGCAGTGTCACTCGGAACTTTAAAATATAGTTGCGCGTGATTCTGCACTGCGCACGTCATACTGAGACATCACACAGTATATGATTTCTAGACTAAAATCAAGCCACAGTCTCGTTTGCCCAGGAATTTAACTAGCTACAATGCCCTTTAAACTGGAACACAGTAATGCTTGCACACTACTGCTTGGCGGCAGAATAACTGGCAAAATGGTACCTACCTAAACCTAAGAAAAATTAACTACCTAGTAAAGGTAGTAGGTAATTTCCGTGTACCTAAATAAACTGTAATAATTCAATTTCTAAACTAAGTTAAAAATAATGCTTTTCATTTTAATAATTGTTACCGCTGAAATTATAAAAAGACAACATTGAAAATTACGAGCTACATTTCAAACAGCTGCCGTGTATCAACTGGGTGTAATTGAATTCATTAGCATCCTTTGAAACTAGGTACCTACTCCTGATACCGGTCACGTGTGGACCAAAATTTTTGAATTCTAACACATTGGTTTGGTAATAATAATAACTCCAAAAAATGGAATAACTTACTTAATCCAATGCTACAATACAAAATTTAATTAAAATAATGAATTACTGTTTTTAATCAGTACATACAAGGTATAAAAACGTTTAAATGTATCAAAATCATCCGTGCCGACTGCGTTAGGCGCCGCGGCACACTTCATAATTATCAATAAAAATATTTTCATTTTCACTCTTTACTCTTTAATAATCATCTATAAATGATGTACTATCATGGGCTCAATTTATGCTAATGAATTAAATTACATCCTGTATATCATAGACGTCCACTGCTGAATATAAGCCTCCTAAATAGAACGCGACTTTGACCGGCTGCTTTCCTCTTGCATTGTGCACAAAGCCCAACTATATCCTGATGTAAAGTATATAATCACTAGACTACTATATTAATATCTGTGGTTCTAGCATTGTGCTTGGTGATCGCAGATTGTTATGTACCGAGGGGAATGCTGCTCCCATTCCCTGGATATTCCCTTAGCCGGCTCTTACGGCACCCACGGGAAGAGATGGGGTGGTCCTATTCTTTCAGCTGAACTACATGACAACGACTTTTTTATACTAACATAAGAAATAAAACAAACGTAATTTCAATCACTTACATATATATAATATTTACTAATTACTAATATACAAACAGGTAAAACTTTATAATTTACCACAAAATCGCCGTATTCTCAATTAAATATAATAATAATAATAAATATGTGTGGACATTTCACACAGCGCCATCTAGCCCCAAACTAAGCATAGCTTGTACTATGGGAACCAGATAACTGATACAATACTTAGGTACTTTTTTGTTTGTAAATACATACATAGAATACAATATAACACCCAGACGCAGAACAAACATCGATGTTCATCACACAAATGTTTGTCCCGGGTAGGAATCGAACCCACAGCCCTCAGTTCAGAAGGCAGGGATACTACCAACTGACCTATCGGGCCCGTAATATACCTTACCTAAAGAAAACAACTAAATAATAATTAACATGTACATGTATTTTCATACAGTATAACTGACAAGCTTATGCTCGTCTGCACTAAAGTTAGACAGATTTTAAGTTCGAACTTAACTAGGACGTATCTTAGTGCATTTTTTATGATAATGTATGACGTGACGAGCTGGTCGTTTACTTGATGTTAAGCGACACGGCCACTAACAGTTGCAGTGTCACCCGGAACTTTAATAAAGTTTCACGTGACATTGCACTGCACACGTCATCCTGAGACATCACACTGTCTGGTAATCAGATTACTATACTATAAATCATGTCTCATTTGCCCAGTACCGAATATCGAATTTGTTCCAATAAGTACGTCATAGACAAGTACAAACTTAAGAGCTACAATTTTATCACCAAGACATAATTTTCAAAACAATTTCACTCATTATGATTTTAAAACTATATTTACAATAAAATAAATGCTTAATCCATAATTAAAATGAATAAAAATTTGAGGACACAGCTCCATTTGTAACCTGTCCCTTTCTCGCTAAACATATATCGTGTATTGCTATCTCACAGTTACTATAAAGTTTATAATCTGTGACGTCACATGCCAGATTTGTGACGTCACTGCGCATTAGAGCCGTCTACTTTGGTTTCTAAAAATGCTTGTTAACTTTGTAATTTTTTGAGATATTTAATTTTTGTTTTCACAGCTGCCTATGTTTTGAAGAATACAATTTATTAATACAATAAAAATAATTCAGTCAAATTAATTTCTTTCCGCATCGTCCTCAGTCTGATTGTGAGCTATCATCCTCCACAGATCTGTAAAAATATAATAAAAACGTAAAAAAAATTGAAGAAATATAGGCGGTCTTATTGCATTAGGCGATTTATTCCAGGCTACCTTTGGACAGGCAAGAATTTAAAACGATATAATTGCAATAATATAATAAATGAAGAATGTACATGAGATCACTTGTCACGGCAGCTTATGTAAAGCATATACCGGCTTTAGAGATGGATGGATGCGGGTTCAAGTCCCGTTTGTGAAGAATAAAGGAATATCCAGGGAATAGCACCATTCCCCTCGGTGCATTAAAATCTGCGATCACCAAGCTGTCAAGTGTGCTGAATATGGCAACCATTATGATAAGCATCCAGTGTCGTTTCATGGAGGCCTATGTTCAGCAGTGGAAGTCTTGTGAGCATTTCACACAGCGCCATCTAGCCCCAAACTAAGCAAAGCTTGTACTAGGGAAACAGATAAATGATACTTTTTGTTTTTAAATACGTACACATACAATACAATATAACACCTAGACACAGAACAAACATTGATGTGTACAAATGTTTGTCCCGGGTAGGAATCGAACCCACAGCCCTCAGTTCAGAAGGCAGGGTTACTACCAACTGAGCTATCGGGTCCGATTCGTAGATAAAATATCACTTCGACGGCATCGTCGCGCTTCCCATCAGGTAAAATTGTATTTATCATCGAAATAATACCCGTAATAAGGGTATTATTTCGATGGTATTTATGATTTTTATAGCAGTATCGCTTGCACAGCGTAAAAAAAATAACAAAATAATGCGTTATTAATCTGTAAGTTAAATAGGCATGATGGCTACTATTAAAAATGAACAAGTAAATATTACTTTCATAAAGAAGATTAAAAATGAATGCAATAATTGAAAAAATATGTAAAATCGGTAAATAAATCACGGAGTAATAAGCTTTTAAAGTTTCTACAGGAGGCATCTCCTGTCCCTTTCTCGCGAAACAGAGCGCCTCCACAGTTACTATGAAAAATCTACTCATGACGTCACATGCCAAAGAGATTGTATGAAAAGCTACCACAGTTTAGTAATGAGGTACTATCAATGACCTTCCTCTGACGTCATTGGCCGTTTGAGCTATCTCTTACTATTTCGGTTTTGAAAATGCTTGTAACTTTGTCGTTTTTTTGAGATATTTTATTTTTGTTCTACAAATGTTTATCTTATGAGAAATATTATTAATTTATGCAAAAAAAAAAAATTGTCGTCATGCCTATTGTGGCAAAACGTAAACCAATTTTTTTGTATTATTATTGTGTTGGTCGTTTCCCTTCACCGTTGTGTGAGCGAGACCGAGATACTTACAATAAATTCCCTTTCAGCATAACACTAACTCCGTGGTCCTTCTGCACGTGTTCCTGGAACGCATTCCCGTCGCTGGACTCGAACCCGCACGCGCCACAAACCAACACGTCCGCCTCACTCACGTCGCCATCCGTCGTCGTTTCCTCTGAAACTGGCATTTTTTATTTATCAATAATAATAAATAAATAAATATGTGTGGACATTTCACACAGCGCCATCTAGCCCCAAACTAAGCATAGCTTGTACTATTTATTTATTATTTATTTATTTATTTATTAAGGTAATCCAACAGCGTTTACAATACAATATACATTAACAAATTTACAGACTTAAAAGAAGGCCAAACAGGATTACACAAATTAACCGCTATTAATAATTAACAAAAAGTGTGTTTACTAGCTTGTAATATAAATTACATGAAAGCTACGTGTGTAGGGGTGTGCATGTGTGTGTGTGTGTTGTGTAGGTATGTTTGTATGGGACATGTGCAATTGTGCACTCAGCAAGGTGCGTGTGAGATTGTGAATGTGAGATTGTGAATGTGAATATTTGTGAATAAAAATAATAATAAATAAGTATCCTATTTAAATAAATTAGTGTATATTTTTACGATGTAATCAAATATAGGTTTTAAATTTTTTGTAAATATCATAGAGAAAAAAAAATCAACTAGAGCGGTGCAACTTTCTTATTTCAAATTTAAGGGCTGTTTTAGATAAATGAAATAGGTCTAAGCCAGAATAATGTTTATTATATGTGCGGGCTGCCCGACAAAGAACCGAATTTTGAGCGTAGTTCGTGCTAGCGTGAGGGACGTGGAGTAGAGGTGTGTGTCTCGTTCGGTAAGATGGTACTGCCAGCGAGACATTGCTCAAGAGTTCAGTACAATCTATTTTCCCTGCTAATATGTCATGTAACAGAACAATATCATATGGCCTCCGCCTCCGCTCCAATGAATCTAAATCAAAATAACGACAGGCTTCAGAGTATGTATCACATGATCTATGGTCTTTAAAGCTTAAGAATTTAACGAATTTATTTTGTAATGATTCTATCCTATTAATGTGAACAATATAACATGGAGACCAGATGCTACAGGCATACTCCAAAACACTTCGCACGTAGGTAAAGTACAAAACTTTCATGCAATCTATGTGGGTAAAAAAGCTTTATCAACAATAGTATCTATGTGTTCAACTAGCATCATCTTTGAATCTAATGTGACTCCTAAATCCCGGACGGAATTAACTTTTTTAATGGATGAATTGTTTATGTAATATGTGTAATTGATAGGTTTAGATTTTCTCGTAAATGTAATTTGAAGACACTTGGTTGAGTTAACGGAAATTCTGTTTTTGACATAATATTGACTAAGCTTATTCAAATCAGTCTGAATTTTAATACAGTCTTGCATATTATTGATAGTTAAATAAACTTTTTTGTCATCAGCGAACATGCTGTACTTAGAGTTGGTGAACATACTATTAATATCAAAAAGATACGCGTTATATAGCAAAGGACCCAATATAGAACCTTGTGGGACTCCAGAGCTAATAGTAACGTAATCGCTACGCGCGCTACCGATTGCTACCGCTTGCCTTCTGTTAGTGATGTAAGAGCTGAACCATCTGTGAAGATCACCACGAATTCCCAACGCTTGAAGCTTGTGAAGAAGGATGATGTGATCCACTCTATCGAAAGCCTTCTCAAAATCAGTGTAGATCACATCAACCTGCCTCCCATCGTCCATACTTCGAAGAACATAGTTTGTAAAAACTGTTAGATTAGTAACTGTGGAGCGTTTATTCATGAAGCCGTGCTGCTCATCAGGGATTGATTTGAAAATAGTGGTACTAACAGTTTGATATATAATTTTTTCCAGAACCTTACCAAATACATTCAAAATTGATATGGGACGATAATGTTCAATACGGCTCCGTGAACCATTTTTGTGAATCGGCACAATTTTAGCCTCTTTCCAAATCTCAGGAAAAGTAGCAAAAACGTTGACAGATAGCATAAAAATCCTGTGTAACGGGTAACACATAGATATTGCACATTTACTAATAAAGATTGGAGGAATACCGTCTGTACCTGGACCTTTATTAACATTTAACGAATTCAGCTGTTTAAGAACAGCAGTGCTTGGAATATTAAAATTAGAAACTGTATCGTTAGGATCATTATATGACTGCAAACAGTGGTTATATGAAACAGCAGGCTTCTGAAACATGCTCTCGAAAAATTCATTAAAACCTGTGCAGGCATCGGATTCATTTCTGAACGTTTGGTCACCTAACGTGAGTGTATTTGGATAGCCCGAATTGTTACCTCGTAGAGACTTTAAATACGACCATAAATGTTTTGGGTCTTTTTTAAGCTGTCTTTGCGTATTATCTTTAAACAAATTATAGCATTTTGATTGAATTTTTTTTTGCCTTGCCCTCAAAATTGAGAATTCATCATAATCCCTTGTGTTTTTGTGCATTTTCCAACGAGCATGTGCATTAAATTTGTCTTTAATTATATGTATAAGTGACCTTGAATACCAGACAGGGTAACTGCCCGCAGGGGAGCAGTGTTTCTTCGGTACGTATTCATCGATCGCTCTACGAAGATGAGAATAAAACTTTTGAACGATTTCATCAATGGAATCTCCCACTAACAAAGTATACCAGTTAGTATTATTAAAAAATAGGTTGATAGCATCATAATCGGCTTTAAAAAATTGTAACTTACTTACTGAATGACGTTTGAAACAGGGAATCATAAGATCGGATGCATCAAGCTTTAAAGAGGGATGAAACGTGTCTTCTTTTACGAGTGCTGAACTGGAGAGGGAAACATCTATTGCAGTATCACTAAAGATTAGATCTAAAATGTTGTTACAATTATTGGAATGAAAGTTATGCTGATTAAGGCCGGACAGACTACACGCATCGATGAAATTTACCACTGCCTCTTGTAACCCTACCGAACCCCGCTTGAGAAGGATCGGTCCCGCGGAGGACCATGACACGTTAGTGAGGTTTAAATCACCTGCTATTATAAAATGATCATCTGGGCAAGATGTGAAAATGCGACCAAGCAAGTTTGTAAATAGAGTCAATCGCGATGGCAGGGTACTATCGGGCGGCACATATATTACACACATATGTAGGTTTCGCTTATCACCAACGCCAAGCGATCGCGCCGGCACAGTCACCCAGACGCACTCGACGCCGGCGCACGCCCAATCTGGTCGCTCCTGCGCGTGCAGCGCGGACCTAGTGCAGATCATGACCCCACCGCCAGTTTTCTTTACTGATGTGCTTTCGCTGCGATCACAACGAAAACCATCGTAGCGGTCATCGCATAATTCACCTTTATAAAAACCATCAGTTAACCAAGTTTCAGTGATTAGTATGACATCATAATTATGCGTAAGTATGTTCTGCCTAAACTGTAATGTTTTAGTGCGTAGGCCCCGAACATTTTGATAGAATAAATTAAGCTTATCGGAGAGCACTGTCCCGGCTTAAGAGAGTACAATAGTATAGGCATAGGTATAGTATGACAAAGAGCCTATAGGTGCCCATAAGTGCTAGGATAGTATGAAATATTAACAGGTATGAATAATAAAATAAATTGGAGTACATTATTACATAATATCTTATAATACTATAGTTGCATCGCATACATAAAATAATTAAAGTAAATAATATATTTATAGAATGGTGAGTATAATAATAATATATTGTGTCAATGTGTTGGTTTGTGTATTGTGTTGAGTTATATAAAGTGAGTTTTGATTGTGACTCATATTTTTGTATGGTGAGAATGTATTGTTTGCAGTGCAATACGAGTGACAAACACGTTTTTCTGTAAACTACAAGTATCTTGTTTACAAGTACAACAACAGCTACCAGGGATAAGGCAACAAAAAACAAGATTAAAACGCTCATACTATTTTCTTCAAGTCCCTTTCTGAACCTATCGTGACAACAGGGGACTCTTCGTTTTTTCTTAAAAAAATGTTACAGTTTCTCACCCAGACAAATTTATAGGATTTATCCTTTGCGCGAGACTTTACCGCGGAAAGTAGTTGTTTATTCTCTGGGGTAAGGTGTTCATTAACGAAGAATCTCCTATCAACACCGCCCAGGCCCAGATCACGAGTGCTGATGCCCTTTGTTTTGCGAAGTCCTGAGATTATTTGATCCTTCAGCATCCTGGTTTGAAGCCTCACGACAATAGGTTTTGGTCGACCTTCAACCTTCTGCATTGGCTGGACGCGGTACGCTGATTCCACTTGCGTGGACTGTAGCTGGACTCCAGCGTGACTGGCTATCTTCACCGCCAATGCAACAGCTGACTCGTTCGGAGTCTCGGGGAGGCCAACAATCTCAATATTGGACATTCGCGCCCACTGCTGCTGTTTATTGAGCTGAGCCTGCAGGTCCACCAATTTATCTCCGTCAACAAGAGCTTTCTTCTGTAGGATACTGAAGTCCTTCCTGAGAGATTCATGCTCGCCTAACAGTTTCGTGTGCGAAATTTCAAGTTGGTCATATTTGGCAGTGACAGCCTTCAGCTCCTTTCGAAATTCCACCACCAGAGAACTTTTCAATTCAGCAACCATCTCTTTTTTCAACATACGTAATTTTAAATCCAGGACTTGCTCAATCTGTGCCACTATGTTACATCCTCCCGAAGGCAAGGCGATATCCGCTGTATCCGCTGGTGCCGCGGCTGCTGTTCCGGCCGGAGACAGGATAGACGCGGGCACGGGTGAAGTAGACTGCGACGTCTGTCCCTCGCATTTAGGCAGACTCACAGATAGCTCCTTGGCTGATTTTCCCGTGTTACGCACTGGTGTGTTATTGTTATCACCACCCTTACACTGGCTCGCGACGCAGTTAGGACATTTCCATTGCGATCTTGTAGCCGAGTCATTGTTGTAACTAACGCAATCCGAGTGATATAAGTGCATACAATTAATACACTTAATGCGTTTTTGGACCACTGCAATAATGCTTCTGCAAGCTTCACAAGTTCCAGCCATCGTAGTTCGTACGTAACTTGCTATTGTGATGTTGTAAACAACAGCTGTTTATTATAACTAGTGACTGGGCGGTAGGCAGAATTGCTGCGCCCTATTTACACTGTTATTTTGTTATTTTAACGTCACAGAAAGTGATTTTTCTTATTGAACACTGTCACTCGAAGCTTAATGGTCAACTTTGTAACAAATTTACACTTTTAAGCAAACTTTTAACACTATAACCGATTAATTTTACGCAGATCGCTAGTAAACACAACTGTTCGTTGCAACCCGAGGAGGGAACTATGGGAACTAGATAACTGATATAATACTTAGATACTTTTTTGATTGTAAATACATACATAGAATACAATATAACACCCAGATGCAGAACAAACATCTATGTTCATCACACAAATGTTTGTCCTGGGTAGGAATCGAACCCACAGCCCTCAGTTCAGAAGGCAGGGATACTACCAACTGAGCTATCAGCCTTTTTGTTGGAATCAAAATACTATAATGCACATTTATAGAGCTATGAAATCCTTAAGGGTGCAAACATTTTTGTTCTATGACAAAATTTAGACGGGCCCGATAGCTCAGTTGGTAGTATCCCTGCCTTCTGAACCGAGGGCTGTGGGTTCGATTCCTACCCAGGACAAACATTTGTGTGATGAACATAGATGTTTGTTCTGCGTCTGGGTGTTATATTGTATTCTATATATGTATTTACAAAACAAAAAAGTTTCTAAGTATTATATCAGTTATCTGGTTCCCATGGTACAAGCTAGATGGCGCTGTGTGCAGTGTTGCCAACCCTACTGTTTTAACAGTAGATTTGCTGTATTTTCATTAGTAACCCTGTTTTCTGTTTTAGGCACAAATTTTACTGTTTTTCTATAATTTTAGAGCCATCTGATACAAATTGCAATAAACATTCAACATAGCGCATAGCGCACTACTTAGTTACTAAACATTATTATAGGGGAAAGTCCTGTAAATAATTATTTTCACTTCTCTGTTTTCGTCAAGTTGAAGCAAGATCAATTATTTTGTTTATTACGTATTTTCGAAGGTGGTCATTTTAAAACAATGAATAAGTAGTGATTTATTATATGAACAAACTCCCCCTAAAAAGAAAAAAGTGATTAATTAGGATTAAAAGTCCAAAAATCATAAGGTCCAAAACAAATAGCAAAAGAAAGTGAAGCCAAAATGGATTGCATAATCTATCTTTGAATATCACGGCTCACTTTCGAAAGAAGACTAAAAATATAATTAATTTCTTTGAGCACTTCCTAAATTTTCTTTGGAATAAAAATAATGTATGTATATTAAACACCGTTTCTATGAATTTAAATGTGTTTTATTATAACAGCAGATTTATTGTTTTGAAATAACAATTCCACTGTTTTTTTTAGGCTATTGTACTGTTTTTTTAGGCTATTGTACTGTTTTTTTAGGCTATTGTACTGTTTTTTTTAGGCTATTGTACTGTTTTTTAGGCTGTCAGGGTTGGCAACACTGGCTGTGTGAAATGTCCACACATATTTATTTATACAATCACTACATTTATTTCAAATGCAACCTGTTAACGAGAGAACCGTTGTAAATACAATACTCGGTGGACGAAACGTTTGCGCGTTTTAGTAACGCACAACGCCATCTAGTTTATATTATGAAACCTTGTATTTTTTTGGGTACCAGCTAGGCGATCATGTAACTTGATTACAACAAATATAAACACAAAAATGTATGGATTTGACAGTTTCAATACGCAGTTTATGTGCATAGTTACTATGAAAATTCTCATATTCGGAATGAAATTTCTCCTGTTGCATTGCTGTCAAAGTTACGTAATCACCCCCACAGTACCAGTGACGACAGATGCACTGTAATAGGCATTATGGCTATTATTAAAAATGAACAAGTAAATATTACTTTCATAAAGAAGAATAAAAATGAATGCGATAATTGAAAAAATAAGCAAAATCGGTAAATAAATCACGGAGTAATAAGCTTTTAAAGTTTCTACAGGAGGCATCTCCTGTCCCTTTCTCGCGAAACAGAGCGCCCCCACAGTTACTATGAAAAATCTACTCGTGACGTCACATGCCAAAGAGATTGTATGAAAAGCCACAGCTTAGTAATGAGGTACTTTGAACGACCTTCCTCTGACGTCACTGGCCGTTTGAGCTATCTCTTTCTATTCCGGTTTTTAAAATGCTTGTAACTTGGTTATTTTTTGAGATATTTAATTTTTGTTTTCACAAATGTTTATCTTTTGAGGAATATAATAAATTAAGCCAAAAAAAATAGTAGTTAGTGTAGATTCGTTTTTTTTAGCATTTGTTGTTATAGCGGCAACATAAACGCACACGTTTGTGATATACCTGCCTGGTGACAGACGGACAGACAGACGGACAGTGGAGCCTATGGTAATAGGGTCCGTTTTACCCTTTGGGTACGGAACCCTAAAAATGCAACCGAAATGTTAGCCTTCGTCCTTTTCGGAAGTAATTCAAACAATTAAAAAACTCACCGACATGCTTTTCCGACAAATGCTCAGCTTCCACGTGCTTCATTAACTGAAAATTAATTAAATTTGCAATTTATTACTTTGCAAAACTCTATCAGCCTCATACCGGAAGACGCAGCGTAGGCCAGCCCCCTACTAGGTGGACCGACGATCTGGTGAAAGCTGTGGGGAGCCGATGGATGCAGAAGGCGAGCAGCCGCTCTAAGTGGTTTTGAAGTTTAGCCTGATGCATGATGATGATGATGATGATGATGATGATGATGATGATGATGACATCAGTAATCACCTGCGCATGCGCATTTCCCCGGTAAGAACACCAAACTATCACCGGAACAAACTAAACAACTACACAACATGACAATGATAATGACGATGATAATGATAATGATGATGAAGATGAGATCAGTAATCACCTGCGCATGCGCAGTTCCCCGGTAAGAACACCAAACTATCACCGGAACAAACTAAACAACTACACAACATGACAATGATAATGACGATGATAATGATAATGATGATGAAGATGAGATCAGTAATCACCTGCGCATGCGCAGTTCCCCGGTAAGAACACCAAACTATCACCGGAACTAACTAAACAACTACACAACATGACGATGATAATGATAATGATGATGATGATGACATCAGTAATCACCTGCGCATGCACAGTTCCCCGGTAAGGACACCTCGCACACTGCAGGTTCCCTCCACTGCGTCCCGGGTTACCTGATTTGGTTCTACTGGCTATATGCTCGGTCGCCTGGAATATAACCAATAAAAAAATTAAAATTATTGTTAACTGTTATACTATCTGAGTTTGAATTGGTATATTATCCCGAAAGAGGGTAAATCTACACCCCAAGGTAGACAATGTTTCTTCTACGACTTTGCTAAATTAATAGTTTTTATTAAAGAAATGCCATGTAAAGTTTACGTTCGAAGATAGCCTTAGCGCACCTGGGTGGTTGAACTTCGTCCTTGACCGAGTGCACATAAATGAGTTTAACGACCTGTGTTTAGAAATGAGTTTATAGTATCTTGTTAACTCTCGTAGCGATCGCACGTGCGATTTAGCGAGTGGATTTATATTTTACCATTTAGGTTTGGAAACACCCAGTCAGGGTACAACTTGTAGGGTATCATGGTCCCAGTACCCCCCTTTCGGGATAACATACCAAATCAATAGGCATGATGAACTACTAAAACTATTAAAAATTAATAAGTAAATATTACTTTCATTAAAAAGATTAAAAATGAATGCAATAATTGAAAAAATAAGTATAATCGGTAAATAAATCATGGTGTAATAAGCTTTTAAAGTTTCTGTAGGTGGCATCTCCTGTCCCTTTCTCGCGCCTTCACAGTTACTATGAAAAATATACTTGTGACGTCACATGCCAGAGATTGTAAGTAAAGCTTCCGCAGATTAGTAATGAGTTACTATGAACGACCTTGCTGTGACGTCACTGGCGGTTTGAGCTACCTCTTTCTATTCCGGTTTTCAAAATGCTTGTAACCTTGTCATTTTTTGAGATATTTTATTTTTGTTTTCACAAATGTTTATCTTTTGAGGAATATTATTAATTTATGAAAAAAGAAATTTTAGTCATCATGCCTATTCAAGGTCACCTTGTATAATAGATTAGAAGCTTACCTTATGACTTGACATTTCCTTGATAGAGTTACACTTAAAATTACACATCTTGCAACTGTACAGATATAGCTTGAAGTTTGGTGACGTCAGCATTTCCATTGGCGGCGGAAGTCCGGGGTTCTTCCGTTTCCGGCCGCGGTACGGACGGGACATGCCTTCCAACTGTAAAAGTGCTCTGGAAAAAATAACCTTTTACGGACTGGCCTGATAGCTCAGTTGGTGTAGCTCTGCCTTGTGAGCTATAGTCATCGTTACTCGAAATAAATGAATTTTATTTTTTATTTTAGTTTTTTTTATAGGTTCGATTCCCACCCGGGACAAACATTTGTGTGATGAACATCGATATTTGTTCTGTATTATATTGTATCTATGACGATCTGGTGAAAGCCGCGGGAGCCGATGGATGCAGGAGGCGCGCAGCCGCTCAAAGTGGCGCTCTCTGGAGGAGGCCTATGTTCAGCAGTGGACGTCTTTAGGCTGTTGGTGACGATGCTTATGATGATGAGTCTACACTTAGTTAAAATCATGACACCCCACTGTTTTCAGTCGGGGGTTAAGAATAGCGGTGGCAATTAATGCAATTTTGCGTAAATTTCATAAATATGCTAATTAACGAGTCTTAACATGCTAATTGCTATTGCTATGCTATTTGCTAAAATGAAATAAAATGGAAATGAAAAATTAAATGAAAATTGAAATGAAAAAAAAAATGAAACTTTATATTAAAAATTAAATTCAAAATGAACTAAATTAATTGAAATGAAATTTCATATTTCACAGAATTTCACAACTACATTTAATTTGCGAAATGCTAATTAAGTTTTCACATGCTAAAAATGAATGCGAATTCTAATTAATCCATCACTGGTTAAGAATAACTTACTTCGCCTTTTGCAACTCTTTCGCCTTTTCCAAAAGCTCCGCCGACGTCAACGGTTTTATCTGAAATAATTTTAATAGAACAATTTTAGAAAGAATGAAACTGTTCCGGCGAAGCTAACTCTGCAGTGACATATTTTGGAACCCCCAAAAACTTTTTCATATAGCGATCAGTTTTTTTACGTCATTACTGGGCCATTATTCCGTATCGATTCCTTACTTCGAAACCACGCGAATTCATTGTCTTACGTACTCGTAAGAAATCTACGAAACTGTATTCTCTATGAAACGAAAACAAAACCGCGCGAAATGAATTTGAAATTGGCGCGATTTGAACCGTCAAAAATCGTATGTTTTACCGAGACGCGTTCCAAAACATCAACACATCAAAAGATATGACCACTTATGTCAATATATTTTATTCAAAATAAAGATAACTTTAATGTAAAGTGAAGGTATATCTGACGCGGTTACACGATTTGAACAAGACACGATAACGACGTGGTTTCGTATCGTGTGGAATCTGTGTTTCCATAGAGAATAACCACCCTGGTCAATTCCATAACATTTCAGAAGCGTGTCAATGTAGAATTTTCCGATTTTGACAATATTTATTTTGAAGCGCGGCGACTGACGTAGGTGAAGATGCACTTTTCAATTTTAGTGTTAGACAGCCAAAGATGATTTTGAAGGCGTTCTTGAGTTCCCGGGCCTTGCCTGGCCCGGGAATGGCCTTATAACAATTTAGTGTTCCTCGTTCGAGAGGTAAATTGAGACTGCCATTCCATAGCGACAGCTTTTCTAAAGAAACCTCGCCAGCATTCCTAGATTCTAGATTTTTGAAGTTTTCAAAATTTTGAATACAGAATAGTAAAAAAAAATAAAGTGGTCAAAATACATACAAACATGGTCAAACTATGAGATAACTCACTGAAATTGACAGAGAAAAAGAAAAATATCAATTTGAAGAGAAACAAAATTCAAAACAAAAAAAAAACAGTTTTATAACAACTGCCACCCGAGCAGTCGTGCCTTCAGTGAAAAATCGATAAAATGGTATAAAAATCCTGTGCAAAATTAGGTTCCCTGTGCTTAAATTACTGTGAAAAGGACTGTCAAGTGCTGTGATGAGAAAATAGTGAAAGAATAACAGAAACCAGGTACCCAAAGTATAATATATATATGTAGCACAAGCTCTTTGGCATGTGACGTCACAAGTGGATTTTTCATAGTAACTGTGGGGGCGCTCTGTTTTGCGGGAAAAGGACAGGAGATGCCCCCTACAGAAACTTTAAAAGCTTATTACTCCGTGATTTATTTGCCGATTTTATTTATTTTTTCAATTATTGCATTCATTTTTAATCTTCTTTATGAAAGTAATATTTACTTGTTCATTTTTAATAGTAGTCATCATGCCTATTATATTGATTTTACTTATATTTATATTCATCCTGTCGAAGAGAAGATAGAAGAGAAAGGAAAAGGATCCCATCAGGTACCAACAAAAAATATCCCGAACTTGAAAAATGTAGTAATAATTCGTAAAATAGCCCGCGATCTTCAGCTGTATGGGATGAGGCATCTGTACTGCAGGCATTATATTATCTGGGATAGGGGCAAAGGATGAATGGATGAATGGGACGGCAACTGCCTGCCTTCCTTCGCCGTCCCATCCATTCATTCTTTTCCCCTTTATTTTTCCTTTTCACTTCTCTCTTCCCATTAACAGGGTTAGAACGCAAAGCTAATTAACCCGTGCGAAGCCGGGGCGTTTCAGCTAGTGTATTCTTAATTTGAAGTCAATCCTCAATCTAGGATATCCGTTGGATCTAACCATGAAGAAATCAAACGTTATTAAACCATTCAATAATTACATTTAGGCACTCAATAACATCTTAAGAAAATCTCTACATCGCAACAACACACGACATTTTCGAATCTAAACCACAGACTAATACAGGGTGTAATTGAATTCATTAGCATCCTTTGAGACTAGGTACCTACTCCTGATACCGGTCACGTGTGGACCAAAATTTTTGAATTCTAACACATTGGTTTGGTAACAATAATAACTTCAAAAAATGAAATAACTTACTTAATTAAATGCTACAATACAAGATTTAATTAAAATAACGAAGTATTGTTTTTAATTAGTACATACAAGGTATAAAAACGTTTAGATGTATCAAAATCATCCGTGCCAACCGCGTTAAACGCCGCGGCAATCTTCACAATTTTCAATAAAAATATTTTTATTTTCACTCTTTACTCTTTAATAATCATCTATAAATGATGTACTATCATGAGCTCAATTTATGCTAATGACATAAATTACATCCTGTATAACCGTAACGATAGAGTTTCGTTTGGTTGGAGCAACACAAGAAGGTTTCTATACAAATCACTACCTATAGTTCAACATGTATAAATAAATAAAGGTGTACATTACATTAGCATCCTTATTCCTCAAGCTCTGCTGCTGATGTATTTGTTGTAACGAAGACTGAAGAAACACCAACGGATCATGGCCTTCGGCTGAGTTCATAACCACATAAGTATCCTGGTTCTCGTTATCTGGAAAAAAAAAAAACAAAAAATGGGGTTTACATCAAGATCTTCTAGGCAAGCATCAAACATTATAAAGCGCGTTGATAGCTGGTGAATATAATTTCTCCTACAAACACGACTAATCTACGGGGGCAGGGGGCGAAGTAACAAAACGGGGACAGTCATACGAAATTACAAAGGACAGAGCAGGATGGAACAAACGAGACATTGGGTGTCCCGCTTCCTCTCGTAGGATTGGCAGTTGAAATAAACTACTAATTTTCGTACGAGGGGAAGTTGTATCGTTAGCCAACTGGCTTTATAGTCAATGGCAAGCTTCCACCATCGTACGTGTAGACATTACACACAGCGCCATCTAGCCCCAAACTAAGCATAGCTTGTACTACGGGAACTCGATAACTGATACAATACTTAGATACTTTTTGTTTGTAAATACATACATAGAATACAATACAAGGTGACCTTGAATTGGTATGTTATTCCGAAATGGGGGGACTGGGACGATGGTACCCTACAAGTTGTGAGAGCCTTACTTGAAACTGGGTGTTTCCAAACTCCCATGGTAAAAAATAAATCCACTCACCAAATTGCCCGTGCGATCGCTACGAGAGTTAACAAGATACTATAAATACATTTCTAAACACAGCTCGTTAAACTTATTTATGTGCACTCGGTCAAAGACGAAGTTCAGCCACCCAGCTGCGCTAAGGCTATTTTCGAACGTAAACTTTACATGACATTTCTTCAACGAAAACGGAAAAACCATTAATTTAGTAAAGTCGTAGAAGAAACATTGTCTACCTTGGGATGTAGATTTACCCCCTTTCGGGATAACATACCAATTCAAGGTCACCTTGTATAACATCCAGAAACATAACAAACATCTATGTTCATCACACAAATGTTTGTTCTGGGTAGGAATCGAACCCACAGCCCTCTAAGGCAGGGCTACTACCAACTGAGCTATCGGGCCCGTCAAATCATCGGAGATTGCGTCATCACTTTCCATCAAGTGAGACAGTGGTCAAATGATTCGTCTATGCGTAAAATTGTGAGTGAAGAGTGAATAGGTGGTAGACAAGCGAGCTACACTTCGACCGCATCGTCGCTTCCCATCAGGTAAGATTGTGGTCAAAAGCTAAACTCATTTCTTAAAATGCTAACAGTCAAATACCCTATTGTCTTCCGCGGGGAGCTGATGGATGTAGGAGGCGAGCAGCCGCTCAAGGTGGCGCTCTCTGTGGGAGGCCTATGTTCAGCAGTGGATATCTTCAGGCTGTTGTTGTTGATAATGATGATGATGATGATGTTGATGATGATGATGATGATTATGTTGATGATGATGATGATGATGATCTATTGCTTACCGCCTTCGCTATCTTCAGTGGACAGGACACATGTGAGCGTAGTATCACCATCGTCTGACGATGGACCTACCATTCGGTAGGAGTTATCGCTGTCCTCACATCTGAAATTTGGAAAGTTCACTTAGTTATTAATTTCTTTTTGAGAATGAATAACGTGACGAGCTAGTCGTTCACCTGATGTTAAACGACACGTCCGATCATAACAGTTGCAGTGTTTGAATAAAGGTCTTTTCTGCAAAGTTCGTCTAGGTAGGTAGGTACCTAGCATTACCAGTTATTCTGACCCCAAGCAGTAGTGTGCAAACACTACTGTGGTCCGGTTTGAAGGGCATTGTAGCTAGTGAAATTACTGGGCAAATTTGACTTTATGACAGTCTAGTGATCTTATTACTAGACTGTGTGATGTCTCAGGATGACGTGCGCAGTGCAGTGTCACGTGAAACTTTATTATTTTAAAGTTCCGAGTGACACTGTAAATGTTATGGGCGTCATCAGATGAATGAAAAGATTGTCATGTCATTTTCATAAAAAATAAATATGGGGCTAAACAATAATATAATTACTTGACCAATGTAAAGTTTAGAAGATCAAATTGCATCAATGCCTTGTTATCCATTACTTCTAGGTACTTGGTCTGTTTGCCCGTTGTATCTGTTACATTCTGACCATCATTTTTGTCAAATGGAGTAACCTCCACTATTTGAAGTTGACCTGAAAATAAAATATTTAATTAATAAATTGACCTCTTTGAATTCTGTAGGCCTAGCACGAATATTTACGCGCGCGTAAGTGTAACGTTAACGTAAACCCCTATTACGTTTGCGTCTTCCGCTCAACTGCTGTCAAAGTTCATACAATTTTGACAGCAGTTGAGCGGCAGACGCGCGTCAGCAGCGCTGCTAGCTCAATCGTAATAGGGGGAGATCAAATGCCATACAACTGGCTTACGTTAACGTTACACTTCACCGGCTTTCACCAGATCGTCAGTCCACCTAGTGGGGGGGCCTACACTTCATCTTCCGGTTCGTGGTCGCCACTCGAGAACCTTTCTTCCCCATCGGTTGTCAGTCCTACGAGTTTTTAACCTACTTACCATCTTTGTATTCTGCCGTCAGCACCTGCTCCTCCTCATTATTTTGCTGTTCTTCATCCGACATGATTTAAATCTGAAATTGGTACTTTACTGACATCAATAATAAAATAAATAAATAACGCCCAACGATCACATACATAGATCCTGGACCCTAACTAGGATTCACTGTATCTAGGGACCCAGGACCTACGAGGACCATGCTCCCACAATACAAACACAAGGTATATGGTAAAGCCCATACTAGGTAGTAAGACCTTTCTGCAAACTGTTTAGGTACCTACCACCGCTTTGCCAGTTATTCTGCCGCCCAGCAGTAGTGTGCAAGCAGAATTGTGTTCCAGTTTAAATGGTTGTATATAGTAAAATTACTGGGCAAATGGGCCTTTATTGTCAGTCTAGAAATCTTATTACTAGACTGTGTGATGTCTCAGGACCTTTTTTGGTACTAATAATAGGTATTAATGTGGCGATTCAAATCTTGTTAAGTGGGTTTGTGAGAGTAACACTATTTGCATTTTCCTTCTCGTGTAGGCAAGTGGTCAGCTCTGGTGTCAGAAGTTTTAGGCCACCCAAAGGCTTCTGACTTGGCTTAACAACTTGTCTTACGACAGCAGCTGGGTCCAACGAAGCACGGTAGTGCTCAGTTCTAAATACCAACTTTTTGCTGTAACGGTCACCCTTCACAGTATTGACCGCAGCAAATGTTGCTTAACTTTACCAATCGGTTAGGAACGGCTAGTCGTGCTTTGCATTAAAATGACAATTTATGTTCATTTAGTAAATAGACAGACAATTGTGAAGGCATGTTCTTAGGCTTTGTTTCAGTCACACAGGTACCACTTAATCGGTTTAAATAAGGTAGGTAGGTTTAAATAGGTATTTCCTAGGCAAGCACGTACCAACGTAGACCGCATCATCACTTTCCATCAGGTGAGATTGTGGTCAAATGTGGGCCTGTTCAGTTATAAAGAAAAAGGTACCTCATGAGATAGTTTGATTTACCAAACTATATTTAATTTATAGGCATAGCATTTGACATTTCACACAGCATCATCTAGCCCCAAACTAAGCATGCTTGCAAGCTAGCAAACCAGATAACGGATATAATACTTAGGTACTTTTTGTTTGTAAATACATACATAGAATACAATATAACACCCAGACACAGAACAAGCATCTATGTTCATCTCACACAATGTTTGTCCTGGGTAGGAATCGAACCCACAGCCCTCAGTTCAGAAGGCAGAGTTACTACCAACTGAGCTATCGGGCCCGTCGGTGGTACAAGCTTGCCTAGAAGATACATGTTCACTCTCGACTTGAAGACACGCAGGTTATACTTAGGTGGAAACAAGGATGACAGCAAGGTACCTATTCCACTCATTTGCTGTTTGCACTATAATGTTTAAAATATCTGTGGTTAAGTGGTAGACACTGTTGGAGCATAGAGGTGTGACCGCACTTATTATAGGCATGTAACCTCATGTCAGGTAGACATGCTGGTTGGTTGTCTTTATGAATGCAGATTTAAAAAGACAATAGTTTGTTTGGAATCAGAGAAAATTTTCAGTGTCAATATTTTTATTGAGAATAAAAATGTAATTGATTTTGATTTGCTTAATATCGAGAAACCTAAAGAAGCAATGTTTTAATAGTTCCATATGTTTTTGTAATGCTGTTGTATTGAATTTCTGTTCATAAAGATTATATAAATCTACCCTGTAAAGGTCTAGCAACTTTGGATGCTTTCTCAGTAACTCTTTAAGCAGTAGAGTTATTGTTAGCCAAGAAGTGAGTTATAACAGACACGTTACATTTTGATGGAATGTGCTTGTAGTGAATATAATATTATTATTATTTGTAATACACTAGCAGCTGTTTAGCTGCTAATATTACAAATAATAAAATGTGTGTATATCTTTTCAGTGCACTTGTAGTTTATAATGTTTACCAAGTCTGTTTTTAAGAGATCACACTGAGGGAGCACTAACTACTGATGATATTTTAAAATCTACCATGGTCTAAAGAGGGTGAGGGGGAGGGTGGTTTAGATATTTATGGAGGTTATTACCACACAAGCATAGTTTTTATACACCTTTTCATGATCTAGGATTCTAGGAACAGAAAATTATTACTTTGGTGAAATATGAAGTGGTGAAAATAGGTGATCAAGTTAATAGAAAAAAAAATTTACATCCAGGGAGGCTAACTGTAGCTACCTACTTAAACTGCGTGGTCTAAGGGTCATGGTAAGACACTATAATGGTCTTTTAGCGATAATTTCGATGTCGTTTTGTAATCACAACAACAAAACAGCTGATGACAAATTCAAAATGTCGATTTTCATTGCAACACCGAAATCTTTGGTGTTTCTATTTTTTCATTGATTGCAACAATCATATACTTACCTACTTTAATATTAATGGCAACAATGAGGGCACGGAAAACTCACAGTAAAACACTTGGAGAAGCAATAAAATTTAAACGAACACGAATAAAATCCATTCAAAAGCTGAAACACGAACACGCCAGCGCCATTAAAACAGAATTTATTTTCTCAATAAAATTAAGTTCAATATCTCATTTTCCAAATTTCTACCATATTCTACTACACAGTAAAGAGGTTGCCAAGGTAAAAATTATTTTACCCCTATTGATGATTCATCTTATTATTATTTTTAGACTAGCTATAATATAATAAAAACTTAAATCTTATTAAAAATAATAGTGTATCAAAATATCTAACACACTAAAAATATATCAAGCTCTGTCACACTCGTTGAATCGCTCATTATTTGGTCTCACTCTGGCATGGCCAAAAGAGTCATCGGGCTCACGCGAAGTAAATACGTGGGTCTCGTAAAGGATGAGGTGGCTTGACTTTACCTAAGTACAGACTTGCACAGAGCACATGCGCTGTTGACGCTGTTGAGTAGGAATGTGACCTAAGGAAGGATTTTTTTAATAATCGATTAAGCATGTGCAAAATGCCAAAAAAAACACTTTTCTTGTATGGAGGCCCCCTTAAATATTTATTTTATTCTGGTTATTAGTATTTGTTTAATAGCGGCAACTAAAATACATCATGTGGGAAAAATTTCAACTGTCTAACTATCACGGTTCATGAGATACAGCCTGGTGACAGACGGACAGCGGAGCCTTAGTAATAGGGTTAGCTTTACCCTTAGGGTTTTTGTTTAATACCTGCTTTATTTCTATTTTATTTATGATAATATAATCAATTTGAATAATAATAATAATTCTACTTCAATGTTTTAGGTACATTTGTTTTTTTTTTTATTTTGATCATTTGATTCATTTGATTCATTTGATTAGCAGTAGCTAGCTGCAACACTGCTTTAATTAACTGTAAATTTTCAACATTTGGATTGGTTAAAGATAATTTTCGCGCTAGCTTTGCTTGTTTGTTTTCATGTTTTTGTGTAAAGTAAAAATTACTACCAAACTTTACAAATTTATATCCACGCTAACTTCGCTTGCGCTTTTCAAGTTTATTGTAAGATTTTTTGCGGTCACTGCGCTTGCGCTGTCGTTTGACCCAAAATAAAAATAGATTTTTAAATAATTGATTTTATGATAAATAAATCTCGATTTTTATCGAAAAATAATCGGTTTTTTAATAATCGATTTTTTGAACATCCCTACTGTTGAGTATCTACGCTGTCGTTTAACGCAATTTGGCGGGAAGTAATTTCAACCTTCTCTTTCGCTCTAGTGGCAGCCTCGTATTAAATGATTCAAAAATGTAATTGATATTATCTCTAAAACTAAAAGAATTTTCGTTCTAATTTTTTTCTATGTTTAAAGATCTAGTAAAACTAAATTCAAATTACTAATTTGTTATACAAAATATTTGCTATTTTTTTAGTACAAAACAATGTAAATTTGAATCCTGCATCGCGCTTGTGATATTTTCGCAGCCGATGAACCTATCTGCGGTGTTTTCTAAAATCTACTTGGGAGGTCCGTAGCTACTACGTAAGCCGGTCGTAGCGAGGAGCCGGTCTAATTCCCTGCTATGAAATACGAAGCAAGCGTGCAACAATCATAATTATTATGGTAAAAATAAATAATGTCAAATATGTCAAGAAAATGCTAAGAGAGGCCACGGTCTCATCATCACGTTAGTAGCTAATTTGACCTTCTTTTGCCGATTAAAACTTATACGTTTATTAAATATGTAGGTACTTACTAGGTACCTATATAAAATCGTGTTTCTTTTAGACACCTATGGGTATAGTGCTATATATGCTTTTAGAGGCTGACGAATTACCACCAAAGTTTTTTAAACCTGTTTTTGGAACTTATGCTAATTTAGGTAGGATAAATGTTTTGTCTAAGCCAAAACTTGCTCTACATTAGTGAAGTTTTAATTAAAATGTATAATTTCGTTAAATATGAGCAACATACTCACAGTAGCCACTTTTAAGCACGTAGGTATTGGTAACGTGATAAACTATTTTGTAGGTAGGTACGTTAATGTAAATAAAAAATAAATATTATGTAGATTAGATCCTGATTGATAGACTAGTAGATAGAGTAGTGCCTAAACGGCACTGACCTCTACAAGGTGACCTTGAACTAGTATAATACACGTGCATTATAAAAGGTCAGTGTTACACGGGTATCCTGCCTGTACAATTTTCTCGTACAATACTCGAATGATTTTTTCCGAACTCGATAGCTTTCCGGGAGATTTTCCATTAAATAAAATTTAATATGGGTAGGTAGATAATACAAATAGGTATGTTAGTGCAAAAATTAAGTTGTGGCCAAATCAGTCATGAGCTTAAGAGCCCGTATACTAAACCGAGACGCGCGGACTTCTGACTCGAGGCTTGCGTCGTGTATTATAACGCGAGATTTGGGTGGTTTTAAAAGATTTTTACTGCCCATTTTTTAAATATTTATAATTTGTTTTTGTAGGATGATTGATTTTGAACTGAAGTTTAATTCTGATGTTTTTATTTTATAAACGAGTGTACAATGTAGCTGAAATCAAAAGCAATTCTTTGCCCATTTTCTCTAAAATTTTACTAACTTAAATATTTTTTTTTTCTTTATGAAACTGGCAAAAAGTGATTCATACATTGTATAGACGACTTTCACAAGAATACATTGTAATGTTTTTATGCGGTTTACACGTGAAAATGATTCGTAAATATACGATATTCCAAACCACTAACAGCAAAAATTCACAAAACAGTCGTTAGTTTTATGTCGATTAATCAAAATGATATAGCACAAATAAAAAAGTAGCTCATACATTAGATCATGATTGGAATGATATTTCATTTTGTATACTAAAAAATATAGATATAAAGTATTTTAACTGTTAAACCACGTCTGTAAAATCAGCGAAAACGGCCAAATTTCGTATGCAGGTTCTAAATGAAGAACAGCATTTTTTTAAATAAATAACTACCTATTTATACTTTCGTAAACAGGTCTATTTAGTCGATATTTTAATATATTATGACACGTTATGGATAGCATTCCTTTGCAACGTTCTAATGTACGTACCTACAAAGTAAAATAAAAAAATTATAGATGAATGTAGATATATAGAGCCTATAAAACACGATAAATGCAACCTAAGAAATGCCTTTCCAATTAAGAACTTCATTTATTCTTATTTAAAAAATGAAGTTATGTAATAAGAATCAAGTGATGATGTCTTCAGTTGTAATTATGGCTCAGTCAGTAATGAGCAGGGCTGCCAGATGTACGATTTAAATCGTATTTGTATGATTTTCCGTTTTTTTAATGATGTACCATCGCTAGACCGAGATCGATCGGAAAACGTACGAATTTTATTTATTGGCTGAAACATTTTGTTACAACTGCCTAGCCGTCACTATAACCTCTTCTACTGGTGTTTGTAAATAAATAAATAATAACATGAACTTGATCTATGACGCAGGGAACAGATGGACAAATGGCGCAGTTTTCCCAACATTATTGATATTTATCGTACTTTAAACAATGACATAGTGACGAGTTTTGAAGCCTAATCAAACAACAGTTCGAAAATAATATCTCCTCTCTCGAGAAAGTGTTTGCTTGTATAGGTACGTACCTATTAAATGTGTGATATCTTGAATCTTGAGTGAATGTATTTTATCTCATTCTTTAAATTTTGTATCATTGCCACATTCTATTCTAGTGCGTATTGTGAGCTGGCATTCAGAACCCAAAACCCTAAAACAGTTTATTTAATGAAACTCTGAAAGAAACATTATGAGGCTCAAATTGTGAAAGTTTAAGCCAACAGAATAAAATATCGGTGTTCATAATTTTTGGGGGAATTTGTTATGTGAAAACATCATAATTATAACTCGTGGTACGATCTTTTTACTTCAATATTGGCCTGGTATACGACTTTTTTGAACCTGGCAGCCCTGGTAATGAGGCAAACTTATGCGGCTTACGACCTAGTCGTAGGCTTGAACTTTGGTGACAAACTGTTTGGTAACAAACAAAAAAAAACAACAAGTCACCCGTAGCACGATAGTAGAGCATTAAATTATAATACTATTCTGTCTACTTGTCATCCTCAAGATAATGGTCTGTCACCATCACCAGCAGCACAGTTAGAGTAATTAATAAATTAACATAACGTTTTGTTCTGGCAGCCTTTTGTATGTTACGGGTAGCAGACGTATGTACACTTGCTGTCGAATATATCAGTAAATTATCATCATGTAAAACCCGTTGAAATGCTATTATCGATGTAAAATAATCCCAAAGTTTACTTACTGGCAAGGCAATAAGAACAAGTCGTTCCGCAAGGTTGAAGATCATCGACTCAAAAAAATATTGTGAGTCAGACTGCAGATAGAGTTCATTACCTACCATATCTACCATGTGGTTATTTCTGTCATTTTTTCCTGTATTTAATCCTTTTTTAATAATATTTTTGTTAATAAGAATATCAATCAATAGGCTTAGGTACCTACCTATAGGTAATTAGGTACTTAAAGTAAATGATCTATTCGAACTTAAATATTTAAGTTTATTTTAACGAGTTTGGGTGTTTGTGTAATATTGAAAAAAAAATGTAGAGCAAAATTTTTATGATTTACTATTGAAAACAATAGTCGTCAATAAGACAGTGTCATGTCATACATTTAATAAAAAAAAATAAAACGCTATTAACAAATTAATACGTACGTAAATTATATCAAATTATGAAGATAACGTACAAAAAGAGAGTCGAAGTGGCTACTACAGTGTTGTTGAGAAGTAACCTCCTCTTTTTCATTTTACTGAATTGTTTGACAAATTATAATCATTTCCATTTTATATTATTCATTCATGACGACATAGGACGACATATCAGATGACAGGGGCTTAGACCGGCCCCCTGCCACGACCGGTTAACTGAGTAGCTAGGGACTCCCCGAATGTAGTAAAATGGAACTTGTATACCAGTCGAGTGAACTAAAAACTTTCGTTTGCGCGATTCAGGCTTTCAACTGCTATTGGCTGGTGTGTCATGACGTCACAAAGGTGAGTTGGTTTAGATTCGTAACTAATTCACATTAAGGTACTGGTGTGGACGAAAATAGAATGTTAGCTTTGCAGAGATCGTAATTCATGCATTGGAGACTAGAGGTCGTTTAAAGAAGTTTTCGTATGCTCTATAAACAGTCTATGCATCATTCAATAGTTAGGTATCTCATACTCTACATCTCAGTATTAAAGCAATGAGTCAAAGAGAAATTCACAAAATGTTAAGTATCTGTCAGCAAAATATCGTAAGCAATGCTGGTGAAAAAATACTTGTTTTGATCCTTAGTTAAGACAATTAAGACAATGGTCAAAGTTAAATTTATTAACCATTGGTTAGGTACCTTAACTACAGATAAAAGAAGCGGCCCTTAGTAAAATAGAAATTATGTACCATTAAAATAGTCTCTACACAGAATTCACCCACCCTATTTACATGAACTGTCTCCTAGATATTAGATTAATAAATTATATTGAAAAAAATAGTAGACAACGCTACATAATTATAACAACAGCACATCTGTGAAAAGTTGAAATACAGGAACATTGCAGGAATGTCGCTTTCCATGAAGGTAAAACACAACACGATTGCAGAAGTCGTTCGACTGGAACTCTCATAATCATTATTTAATCATTTACTCTACCTACAGCACAATGGTTATTGAAAGACACTAGTAGGTTATTAAAAACTGTCACGTAGGTATTTTTATTTTCAACGGCAATTATAATTGGTGTTCGACGTGCGATTAAGAAAATAATCAAAATAGAACAAAAAATGTGAAGATTTTGGACAAAGTTTATTTATTTATTTATTAAACAAAAACCACAGCTCTTAACTAAAAACAAATACATCTTTCTCATCTGTACTAGGTGGTAGGACTTTTCTGCAAAGTTCGTCTAGGTAGGTACCACCGCTTTGCCAGTTATTCTGCCGCCAAGCAGTAGTGTGCAAGCACTACTGTGTTCCGGTTTGAAGGGCATTGTAGCTAGTGAAATTACTGGGCAAATGAGACTTTATGATCTGATTACACAGTGTAGTAATGTGATTACTAGACTGTGTGATGTCTCAGGATGACGTGCGCAGTGCAGTGTCACGCGAAACTTTATTATTTTAAAGTTCCGAGTGACACTGCAATTGTTATGGGCGGCCGTATTGCTTAACATCAGGTGAACGACCAGCCCGTCACGACATTCATTCTCATAAAAAAAAAAAAAATCTTTTTTTTTCTTTTCTGATAGGATTTCTCAATCCGGAGCCTTCCTACCATATGATAATTTTTCTTGTACTTATGTTATTTATCTGGCTTAAATCTTTTAAATAAAAAACGAGATATTTATTTACCAAAAACCGATAAATTATTGATTTCTAACATTTCATTTTCTAAATAAATTCTCATTACTCACCAATTCTTCGAGAGTAATATAACAGTAATTAAATAACAGGTACTACTATTCTACCAATTTACTTATAAACAACAAAAAACCGGGAATCGAATTCGCAAGCCCTATCTATCTACATGGAATGAAAGGAAAGCGACGTTGTCGTATCAAGTTACTTCAGGTTCAAATCCCGGATCTCAGAAAAAGTTAAGAGTTTTAAATTTTCAAATATTTTATTTTTGACGATACATAGCTTGACAACTTGAGATGTAATTTCTTAGGTAAGAAATTACTCAATTCAGTTTTAATTATTTGAAAATAATATATTTTATTTAGTGTGTGCAACATTGAGCTCTACCCCATTGAATCTAGACTACATAGTTATTCGAATTCGAGCTTGTATTATGTGGAAACCTGATTTCCACCCCTCTACATATTTAGTAGAGTAGTTTGATTCAGAGCTTGCTTTTATAATAAATTACAGATACCTTATAGAGCTAGAGATCTAGCTATAAATACTAAGTTTTTGATAGAAACAATCGTTTTAGGTTCCAGGCATAGTTTTATGAATATGAAAGACGTTTTCGTACCCACCTATTCAATTTCTTTCAACAATAAAAGAGAATCTTTCTCTCTTATTTAAAAAAAAATTAAACGAGAATGAAATAGAGAGATTTGATTTGAATAGTGGAGCTGATAACTAATGATGCAGATATTTTAAATTTGATCTCTGCAAAACAATCTACATATCTATGGAAACAATTCTGATAAACACACAATAAATCACAAATTTTAATAATAAAACGGCTCTGGTTTCCTGCCGCATAAATACCAAAATATAAAACTAACAACTCTACAAAAAATTTTTTTCTTACTCCAATAAGAACTTTGATTTTCTCCTCAAACCATTTAAACATTGTTTGTAAATACGCTATTACTTTATGCAAACCAAATTGTTACCTTAACTACAAGTTGATGTACCTCACTTACAACCAATGTGTGATCAAATAAAGTTTTATTTATTTACTTAAAATCTCTGTACTCAACATAATCTGCAGTTGTCTGCATCGCGCAAACGAAGTTTTCAAGACACTGTGTACTTATACAAATTAGCTCTTACGGCCCACAGGGAGTCCGACACCACTCGGTGAAAGCGGTCCGTGCATCCGCTCCACAAAATTGCACTAACCCTCCAATAACTTTGGTTTTACGCGTAAATATTCAACGTTTGCCATTCTGTCGACTAGAAGCAATTGCTAGACTGTATTTGGATGACTTTAGAGAATGACGAATGCTTGGATTGGATGTATGCTCACAGGGCCGGGGGTGGCTTTGATTCCCTTTTTTTAATTACTTTCCTATTTAATTTCTTATAATCTCTAATTTAGAATAATTTATGTGCTTATGCGTATTACGTAATACGTATTAGGCGTAAAAGTTGCTTAGGTACCTTAAAAGTTAAAACGTCTCAGTTTAATTTGTCGTTCGTTACCTACCTATTTCATTATAAGTTCAAAAATCGAATTTACGACTGATCATTCTAATAGGTATCATTTTGTGTTCATTGAAACAAATTAGACTAGCACTATTGCATTTTATTGATCTAATAAGATGAAAATTACTTATTACTACTATTAAAATAGTAAAATACTTGGTGTAATTACTGACCGAAAAGCAGGAGCTCTACATTATTCTCGTTAAGGACACAATTTACAAAAAAAAAACACAGATTAAAATAAGAAAAACGTTACTGTCAAAGTAGTAGATAGCGGGTACATAAAATAATTATGAAATCCATTCGAAAATTTGTAATTATTAACATAACATTAAAAACGTTTGAAAACGACATCTAACGATAACGGTAAAGACAGTTGAACACCCTCTTCAGATGTTTTTATGCACAACCAAAGACTTTGTATCTGAAATAGGGCGAACAACACAACGTACAACGTAACAAATAGCGACCTCTGCTGAAACATTTGCAAGTGACGAATGGAGATAGTAAAGTAACTAATTTGTCATCATTGTCAATTTGTCATAGGGTATTTAAAAAAAATCCAATTATTTAGTGTATTAATTCATTTATTTGCGTTCAAATTAACTATTTATTTTTTACCTTGATTAGGGTAGCTTTTTTTACTATGACAACATTGACAACCCCAAAATCTACTACGGTAATACTGCGCAAGTCAAAACAGCGTCAAAAAAGCTATATCAAAAATAATCTAGCGAAGCCTGTGTCCTATTTATAAAATAATTAAAAGTAATATCATCAATGATTTTATACTGAGACCCTGCAAACTAGTAATTTAAATGTGAATAGAATTATTCCATTTATAGGAACTCGCAGCACCACTAACCCGGTGGTACAGGTAAATAGAACACGTTATTTAAATGGCTCTTTATTTTTTTATATTTGGTTGCGTTTGTAACAGATTCTTGCAATGTTGCTTTTTTTATTTATAATTAATATTATAATGATATTTTTACCTTTATTATTATATGATTTATTGCAAAGGAAAGGAGTAGTCTTACAAAGTAAATTATATCATCATTACTCTTTGATGAGTACCTAGGTCTTTATGTAAAAGCATGGTAGGTTTGATAGGTACAATCAAGTGCACAAGTGGTAATCAAAATTATTATATTCAAGGTGTTTAGTTCCCTTTAATATTTTCTACATTGTCTCCACTCTAACTGCAACTACACTTTCTAAGTAAATTTATGTTGTAATGAAACTGAACTTTCTCTAAAATTAATGATGTCATGATCTTTATGCATAGGTAATTTATGCACTTGCATGGAATGCATGAATTATGATTATGTGTTGAAGTGCCTAAATCAGACCAAAAACGATATAGATATACTATAATACGCTATCTATACCTATTGTCTGTGCCAAGATTTGGTCATATTGCATAATATCAGATAGTTCTCCGTGCTTCAATAAAATGTTAGCAAATGTTAGTTACTTATTCTATTTTTTTTATTGCAGGTTAAAGATGGCAACTGCAGGCTCAGGTGCAGTCTTTTTTCTTGGGACGCGAGCTCACTACCAGGTAGCTAATTAACTTATGAAATGCATAGGACCTTTCTATTTTTATGTTAGTACATACAACATGGATAGGTGTATAAATATTTAAATATCTAGCATATCTACATAGTAAACACCTAACTTACGACGTAGAGGGTAGGTATAGGTATTTTTTACACACAACCTAACCTTTCTAATGACGCCATATTATTCTGTATTAGTATAAAGGGATCGATATCAATCAGTGGCACTGCTACACTATTATACCATCAGCGATTTTTCCCAGGTACTCCAACAACCGGAAACTCAATATGACGCAGAGAACGGGAACGCGTCTAATGAGACAATCTACCAGAATCCTTCCGTCCAGGGTCTGTGGGACAAGGACCATCAGATGGACAATTACATCAATGGCGCATCTGGGAACTATTGTAATAATGGTAAACTGAAAAACAAAAATGCCTATACAAAATGATACACGCATGGATACCAATCTACTTATATTCTAAATCAATCAGTTTGGGTGTAAGAATAGTCCATTCCATCTCTTCCCGTGAGTGCCGTATGAGCCGGCTACAAGAATATCCAGGGAATGGGCTGCAGAATTCTCCTCGGTACATTAAAGATCATCATAATAATATGCTCATGGTAATCGTTGAAAGTAGAGTTTTATGGGGGAGGTCTACGTTCAGCAGGACGTCTTCCTGCTGGCTGATGATGAGAAAATAATCAACTGTTTCTTTAGCAGCGACGGAAAACAAGGATGGTGTCAAAAGGCGCAACAAGCGGAGATCGAGCGAGACAGCGCTATGTGAAGATATGAAGCCAGCAGCCTTGAACAATATTGATAAGTGAGTTTAATTAACATACTATCCATAAGTAAAATTGTTACAATAAATTAGGACATTTAGCTTAGTGACTGTTGTTTTACGAAACTACTGCAACAACTAGCTTTACACAACAATTAACTAAATATTTAAGTATTTGTTATATATACCACATAGTGGTCACCATAATGACCGCAACACCGCAATGAACGCTTTATCGATTGGTTAGAAGCGAGTTAATTAAAATATGATAACATTAATAAATATTATGTTTTAGGTAGCTAGGTAGTTATGTATAGTTGATGATGAGTGCCATTAGGGATGGTAATTATATTGTTTATTATTCAACAAAGTGCTGTTAATTTGAAAACAGGTGTAGATTTTTTAACTATGATAATTTTCCACTTATACTTAAAGCGTTAGCCTCCTTACTGTACCTTATGTTTTGTTTCTCTCTATAATAATATTGCATTGGGCAAAAATAAAACAAGAGAAAACACCAATTATTCCACTATTATACAGTGTTTTGGGTAAGAGTATAGTTTCGTATTGCAAGCAATAGAAGAATGTAATATCTAATAAAATATTAATTATGTCTAAATACAAACGCTAAGCAGCAATAAGTATGTTTTGTTCTAGTGCCACTCCAAAATCGAAGCAGAGTCGCCTCTCTCTCTTAACTTTCCTCTCGTCCCTTTCCCGTCGCAAGAAGAAGCTGCAGAACGAGCAGTTACAATACCTAAAACACCTGGAGTCGGAACTGCTGACCACCTGCACCTACCGGGAGAGTTGCAGGTGTCTGGATTGTCAGGTAAGAACTATAAACAACGTATATCACACACAACTCATTCGCAGATCGTGCCATGAACAAATTTTGGTTTGTAGATAGGTACCTACTCTAGGACCTGACATGAACGATGCGCATTCGGTCATCCATAAATCGGTGCTGAATGCTGATGCTGAAATCGAGGTTTCATTCCCAAAACGAATATCAATAAGTTTAAGTACCTACCTACCTACTTATTGTTACTATTTGCAATGCAACACGGCCATATTCAAATGAATCTAGGTAACGATAATCTCTAGGCGACTACTGATCCTGGTGTTTAATATACAAGGTAGTTGGTCTGTGATACAAGGTGAGTGAGGCCGTCTAATAAATAGACAAGCCAGATTATTTAGTTCCCTTCCACTAACAGATAACGTACTTACGTTTGCCTCTGTACATACGTAATACGTTGTCAACGAAGTGACTTTTTTCTAGTCTCCATTCAAACCTTAACGTACCGGAAGCGGAATCTCTTTTCGCATATTATAACTTGTGATGAAAGTGGATTTATAACTTTTGAGAAAGCACTTGTTTACCCGACTGTACAAGTTTTATGGACCCTGATAAAAAATTAAAAATACGTAAATAAAGTCATAGAACTTTTATTCATCGTAATAATATAGGTAATCAAATGGAGAATTATTCACAAACATGTATTGTCGTAAACATAGAGCTATGAAACAAATTACGCTTCGCACTTAGAAAGCGTTTTTTTTTGCTCTGTGGTCATAAACAAATAAGTTTAATGTTAATTTTACAAAAAAAAAGTTTCATGCTCAAAATATGCCTGCTAGTTTGGCAATGTATAACAAAAAAAAAAGTTAACATTATTGATTACAAACAATTTGTAAATGGATTACTGCTTAATAATAAAATTATCTAAAATTATTAATCACTTCTTAGCTTAATTTACTTTAGTTTTGAAATTATGATTGTGTACTAAACCTAAACTTAGATGTACCTACAGCTATGACAACATGATTGGTATGAAGTAGGTACCTAACAAATATTGGCCAACTAGGTATGTCTTTCGAAGTTGTTTTAATTTAACAATAAAACTACTAAGCTCAAGCCTAATTTACTAACACTGATTTAAAGCTATGTTTTGCCGAAATTATTGCTAAAAATATTATAGCACCAAATTTAGCTGTAATTATAATTACACATTACGAAATCGCAACGAAAACAAAATATGTAAGTCATGGAGCTATTAAAAAAAGAAGGAGGGAATCCCGTCTGACCCGAAACTGAAGCACCCTTAGGAAGCCGGAACGCTTCGTACGTACAAGCGGGCACGCACACACTCACACCCGGTCGCCCTACTTTCATCTGACACACATATGTAATGTGTCCGCCATTTTGGGCTTCAGTTCGATATCAATCAAAATTCAATCCTTCTATTTTTTATTTCATTCATGATGTAAGCATAATAATTTTATTATAATGTTCCGCGTGGGTTAATTTGAGAGACAGTTATATTGCTGTTTCACTCTACTCTCTACACAAAACTGACAGTGGGACAATAGTATCCTTTTCGCTTTTACATCTGAGCAAGATGAACAAGGGTCATGATAAACAAGGGTGCATATTATAAAGACAAACAATACCTTTTTGCAGTACAATTATTGATATGCATTAAGTATATCAGCAATTAATATTAACATAAAAAATAGGCCATTATTAATAATATTATTATGTACATGCCTTTATGAGAATGGGTAATTAATATAGAATATATCATCTATGTTAATTGGGTTATACTGAAGTAATGAGTTAATAAAATTGGGTGGTATTTTTATGTATAGGAGGGTAATCAGTGGTTTTTAATTATAATATTATAGTAAAATAAATAAAATATTGATGACGGATGATGGGCCCGATAGCGCAAATGCTAGTATCTCTGCCTTCTGAACTGAGGGCTGTGGGTTCAATTCCCACCCGGGACAAACATTTGTGTGATGAACATAGATGTTTATTCTGCGTCTGGGTGTTATATTGTATTCTATGTATGTATTTACAAACAAAAAAGTATATAAGTATTGTATCAGTTATCTGGTTACCATAGTACAAGCTATGCTTAGTTTGGGGCTAGATGGCGCTGTGGGAAATGTCCACACATTTTTTTTTTTATTATTGATTGTATATTTTATAACTGTATAGAAGTTACATTTTGATGACAAAAAAAATTGCATTTGAAATAAAATATACAAAGTAATTAAATATTATATTATCCCCATATAAACATAGCACTAATGAGACAGCTAATAATGAATTGTTTATTAAGTTTACGAATAAACATTTACAAAAAAGGTTTCATTAATCAACAAATTTGTCTATGTCATAATCACAGTTAGATTCGGTAGCGCCAGGAACCGCTGACTTTCTGCGTACTTCCAAACGACAACACCTCTGGCACTTTTCGCCTTTCCTTAACCAGCAACTTCTGTGATACATGGAGTTACACTTATCACACAAAAGCGCTCCGCTGTCAAACGGATACAGAATTTCGTTATTGCCGCAAATTTCACACAAATAACCTTTTCCGGAGCACAGGGAGCAGTTTGTTATGTGAGAGCGGCAAACTTCGGTTAACTCAGTTAATTGGGTCTCCAAAGAACCGTCATTGATCGCTTGTAGATGAGCCATGCTGTACTTTTTGTTGACATCACCTAGTTGAACAAATAACGGAGATAAGAGGTTACTGCCTTCAGCACACGAGCAGAGGTACCGTCTCATCCACTGTAGGTCTCTACGCATTTTATGTACCCATTCCAGCTCAGCGATAAAATTGATTAACCTTGAATTGATGCGGTCTATATCTATATAGGGCTTTGACCAAGAAATTTGCAGCATTTGAAATGCTAACCGTGAAACATAACGTTTTTCCCAATCCCAGTTGTGGACGACTCTGGCTGGTACCGCGGATAAGTCATTCCAGTGACAAGTAGCACAGAAATAAAGCCCTGTGTAGTCGCAGAGTCGTGGTTCGTTCCATGAATCTTTGAATGTCAACGCAGTCTGGCATTCAGCACATTTATAATCTTGACCGGCAAGACCTTTTTCGGGACATATCGCCATTTCAAACTGTCCATTTTCGGTCATAACCACATGTGCACATACTCTGCAAATATGGTCTACGCACTTGTAATGGCAAAGGTACCCACAATCAGTGCAAATATAAGAGCTCTGTACAATACTCCATATTACACCACTGCAGTGATCACAGTATTGCTTACGGTTTGACGGAGTGATCTGTTGCTCGAAGTGATGACCTTTTATCGAAACTTTAACTCTT
Organism: Ennomos erosarius; assembly: GCA_963580505.1. Classification (NCBI taxonomy): domain Eukaryota; kingdom Metazoa; phylum Arthropoda; class Insecta; order Lepidoptera; family Geometridae; genus Ennomos; species Ennomos erosarius. Next base: position 7,094,212 of record OY757004.1, read on the forward strand.
CTCTGTCCATCATTATCACTTAAATCTTGTAGTCGTAATCGTAACTCTATTAAATAGCGCACCAACCATTTCCTCTCTTCTGAACACTGTGGGCTACTTAAAACAAGCTCTTTACACTGAGTTATTGCTTTGTCAATCTCTTCTTTGGTCGCTGTGCTGTGTATTTTCAATTTCTTGTTCGCTATCGACTTTGGAATGAAATTAGAATCGTAACTCTCATCAGAAACACATCCTGAAGTCGACGAGGACTCGGTTAGAGATGGCGCCTCCACGCTTCTAGGGCTGCAGCAAATCAAGCTGTTCTTGTATTTTGGCGAGTCGTTCGCTAGCGCTGCTGCCATTGTTCAATATAGCAATTTTACGAAATAAAAACAAAGGATAACGGAGCGCAATAAACATTAGCACTAACTGATGTGATTTGAAGGGAATTCCGCGGAATGACTCATCAGCTATCGTTATCGCACGTGAGTTCTCATTGCAGCTGGGCTGGTTTTTGTTTTGTTTGGTGGATTATGGAATTAATTGCGATTTTATTCTCTGAAATCGCAAGGAAATCTCAAACACAAATATTTCGTCATTTCTACTTTTTGACTTTTGAAGTTTTGTTTGAGTTGACTTTGACAAGTTTTATAGAATGACAGATTGGTTTTGTTTGGTTGGTGTCTCTGTTTTACATTCCGTTTTTCACAATCTCACCTGTAGTTTAGAATTGAGATTGGCGCCACACGATTCGTGTTTTATTTATTATCAATTTATGACGATACAGCATGCTTGCCTAGAAGATACCGGTGCCGGAGTATATAGGCGTTACATGTACCTATTTAAAGAAAGGCGTACCTACGTACTATTAATTTTATGATAATCAAATAGTCAATCACCGTTCACTTGTCTAGCTAATGAGACGTTTTATTAAAAAAAAAGCTGTAATTTTATAAAGGCCCGATTGATGGCGCTAAAATGGTGGTCTTACATTCTGTCATTGTTAAGATAATTATGTATCGAGTTTAGTATTTTATCCTTATTTTATGGAAGGCATATACTACAATGGCCAAATCGACAAATCGACAACGTACTCTGTGATCCACTCAACTGAATTTTACATTTCCTTGTATCCTGTGGTTCGAAATTACGACCATGTTTGAAATACGTCGTTACTGCGCCATCTAGTAACAGAAGCGGAACAATTTTTTTTTTTAAATAAGACGTCTTATTATATACTTATTTAATTTAATAAAAATAAAATCCAAGTAAAACTAATAAAAAATAATATAAAAGTTTAAAAAAATGAAAACAAAAAATTTGATAATATGGTTTCTAAACTAAATTCGCAACGTAATTAAGGTAAGATTTTCATGTTGGACTAGATTTGGTGAGCAACGGAGTGCATAATTACTTTCAAGTTTTCGAAACCTTCCGTTGCTTCTGCCAAATGTAGTTAAACATGAAAAGATTTCAAGATAAAACTTTCAATGGGTTTCTGGCACCACAGCATTCCGTAGAACTTCTACCGTAGAACGGAACATTGTTATGATTTATTACAGGTGTGACAACATAACGAGCTTGAACTGTCAACTCATTCCATTCCGTTTCCCGTAATTTTATTTATCTCACAACATTGAACATCGCAGAATTATATAACGTAATCTTATTGTAAGCGCTTGGGGTTCACCAGTAGTAAAAAAAAATAGGGGTTCCCAAATAAATGGCAAAATTAATGCGATACCCAAATACGGTGATGTCAGGTCAGCCACTATTTGTGTCGATCACTAAGTGCTTACAGATAATTATTATATTTCTATGATTACAACGTACCTACTTCGGTTAATGATTGCATGACCTAACCCTAGGTAACCAGTTGCCGTTTGAATCCAGTTATAAGTATTTAAGCTCAGAAAAAAGCGGAAATACGTTGTTCTGTGTCTGGGTGTTGTGTGAGCATGGCCCTCGTAGTTCCTGGGTCCCTAGATGCAGGGAAACCTAGTTAGGGTCCAGGATCTGTGATGTGATAGTTGGGTGTTTTTTTTATTTACAATATCCCCTTAGTTCTGTTTCTGTAGGTATTTTATTATCTGTGGTTCAGCCAAACAGAATATCTTACAGGAAATAGGTACCTACACAATTTTTAGAGAATAGTGAAAGCCACGGGGAGCCGATGGATGCAAGAGGCGAGCAGCCGCTCAAAGTGGCGCTCTATAGGGAGGCCTATGTTCAGCAATGAACTTCTTCGGGCGGTTGATGATGATTAACAATATTTTAATAATCATTTTGTTTTCAGAGTCGCTATTTCGAGTGTGATGAAGGTGAAGAGGACTGCAGCTCTGAAGATGATAGCGAGTACCTTCATTACTTGGCGCAGGCGATGCAACCCCCGCCGCCTCCGGTTGAAGAGAGTGATGAAGATGATGATGAGGTATGAAATGGTGAACTAGACTGGGCGGTTATTCTCTATGGAAACACAGATTCCACACGATTCGAAACCACGTCGTTATCGTGTCTTGTTCAAATCGTGTCATAGCGTTAGATATACCTTCATTTTAAATTAAAGTTATCTTTATTTTGAATAAAATATATTGACTTATGTGGTCATATCTTTTGATGTGTTGATGTTACGGGACGCGTCTCGGTAAAACATACGATTTTTGACAGTTCAAATCGCGCCAATTCCAAATTCATTTCGCGCGGTTTTGTTTTCGTTTCATAGATAATAGATTTGCAGATTTCTTATGTAAGACAAGGAATTCGCGGTGTTTCGAAGTAAGGAATCGATAGAGAATAACCGCCCTGATAATGAAAGGTGTGTAATCTTGAATAAGAGTGATAAGCTTTTCCACGCATGCCGTGGTCGTACAGAACACAGAAGATATACGCCGTTATGTCGCACCATGAGTGATCTCAACGCATTCCTCAGTACTTATCCGGACTCCGGACTGTGACGTTTTTTGTGACAAGTGGCCTATTATTTTAAATTTATTATTGACGTTTTGTGGGTCCTATGACCCTAAATCAAATATTTGATGTTGCGGAGACTACTCTAGCTATTAGCCATAATTTCAATTTATTTATTAAAATTGACGATGTATTTACTGATGAATATGTGATAATAAGTTATAATTGCAAATGCGTTCATATTATTAAATAAATAAATGAATAATGATGAGGTGTGTAATCTTAAATAAGCGTGATAATGAGTGAGCCCGATAGCTCAGTTGGTAGTATCCCTGCCTTCTAAACTGAGGGCTGTGGGTTCGATTCCTACCTAGGACAAACATTTGTGTGATGAACATAGATGTTTGTTCTGCGTCTGGGTGTTATATTGTATTCTATGTATGTATTTACAAACAAAGTATATAAGTATTGTATCAGTTATCTGGTTCCCATAGTACAAGCTATGCTTAGTTTGGGGCTAGATGGCGCTCTGTGAAATGTCCACACATATTTATTTATTATTTATTTAATGATGAGGCGTTTAATCTTGAATAAGAGTGGTAGGTGAGGTATGTGATGGTGAATTAGAGGGATGATATGAAACTTACCTAAAAGATCACTTTTAGTGATAAGGCTGCCCATTGTGCTACTTACTGTAAGACCTCTAATGTCTAGTTTTAATTATCTATGTTAGTACGTGCAATAAAGAGATTTTCTATTCTATTCTTACCTATGAAAAAATAACGAATGAGAGTGATGATGATGATGAAGGTATGTAATGGTGAATTTGAGTGATTGGGATCATTCTGACCTGTAATGGCTGTAATACAGGTTTTCTAAACCTACATCAGGCACCAGTCTCTCACAAACCAACTTTACAATGTTAAAATTAATTACTTACATTTATTATAGTTAGAACACCCTAAGGATTGTTAACGTGTTTTGGGAATGAGAAATAAATGATTATGTTATGTTATGGTATGTTATGAGTGATGATGGTAGTGATGAGTGATAATATTGAATAGATGTTTAGGTGTTAGATAATAATGATGAAGATAAGATAGTAGAGAAAACCACTCTACTGGAGTGGTTTTGTTTGTGATGATCGATATAAGGATGATGATTGATTGAGGTATGTTTAAAGTGATGAGGTATTGTGACAGTGATGAGAATAATGATGCGGGTCTGTAGGTAGACTAGAGTGGTGATCAGTGATGACTATGAGATGTTTCTGAGAGTTGATGGTGTCAGATAGTTAGTTAAAATGATCAGATTGTGATAGTGATGAGAATGATGAAGCTATACTAGAGTGGTGATCAGTGATAATAATTATTTATGTTACTATAATAATTGGTGATGGTTTATTAAAAGATCACAGTGTGATAGTGATGATGATGATGATAATATCTTAAACTGAGGAATAATACTCTTTCTTCAGGTGTTCATAGACCAAGTACCAGAAGACAACACGTCGACAGATCTTCTTCTGGAAACCAAGAAGATGTCCGTGTCTTCGGCAGAAACCGATCCTGATGCGGACACTATGAACTTGGAAGTGGCTGCGGGGACGCCTGTGCTACTTAATTATCTGTTAACGCATCCAATCACTTGCACTATACAGTGAGATACCATTCCGTCACTTGCACCCTATAGAGAAAAAATTCTTGCAAGATAACATCCTGTCACTTGCACTATAGAAAGAGAGAAATCTATCTTAAAAGATAAAGTGAGATAGTTATATTGCCAATTCCAGTCCATAGAGTAATACCTACCATTTTGTTACTTGTAATACAAAGTGACATAGCACTCTGTCACTTGCACCCTATAGAGGCCATATAAAATGACGTAATCTACAGATTAAATTTGTAAAAGAAAAAGAATCCAAAATTAGAATTTTTATGTTTCCCTTTACAAATTAATGTGCTGGGTACATAAATACATAAATATTACGTGACATAATATTCTGTCACTTGCACCCTATAGAGATAACATTCCGTCTCTTGCAATATAAAGTGAGATAGAATCCCGTCACTTGCACCATAGAGATAGTGGATGATTGTATTGTATATAGATTTCCATTATGCACGTTACGGAATACGGAATGATAGTGGTCAATCAAGCGCAACGCAAGCCTAAGAAACAATAAAAACAACTATCTTTCCGTCACTTAGAGCATCTATAAATGGAGATGTTAACGTTATAATCCGCAAGCACCATATTTCTGCCATTTTCTACGGGGGACGAGGTAGACACGTATAGCACACGTGCAAACCGCGCGTGTAAACGCACGCCGCACACCATCTTAAAACACGCACACCGTTATATAAACTAGCGTAGTTACAGTGTCTACACGCACATTATGATATTGTAAATGACCAAGTAGCGCGATATGACCGGCAGAGGGGAACGCCTTGCCACCTCCTTTTTTAAATGCTCTAAGTTCCGTCTCTATCAGTTCATTACCACAGATTAGAGAAAAAATATCTCTGTGGTCATAACATAAACAGTGATAGCCTTTCGCCAGTTAGAGAGATCATTATTTATTATTATAATCCCATAATTTATGGGAATGTAATATTACAGGAAGATTATAGCAGCCTAGAGACTATAATAGAATTTGTGTTCTGCCCAGTACCTATTTTTAATTACTTATTAGGTAGGTACATATTACAGATGTAGAAAAATGTGTCAAATGATTTATAATTAATTGATTTGTTCATTATATTATAGGATGAATTATGTCTAGACCGTATAATTTATTTATAATTTTACAGATTTCACTGCCATGCGCTTTCTTTACACTGCGATAATTATAATTGTAGTATTTAACGCTTTCAATGTTATTTAATAATGATGCTGCTATTTATGATATTTATTATTACAGTGTTAATAATAGTGAAGTATTATTATATATGTATTAATAGTCATGTCTAGGTTAAGGCTAAATGATAGACCAGTTATTGAATTAAATATATTTTATTGTTTTGTGTTGCTTTTTTGTATAATTGCATTATTTTATGTTTGTGTGTAGCTACCCACATGTTTCGCAAATAAATTTATCTTTATTGTTTTTGTAATATTCATTTTCCGATGTTACTTACTATTAAGTTGGAATAAGTTACATTTACAAATAATATTGTTGTGTTTATTTAATAATTTGGCAGTATTATAGTTATTTTTAGTAAATTCGATTGACTCACGTCAATCCACGTCACGCCTCGTGGTAGTCCATTATAAAATTATAATAGTACAATTTAATTCAGTGAAACAGTAGAGGGTCTAGCAAAGATACCAACCACTAATGCTAACGCCTCACGCTAACTCCAAAATGTACAGGGGGCCTAGCAAAGATCAAAATCGCTAACGCTAACGCCTCACGCTAACTCCAAAAATGTATCGAAATGACATTAGCTACGGAAAAGTTAGCGATTTCCGAAATGTCATTTCAATACATTTTGGAGTTAGCGTGAGGCGTTAGCGTTAGCGGTTGGTATCTTTGCTAGAACCCTGATGACATTCCGGAAATCACTAACTTTTCCGCAGCGAATGTCATTTCAATACATTTTGGAGTTAGCGTGAGGCGTTAGCGTTAGTGTTTGGTCTAGCAAACATCCCTTTCCATTGGCATTGACGCCAAACGCTAGCCCCTAAATGTATTGAAATGACATTAGCTGCGGTAAAGCGATTTCCGATTTGACATTCCAATACATTTCGGAGTTAGCGTTAGCGTTTGGGATTTTGGCTCTGCTATTGCTATTACAAATACGTTACCTCGAATATTAATATGCTATTATAATAATTACTTATAATAAAAAGCGCACTAACTAATACTAAGTAAATTATATTCAGAATAATTAGTCAGTACAAATAGTAAATTAATGAATTTGCACTAAGCATCTACTATTTTGATTAGCAATTAATTATAAAATTACTATTAGCGTGCGTTGTGTTCCTAGTGTAATAATTTTAAATGTTTACATTATTATTACCTATTATTAATTATTTTAATAATGGAGTTTTAAAATGCTGAATATAATAAGATTAAATTGATGTCGCTTAGTTATTATTTGTGTGTATTAGCTTCTGTGGTATTTATATAATAAATAAAACGATATTATGAAATCAAATTCCAATTTTATTCAAGTTATAAACATAATTTGTTAAATTAAACCGCGTCGTTCGACGCCAAGTTGGAAAATCTTATTTCAAATGATTTACAAAATCATTCTACCGTCCATGTTTGTGTGAAACTAAAATAATATTTTTTTTTTTATTTATTTTAATAATATTGCACATCATGTTCCGACGCTATTATTGTTTAGAGAAAAAATTTGCAGAATCTATAGGTTAATTAAAAATAATAGTATAACAAACATGCCTATTTAAAATATTTACCGGAATAATAATACTCGAGTGTGAAACTATAAGAAACTTTTGAAGTATGAATACGAGAAACAATTTTAAAAGTACTATAAATTCCATCAAGCACAACCTTTTTTTGGAATTCCATCTCAGCCTTGGAAAAAAGTAGTAGTAAGCAGTATTCATAGTAGTAGTAAGCAGTAGTCTCTCACAAACATGAACCAATCCACTACTACAAAGCATTTAAAAATGAAACGATCCTAAAATAATGATAAGTCTTAAAAAATCTACATATTTCACTACCTAGATACGCATTTCTCTAATTAATTTAAGTCTAAAATCCATAGTTATGTGCTAATTAATCCATTCTTTTCGCTATAAACTTAGATTATTAATTTGGGAATTTCCAATTATTATTAATGTAATTTTGTTACCAGTTTACAATATCAATAATTGCTATAATTTTCAATTATTGATGAAAGGCCTAATTTTTAAGGTTTCAGTTGACAATGGGGTTAATTTAAAGGCTTGACAGATCAATATTCTTAATATTGTTGCTGTTCTTGTCAAATAAATGGCATTGTAAGACGGAAATAGGTCTTTGAAGAAAATCCGACAATGGTGGTTGTGAATTTTGAATTTATTTTTTAAAACTAGTGTATCTTGAACTTTAATGTGTAATAAGGGTGGATTATTATCCGTTGTGTTCGCGAACGTGCACGAGTGTTGGCAAATGGTTTCAAGATCATAAAACCATGCATTGTCGTTTTTGCTTCAAAGGCCTTTTTAGAGCCTTCAGTAAAATATCCTCCATTTTACTGTTGGCGTTTTGACTGACAAAATATGACTTTGACTTGACATAACCGAACAAATTTTACTCACTTGACATTGGCAGAATTATTGCAAACAAGCGATAGAAAGCCAGTAAAGAAGAAGAAGAAGAAGAAGACGGAAATATTTTTAGTATATTAAGGACTGTCAACTACATGTGCCAAAATTTCTCACTGAACAATCTTCGTTTGATGTTCTATCTTAGTCCACGTGACACTGGCAAAATTGTGGTCACCTCTCCACAAAGGCCATTAACCAAGAGTTGAAGTTGAAGGACTGTCAACTAAAGCCTTAAATTGGGCGTAGTATTTAAAATACTAAAAATATATTCGTCTCTTACATTGCCGTCTATTTGACAAGGACAGCAACAGTTTCAGGAGTTTTAGATCTGTCAACTGAAGCCTTTAAAATTGGCCGTAATGTCAGTTTAGTATTTTGACCGAAGGTTATTCGTATATTCCACAGACATCTAATACTATTAAGGCTGGATTTTACCAAAGTAGAATAAGTTTTATACCAAGTATAACGCTAGTTGTTACCCTCGGATACAGCTGATTGACAAATGAAATGACAATTAAAAGGACCCTATCCTGATTGTATCCGAGGAAAGAGCTTCAAAATTGTTGGTATAATAGTTATATTCGTGTAACTCTGTTATTCTCTGAACGTTATACTTGAAATAACGTTATTATACTTTGGTAAAATCGGGCCTAAGTAGTAATAGATGTCTGTGGAATATTCATACATTTTGCGGTTTCATTATGATTCACATAATATTATCAAATAACATAAATTCATTTTTTTCAACGTATTTTTAGTACGTTTGAATCTATAGTTTAGGTACATAGTTACTATGGAAAAATTTAAATCCCTTCAGCATGCGGAACCCTAAAAAAAAGAGCCATTTTGTTTAGCATTGCTTTTTGGACAAAATCATAATTTTATAATCTGTATAATATAGTATGCTAATCACAACATAATTACAGGTATTGGCGTCAAAAAAGAGCGAGATAACCGGCTAGTGTCGGCTTCGTATAGCGTCATCTCTGTCACACGGAGAAGCGATAAAGACAAACGTCAAAATGTACTGAGTGAGAGAAATTACGGTCTACAAAGCTGATAGCTGTCCCTTTTTAGGTCGTATGTGCTTTTTTTATTGTGTATTGGCTCTACACATAGTGTATTTAGCCAATGTCAAGTATTAATTTACCATTATTTATTATGGTGTATGTATTCCACTCAAAGTCACAAAGTCACCGTGTGTGTCAATCATTTGAGTTATAGTACAGTCTAATTCATGCCCTAGTACAGTGGTGGCAACTTTACTAGAAGCTTCTATGGAAGCAACAAGAAAAACCACGTTTCACCACATTATATCACTTGCCCACACTCATGCTCGTAATTCAGCACTTAATGCGTAAAACGCCACCAATTTTAAACATTAACACTGGAAAAGCATAAGTTTTGAGAAACAACGACGTGAATTTTTCCGCGTTCCCTCCAAAACTCCCTATTTACCTTTGTATATAATAACTTACTAAGCCTAATTTTGAAGGCTTCAGTTGACAGTATTTAAAATACTAAAAATATATCCGTCTCTTACATTCCCGTCTATTCGACAGGAATAGCAACAGTTTTAGGAGTTTAAGAACCGTCAACTAAAGCCTTTGAAATTGGCCTTACTATAAGCCTAAGTACCTAATTGTGCAGTATTCTATACAGGTACATTTCTTGAATAAGATATACCAGGATCGCCCGTTGTTAGAGAGAGAAAGCGTGTTTGCTATCGCAATACTGCCGCGCATGAAAGCACTCGCGCTATCTCGCTCTGGACAATGGCGATACTGAGCGAAAGAAAAGGATAAAGCGCGTAGAACGCGATTCAGTGACTAAAATTTGATGCCCGTCTGGACTGGTTAGATACCTCCTAAGTTCGCACCTAAACATGACGTACCTACTGTAACACATTTGGGTATGTCTTAGAGGTAAGTACGAACTTAGATGTCAAACTTTAGTGCATACGAGCATAAGCTTCCCCTAGCGCTCTAAGACAATACATTTCGTCTGCACCATTACAATGCAAAATACACATAACATTAAGCACTTTTATATGAAAAACATATGAAAATATTTTTATATTATACTTTAATTGTAATATTATGCTCTAAACTTAGACCAATACATTGAATTATGAGAAATCTTAAATATTATATAGTTATTTTATATAATTATAATTTATATCATACCATATTAGGTACAGATACTAGTTTGAACATATATGTTTGAACAAGCTTCGGTGTTTGTCCGTTTTGGCTTTTTTTAATTAAAAAAAAATACACCCATCTGGAAAACTCAGGCTACTTGTCAGTGGAAGAATTATCAAAATTGGATTAGTAGTATTATGCCCGACTTCATTAAATTTTGACGGCTGTTAAGTTCGTTCTTATCCCTTTATGATGTACCTACTGCAACGTATTTAGATACGTCCTAGTAATTAAGAAAAGCATGGTGACTACTATATTTTTATTGCATAAGTTGTGAGAACAAAAATAAAATATCTCAAAAAATTACAAGGTTACAAGCATTTTAAAAACCGGAATAGAAAGAGATAGCTCAAACACGCAGTGACGTCAGTATTTGATCCTTCATAGTACCTCGTTACTAAGCTGTGGTAGCTTTTTTTATGAGAATGAATGACGTCGAGCTGGTCGTTCACCTGATGTTAAGCGACACGGCCGCCCATAACAGTTGCAGTGTCACTCGGAACTTTAATAATACACAATTATTTATACAATATCTTTGACTTGTGACGTCACAAATAGTGTTTTCATAGTAACTGTGAAGGCGCTCTGTTTCGAGAAGGGGACAGGTGATGCTCCCTCTAGAAAATTTAAAAGCTTATTACTCCGTGATTTATTTACCGATTTTACTTATTTTTTCAATTATTGCATTCATTTTTAATCTTCTTTATGAAAGTAATATTTACTTGTTCATTTTTAATAGTAGTCATCATGCCTTTCGTCTTTGATTTGGTACGATTTAGAAAAATAAGTGCAAACTTAACAGCTGTTTAAACTTTAGTGCAATTGGGCATTAGCAAATAATTTTATAAGCTAAATCATTTAGGGATAACCAATTTTTTTGTCATCACATGAAATAAATAAATATGTGTGGCCATTTCACACGGCGCCATCTAGCCCCAAACTAAGGATAGCTTGTACTATGGGAACCAGATAACTGGTACAATACTTATATACATTTTTGTTTGTAAATAAATACATAGAATACAATATAACACCCAGATGCAGAACAAACATCTATGTTCATCACACAAATGTTTGTCCCGGGTAGGAATCGAACCCATAGCCCTCAGTTCAGAAGGCAGGGATACTACCAACTGAGCTATCGAGCCCGAGATTCGACGACTGTCTCACCTGATGATAAGTGACGACGCGGTCGACGATGGAGCATAATTTCTTATTTATTGTCTGTGGTATGCAAACATTATAAAGCCCGTTGATACCTCGTGAACATAATTTCTCCTACAAACACGACTCACATGCGTGGGCAGGGGTTAAGTAACAAAACGAGACAGTCATATGAAATTACAAAGAACAGAGCAGGATGGAACAAGAAACATTGGGTGTCCCGCTTCCTCTCATAAGATTAGCGGTGGAAATACACCACTAATTTTCGTATGAGGGGAAGTTGTATCATTGGTCAACTGGATTTAATAATACCATGGTGGTTAGGTTAGGTTAGGGTGGTTAGTCTTAACTATTAGTTAATCTAAGTTTATCAAGACGGATTCATCTATTGCGTAATTAAATTCGGATATAAATGCATTGTTTTATTAATATAATAACGAATATTGTGTGAAATATTAAGTGTTATAATGTGATAAGTTTATAATGATAATAAACGGTCTTATCGCTCAATGCGATGTCATTCAGACTTTATTAAATCAAATTATATATAAAAATGAACAATTTTTTTTCCAAATTCGTAAATAGGTATATTAGTCCTTAAAATAGCAACCAGCGCGAATTGAACCGCATCCTCCAACTCACCGGGTTAGACGCTCAACCAACTGAGCTATGGTTACATAATCGCTGGCTGCGGAAATATTTGGAACAAGTGCTTTTAAAAATCATCAATATTTTATGTGGTTTTTCAATTGTTGATGATTTTTTTTATCAATTATGTTTTTGGATATTAGCACCATTTTAGTGAACAAGATGTTATTATGATGTGTTCTTTAAATTAATATTTATTTATATAACATAAATAATTATTGGCGTGTCATTTTGTTTGTATTGAGCAAATATTTGTGTTATATATATATTATGGCAGTCAGTTATTGTATTTTTTTTTGATTCAAATTGATCTATTAAATTAAATAAAAATGTCGAACTGCATTATTTTATCGAATTTATTTTGAACACGATTCGAACTTTTGGGTTTATACCTAATCTATTTATTAACCAAAACTTTAATTATTATTATTTAATTATCAACTAAATTTGCACGAATAGCACAATTTCTTAATAATCATTTCATTTTGTTCTAATATTTCTGTGTGTTTTTGTATGAATATCGCAATGGGGTTGAATTTTAAGATTTTGACACACATTAATTTGGCGGATTGGCAATTTGACAAACTTTTTGACAACATTCAAAAGAAAAAAAAAATGAGAATTAAAACAATATAAAACAATTGCTTATCTATTAATTTGCTCTACACTAGTGCTCAACAGTTTATAAGTTTAGTATTATTTAAATTGATCTGTACCAATAAATGTTCAACAAATTAAGCTTTTGACCAATAGAAAAGCTGACAATTTAATATTTTGACAAATCGAGAGATTGACAAACATAATTTTTGAAATGTGTAGAATTCGACGTATCGACAAATATACACTTTGACTTGTGTAGGTCTATTATAATTATCTAGTATTTTTGATAATCTGCAAATATTACCCCCAACGCGTTTATTGAATTATAGAACCAGCAAAATTGAGCGATCGTAATAATTCGACATACATACAAAAACACGACAATCTGTTTGAATATCTTTACACAGAAAATTTCAAACAAATCAAAGATATATTTTTAGGACAATCTTACATTAAATTTAAATTCTAAGGAATAGTTATACATTTATTGTAGGTATACTAACTTATTAACTATTTATCGATATATTCAAATCTAATAGTACTTTAGAATATCTAAAATTTTAGCATTCTAGCACTTACAATTTAACTAAGTCCTAATTTTATCACTTAGATTTAATTTTTTATCACCTAAGATTTCGAGCGTAAATTTACGTCTTTTGGGCAATAGATGGCGCTGTACAAAATTGATTTTGAGGTATTTAAAACTTATGACTTAAAATTTATTTTTTGCGCTAAATTAATGTTCCGAATTTAAAACACCAATGCGCGTCTGCACAAGACTCTAGAACGCACCCAAACGCGTAGGCGCAGCCGGTACGTCAAGTGCGCACTTAAGAGCTCATCCTTTAGGGGCATAAATCTTATTATTTTCGGAAGACAATTCCCGTCAATTTCTTCACCCACAAAGGCATTTTAAAACGAAAATAAAATCTCCATTTAAAACTATAATTTATTCCATAGTCCCAAATTGATAAAAGCACCATCTATGGCCCAAACGTGTCAACTAAAATCACTAACTGTTGTAGTCTTTGTCACATCTGTCATCGTGGTCCCAGTATTTATGGTTCCTTGGGACATCAGACACATGTCTTCGGGGTGGGGTCTTTCCGGATATACCTGACTCGGACGTCTCACCACTGTTCCGTCTATTAGTTCTATTCACCGGACGAGAATCTCTAGAACTTTTTGATAATGACCGCTTATCTTTCTCCTCCTCGCTCAAATTGTCCCGAGATCTTTGTCGAGTCCAATTCGGTTTTTTATTCGAATCCTCCAATATATCCGTTTTTTCCTTCCTCCAATTTTCTATAGGTTTACGGTTGCTATTCTTTTGAACTTCATTGTTTATCCGTTCCGGTTTCTCAATCCGATCTGGGATGAACGTCCGATCGGTTTGTTCAGATTCTGAGACAGGTCGTTCTGACCGCTCCGGTCTTTCCGGAAAGTATTCTTGTACATTGTACTGGTTTTGTATGTAAGTACCATCGCCTTGCTGTAGATAGTTGTTGAAATTCTCCTGGTAATTCGGATTGAACCTCGGTGGGGGGTATTCGGTGAAATTTGGTGGTAGCACCGTTGGATCGTACACCGGTTCTTCCTTCTTCTCTTCGTCCTGTCTCCAAGAGTTTAAGTCATATCGTTTAGTTAAACTCGTCTTAGATTGGCTATTCCAAGTTTCAAACGAATCCTGACTGGCGGAGACTGTTTGTTCTTGCCTTAAAAGACCAGCGCCTGCGCCTAAAATCGGTCTCATTTTAGGTTTTGCATCGTCGTCGTTATTCAAGCTGATATTTGATAAGTTATGGCTGACTTTCTCCGTTGAATCAGACTTTTCAGAGTCAATCTCTGGACTCTTCTTCCATGATCCGTAGCTAACTTCACTGTACGAGTCATCAGCAGTTAACTTCAAGTGGGCTGCGTAGAACTGTTGCAAAGAGTTGGGTAGTGGTAGGAATTTATTAAGACACATGTCAGCGCTGAGAAGAAGCCAAATGATTCCACAAGGCGGTGGTGATAGTATACGCAGCCTGATCGCTATGGATAACTCGTCCAAGTCTTGTGACAGTACGGAGAGTAACTCTCGACCGTTTTGCATTAGCTGGAAGGAAAACATTTATGTAATACAAGATGGCGCCCTGTGGATACCATTTTCCGGGATATAAAGTAATATGTCTTTCAAAATATGCATTAAAGAATATAACACTGGAGCTTCAAGATACAATAGGGGCTTCAAGAAATGTAAATTAGAGCTTCGAAGAATATAAAAAGGGCACTCATAAAATATTTTTATTTACCTGTGTAGCTAAACTTCTGTGCGCCCTGATATCGTCGCTGGCTAGTAATGCCTTCATATACTGCACCAATGGACTGGCGAGTATATGCACTTTGTTTCCGTTGCACAGTCGCGCCTCTGGAATAAGAAAGTGCACCTTTATTACTAGTTTAAATTCAGGGTACACAATGAATGTAAGTATGTTTTGAAACATTTTTTAATAACACCTATTCCGTATCTATATCCGTCATTTGACGAGGTCTACGATCTTTGCTGGTTAGATCTAATTTCATTGAAAATATTATTTTTTTAGTGGCTTCAGCCGCAGTGTTATATGAAGTTAGCATAACAGCAGTGCAAGCACCGATCTTCCGATCGATATATTTAACGAATTTCCATGTCAAATTTGACATAAAGTTTCGATAAAACGTAATCGGCAGCACGGAATGTATTTTATCGACGTCAATATAAATTCGATAAATTTTTACGAACATGTCGTTCTATGTCGACCAAACTGCGCATGAATCTAATTTTTGACATTTGTCATCGTTTTAATCTTGTCAAACTTATCGAATTTTATCGGGTTTCCATAGTTCCTCGATACCCATTTATAATATTTTCAAACTGGATTTTGGCTATAATTTAATACTGTAAACCGAAAAATGGACGCGTCGAGATGTCTTGAGAATCAATAGGCAGTGCCTAAGAAATGCCAATAATTCTCTCGACCTACCTTACGAACAGTTTGAGATTCTGTTTAGAATTCATAAAGAAATTGCCCTCGCCGTTATTCAAGTTGTCGAGAGTGATCTATAAGAAGGAGCCGATCAAATGGACTGCCAGTAAATGTTATAGTTCAAAATCTCACGAGCAGTTACATCAAGGTCCCTAGCACTGCAAGGGATAGGAGAGAAGTTACTGGTGGTCAAATCCATAAAGTAGTTTTTGCATGAATAAATGAAAGAGTATTAAACACCTATTCCAAGTTTCATATGTGTTTACTATCATATTATCAACTAAGCACTACCTACGTATCTAATATAATAATACGGTTGTAAAATATTTGCAACTGAATAATTAGGTAAAGTCCTTTCAGCCAATATTATTATTATGTCGTTCCTCTTAAATAATTAATCGGATTTCACATGAAAATAATGGATTTTCTGTAATATTTCATAAAAATGTATAGGTACCTATTAGAATAAATTGTTCAAGTAGGTGTTTTTCACGAATAAATGTGTAACCTCTTTTCCTTAACCTCCAATATTTTGCCTAATCTGTGGAATTTTCCGTAATATAAAGTTACTCTGTGAGAATTATGAACGAATGATCGATAATATGTCGACTAAATAAAGCCTTCGAAAGACGTCGATAAGAATTACCGATGTTAGATCCATGCTACGAGTTACCGATTAGATCGATAAATAAAATCTATTTATCGACTCGATATATTTGTCGAACCGAAGATCCGTGCTTGCACTGCAGGGGGGTTATTCGCTATGACACATGAGATTCCTTGCCAACAACGCGTGACGTGTAACATGCTCCAAACGTAAACGCGGGCTTTAACGCGCCACGACATGGAATTAACATGGAATCAAAAAATTGTATTCTGTATGCCACGCGTTAGATTGTTTGTGCCCAGTGTTTTCTGTTTTCTGACGTGCGTGTAACGTGTGTCGTCGTGTTTGTCAAATTTGACAACGGCATACAGAATAGCATTTTAAACCCAAAACCATTCCACGAAGATATCGTAACGCGCCGCGTTACGTGTCTAAATGGTCATACGGAATAAGGGCCCTGGCTAAGTGCTAGTCGGACTAAAACGAGCAAAAAAGCACGTTTACTGCAAAAGCACCCTTAAATATTGATTTTATTCTGTTTTTTGGTATATGTTGTTATAGCGGCAACATAAATACATGACGGGCCCGATAGCTCAGTTGGTAGTAGCCCTGCCTTCTGAACTGAGGGCTGTGGGTTCGATTCCTACCGGGGACAAACATTTGTGTGATGAACATAGATGTTTGTTCTGCGTCTGGGTGTTATATTGTATTCTATGTATGTATTTACAAACAAAAACAGTATATAAGTATTGTACCAGTTATCTAGTTCCCATAGTACAAGCTATGCTTAGTTTGGGGCTAGATGGCGCTGTGCGAAATGTCCACACATGTTTATTTATTATTAATTATCTGTGAAAATTTCAACTGTCTAATTATCAGTTTATTAGAAACAGCCTGGTGACAGACGGACGGACAGCGGAGCCTTAGTAATAGGCTTTGCTTTACCCTTTGGGTAAAGAACCCTAAAAAGCGAAATATGTATGTACCTGCGAAATAATCGCCCATGAGGTTGGCTGCGTTTATTAGGAACAGTGGGTTAGCGCGTTCCAAGATGTCTAGCTCTGAAAATAGAGAAATTGAAATATATATTAATTTAAAAATTTACAATAATAAAAGCAATATCACGTAGAATGGCATGACAAACAGTGGGAGTAAGTGGTAGTATAGTTAGGGAAAGTGGCAGTATAGTGAGGGAAAGTGGCAGTATAGTGAGGGAAAGTGGCAGTATAGTGAGGGAAAGTGGCAGTATAGTAAGGGAAAGTGGTAGTAGTGAGGGAAAGTGGCAGTATAGTGAGGGAAAGTGGTAGTATAGTGAGGGAAAGTGGCATTATAGTGAGGGAAAGCGGTGATGGTGAGACAGTGAGGATTATTATTATCTTTCCATCCAAAGGTTGACTGGAAGAGATCGCTTTTAGCGATAAGTCCGCCCATTGTACTACATAGCTCTAAGTGCGTAGCTTTCTGTATCTTTAATGTCTGGTGTACAATAAAAATTTTTGTATTGTATTGTATTGTATTATTGGGACATTGAGAGCTTGGATTGGAAAGGGGAGAGAATATAATTCGAATGAATGGAGGAAGTGTGGTTTATGAGAGCTTGGGCTGTGATGGAGAGACCTTGGGGTAGAAAGGTGTACCTACACTTGCAGAGATGGTGAGAGCTTGGGTGGGATGGTTAGAGCTTGAAATAGGTACTTACTAGGGTTGTGAGAATATGGATGGGATAGTTAAAAGTAGTAGCCTATTGAGCCTGGAGTAGGATGGAGATAGATTGGAGTGGAATAGTCAGAGCTTAGAGCTAACTGGAAAGAGCTTGGAGCGAACTGGAAAGAGCTTGGAGTGGAATGGTCAGAACTTAGGGCAAACTGATCAGAGCTTGGAGCGAACTGGAAAGAGCTTGGGTGGAATGGTCAGAGCTTGGAGCTAACTGGAAAGAGCTTGGAGTGGAATGGTCAGAGCTTGGAGCGAACTGGAAAGAGCTTGGAGTGGAATGGTAAGAGCTTGGAGCGAACTGGAAAGAGCTTGGAGTGGAATGGTCAGAGCTTGGAACGAACTGGAAAGAGCTTGGAGTGGAATGGTCAGAGCTTGGAGCGAACTGGAAAGAGCTTGGAGTGGAATGGTCAGAGCTTGGAGCGAACTGGAAAGAGCTTGGAGTAGAATGGTCAGAGCTTGGAGCGCACTGGAAAGAGCTTGGAGTGGAATGGTCAGAGCTTGGAGCGAACTGGAAAGAGCTTGGAGTGGAATGGTCAGAGCTTGGAGCGCACTGGAAAGAGCTTGGAGTGGAATGGTCACAGCTTGGAGCGCAATGGAAAGAGCTTGGAGTGGAATGGTCAGAGCTTGGAGCGAACTGGAAAGAGCTTGGAGTGGAATGGTCAGAGCTTGGAGCAAACTAGAGAGAGCTTGGAGTAGAAAGGTGAGAGCTTGGAATGGAATGGCGTAAGCTTGTAGTGGAATGGTGAGAGCTTGTAGTTGAAAGGTGAAAGCTTGGAGTGGAATGATGAGAGCTTCCAGAGAGTTGTTGAGAGTTTGGGGTGGGATAGTGAGAGCTTGCAAAGAGATGTTGGGTTTGGAGTAGAATGGTGAGAGCTTGGAATAAAATGGTGAGAGCTTGGAGTGGAAAGGTCAGAGTTTAGAGGTGGGACGAAAAACTTGCAGAAAAATGTTGAGAAGCTTGGGGTCAGATGGTGAGATGTTGGAGTGGATATATTAGAATCTGCGGAGATGTTGAGAGCTTGCAAGAGGAAAGGTGAGAGCTTGGGGGAGTGGCGGTGAGAGTTTGGGGTAGGATGGTGAGAACTTGGAGCGGAATGGTGAGAGACAAGGGTAGGATGAGAGATTAGGGTGGGAAGATGAGAGCATGGAGTGGAAAGGTGAGAGCTTGGCGAGAGATATTATAAGCTTAAGGTAAACACTTACTAGAGTATGTCCCCTGCATGATAACATTAAGTAGCTCAGTCCGCAATAACTGCTGCCGTTGTTGTCGAGTGAAGGAAGCACCAACTCCGGCCAATTTGCGAGCTGTCACAGGATTGAGCAGTGCAGCCGCACGGAATGTTGAAAATGCTTGTCTGGAATATGGTTTGAGGACTGTTAACGGGACATCTTCTTTGTTTTTAGGGTTAGGGTTCCGTATCTAAAGGTTACAGCGAACCCTATTACTAAGGCTCCGCTGTTTGTCCATCTGTCTATCTGTTGGTCTGTCACCAGGCTGTATCTCATGAACCGTGATAGTTAGACAGTAGAAATTTTGACAGATGATGTATTTCTGTTGCCGCTAACGTGATGCTTTGCTGGTTATTATAGATGTATGGAACTGTGGTCCCACACCACAGAACAAGTATTTGAGCTTTTCCCTGTGCACAAATACTTGTCCTGTCGCGGAAATCGAACCCGCCGCCTCCGGGTTATAAGCCGACCTGCTCAACCACCACACCACAGAGGCTGTCATGCTAAAACTATTCAAGTACTCACTGTAATCGGTTTTCATCGGGGCACATATTTGTGATGGTGGTCTCGAAATGGCGCAGCTTCCTGTTGAACTGTATACCGTCTTCGGAAGGCAGGAACTGTTCCAACTGAAATCACATCAAAAATTGTGCATCACTTATTTACCGGTGGTAGGACTTTTCTGCAAAGTTCGTCTAGGTAGGTACCACCGCTATGCCAGTTATTCTGCCGGCAAGCAGTAGTGTGCAACCACTACTGCGTTCCGGTTTGAAGGGCATACAATGCTAATTACTGGGCAAATGAGACTTTATGATCAGCTAGGCGATTATGTAACTTGATTGCAACCAATAGAAACACAAAAATGTATGGATTTGACAGTTTCAATACGCAGTTTATGTGCATAGTTACTATGAAAATTTTCATATTCGGAATGAAATTTCTCCTGTTGCATTGCTGCCAAAGTTACGTAATCACCCCACTGATCTCACAGACTAGAAATCTTGTTTCTAGACTGTAATGTCTCAGGATGACGTGCGCAGTGTCACATGAAATTTTATTTTAAAGTTCCGAGTGACACTGCAACTGTTATGGGCGGCCGTGTCGCTTAACATCAGGTGAACGACTAGCTCGTCACGTCATTCGTTTACATAAAAAAAAAATCTCTTTCTTATTGCTATTATTATTGTAGCCTCATTAGTAAGCTCAATGTCGCGCAACGAGCTATGGAGAGCGATATGCTTCGCGTTTCCCTGCGAGATAAAATCCGGAACCAGGAAATCCGCAAAAGGACTAAAGTGACCGATATAGCCCTTAAAGTTAGCAAGTTGAAATGGCAATGGGCAGGCCACATCGCTCGCTCGCAACTGACAACCGATGGCAAAGAAACGTTCTCGAGTGGCGACCACGAACCGGAAGGCGCAGCGTAGGCCGGCCCCCCACTAGGTGGACCGACGACCTGGTGAAAGCCGCGGGGAGCCGATGGATGCAGGAGGCGAGCAGTCGCTCAAAGTGTCGCTCTCTGGGGGAGGCCTGTAGTTCAGCAGTGAACGTCTTCCAACTGATGATAATGATGATGATGGTTATGATGATGATGATGATGATGATGATGGAATAAACTTACCAAAACCAACAACGGTTGGTACTGTTCATCGACATACAACAAATCCTTCAACACGGCATCATCTTCAGCGGATATGGACTCCAGATTCTCCATGATGGCCAGGTCCTCGTCATCTACCTCTCTCCTTTCCTCCCGCCCCTTCTCCGTCTCCATGTCTCTCTTCTCTCGCTCCCTCGATTCTGGGGAACGGTAGATAACTGTTTCTCTGTGTGGTTATGATAATGTTATAATGGTTTCATTTACAATGGTATATTATATGTTATTGAAAATGGTTTAATAGTGAGACAAGTGATGATTTTCCAAATTTTCCAAACTACACAAAGACATTTTCTATTGAACACCCCCAGTTTTTATTTCTCGAAGCCGCTATTGTATGTCCCTCAAAGCTTTCGTTGTATTTCAAAGTCTATTGTATGTTCCTCGTAGCACCAGTGTATATGACGGGGCCGATAGCTCAGTTGGTAGTATCCCTGCCTTCTGAACTGAGGGCTGTGGGTTCGATTTCTACCCAGGACAAACATTTGTGTGATGAACATAGATGTTTGTTCTGCGTCTGGGTGTTGTATTGTATTCTATGTATGTATTTACAAACGAAAAAGTATATGAGTATTATATCAGTTATCTGGTTCCCATAGTACAAGCTATGCTTAGTTTGGAGCTAGATGGCGCTGTGTGAAATGTCCACACATATTTATATTTATTTCTATGTTACACATATGTAGTATATTACACCTCTTTGAGACAACATTTCAAATTCTTGACCCCCCATTTTTTGGTTAGATTAAAAGTTATTTAAAACGGATCATTTATGCTAATAACTCTATCGGGTGGGTGGTATTGGATTATACATTAGCTCTAATGAAACATTTAAATGTTTTAATACAGTTTTTTTGACTATTTCATTGTAGCTGTCAAACGCATTCCTAAATTAGATGGAGTGTAGCTAAATGGTTATAAATGAAGTGAAGCTGTATTAAGGTTTCATCTAAAACCAGAAAAATAGCTTTGTAGTTTTTTTTTTATTGATGGATAGGCTTGCGCTTGACCACTATCTCACCTGATGGTAAGTGAAGATGCGGTCTAGGATGTAACGCGCTTGCCTAGAAGATACCTATTCACTCTCGATTTGAAGACTCCAAGATTGTAATTTTCCACTCGAGTTCCACTCTTTGGCTGTTTGCAAGAATTTTATATAATTTTATAATTGTCATTGTGGAGGCTCCACACATTGACAACACAATCCTCGCTTTGTGTTTTAATAACAACTTGAGAGATATTTAATGTAAAAATCTGATATTTTTACATGAGCTCTATCTTGAAATGGTTTTCAAGATAGGTACCTTGCAAAAAAAATATAAAGTTGGTTAATTATTACTGTGGTTATACTTGGTAGCCTAGAAGTTAGGCTAGTTCTGTTTACACAAAGCCAGACCTGCTAGCTAGCTTCTAGCTCACTATCCTGGCTTGAAAGACTAGCCTCATGTATCTCCAATATATTCTAAGTGGGGGTGAAAATGACCTGCACTGACACCTGGCTTGGAATGTTTTATGCACAGACATCTAATACTATACAGTAGTTAATGTCTGTGCATCTTGGGGTGTTCAGTGCATTTTGGGGTGTTCTGTACATCTTGGGGTGTTTTGTGCATCTTGGGGTGTTTTGTGCATTGGCTTGTGCATATGCGAGTATGAAGTATGAAACCTACCTGTAGCCCTAGGGCTGAGCTCTTGTAGTGTGCGAACAGCGTCGTCCTCCACGGCTCCTGGCCGAGGCTGGTGGTGCCGGCCCGAGTATCCGCGACCGCGGCCCACTCCCGACATACTACAGCGGTACTGGAATATGATATACCGGATAAATATTCATCATCTTAAAAAGCTCTTAGAGTTAGAAAGCTGAAACGGCATTGGGGAGGCCACACCATGCTTCGGAGGGCATGTTTAACGTCGGTCCCGGCTGTTGTCGTAAGACAATAGTCGTTAAGCCAAGTCAGAAGCCTTCGGGCGGCCTAAAATTCTGACACCAGGGCTGACCAGTTGCCTACACGAGAAGAAGACCACAATAAACACTCTTGATATGAAATCAAGAGTGTTTATTTGCGAAATGCAATTGCCATGAATGTGTTCCAAACCCGTATCATGGGATTTCATCAGTACAAACAAAAAATAGCCCGAACATGGAAAAAATGTAGTGGTCGTGTTGTGAGTGTTACTAGTTAGTGTCCAGTGTATTCATTTAGCCCAATACTTTGCCAACACGCAATAGATATCACTTGATAATCTTGCATTTTGCAGAAATTTAGAAACAACTATTCATGCTAAGACTACATAATAAACTATACTTGTAAAATATGGAGGGCAATGATATCTGAAACACAGTTTCATTACTAGTTCAGATGCCATTAGTCTAAACTGCAATTTATTAAGTCTACACAACGTTTATTATATTTTATTAAGTATCAGATGTAACTTGCTGTATATAAAGTAAAAATTGTAACTCTACAGCAAAGATTTCTTACTGTCAATAAATTATTAAAGTTAAGTTAAAATAACATAATTCGTAAAATAGCCTGTGTTATTCCGTTGTATGGGATGAGGTATCGGTACTGTAGGTATTATATTATCTGTGCTAGAGGTATTAGACTGGAAATTGGCTTTTAAGTGAGAATACTAGGAGTTTGCCTTCAATTGTTTACTTCTCATGAAACATAACTCTTAGCCCAACGTGATACACCTTCCACTGCATTGTTGCTTAACATCAAGGGATTTGCAGTCAAATGTTGGCCTATTCATACATGAAAAATAAATGTATCTGAAAATAATTTATGTGACAGTCATCTATTATGGAAGAATTACCCATGAGGCTAATTATCACAATGGCTAGAATACAACAGTCAAATATGAAGCTCACAGTACACATCTATCATTTATAACTCGTTATAATAAGACTGTGGAAGTAAAGTCTTCATTGGGGTTACTGAGTATATATTTGTTAAAACAAATGTTGTTTGTCTCATACTGGCGATACAAAGCACTGATTGTAAAGGAGGCATTGATAAATTATGTAGTAAACAACTACGACGCTGATCACACGTAGTAACACGGTAGCCACACAAAGAGAAGCGCTAACAGATACAACAAGTAAATCAAAACATTACAGTTATAAAGACGACCACAACGCTAGAATTTCATGACCTCAAATACTTATTTTACAGCTAAACCAAACCAAAAATATAAATGAGATCACACCACAAATGTTCAACGTGTTCTTTTCAAGACTTTATTGGGTGACATTTAAATAGGAATAGTCTTAAAATATGGAAAAAAAACTTCGTACTGCCGGTACAACACGACGATGACTAATTTTTTATAGGTTCGGACGAAAGTTATAACGATTGAATATGATGATGTGATCATTAATTAATAGCTTGAATGATGAGAAAGTAATTAAAAACACATTCACTTACGAAAAATAGATTAAAATCCAACTTTTGACTTATTTATTTTCTAATTGTTTTGTCGTGAAGCAGATGTCATACGTTTCACTTCCATATTGGAGAGTCTAGTGATGTGATAATGCGACATGCGTCAATCTTTCGGAAGTTTACCGATTTTACTGAACAAAATCGGTAAACTTCCAACACAATATTAACGCAATCGTGGAAACGATTCTTTAAATAAAGATCATGTTTATAATTTAATACTATGAATGATATGTTAATAAATAATGAACTACTACTTAATATATTGAAGCTAAGTCAGACGACGTCTCATTATAACTTTGATTGCAAATGCAATGCAACAGTCAACAGGCATTTCATTCAAATCCATTATACTTTGCACATAGCGCTTGAATAGTCAGTCTTCGACAATTCAGCCAAATGCATTTTTATGAAAACCAGTAAAATTATAATAATCGCTTGTTTAGACTATTTAGACTATTTTAACGGTTTTACTCACGCGTGGAAAGCCGACCGATCGAAAGAAAAATGACATTTCAGTTATCGGGGGTGAAGCGATGGGTGAGGGGTGTACGAATCAGTGCGGGTGGAAATCCTGAAATAATTCCGTTTTTCTGTTCCATTTTCCGATTTCATTTGCCACAAATGCATAAAATGCTAAGAACAATATCCTAAATACCTGATCTAATTACCACAATCCGTTAAATTAGCTTCAGTATCGCATTTGATAAAAATCGCTATTGCGGTTGTTTGATCTGTTTTTATTTACTGACATTTATAATTTTTATTGTTGTGACGTGACGTAATTTTATCGATTTTACAAATTAAAAAGTTAATTACATATATCGATTAGTTCGTTCAGACGTAGCCACAATTGAAACAAAAAAATATTCTTTATTTAAAATGTCGGAAGGCCATGGTGTAGGAGAGCCGAATCATTCCCATTCATCAATAAGGAAGGAGAGTATTGCCACAGCGAATGTACCCAGTGATAGTCCAGTGACAGACCCAGGGCAGGTGCGAGGGGGTAATACAGCCGATGCCACGGCGGGAAAGTTCGAGGGTCAGCGCGGGAAATCCGGAGCACTGAAGAAGTCAGCGAGATATAGAAGTAGATCTCTTTCTGCATCTTCTGCGGATTCATACAGTTCTACTTCTTATACTGGTGAGTTGTTTTATTTATTTAATAGAGGTATTTATTTAAATTTACGGCTAGAGAAAAGCATTATTTCTAATGTCTTACAAAACTTACATAGCAAACTTTGGATGGTGCATAGTAAAATTATTGTTATTATACATCTACTATTAGAATAAATACAACAGCGAATTTGTTTGTACCATATTAGTACGACATTTTCATCACTGAGGTGTGAATAAAATTGTGCTTGTGTTCTCGCAAATAAATGATTGATTGATTGATTGATTGATTGGTTACTATTGTACGATTACAGGCAGGCAGTGCATGTGTATTGTGTATAGTGTGCCAGTGTCAGTGCAGAGTTTCAGTTTTTATTGTTATTTTAACACAAGGTGGTAATGGTTACAACATGTTCATAATAATAGCCGTCATTTTTATTTAGTACCTATGGCGTAAGTAATCGTAACTCATAATATCATTTTCTTTACATTTTATACAGCGCCATCTAGCCCCAAACTAAGCATAGCTTGTAATATGGAACCAGGTTACTGATAGAATACTCAGGTATCTACTCTTTGCTTGTAAATACATACATAGAATACAATATAACACCCAGACATAGAAAAAAGACATAATTATGTTCATCACACAATTTTTTTGTCTGAGTGGGAATCGAACCCACAAGCCACAACCTTATAGTCCAGAAAACAGAGCTACCAACTACCAAAACTAAGCTATCAGACCAGTCATAATAATGTAGAAACAGAAATATAAACTAAATAAAATCAGGCATAAAATAATTAATTCCATCATTGGTGTCGATTCGGTGATTTTAGAGGACTCTAATTTTAGCCTACTTTAAAATTTTAGTTTAGGCGCGAGGTGTCACAAAAACCATTCGGTATTTACGTAGCACTTAATTTAGGATTGCTTAGACGTGCACCTAAATGAAGTAACGCCACTCGCGCCTCTAGTGTCGAGTAGCTGTAACTAGGTGATAAAAAATCTACAAAAATGTACAGTAGGCCTAGCACGAACATTTACGCGGGAGTAAGTGTAACGTTAACGTAAGTCAGTTGTATGGGGCGCTGACCAAATTCCATACAACTGACTTACGTTAACGTTACACTTACTCCCGCGTAAATGTTCGTGCTAGGCCCTCGGATAACGCAAAACGTTACGTTATTTATTTATCGTAGGTACTTACTAGGCACCTATCTAAGGATGTAAAAATTGACCAATAAATATGCCATATACATTTTGCTGCATTGAGTTTTAGTAAAGGCGTAAAGAGCTAGCCCTGCCGCCCGTTAGGTGGATCGATGATAGGGGAAAACTACGGGAGCCGATGCCGATGGATGCAGCACGCGAGCAGCCGTTCAAAGTGGCGCTCTATGGGGGAGGCATTTGCTCAGCAGTGGATGTCTTTAGGCTGTTGATGATGATGATGATGATGATGATGATGGTGGTGATGATGGTGATGATGATGATGATTATTATGATGGTGGTAATGATGGTGATGATGATGATGATGATGATGAGTATTTTCTGGTGATGCTTTGAAGAAACCAGGACTAGTAACACTAGCCGCTACCTGCAACGGCTGTGCAATATTTTAGTCGTGCATTCTTATCACAAAACAACCATTTTATCAGAGAAATTACTGGATTCATAATAATCTAATTTTAATCGCCATATTTTAGGTGCCGTCTATTTTGACATTTTACGTTTAAAATTTTAGGCAGAAACTTCTCTAAAATGTGTTTGCCGAATAGCTTAAACATGCTTGTAAACTAAGTTGAGTAATTTAGACGTATCGTCTCTAAATTTTAGTTAGAGGTGTCATGTCCGAATAGCAAAGTGATGTTTGACAGCACTAAATTAAAATTAGAGAAAATTTAGGTTAGTCGGTGTACCACCGAATCGGCACCATTATCTTATACAAGAAATAGATTAACCGTTTCATTCAGTGAAATGTTTCGGTAATGTTCCGTGTTATATATATTATTAGTAAACTCAAGTAGGTACAAGTATATGAATTGAATTTGAAATTGAGAGTAGATACTCTGAATTTCAAATTCAATTTAAATTTCACATACTTGTGTCTTGTCCTGTATTATAATTTATTTAACATTGACAGATTCCATAATCTTCTATTCACATTAATAAATATACCTACCTACCTGAAGACAGTAATAATACGCGTCTCGGTTCTGTAGGTATTATATTAGACAATTACAGAATAATGCACAGGCGTCAATTTGTGATCATTTATTAAGATGTTCTCATTTATAAAATGATTACTTACTGATTACCTACCTTAGTACTTGTTTTGTGAATTAAACTCCACTCGAGCACAAATCGATATCAACGACCGACCGTCGTTCTGTAAATACGGGCTGGGCCTAAGTATGATGGGGTATCAGGTCATCACACTATAAATACCTACTGAAAATCTCTCAATCTGGCTGCGAGATAAACTCGTGTATTTCATACATTATGGTAAGCAGCAATATCATCTACATACACAATGCTTTTGGCAAAATGTTTGCACAAACAAATCTATTTTAGTTGTTTGGGATAATAATGACGCTTCTTTACTGTGTGGGGTGCAACGTACTCAGGCAGATAAAAGGAAGGGGGAGGGGCTCCATTTTCAATTCGCTACCTACCGAAGTCACGTTAGAGCACAGTTTTTTTTTTATGTTAGAGTATGACATTTGTCTCGAAGTTCCTACGTCTAATGCTACATCAATTTGACCAAGCGTAAATAATAATTTCCAAAAATAACTACAAGTTACAGCAGAGCAAAGCAATACAGATTAAAAAAAGAATGTTCCAAATATTTTTATTATTGTCAAATAAAAAAATAAAAAAATTAAACTGTATTGAGAACCTCGTCTTTTTTAAGTTGGCTAAAACTCCAATCTCTAATACGCATCAAGATACATAAAGTGTTTGCGTTGTCTGGCAGTCATAATCAGTCAGAGTTTTGATTCCTATGCAGCCTGCACTAAAGTTTGAAAGCTTCTAAGTTCGCACTTATCCCTCTATGACTTACTTACCACAACGCATTTGGGTACGTCCTAGATAGATAAGGGCGAACTTAATTAAGAGCTGTCAAACTTTAGTGCAGGGTATTATAACGGGTATTAGATTGTGTCCCAGTTCAACCATAAAGTGATCGATAAACTCTTAGGATTAGCAAGTTTAAATAGAAATGGGCAGGCCACATCGCTCGCAGAACTGGCAACCGATGGAGGAGAAAGGTTCTCGAGTGGCGACCACGAACCGGAAGGCGCTGCGTAGGCAGACCCCCCCACTAGGTGGACCGACGACCTGGTGAAAACCGATGGACGCAGGAGGCAAGCAGCCGCTCAATGTGGTGCTCTCTGGGGGAGGCCTATATTCAGCAGTGGACGTCTATAGGCTGTTGATAATGACTTATTTCGTGATTTTCGAGATTCTTTGGGAATTAAAACCTGCACAAAAAAATGTATGCACTATAATAAAATAAATAAATAATACGCACAGGTAGTACGTACCTGCACCTGTCCGACTGATGTCGGCTGCCGATGCCGGATGCGAGAAACGCGGTCAATACCCACCTTGCCATACAACACTTTTTTTTCTTATTATTTGGCTCCACACATAGTGTATTTAGCCAGTGTCAAGTATTGTAATTTTTCATCATGTTAATAGAATATTTCACGTAAAGTCAAGTCTTAGGCATAGACATTGTCCAGTCTAAGTCAGGTAATCATAGCCCAGTCTGAGTCATGCTCCAGTAAAGTGGTGGCAACTTTACTAGAAGCTACTATGGAATTTTGGAAGCAACACGAAAAATCACGTTTCACCACATTATATCACTTGGCTACACTCATGCTCGTAATTCAGTACTTAATGCGTAAAACGCCACCAATTTTAAACATTAACACTGGAAAAAGCACAAGTTTTGAAAAATAATACAATGCTACGACGTGAACTTTTCCACGTTCCCGCCAAAAAAAACTAATCCTTACAACACTTATAACTTGCGACTTCTTTATTATACAAAGAAGTCCTTTTGAATATTTTGTGAATCGATTTTGTGATCGATACCAACCCTAATAATATCGATACATATAGTGCTGTCAATCTTCTCTTCACTCGCTTTATTTATTTCAATCGGTATTTTTCGTATTTTTGCTTTCACTAATCTGTGATTCATGATCGGCCACCATTTTTAGGGTTCCGTACCCAAAGGGTAAAGCGAACCCTATTACGTCTGTCCGTCCGTCCGGCCGTCACGCGTCGGTCCGTCCGTCCATCTGTCCGTCTGTCCGTACGTCTATTCGTCAGACTGTCACCAGGCTGTGTATTATGAACCGTGATAGTTAGACAGTTGAAAATTTTACAGATGATGTATTTATGTTGCTGCTATAACAACAAATACTAAAAAACAGAACAAAATATATATATTTAAGGGGACTCCTATACAACAAATGTCATTGTTTGTATAGATAATTATTGTATTGGTACGGAATCTTTTATGCTAGTCCGACTACGGAACCCTTCGTGCGTGAGTCCGACTCACAATTGGCCCCTTTTTCAATTTGTAACAGGAAAAACTGTTCATGTTAAAAAATGTTAGATTGACAAAAATATCTCTATGTGTACAGTTCTTCATTATATAGGTACCTCTTTGGATTGGCAGCATGTATTGAAACCTGCCATCATCTAGAACAACCTTTGTTCCAACCTATCACTCCATTAGTATAGTAGGTAGTTAGACATCCTCGACCTTGGTTTGGTATCTTGAATATTTATTCTCTAGATTTTTCTAACACATTAACCCTGGTTTCTCTTACGTTTGGTAAAGTTAAACTCATGTCAAATTAAAAATACTGAACGCACACGTCTTCTGGTTGAAGACAGCCGATGATCAACAGGCAACCAATGAGCGTTCAGTATTTTTAATTTGACATGAGTTTAACTTTAACAAACGTAAGAGAAACCAGGGTTAATGTGTTAGAAAAATCTAGAGAATAAATATTCAAGATACCAACGCTCATTGGTTGAAGACAGCCGATGATCAACAGGCAACCAATGAGCGTTCCGTATTTTTAAGTTGACATGAATTTAACTTTCAGACAACCAATGACCGTTCCGTATTTTTAAGTTGACATCAACTTTAACCTTAGAGCATCTATAAATGGAGATGTTAACGTTATATATTATCTGTGGCCGTGGTCTTCAGACTGATAATGTGATGATGATGATGATGATGATGATGATGATGATGATGATGATGATGACTAAGAAAGAGCGTAAAACCCGCTCGCGAAGAGAGAAGAGAAAGAGAAAAGAGAGTTTTGTTTTATTTTTTGTTTTAGTTTACTTAGCACCACAGAGAGCGCTACTGCTACAGTAGGCCTAGCACGAATATTTACGCGCGCGTAAGTGTAACGTTAACGTAAGTTATTACGATTGCGTCTGTCGCTCAACTGTTGTCAAAGTTCATACAATTTTGACATCAGTTGAGGCGTACCCCACTACTGGTCATATGGCGCTATTTGGTCATCTACAATATCATAGTGTGTGCGTAAATACGCTAGTTTTTATAACGGTGTGCGTGTTTTAAGATGGTGTGTGGCGTGCGTTTACACGCGTGGTTCGCGCGTGTGCTATGCGTGTATACCTCGTCCCCCGTAGAAAATGGCAGAAAATGGTGCTTGCGGATTATAACGTTAACATCTCCATTTATAGATGCTCTAAGGTTAAAGTTGATGTCAACTTAAAAATACGGAACGGTCATTGGTTGTCTGAAAGTTAAATTCATGTCAACTTAAAAATACGGAACGCTCATTGGTTGCCTGTTGATCATCGGCTGTCTTCAACCAATGAGCGTTGGTATCTTGAATATTTATTCTCTAGATTTTTCTAACACATTAACCCTGGTTTCTCTTACGTTTGGTAAAGTTAAACTCATGTCAAATTAAAAATACTGAACGCACACGTCTTCTGGTTGAAGACAGCCGATGATCAACAGGCAACCAATGAGCGTTCAGTATTTTTAATTTGACATGAGTTTAACTTTAACAAACGTAAGAGAAACCAGGGTTAATGTGTTAGAAAAATCTAGAGAATAAATATTCAAGATACCAACGCTCATTGGTTGAAGACAGCCGATGATCAACAGGCAACCAATGAGCGTTCCGTATTTTTAAGTTGACATGAATTTAACTTTCAGACAACCAATGACCGTTCCGTATTTTTAAGTTGACATCAACTTTAACCTTAGAGCATCTATAAATGGAGATGTTAACGTTATAATCCGCAAGCACCATTTTCTGCCATTTTCTACGGGGGACGAGGTATACACGCATAGCACACGCGCGAACCACGCGTGTAAACGCACGCCACACACCATCTTAAAACACGCACACCGTTATAAAAACTAGCGTATTTACGCACACACTATGATATTGTAGATGACCAAATAGCGCCATATGACCAGTAGTGGGGTACGCCCCAACTGATGTCAAAATTGTATGAACTTTGACAACAGTTGAGCGACAGACGCAATCGTAATAACTTACGTTAACGTTACACTTACGCGCGCGTAAATATTCGTGCTAGGCCTACTGTAGCAGTAGCGCTCTCTGTGGTGCTAAGTAAACTAAAACAAAAAAATAAAACAAAACTCTCTTTTCTCTTTCTCTTCTCTCTTCGCGAGCGGGTTTTACGCTCTTTCTTAGTCATCATCATCATCATCATCATCATCATCATCATCATCATCACATTATCATTCTGAAGACCACGGCCACAGATAATATCTATAATACCTACTTTAGGCTGAGTTGCACTAGCTTACTTTAACGCTAACTGCTAACTGTCACCGTCCACGCTTTGCAGGGCGGGCTAATGTCAAAATTTGACACTAACTTTAACTGTGATAATGGTGCAAATTAGCCATGAAATACCACGGCCAACCCATAGGCCTCCCCCAAAATACCCTTGAACGCCTAGGGGTTTTACGTTCCACACAGGACTTAATCGCGCAAAAAACATTATTTATTTACCTCGACGTTTCGGCCAAGTTTCATTGGCCGTGGTCACGAGAAGACAGTCTGACAGACAGAGGTGAATAAATAATGTTCTTAGCGCGATTAAGTCCTGTGTGAAACGTAAAACTATGTGTTCAAATCGCGAAAATCTAAGAAATACTATGGGGGGGTTTGACATAATCACCAGGCTTGGCAGGCGGCTTGGTGGTCGCAGAAGATTTTAATGTACCGTGGGCCTAACACGAATATTTACGCGCGCGTAAGTGTAACGTTACGTAAGCCAGTTGTATGGCATTTGATCTGCCCCCCTATTACGATTGAGTTAGCAGCGCTGCTGACGCGCATCTGCCGCTCAACTGCTGTTAAAATTGTATGAACTTTGACAGCAGTTGAGCGGCAGACGCAATCGTAATAGGGGGGTTTACGTTAACGCTACACTTACGCGCCCGTAAATATTCGTGTTAGGCCTACCGAGGAGCATGCTGCCCAATCCTTGGATATTCCCTTAGCCGGCTCTTTCTCTCAGTAACAGTGGGTCTAGCACGAATATTTACGCGCGCGTAAGTGTAACGTTAACGTAAGCCAGTTGTATGGCATTTGATCTGCCCCCCTATTACGATTGAGCTAGCAGCGCTGCTGACGCGCGTGTGCCGCTCAACTGCTGTCAAAACTGTATGAACTTTGATAGCAGTTGAGCGGCAGACGCAATCGTAATAGGGGGGTTTACGTTAACGCTACACTTACGCGCCCGTAAATATTCGTGTTAGGCCTACCGAGGAGCATGCTGCCCAATCCTTGGATATTCCCTTAGCCGGCTCTTTCTCTCAGTAACAGTGGGCCTAGCACGAATATTTACGCGCGCGTAAGTGTAACGTTAACGTAAGCCAGTTGTATGGCATTTGATCTGCCCCCCTATTACGATTGAGCTAGCAGCGCTGCTGACGCGCGTGTGCCGCTCAACTGCTGTCAAAACTGTATGAACTTTGATAGCAGTTGAGCGGCAGACGCAATCGTAATAGGGGGGTATTACGTTAACGCTACACTTACGAGCCTTATTAGTTTGCCATTTAGAAACTCTATGGAATAGCGCAATAATAACGCCTGCGTGAATTCTATAAGTACCTACGAATGTTTAATTAAAAACAGGGATTAGTGGCATCAGCCGAAAGCTGTATTAAATAGATAAATAATGCTCAATGTCTGTCTGTCTGCCTGTTTGTCCATTTGTCACCAGACTGTATCTCATGAACCGTGATACTAATTACACTGTTTCAAGAAAATTTTCACAAAATTGATGTATTTCTGTTACCGCTATAACAAAAGAGTACTGAAGTACTAAAACTAAAATCAATAATGGTGCGGAACCCTTCGTGCGCGACATAGGCCTCCCCCACAGAGTGTCTCTTTGTTCGGCTGCTCGCCTCCTGCGTCCAATACTCCCCCCAGGTCCCACCAGATCGTCGGTCTACCTGGTGGGGGGCCTACGCTGCTTCCGGTTCGTGGTCGACAACCGAAGAGGTAGAACGGTTTTCGAGTGGCGGACCTTTCTTCCCCATCGGTTGTCAGTTCTACGAGTGATGTGGTCTGCCCATTGCCAATTCAACTTGCTGATTCTAAGAGCTATATCGGTCAGTTTAGTCCTCCTACGGATCTCCTTATTACGGATCTTATCTCGCAGGGAAACACCGAGCATAGCTCTTTCCATACACCGTTGCGCGACTGAGCAAGATCAAGCTTGAACTCTTTATCTGTGCTAATGAGGTCAACAGCATTAATTATTATTAGAGTATAAAAAGAGTATAATTAAAATTCATTAAAATTTTGCATAAATATAACTGCACGCACGTAACTGCATGGCATTATATTGACTTGGCTTGGTTTATGCTTGACCAATCACATTGCATGCGGCGCATTGCAGCGGGTAGGTAGCAGTGGAGACGGCTTGTTTGCTTTTGCTTTTTATTTCAATGCGACGTACGAATACGATCATTAAGCCATTGGTGATCGTTGGGATAAAACCATAAGCGTAGTGATCGGTTGGCTAAGTTGGCCTATCAAACTATGGGAAAAAAATCAAGATTATTATAGTTATCAAGGATTATTCCCAATTCTACAGATTTTCATTACAAATTCCCAATTCAACAGATCCCAATTCTACAGTTTTCCAGTTAACAGATTCCTTTTCCTAAATATAGTTTTTTTAGTTACACGGAAACCGAATTCATTGGCTTCGAATATTAATGAAAACAATTGTATATTGCACTCTCCCATCGTATCGATTATTAGAAATTCTGGGAAGTAATACTGTAGAATATCTACTTAGAAAAAATGAATACTACATTTAGTTATACTTAGAATGTTATTATTTATTTATTTTTAATGCTAAAACTGGCATACCTACGTTTGACAATATCTCACCTGATGGTAAGTGACGAATTTGTCTAAGGTGGAGAACATTTGTCCATGCGATGTCCATTCACTCTTGACTTGAAAAGACTCAGGCTATAGCCAGGAAGAAATACTGTTGCTGAAAGAGCGTTCTTTTGGACTGATTTCATACATACAGCATCATTATCTGACCATGATTTATCCTTTAGTGTTTACACTGTGTACATCACGCCAGCCGGTATATGAATAGCTTTATAGTTATAGTATTTTCGACATCACAAGCACATAATAAAACGCGTGATGTTAACACCTAAAGTAATCAGCATCACAATCTTTGGAGTGGTTTTTACCACGCTCATGTCGTCGACCTTTATGACAATCATGGTTAAATATTGCCACACTCTTGACTGGGATTGGTGGTCAGCTCGTGCATGTATACTTGTATAGGGTTCTGTAGTGAAATGGGTTTTATTTCATTCCACTGTGCTTTTTCACACACACACACACACACACACACACATTATAATGTCAAAGGTTAAATTCTTTCTTACCCAGAACCTATAAAATGCAGTGGTTCTCAAATATATCAGGAGCGTGACCTAGAATAGAAACATGGCGGAGTATGAGGTACCTATAGTGACGGGGAGGACTTTCATGGCTTCGTCAAACTGGCAGATCCACGGTGGGTTGTGACGTTGAAATCCAAACTGTGGGAAATACTGTTTTAACTAGGTTGTAATGGTATGGGTTTAACTTCATTTCACAAATGATTTAAGATTTTCAATGCTTTTTAGAGGCTAAGTAAGTTTTTACTTAACTAATTTGAAAAAATATATTATTCTACCATCGCTCCTCTGATCAATGATTTATGGTATTACCTACAGTACTTACCTCATTATTTACTATTTATCCAATGACCTTTTTGATAACCTTCATTTTTCGTAATGCCCTGCCGACCCAAAAGCAACAATTTTCATTCACACGAGGTTTCGTAGGGTCGTTATTGTAAACGTTTATGTGTATTTGGAGTCTATACCCATGGACATAACAATAATCAGAACCAATACAGTTTTATTATATTGCGCGATTGGGATTGATTCTGTATATCTGTAGATTCATAAGCGTCTAATTGCGTTTTGTCATTTTTTACCATCTTCATGGTAATCGTCTTAGCGCATTATTGCGAATTTCTCGACTAGTCCCTTTGAACTGATTAGGAGAGTTAATCAATGTTGCCCTAGTCTGTACTTAGATGGGTTGCCGCTAAGTGGTACCGGAAACGGTTGTTATTCAGTAAAACAGGCTAGTTATCTGATGGGATTTAAATTTAAAGAAATATTTTTTCAAACCGAATTTTTAAACCTAAATTTTAAACGTGAATGAAATAAAGTATACACGTATAGGCTTTTAGCACATTATACGTACGCCATTTTTCGAGTGTGGTTTTATATCTGTGCCTCGGGGGAGCAAAGTTGACTTGGAAGGAAAATATGGTGGTCTTACAGGTCCTATATGAAATCAAAAGCAGGTAATCTTGTTTTGTTGTTATTTTATAAAGTATGGAGGACTCCATACGTTTTTATTATCATTTTTAACCAAAATAAGCTTTTATTGATAATATTAATGTGTCATGGGAATAATACACCATTGTTTAATTTGTAAAGGAAAAATTAGAATCACGAGCGGCGATACTGCTTTAAAAATCACAAATATTAATACACCATTAATTATAAACGTTACGTTAGTCAATAATATCCTTTAAAAGCGTTCAAACTGATTTAAATCATATTGAAAAGTGCCTATACAAGTATACATGCATGGCATATTTTTTCTAGTTGATTTAAAAACCAATTTACTAAACCGATTTTGGTGTAATTTTTATACGGGACTTATCTGACAGCATGTCCTTTAAATAAAACATACTTTTCCAATAAGGTTTATAATGGACGGAGTATAACGAACCTTTTTCTGAGTTGGTTGTAAACTGGCCTAGTTTGTGTAGATAAATATGCTTTTTTTGCTTCAAAGGACTACACATATTTCTTTTCTATATAGTCTGGAGAGCGGCTACGTCATAATGTCAGCGCTACGTAAACGATTAATAATAGTATAATAGTTAATTATCTACGTAATCACGTGTACCGGTGGCACGTAGCAATTAGCAAGCCGTCAAGCGAAGCCTACTAAAGTAAAATTTTCCTATTGTTCCCCAAAGTCACGTTTGCATTACGAAACAGGCTTTTTAATATGAGACTCACATTAAAAAGCCTCACATTGTGAGTGTCCAATTGAGGAATGTGATACGGACTTTTTTTTATAGAAAGGTTAACATTACTTTAGAGGAAAAGAAAAGTGGGACGGGAAAGAATCAAAAATGAGACTGATTCCACTACTACCTACTATACAATAGGTACCACTTGTCTAAAATAAACGCAAATGTGAAATGGCCTTACTTCTATAAATGTTGTTTATAAGTAAAGCCGTTAAAGTTGCGGAATCCTAATGAACAATGGAATTCGTAGATAAGACTGAACTTTCAAAATATGTAAAAATATTTACTTAGTGGATATTTTTCTTTTTAATAGTAAATATTTGATAACCGTGATTCGTATAATTTGTATGTAGTATGTATGTATGTATGGGGAGAATATGGATATTGTTATCATCAGTACTAGTAGCTATGTAAAAATATTACAATATTTCACATGTAATTTTAAAAAACAATTGTTTTCAAGTAATACACTCGTATTAATTAATTTCACACAATACATTATAACAATAAACAAAACAAAATATTTACGTAAATGTAAGTTATAAGTTAATGTACAGAATAATAAAAAATATAACTAAGTAATAACCATAATTTAATAACCAACCTGTGTCTCTAATACCTCATTTTGTCCTTGTTGTGTATTATGAAGGACATAGGTGCATTGATACGTAACTTATTAGTAACTTTGCTATTTGAGCAGGAAAATTGGCTGTGAAAAAGTGAACACGTTTCTTTAAAATTAACAAAAAACTCTTCAAAATAAACAAATTATAAAATTTTTTTAATGGTTTTAAAAGTTTATTTCACGTTAGATTATCAATAACAACATTTTTCCTATATCTACTACAAAAAAACCTATTTTGCTATCTACTGCAAATTGTTGAATATTTCTTCTCTTTGTTGTCTGTTTGCTGCACTACGTCACTTATTCTGGCACCTAAAACTAAAAAAACGTTGGCCCAAGTGTAAGCTAGTTATAACCGAAAAAAAGTAAATGTAAATACCCAAGATACCACATA
Source organism: Ennomos erosarius (assembly GCA_963580505.1). Classification (NCBI taxonomy): domain Eukaryota; kingdom Metazoa; phylum Arthropoda; class Insecta; order Lepidoptera; family Geometridae; genus Ennomos; species Ennomos erosarius. The sequence continues at coordinate 7,132,512 of OY757004.1, forward strand.
CATACATTATCTTAACGAGAAAAAATCAACGAAAGAAATGGCGCAATCAACGTGCCCACGTCTCCGTGAAATCAGGTTAAAAAGAAAAAGATAAGGTATATCAAGATTATATTAAATAAACTGTGTAGGTATAGACTGTGTTAAAGTCACGCAGAATTCAGTTTATTATTACGGAATCCGTCTCCATGTTAACCGCGCGCAAGCAGGTCGAATGCAAGACTTTGGTCACAGTTTTGGCGCGCTTTCCGCCGGCACAACGTATTTTTTAATTCTTTTTTTGTCGTGACCTTTGCAGTTTCCGGCCAGTGTTGTGATAGTGATGTGTTGAAAACCGATAAAATCGATTTCTGGGAAATGTTTACGGCCCGCGTAACAGTGATTTCTCAGAATTGACGTTGTGTTAATTATGATAGCATCTAATCCGTAATTTGATTAATTGGTGATATATTATTACATGATCTTTTTAAATCTGCTTAATACCGTGCTGTGCTAGTGAGAATCGCGTGCTTTAGAAGTTTGTAGAAAATGTTCTAGAGAGAGGAACATTTTCTTCGTTTAGGTTTACATAAATCCTAATTTTATCCCCAGTAAGCTCCTCTATATCAAGGAGACAGAAACTACAAAGATAGGTAGGATACTCTACTCACCCGATCCCCCCACTACGAAAGATAAGATTTCCTACGCAACCATTAGGTACCTACCTACTACTAGTTGACATGAAATTAAAGAATAAAATATAATTATAAAATATAAGCTATTTTTTTAATGTTACATTTAGGGACTCGGTGGTCTAAAAACGCGTTTAAGTCCTTAAAAAATCATATTTTAAAGATTTGACGAACAAATTGAAGACTGAAACGGGAGCTACCTCAAATAAGTAGACAATTTTTTTTTTAATAAAACGGTTTCTAACGTATATACTAAGTAGGTATTGGTACTTAATACATTTTTTTTAAATGAAACTGTACATTTATTAACGTAAATACTAAGTCATAGTCAATAGCAAATAATTCATTGCAAATATTATGTATGTAGGTACCTAAAATACTTAAGTAAGTAGTTTTTGTCTATTGTTCTAATCTAAAATTGCAATGTGCATAATATATCTAATTTATACGTTACGTATAGTTTTTGGTGTAGATGTCGCTTCTGTCGGAGCACATTTGCGAAACCTCTTTTGTAAAAGTTGGATAAAAACAGCCACACGCCAAGGACATGAATAAAATGCCTCGTTTTCCTTTTTCAGGGGAGGTCCTTATTTCATATTCATAGCCTCTTTTAGTACGTCGTTAAACTAAACAAATCATTTACATGAAGTTCAATGCTTTCATAGTGAAGGGACTAAATAGATACTCAAATACTCATAAGCATAGGAAACTAAAAGTGACAGTCTCCGTGGTGTGGAGGTTGAGCAGGTCGGCTCAGAACTCGGAGGCGGCGGGTTCAATTCCCGCGACAGGACAAGTATGTGTGCACAGAAATTTTTCTGCCACGTTATTTTTCTGTTTTATTTTATTTATTATGTTTGGATCATCATCATCATCATTATCATCATCATCATCATTAAACGCCCGAAGACGTCCACTGCTGAACATAGGCCTCCCCATAGAGCGCCACTTTGAGCGGCCACTCGCCTCCTGCATTCATCGGCTCCCCGCGGCTTTCACCAGATCGTCGGTCCACTTAGTGGGGAAAGCTAATAGCTAAATAATAAATATGTATATTTCTAATGAACTTAAGGCTAATATTATGGGCTATTCTTGCACAATGTACATATCCCACGTAGCGTTTCGTCCCTATGACGTAGGTGCCTACTGCAACGCATTTGGGTACGATCTAAAAAGATAAGTGCGGACTTAAGAGCTGGCAGACTTTAGTACAAGTGCGAAATTCCCCAGCCCAAGTCTATGAGGTGATATTATTACTAAAGTCGCAGATCCTATAAAAAAGCTAAGGAATAGATAATATCGATGGTTCAAATCATACTGGCTCAAAAGCTCTCTTTTTTAGAAGTCGGTTGAAACAAACGCAAAACAGCAAATTGTGAAAGCAACAGCCATAATTAAAACCAATTTAGGTCACAGGAAGCGTTGAATAAATAAACGAGTATATACCGAGAAAATTATACTGCAATGATGTGCTATTCTAAGTAAACACACTATTATAGGGACACTACCACCCAGTTGCAGAAACGATCGAACCTTAACGGTGCCATTAAAGATACAGGAGTCCTTAAACTGAAGACGTTGCACAAAAGTTATTAGGTTTTTTTAAAGCTCCTTTTGTTAATACCGGCTAAACAATGAACGAAGGGAAACGAGCAAACAAATGAATGTTTGACGTTACTTTAGATAAACTTAAAGGAAAAAAGTTTAATGGAAGATTACTATTTAAAAAAGACTTTAAAAGTTAATGATCGTTTCTGCAACTGGGTGTGATACATACAAGGTGACCTTGAATTGGTATGTTATCCCGCAATGGGGGGACTGAGACCATGATACCCTATACTTTGTGAGAGCCTTATTTGAAACTGGGTGTTTTCGAACCTCCTCTAAATAAATCTGAATATTGCACGTGCGATCGCTACGAGAGTTAACAAGATACCATACATTCATTTCTGAACACAGGTCATTAAACTCATTTATGTGCACTCGGTCAAGCACGAAATTCAACCACGCTACGCTAAGGCTAGTTTCGAACTTAAACTTTACATGGCATTTCTTCAATGAAAAGCTATTAATTTAGTAAAGTCGTAGAAGAAACATTGTCTACCTTGGGGTGTAGATTTACCCCCTTTCGGGATAACATGCCAATTAAAGGTCACCTTGTATACAAAACGAATCGGCACATGGTCAAAATCATAAATATCGTCCGGGTTCTTCCAACCACAGACTACTTTAAGAGCTTAGAGATGCTACATCCACCTCCCTTTTCGGGTCTTATGGGGTGGTAGGTCTCGGCCACTCGCGGCTGTTTACATGGGAGCCAGCAGCGGCTCTACTATGGTCTTTGTGTCATTTTTGGTTCCACTACTGCTTCGTGTCCTCGACCTGCTCCTCGCTAGCATCTATGCCAGCATTATGGATACGTTGCCAGATCTTAAGCATTACTTGAATTTTCTAAGGAACTTTTCCCAATCTATACATATATTATAGTTCAAACTATGATTACTGATTACCTACGAGTTCTAAATATCAATGCAATTTTTCTTTATGCTTAATTTTTCAGAACTTTTGTCTTGAGTGTTTTGTTTTGGTTCCCCCAAGAAACATGAGCTGGATTAATTCATAGAAATCCAGACTAACGCCGACTCTACCCCGAATTAGACCTTGACCTTTGCCAAAATTGACTTGCTGAGTTGCTGCCTCATCCTTTAGTTATTTGGTCCTACAACATTTTCTTATACGAGCATAGACTAAAAGAACATAGATTAGTAGATATAGATGGCGCACTATGTCTAGAGTCCATGAAGTGAAGCTTAGAGAATCTCGTTAAAGTGGAATGTTACACCAGGGGGTCTAGCAAAGATTCCAAACGCTAACGCTAACGCCAAACGCTAACTCCAAAATATATTGGAATGACATTTCGGAAATCGCTTACTTTTCCGCAGCTCATGTCATTTTAATACATTTTTGGAGCATTTGGCGTTAGCGTTAGCGTTTGGCATCTTTGTTGGATCCCCAAAACTCTCTAGCTGCTTTTCTATATGCCGCGATTTCATCGCGCAATTTTCATTCTAAATAATTTTCTAAGAGCTCTCCACATATGGCACCAATTAAACGGCTTACATTTCACGAATGTACTAGACTTCTACTTATGGTTATTTATTCTAAGCTTGAAAGTGTTTATTTACTGCCTTACGAATGTCGACTTATTTAATACTCCGAAATACTTGTGTCAATAGAGACTCGTCGTATTGCTAGCCATGTTGAAAGTTTATGTTTTTCAGATTTCGTATTCCTTATTTGTATTCTATTTTCTAATTTTGAGCCAACGTGCTATCTTTATTGTCCTTTTAATCGGAGGACAAGTTTATCGGATGAATTCCGTGAATTTCCTTTATGATATTTGGCATTGGTTCTAGAAATAATTTCGTCTAACCTTCACCTATTATAGAAATAGCTTAGAAATGCTTTTTACTTTTCTATACATCTGACTTTGTTGAAACCCGCAAGTCATATATATTTATATCAATGCCCGCAACGAACACTGTACGGATTTGGTTAGGTTCAGAAAATCTGAAAGAGTGATACAACAGCTCATTTATAGAATGAACTGTTATCAATGTCTCGTTTTTTCTCAGCACTATTTATTTTTGTTCTAAAGTTGGTAACTGTCATCTCATGAAACGAATTTCAGAAGTCGTAGTATTGTATTCTCTACTTAGTTTGTGGTGGTATACAGGCCGCGACGTGATGACGCCGATTAAATGGATGGCCTATATAGAAATTCTATGAAGATTATTACCATATTCGTATCTTACACAGTCTGTGAAGGAATTCAGAAGATGAATGACGCATAGCTTTGATTAACTTCAATTATTGATTAGGGTTGCCACACAGTCACTAGGAAAACCTGTGGGAAGTTTTATAATGAGCTTTGATATAGTAAATTAATCATCGTCAGCCTGAAGACGCCCACTGCTGAACATAGGCCTCCCTCATAGAGCACCACTTTGAGCGGCTGCTTTCCTTCTGCATCCATCGGCTCCCTGCGGCTTAACCAGATTGTCGGTTCACCTAGTGGGGGCCTACGCTGCTTCCAGTTCGTGGTCGCCACTCGAGAAACTTTCTTCCCCATCGGTTGTCAGTTCTACGAGCGATGTGGCCATTTCAACTTGCTAATTCTAAGCGCTAATACCGGTCACTTTAGTTCTCTTGCGGATTTTAACAACAAATTAATACATTCATGATATTTCCACAGAATTCCCCCCTATTACATAGGTCATAGGATACAAAGTCTTTGGATGTTTCATGTTAAATATTCCAAACGTCAGAAGCGTGACATTGAGTTGACATGACAGTTGGCTGAATGACCCTGAACGTTGACCTATTGATTAAGCCATATCACAGATATTAAAATAGTAGCTAAGCTATGACTCCCGTCCCGAGTGGCTTTATGACTTTTCTATAGTAAAACTGTTACTATAGACTTTATTTAGTGCAGTGTAAATTATATTATAGCGGACCCGTCTAACAAATAAAAACAATATACTTTATTTAAAAAAATAAATAACCGGCCAAGTGCGAGTCGGACTTGCGCAAAAAGGGTTCCGTAACCTATCTATAAAAATGAGCAAACAAATCCAATAAAATAAATTGCATTGTAAATTAATTAAAAAAGTAATCCAATTTTTCCTTAACATTTCAGCTTTAGTTAAATGGAACTAGATGGCGTTAGTATCGCGGTGTCGTTTCGCTGAATCGCGCAAACGTTTTGTGCACGGTTCACAAAGGCGTCGTCGCGGCTCTGTGTTTCATTATCATCATCAGCCTAATACGTCCACAAAAGCTGAACATAGGCTTTTCCTATGCGATTTTTATAATATTTCTCGCATTATAACAATGCGAGAGTTGTTAATAAACTATCAATCAATTTTATCTATCGGTTTGACGGTTTGACGATGAAGTTAAAATGTTAATTTTTTATTCTCTCTGCGTAAATAAAATTTATATAATACAACTAGATAAAAACTATAATTACAAAAAATTATCTAAAATTCTAAAACGAAAACTATCTAAACTTATAATATACACTTATAAAAAAAAACCGCATTTAAGTCGCTGTCTGCGGGTAAGGTGCCCATGATCTGGTGAAAGCGGCGCGCGGCGGGGAGCAGATGGGTGCAGGGGGCGAGCAGCCGCTCTTAGTGGCGCTCTCTGAGGGAGGCCTATGTTCAGCAGTGGACGTCTTCAGGCTGTCAATGATGATGATCATGAATGAAGAATATAATTCATTTTATTAGTAACAATACAACACAAGTCATATAATTGACACCGAAATAATTATGTAGGTATCTAATTACGGTTGATTGAATCAATAAATATTGTTATTGATACAATGCGGAACTAATTCTCAATTCAAACTCTAATGAGCTCGAATGCTTTTATTTCAAAGTCGGTTAAAGGACCCTCGTTTATTAATATTATAAGTGTTTGACTGGCCTGATAGCTCAGTTGGTAGTAGTAGCTCTGGCTTCTAAATTATGGGTTGTGGGTTTGATTCCTACCCAAGGCACAGATTACTGAATATTTTACTACGTAATGTATAACAAACTAAAAGTATCTAAGAATTCAACGAGTTACCTGGTTCCCACAATACAAGCTTATATGCTTAGTTTGGGGCTAGATGGTGCTGTGTGAAATATTATATAAATATTAATTCACCTTATAACATGTTGTTATACTGGGCAAGTCATTTTACAAATTATAATAAAACACACTTCAGCGAATCATTTAAAAAGAAAACAATAGGTATATACGTAGGTAAAGAAAATTAAAATAAAATGTAATCATAATCAATTGTATAGCTAGAATAATAAAAATTTGTAAAATACCAATTAAAATAAAATCAATCAATTAAAGTAAAATGACATAGAGCAATTAAAATGAAATTAAATTGAATAATTAAAATATAATGAAATCGAACAACTATATATAGTTACAATAAAATCAAAAAAACAAATAGAATGAAATAAAATAATTAAATTGAAATAAAACAATTAGAATGAACCGAACCGTCGAGATCGAATACAACTAAACACAACAATTAAAATATAATAAGCAGATTGAAATATATGATTAAGCAGGTAGAAAGAAATAATAAATGTATAACCATGGAGCTATTAAAAAAAGAAGGAGGGAATCCCGTCTGATCCGAAACTGAAGCACCCTTAGGAAGCCGGAACGCTTCGTACGTACGAGCGGAACACGCACACACTCACATCATACGCAGCCGGTCGCCCTACTTTCATCTGACACACATAATGTAATATGTCCGCCATTTTGGGCTTCAGTTCGATGTCAATCAAAACTCAATCCTTCTTTTTTTTTATTTTATCCATGTGTATAACATCTAATAAAATAATGATAGTTGCCTCTGTACAATGTTAGACACAAAATGTCCACACAATCATATTTATTTAAAAAATCTAAATTTTAAAGTAATAATTGCTAGGTAGGTAATATTAAATAGCGTTGACATAGTTGGCATAACCTTGTTCTGTAGAATGCACGTGAGCGAGCGAATGGTCGTTCGATGCTTGATGAAAGCCTGAGACTGAAGAATAAGGATGGACAGACCGTGCTCTGAAACTAGAAACTGAAGTCAAAGAAATGAATACGAAATCTCAAGGGGATACAACTTTTGTGGATTAATTACTTGAATTTCTTGGTTGGTAAATGTGTCCTCTACCCGTTTAAACTATTTTCATCGTGCGACAACTTTCAAAGTACATAATCTAAACAGAACGTATCGACGTTTTTACTATAAGGTCAGGATATTTGTGCATCCTCTATCACGCTCACGCATTGCGACATTATTGAAGGTATTTATTTTTTGTAAATCTGCTTTAACACACACCTGGGTCCGTGCTCTTTGTTAATTTATCATTTATTTTTATTTATTTTTTTATTTCATTGAATAATTATCATACACGAGAGGACAATTAAATACTTAACCTATTTTTTTTGTTTTTTTTTGTTTTTATTATATTTTGGATTTCGATTTGTGCATACACCGCGAGCAGACCAGTTTTGAAGGTATTAAATGGTAGAACTTCATCATCATCATCAGGCTGAAGACGTTCACTGCTGAACATAGGCCTCCCTCAAAAAGCGTCACTTTGAGCGGCTGTTTGCCTCTTGCATCCATCGGCTCCCCACGATTCTGACCAGGTCGTCGGTCCTAGTAGGGGGCCTACACTGCGTCTTCCAGTTCGTAGTCGCCACTCGAGAACCTTTCTTCCCCAACGGTTGTCAGTTCTACGAGCGATGTGGCCCGCCCACTGCCACTTCAACTGCTGATTCTGAAAGCTATATCGGTTACTTTAGTTCTCTTGCGGATCTCCTCATTTCGGATCTTGTCTCGCAAGGAAACACCGAGCATAACTCTCGCTGTGCGACTTTGAGCTTACTCATCAGGCCAACAGTAAGGGACCACGTATAGTAGAACTTACTTACGAAAATTCCAACCAATGAAAAAACTGCATAATAACGTCAGAAAATTTCGAACAAGAAATCACATTAATCCGAACAAGATTTCATATATTAAAGCGCAATCACCAGACGGTTCTCGCTGTCTATATTTTCCTTAGTCTATGGGTGCAGGGAATGAAGGAACGGGATGCATGAATGGTCATTCGACTCCGGACGTGAAAGCGGTGTTATGTAATAGGTAGTTAGGTAGGTATTGTATGTATGATTATGTATCAATCTAGTGTGAACTTGTGCAGTGTTTGTGATACTCGTGTGTTAAGTATTGGACACAAAAAAACCGGCTAAGTGCGTGTCGGATTGACGCACGTAGGGTTCCGTACCATTTTATATATAGAATCGAGCAAAAAAATCACGTTTGTTGTATGGGAGCCCCCCTAAATGTTCATTTTATTCTGGTTTTAGTGTTTGTTGTTTTAGCAGCAACAGGAATACGTAATCTGTGAAAGTTTCAACTGTCTAACTATCACGGTTCATGAGACAAACGGACAGTAGAGCCTTAGTAATAGGGTTCGCTTTACCCTTTGGGTACGGAACCTTAAAATTCAACTGCCCTCTCAGGTACATGTAGGAGCTACAGTATAAATTCTAAAACATATACATAATTTAGGTATATTTATTGAAAGAGGCCAATGTAAAGTCTATCTATATATTGCCAAGTAGGTAACTTGTAACAATAAGGAATGTCACTTTCAATGGGACTATTAAAGAAGAAGAACGGCACTTGTGCTGTCGTGCCAGAAGTAGAAGTAGAAGAAGAAGCGAAGCCAGATTTGAGGAAGCGACACTCGATCGTTTCAGGAAAAAGTGATTTTTGTAAGTTTAAAAAATGATGAATCTAATATTTTTATGTGTTTATTTTGTCCTTCTTCCTACAACTAAGCAACTATTAGTTACTCTGTCATCATCATCTAAAGCTTGAGGACGTCTACTGCTGAACATAGGCCTCCCCCACATAGCGCCACTTTAAGTGACTGCTCGTCTCCTGCCTCCATCGGCTCCCCGCGGTTTCAACCGGAACTTTGGTCCACCTAGAGAGGAGTCTACGCTGCGTCTTCTCACTAGTCACCACTCGAGAACAAACTTATAGGTACCTCAGATTCGACAACCACTACTTCCCCACTGCTCAACTAAATTGCTCAACTGCATCAAGTTGAGCAGTGGGTAATATCGACAGCTCAACTGGTAATTGCTCGGCTATGAATAGTTGAACTAAAACTGTTACCCACTGCTCAATTAGTTGAGCAGTTGTGCAATAGAACATAGTTTGTATTACCAAACATTTTACGCCCTGCACACCGTTGTCCAACATGTTCAGATGACAATTAAAAAAAACATTCAATTTTCTACTCTACCATTGATAGATCTACATGGCGGTATTGGACTTATTCTATTTGGGGGCGGTAAAGCCTGCACTGACGTCCCGCATGGGGTGTATTGTGCATTTCCCCCTGCCAGCATTCACCCAAGCCCGCCCATCAGGGGGTCTAGCAAAGATACCAACCACTAACGCTAACGCCTCACGCTAACTCCAAAAATGTATCGAAATGACATTCGCTACGGAAAAGACCCAGAGCCGTGCTCCGATACATAAAGGAGCTGGGGGTCTAGCAAAGATACCAACCACTAACGCTAACGCCTCACGCTAACTCGAAAAATGTATCGAAATGACATTCGCTACGGAAATGTTAGCGATTTCCGAAATGTCATGTCGCTGGCACAACTGTTCCAGTCAACTAACAGTGATGTTTTAGATGGTGGCTTGGAGACCGATTGCAAACGATCCCGCGGTCGTTGTTCTTGTTCTTGGTATTGGACTTATGACAATACCGGTATTTTTCAGGTATTTAAAAAACCGAGATCCCGGTATTTTTCATCCACGATACCTGGACCCTTAACCCACCATCCTTATCTCCATTTACAATAAGAACTCACCTCCTAAACCTGCAGGGTCATCATCAGACGAGGATGAAGGAGTCCAGCCCCACGAGAAGGCCATCGCAGCTGGTCAGCTCAGCCCACCGTACTGCGTTCGGAACATCGAGCAACATGCATTCGGTAGAAGGGAGATTGAGATCGCTGAGCAGGAGATGCCGGGAATTATAGCTTTGAGAGCCAGAGCTAAGGAGGACAAACCGTTGAAAGATGCTAAGGTAAGCCAGTAGTCCATCATCATCATCATCAACAACAGCCTTAAGACGTCCACTGCTGAACATGCCATGGTTACTCCGATTAGTATGTGGTCTTGCACGGGTAGGACGCTCTGTAGAGATCAACGTTCTCTTCTCTAAAGAATGAGTTTCACACAGTTTTTATGAAAAAGCAACAAAAAGTTAATAAAATTAAGTTTTATTTTATTATCAAAGGAAAACTTACAGCTAGTTATAAACACATAAATAATACACTAGAACAGAAGGCTAATTAGAAGCTTTCACAATTATTGTAAATAGAAAAGCTGAAACAATAAAAGTACAGTAGAAAGACGGACGTGCACAGACAAACTATTAGATAACGAGAAAAAATAGGGTAGGTATAGACATAATTTTACAATGTCGTCATCCACGTGTGTTTATTGGTTAGCTTTCTGGAAGAACAGATGTCTACTTTTACAGCTCATGCTAGAGTGTGAAACAAACTCAACGTCGGCTGCAGAATTGGCGTCTTGTCTTGCGGCAGCTTCAGTTGAGACCCAGTAGAGGCCTAAAGTGGCGCTATTTAATTTTGTCACTTAACATAAAGGAAAATGTTATAAACGCTACTTATCGGTCTCTAGAAGTTGGAAAGATGACAAGCATCATAAACTTGCTCTTCTCCACCAGCATTCCACATCCTGTTGTTTACCATGGCTGGCACACGGACCTTCTATCACGAGGAGAGAGTGTCATACCTAGGCTCTATTAATCCACCATGAGACAAGTGCGGATGATACCCATGTCCTCAAACTTTACGATTTTTGAAAATTAATTATCTTCCTGATGCGAGGCCGCAGGAATCACTGATATTACTACTAAGCCATACTTGACCTTCAAAATTCTTTTTTATCCAGCTAAGCTATTACTTTTTCAGATAGTAGGATGCACACACATCAATGCCCAGACAGCTGTTCTGATAGAAACGTTAGCGGCATTAGGAGCGACGGTGCGTTGGGCTGCTTGCAATATATACAGCACTCAAAATGAAGTGGCAGCAGCACTGGCGCACGCTGGTAAGTGATGCGGATTGTCCAATTATGTAGGTCCAACTTCGACAGAGGTTGCACGTAGAATCCAACTCGGCTGGGCAGTTTTAGCAAGCGATTTTGACCCTAAATTAATGAAGTTTCGCGTGACACTGCACTGCGGACGTCGTGTGACATCACACATCTAGCAATATTACTAGACTGTGAGATCAGATCACAAAGTCTCCTTCGCCCAGTAATTTCACTAGCTACAATGCCCTTCAAACCGGAACACAGTAGTGCTTGCAAACTACGGCTTTCCGTCCGGAAGAGTAACTGACTATGCGGTGGTAGCTACCTAGACGAACTTAACAGAAAAGTCCTCATCATCATAAACATCAGCAGCCTGAAGACTTCCACTGCTGAACATAGACCTCCCCCAGAGAATGCCACCATGAGTGGGTCATCTAATGTCACATTGTCGGTCCACTTAGTGGGCCGGCCTACGTTGCGTCTTTCGGTTCTACGAGCGATGCGGCCTGCCCATTGCCATCTCTATTTATTTTTTTATCATTGACAGGCTAACATTTGACCACGGTCTCACCTGATGGTAAGTGATGACGCGGTCGACGATGGAGCATGCTTGCCTTGAAGATACCGGTTCACACTAGCCTTAAAATTTGCTAGAAGCTAGTCTTTTTAGTCTTCCAGCAGCGTTAAAACGGATGATAGACAGAATTGTCTTTCCTCTATTATACTTTTGTTTTACTCCACTTGACAATAAGCAAGCATTAAGACAGATCTCCTTCGGATCTCCTCATTCCGGATCTTAGTAGAAACTCCTACCACCTAAAGTATCAATATGACCAGGTTATGCGATATTCGCGTGGCGTGGCGAAAGCGAGGAAGCGTTCTGGTGGTGCATAGACCAATGTTGCACCCCCACTGCGGGGTGGCAGCCCAACATGATCCTCGACGACGGTGGTGACGCCACGCATCTCATGCTCAAGAAACATCCACAGGCATTCAAACATATTAAAGGTGAGAAGAGAAATAGAAGAAGCACAAAGAAGTTGCTTCCATCTATGTGTCGATATAAGGAACTTATTCTTTTTATTTATTGTCTTTTTTGTTTGGTTCGTATTGGCCGTGCCGTGTTGTATTACACATTACTGTAATGTGTAATAATCATGTGGGAAGGCATAGTATATTGTTAGAATGGGTAGATCGCAAATCTATCTGCATTCCAAATTTCATCGAAAGCAGTTCTGTAGTTCCGGAGATTAATAGCAACAAACATTACAAAATTCGCTTTTAAAATATTAGTAGGGTAGGGATAAAAATGGATCGATTAGACATTTTGTTTCATCTTCTTGGCACTAGATGGCGCTGCTAAAAAAGAACAGCAGTATTGATGGTGATTGTACATTTTTCAAGTGTTTCGTTGGCTCATCATCATCATTAACGCGGGCCCGATAGCTCAGGACAAACATTTTGTGTGATGAACATAGATGTTTGTTCTGCGTCTGGGTGTTATATTGTATTCTATGTATGTATTTACAAACAAAAAAGTATCTAAGTATTGTATCAGTTATCTGGTTCCCATAGTACAAGCTATGCTTAGTTTGGGGCTAGATGGCGCTGTGTGAAATGTCCACACATATTTATTCTTATTATTATAATATTAACAGCCTGAAGACGTCCACTGCTAAACATAGTCCTCCCCTAGGGAGCGCCCAGGTCGTCGGTCTACCTTTCGTTGGGTGGTACCTTATAAATTTTTCGGAGGAAAATGTATTATATTTCTTTTGATCTCATGATCTTGACAGCGGATGCCGACTTATATTACTCTTGTTGGTCTTCTCTACAGGTATAGTGGAAGAGAGCGTGACGGGAGTTCACCGTTTGTACCAGCTGAGTAAAGCGGGCAAGTTGTGTGTGCCCGCCATGAATGTTAACGATTCCGTCACAAAGACCAAGTTCGACAACCTGTACTCTTGTCGGTAAGATTTTTTTCGGGAACATAGATCACTAAAGCCGGACATAGATCACTTGTCACCATAGATTTATATATCAGGATATGCCCGAAGGAACATTTTATTTTGTCAAAATGGCGTGGGAGAAGTCAGCGCCATCTATTAGATTTCGCGTGAACTACGACAAGTTGAGAAAATTAGGTGCCTATCGCTGCCATTATGTCCGTCAATGTTTATATTTATAATGATTATTCCAAATATAAATTCGATTATTTTGTTACAAAACAGAGTGTAATATTGAAAATATTGAATTACTTGAGGTAAGAAACTTGGTCTTTCTTTTTACTGCACTTTTGAGTATAGATTGTGCAACCCTTCACAAAATACAACTTGGCATATTTTGTTTGTGACATTCGACCGATGCCTTCTAACTTCCATCACAGACTGAGCGCTAGTGCATGCCAATCTGTGAAATTGGCTCCCACTTTGAAGCGACGTTTTTACCTGTCATTAGGCCTGTCCTTAATATATGTATATGTCTATGCTTGTCACAGTACCGTAAGTAAAATATATCCCGGTTTGAGGGATGGATGGATGTATTTACACCTTGGGTTACATTATTGGAGTTTTAATAAGGATTTCTAATTTTTTTAAACATAATATAGCCTATCTTACCCGGGGATAGTGTAACTTCCCAACGGCGAAGGAGTTTTTCAAATCGGTTCATTAGTTGTTGAGCCTTGTCGATGCAAACAAACAAACAAACAATCAAATCTTTCCTCTTTATAAATTCATCATCATCATCATCATCATCATCATAATTAACAGTCAGAAGACGTCGACTGCTGAATATAGGCCCAAAGCCGCCCAAAAAAGCGCTCCCTGGGGGAGCCTAGGGAGCGCTATTTTGGGCGGCTTTGAGTTTGACTTTATTATATTGTTATAGATGAATGTTATAACGTTTTTCTTCCCTAGGGAGAGTATAATAGACGCCCTGAAGCGCAGCACCGACCTGATGTTCGGCGGGAAGCAGTCCGTGGTGTGCGGGTACGGGGAGGTCGGGAAGGGATGCTGTCAGGCGCTCAAGGCTTTGGGGTGTGTGGTGAGTTCTATAAAACGTATTTTGTTTTGAACTGTGTTTTTGTGATTCTTTCTTATTTTCTTGTTTCCTTCCATCCTTTCTTAAATCCTTCTTTCCTTTCTTGGTTCCTCCTTTACTTTTTTGTTCGTTTCTTCCCTTGGTTTTGTTGTTTTGTTCCTTCCTTTAGTGTTATATTATCTTTTCATGTTTTATTCCATCCTCAATTGTTTTCTCCATATTTTTCTTGTTGCCTTCCTTTCTTATTTTCTTCCATTCTTTCATCGTTCCTTTCATTTTTTCTTCTAATCTTTCATCTTTTTTTATGTTCTGCCGTCCCTTTTTCTTCCTGCCATTCTTTCTTGCTTCCTCCATACCTTTCGTTTGCTTCTTCTCTTATTTCCTTTCATTCATTCTGTATTTCTGCTTACCTCCTTCAATTATTTTCTTCCCTACTTTCTTGACTACATAGATTTGCGTTTGAACTCATTTTTCTTGATGTTGACAATGTGATTGACAATGAGTGCTTGAAGTTGAGTTCTACAAACCTTATTATGGTCTTTGAAGAAAATCCGACAATGGCGGTTGTGAATTTTGAATTTATTTTTCAAAACTAGTGTATCTTGAACTTTAATGTGTAATAAGGGTGGATTATTATCCGTTAAGTGTTCGTGAACGTGCACGAGGGTTGGCAAATGGTTTCAAGATCATAAAACCATGCATTTACGTTCTTGCTTCAACGGCCTTTTTTAGAGCCTTCAGTAAAATATGCACCATTTTTACTGTTGGCGTTTTGACTGTCAAAATAAGACTTTGACTTGACATAACCGTACAAATTTTACTAACTTGACATTGGCAGAATTATTGCAAAAAAGCGATAGAAAGCCATTAAAGAAGAAGAAGAACCTTATTATAGAACCATAGTCAGTCACAAATTCACAAATTATATAAGTTTCTTCATATCGTCTGTGGAATTTCGCCGACAATTCTATTAAAGCAATTATAAATCTATTAAATTAAGCAATCAAGCAATTATTAACATTATTTTTATTTATTTATTGTTCTTAAGGTAATCAACAGCATTACATAGATATAAAACTACAAAGTATAGGTAACAAACAAAGCAATTAACAGATTACCAATAGTTAGGCATAAATATGATGTATGTGAACAATTTTAGGCAGATTACAGACTTATTATGACAACAAAATACATAGGCGACATATAGCATGAACTGACCCTGCCGCTATAAAATATACTTGAAAATGCAGGTGTATAAGTAGTTAGACAAATTATTCAGGAATATAGTGACGAATTATTAATTTATTTTATAATATCATGATTTTTTATTCAATTTAATTTTTATGTTTATTGTTTTTATTTCTTTATTTATTTATTTTTTTTATTAAGAACGGCGCGGTCAATTAAGAATCGGTATTCCAAGTAAAGATTTTTAGAAAAAAAATATCGACTTGAGTTCTTTTTCACGTCTCAACTGTGGGTTTCATTCCTTTAATTCTGTATTCATCATCATCGTCATCACCACGACCCTAAAACTTCGCATTTCTCTCCTCAGGTGTACGTAACAGAAATAGATCCAATATGTGCCCTACAGGCAGCCATGGATGGGTTCAGAGTTGTTAAACTAAACGAGGTGAGTATATAAAATTATATTACTACAAGTAATTTCGTTTGTCTGTCATTTTAAACACGCAGCACGCTGGTACTACCGAACGCATTACGCTGTTGGTATGGTTACCTAAACCTAATAGGCACTGACTACTATTAAAAATGAACATGTAAAATTGGTTATCCCTAAATTAATTAGCTTATACAATTCTATGCTAATGCCCAATTGCAAAGTTTAAACAGCTGTTAAGTTTGCACTTATTTTTCTAAATCGTACCAAACCAAAGATGAAAGGAATTTTTAATAGTAGTCATCATCATCATCATCATCATCATTAAAAGCCTGAAGACGTCCACTGCTGAACATAGGCGACCCCCCGGGAGCGCCACTTAGAGCGGCTGCTCGCCTCCTGCATCCATCGGCTTCCCGCGGCTTTCACCAGGTCGTCGGTCCACCTAGTGGGGGGCCGGCCTACGCTGCGTCTTCCAGATCGTGGTCGCCACTCGAGAACCTTTCTTCCCCATCGGTTGTCAGTTCTACGAGCGATGTGGCCTGCCCATTGCCATTTCAACTTGCTAATCCTAAGAGCTACATCGGTCACTTTAGTTCTCCTGCGGATCTCCTCATTACGGATCCTATCTCGCAGGGAAACACCGAGCATTGCTCTCTCCATAGCTCGTTGCGCGACTCTGAGCTTAGTAATCAGGCCAACAGTTAGAGACCACGTCTCAGTTCCATAAGTCATCACCGGCAACACACATTGATTGAAAACTTTTGTTTTCAGGCTTTGTGGTATTTTGGACGAAAAGATAGGTCGAAGCTTCCCGAACGCTGCCCAGCCGAGTTGGATTCTTCTTCAATCAACTTTATGAATATAATATTTACTTGTTCATTTTTAATAGTAGGCAGTTATCATGCTTATTTTATTTGAAACACTTCAAGGTCGAAAAGCTTAGCCTTAAAAGTATATGGGCGGCCTTATCACTATACCGATCTTCACTTATTATCTCGCTAAGTCTAAGCAAAGTCCTATCAATTCATCAGATCTGTCTAGCAAATTTTATGCTCTCTGATTGGTCGACAGCTTATATCAAAACGATCTCTTATCGCTGTGATTGGTTTGCTAATTATTAGCCATTTTTAATTACTGTAGGTAGATAGATTATCTATGTTGTTTGGCCAACAATTAGTAATTTTATTAATATTAAAGTGTCTGACGGTTTTACTCATAACTTAGCCGTTTTTCCGCGGGAATCTTAATTTTCCAGAATAAAAAGTATTCTATGTTGATTCCGGTAGTGTAAGCTATATAACTGCAAAATTTTATACAAATCGGCTTAGCCGTTTCAGCGTAAAAGCCACAAAAAGAAACAAAGAAAGTCAAACAATAAAAATTCAAAGAGACGGAAATTGACTCTTGTGTTATTTACATTCTGCTCCTTTTTTCACTTGCAACTCATTTACTCGTTTACATTCCTCATTTTCTTGCGGAAGCTTTAAATTTTCCGTGTTAAAAGGTACACTAATATCTATTTAGTATATACTACCTCAGATAATATAATACCTACACCTACAGATGCTTCATCCCATACAACGGAATAACTCGGGCTATTTTACAAATTATTTTATTTCTGCATAACGCAAGATTATCAAGCGATAATTATCGCGTGTTGGCGAAGGATTGGGCCAAGTGAATAATACACTGGACACTAACTAGTAAAGCTCGCGAAAAATCAAAAAATCTAAATTTTCGTGTATTTGGTATACTTATTTGTTTTTTTGGACTGTCCAAATGTTTTTGTAGTACCTATTTTCTACAAGTCCAAATGCTCCAGCCCACTGCCGGTAGGTAGCGTGCCCAACATGCTGGCAGCATCGCTGAGTTGAATTGCAATGCTGATGCATTTTGGTCACACGTATCGACCAGGCGTTCTGATATACTTTGGAAAACGCAATGAGCTCCCGATCCACGGGCCCAGGGTCTCAACACCAAACGTCTCAAATAATAACTGAGTTCCCTTTTTTATGAGAATGAATGACGTGACGAGCTAGTCGTTCCACCTGATGATAAGCGATACGACCACACATAACAGTGGCACAACAAAACGCGTGACAGCACTGCGCACGTCATCCTGAGACATCACACAGTCTAGTAATCAGATTACCAGACGGTGTGATCAACTGATCAGGTCATAAAGTCTCATTTGCCTAGTAATTTCACTAGATATAACCCCTCCTTTTTCTCATAGGTGATCAGGCAAGTGGACATAGTAATCACAGCGACAGGAAACAAAGGCGTCGTCACACGCGAGCACATGGAACGGATGAAGAATGGTTGCTGTGTGTGTAACATGGGACACAGCAATACGGAGATAGACGTCCATTCGCTGCGGACGCCGGACTTGTTGTGGGAGCGGGTGCGGAGCCAGGTGAGGCCGCAAGTATGGAAGGTTTGATATGAATATATGGGTGTGTAAGCATGTTGTGTTGCCTAAATGTGTTTTAAATGTTAGTGTGTGAAGTGACGAGCTTGTCATCGGCCTGTCTATAGGTGACACGACTGCCCATAGCAGTTGCATGGCAGTGTTATTGAGAAATCAGTGTACAAATGTCTTGCGTCAAAATGTCCAGAATTAATATAGGACGCTGGTCTTGTTGTTGGAGCGGGTGCGGAGCTAGGTCAGGCTGCAAGTAAGGGAGGTTTGATTTGAATATATGGGTGTGTACGCATGTTGTGTTGCCTAAACATGTTTTAAATGTTAGACGTAACGAGTTTGATGATAAGCGACACGGCTGCCCATCAAAGTTATAGAAAACGTGTGTTACTAGATATTGTAAAAATGTCTAGTGTTAATATGTCTACAATTAAAAAAAAAACGCCGGACTTGTTGTAGGAATGAGTGTGGAGTCAGGAAGGCCGCAAGTATGGTGAGGTTTGATTTGAATATGTTTTTGGCAAATCAGTGTGCAGGTTACTTAGGTTACACAGTTACTATCAGTCCTCATTCTGTGATTCAGGTTTTATAGCAAGTCTTGAGGACCAGCCGGCGGCCTCAGTGGCCTCAGCGAGCTTTTGGAAGATTTGGGAGATGTCATGTCCAGCACTGAACCTACTGGACTATGAAGCTGAATTTGATGATATTTGTATATTTTTTGTGTTATGTGTACCTACTTATTGTCTTAACAAGATGTGTTTTATAAATGAGCGTGTCATTATGTTTTGTGTTATGTGTATAGTCTTAACAAGATGTGTTTTATAAATAAGTGTGTATGCATGTTTGTAGCAATATAAACTGTTTTATACAGTTCTAGAGTTTCACTGAGTACGTCTCTGCGGTTGTAGAGTGATGCTGGATGGTGTACTTTCATTACATTTTAAAAGAATATTTTACTGATTTTTATTTTATAAATTAATTGCATCCCTCAAATCATCGAAAGGAAGTCGTGAAAATAAAATATAGTAATTCAAAAAAGGGCATAATTACAAATATTATATGATACAAAATAGCAAGAAGCTCAAACACACAGTGACGTCGCAAATTATTTAAAAAAAAGTACCTACTTGCATTAAAATAAAAAATCTAAAACAGAGAAATGACATGCAACAAAATATGAGTGGGATAAAAAGTTTCGTCCGTCTTCACAGGTGGACCACATAATCTGGCCGAATGGTAAGCGCATAGTGCTACTGGCTGAAGGAAGGTTAGCCAACCTCTGCTGCTCTTCTTTACCATCCTTCGTTGTATCTGTGACGGCGGCGACGCAAGCGTTGGCACTTATCGAGCTTTACAATGCGCCGCAACATCGGTATAAGGTAGTATGTTGTATTTTATTTATTAAAAACTTTTACTTTTATTCCGATGACTCTCATTCACTCTGACTCTCATTCACTTTGACTCTGATTCACTCTGACTCTTAATCTGACCTACTATGAGAAGAAACAGGAACCGGCGTTGTCTTTGTTCCATCCTGCTCTGTTCTTTGTAATTTCGTATGAGTTTGTCTCGTTTTGTTACCTCGTCCCCTGCCCGCGCAAGTAAGTCGTGTTTGTAGGAGAAATTATGTTCACGAGCTATCGACGGGCTTTATAATGTTTGCTCTAAATAGTCAGAGTCAAGGTCAAGGTCTGACCCTGATCTGATTCTGAAATTGCCTCTGATCCCGACCCTGACTCTGAATGTGACTCAGTTACAGACTCTGATTCTGTGTCTGGATTTGATCAGACATTTGAGTTCCTGTACTGTTCAACCTAAGGGCATGTATAATGTTGTTTTGTCTATTTGTGTATAATATAATAATTATTGGGTAAGCTAAAAAATAGATTGTATCAGTGATAAAGTTTAGTGGGCAATTAAAATAAATAATGCGTATTAAATATACGTCAGGCTCAAAGTCAGGCTCTGACCCTGACTCTGGATTTGACCCTGAATCTGATACAGATACTGACTCTGATTCTGAGTCTGAATTTAAGCTGTAATTTGAGTTCTTATCGTATTCGACACAAGAACAGGTATATATTATGGTTTTGCACATATAGAAAATAATATAAAACAATGATAAAACTTAGTAAGCAATTAAAAAAGATTTATATTAATTATTTATAATAATAATGATAATAATAATAATAATAATTTTAGCAACTCTATCAAGATGGAGTTCGGTGTGGATAAGTGTGCGGTTATGCATGTACGGGGAGGGAAAGTTGTAAATTCCACGAATTTACAACTTTCCGAGACAATGACTCTCAGGTCCCTCTCCGAATCCGAAACCTACAGGTATCTTGGTGTGTCAGAGTCGTTGGGTGTTTCAGTAGGGGATGTTAAGAGGACGGTGAAGGAGCGCTTCTTCTGCCGTCTGACAAAAGTACTCAATAGTCTTTTGTCGGGTGGCAACAAGGTGCGCGCCTTCAACGGCTGGGTGATGCCCTTACTGATATACTCCTTTGGCATACTAAGATGGACTCAGACTGAGCTGGACGCCCTGGATAGAAAGGTCCGTCAACTGCTTACATCACATCGTATGCTACACCCGCGCTCGTCTGTTATGAGACTGTACATTCCGCGGAAATGGGGAGGTCGAGGCTTTTTAAACGCCAAAACCCTCCATAACCGTGAAGTGTGCAGTCTCCGGGAGTATTTCCTCAACAACGAGTGCGGGATGCATCGCGATCTGGTGGCAGTTGACAAGGGCCTCACGCCGCTCTCCTTGGCAAATGAGAACTGGCGCAAACCGGTGGTACTTAGCACCGAAGACCGTAGGGACGTATGGAAAGGCAAGGAGCTGCACGGGCGGTTCTATCGGGCCCGGGGCCCAATGTGGACCTGCATGCGTCGGTGAACTGGCTGCGATTCGGCAACCTCTTTGGGGAAACCGAGGGTTTTGTCTGTGCAATTGCGGACGAAGTTATCAAGACGAATAACTACCGGAAATATATAATGAAGGACGGTACGGTCGACATTTGTCGAGCATGCCGCCGTCCCGGGGAATCTCTCCGACATATTATTTCCGGTTGTTCTCATCTTGCTAACGGAGAGTACTTGCACAGACACAACCTTGTGGCCAGGATCATTCATCAGCAACTTGCCCTTCAATACGGCCTTGTCGAGTCTGAGGTGCCGTACTACAAGTACACACCGGGGCCGGTTCTTGAAAATGGCCGTGCGTTGCTCTATTGGGACCGCTCTATCATCACGGACAGGACTATTGTAGCCAATAAGCCTGATATCGTGCTGGTAGACCGGTCCCAACGCCGGGCAGTGCTCGTTGACATCACCATTCCGCATGACGAGAACCTCGTGAAGGCTGAGAAGGACAAACTCAGCAAGTACCTTGACTTGGCTCACGAGGTAACCGCCATGTGGAATGTTGACTCAACGAACATTGTTCCGATAGTCGTTTCGGCGAACGGTCTTATAGCGAAGAGCCTCGACCAACATCTCGAGAGGCTCTCGCTGGACGGCTGGATCAAGGGTCAGATTCAGAAGGCGGTACTCCTTGACACGGCACGTATTGTCAGGAGGTTCCTCACTCTGCAGCCCTGACCACCGGTAGCTTGGGCCCTGCCCCGCTGCCGGCGGGACACTAGGTTTAGGTTTTTTATAATATTTTTGTAATTTTAATTTTATAAGAAGTATTATAAAAAACATAAATTTAAGAAATATAAATAAATGAGTGAATAATAATAATAACGCAGGGGCGGCTTTGTGGCGAGCCGTCGGTGAGTGGCGACACCGCGTACCCTGATTCCAAGGGGCTAAGTGAGACCCCTAACCCCTGGCTTGCCTTAACTGGCTGTCCAGGGGTGGAAGTCGCAAGAGCTAAGAACCTAAGCTCCAGGGTGGAAGTGTTAAAGGGCATAACGCCGCGAGTAGCGTTCAGTGAAAGTGCAGCACACCTCTCGACACCCTAAGCCACCCACACCAATGTTGCTTCCTCGGCACCAATTTGCGGTAGCCACTACAGGAGGCCCATTTAGTGGGTGGCAAGTCATCACCTGCCACAAACATTTTGATATGAGACAAAATTGGCAGGTGCCGTTCTCTCATTCCATAACCCAATGTCACCATCCATTCAAAAGTTCACCTTAATAGCCCAGATATTTTTACCTTAATATTATACAAAATAGTTATATCAATATGCCAACATGTAAGAAAGAAATATGTAAAACAAGGTCACATTGTCCCTGGTCCTCGTTGAAATGCAAACCATCGACGTCAGGTCCAGGGATAATGTGACCGTGTTATAGTTATCTTTGTATCCAAAAAGGCCTCTTGGTGTTAGCTTCGGCCCCACCAATGCCTCTCAAATGTCCGGGGTAGACCCGAGAATGGAAATGGATAATAATAATAATAATAATTTTTTATAGTATTTTTGTAATGTATTTTTATATAAGTATTATAAAAAAACAAAAACTTAAGAAAGACAAATAAATGAATGAATAATAATAATGATAAATCGTTTATTTATCAGACACAAAGATCCATAGCAGTAAATGTAAATTAAATAAACTAAGTATTACCAATCAACTAACTATTATGCGCTTGTTTCTTACATTTTGCAACTTATACCATACAAAACATATAATATTTTAGAGAATTGATTTCAACATCCAATAATGTATCCACAGGCGGACGTATACCTCCTACCAAAGAAAATGGACGAATACGTCGCGTCACTACACTTGCCCACATTCGACGCTCACCTCACCGAGCTAACGGACGAACAAGCCAAATATCTCGGCCTGAACAAGGTGGGACCTTTCAAACCTAATTACTACAGATACTAGAAAAAAAAATGCCTCGTGGTACCAAAATGTTAGTGGATCCGTGGAGATCGAATATGCGGTATTTGTGTATAGAGAAACGCAGTGGTCACGCGGTCGAAACGCAACCTAAACGCAGCTGAAGCGCTCTGGTTTGATACTTTTTGTATTTAGATAACATTATGTAT
This sequence comes from Ennomos erosarius, assembly GCA_963580505.1. NCBI lineage: Eukaryota > Metazoa > Arthropoda > Insecta > Lepidoptera > Geometridae > Ennomos > Ennomos erosarius. The sequence goes on from OY757004.1 coordinate 7,156,014, forward strand.
ATCTAATCTTTATTGCAAGCTTTACTTAGTTTATGTTATTAGAGCTAAATGGCGCTGTGTGAAATATTTTCATTTACTTATTTATTTAATAAAAAGAAAATGTTTTTTTTTTGTGGTCTGGCTCCACACAAAGCGCATTTAGCCAGTGTCAAGTATTAATTTTTCATCATCAATTATGAATTATAAGTACTTTTACATTTAATATACATATCGTAGTCATGCGTAATGTTGCTTTTATTTTATCAAAGTCACTATTACAAGTAATTTTCCAATCATTGGCTGGAAAAATCTATTGATATTTAAAGTAGATAATGGAGTTCTTAAAATAGTATTGTGCTTTAGAACTGGACTTTAGAATTCCATTCTGATAATGAATTTACCTAATTAATAGGTAGTACTTATCTAACATTTCAGATATCATTTCAGCCGTACTGTGAGCTCTTAGTGAGATTCAAAATAGAGCCTATATTGGATCGTTACGTTTTTTGTATAAAGATTTTGCTAAGCGATCCATTATAGGCTCTGTTTTGAATCGCTAAGAGCTCACAGTACGACCCATACCTACCTATTGTGTTGTTTTTATTACCAAGTTATCAGTTTAGGTAGTTAGTTTTTGTTAGTATTATTTTTAGGTCTCGAATACTTTTCGAATATTTTAATTATTATGGAAGTTAGTTATAAAATTATAGTTAGACTTTAAAATGGTGCCGTATTTTCAATATTGTTGCTTAGTCATTTACCCCTGATTTTACGAACGTTCGTTAAACTGGTGTCAACTTAACACATCAAATACTGAATGCTTATTGGTCGCCTGTTGACCATCGGTTATCATTAACCAATGAGAGTACAGTATTTGGTGTGTTCTTTTGACAAACGTACGAGATAAAGGGGTAAGTGAACCAGTTTTTTACTAAGTGTAAAATGTATTGCCATATAAAAAATTCATTCATTTTTGCTATTTAGTGACAAATTTACTATGTTTATACGTGATCTTTACACTACATTCTTAGTTTACACCATTACTTTACACTATTTTTCTTTATGTTCACACTCATAAATATTAAATTCTCTAACTAATAATAGAGAAATACAGCTGTTTTTCTTAAAAATAAAAACGAAGTGCCTGTATTTCGCCAAACGCTGCGTGACCGCTGCGTTTACGCATTGTATAGGGTGCAATTGCAACGCTGCTGTTATAATTGAGCTGTATAGCTAAACCGCAGCTGAAACGCAACCGAAACGCAACTGTAACGTCTGTTTGTCAATAATTTTTAAACAACGATAGATGTTAGGGTTTTAAGAATGCTAGCACAAGTAACGGATCACAGATTTAAATATAAATAAGAAATAATTCAAACGCTTTTACTACCAAAATGGTCTGCGTCTGACAAGAATTATAGAAGATTTGGTTTTCTCTAATCTGTGACAAGAATACAAATTCGATTAAAACGAATTTAGCACTCCGATGTCACAGATCTATAAAATTATTATTTAATTTTAGGGTTTAAGGAAGTACTCCACTTACATATTAATTCGTAAAGGAAAAATTTAAATCACGAGCGGGACTTGAACCCGCATCCATCCATCCCTCAAGCCGCCGCCGCCGCCGGGGCTTAAGCTACCGTGACAAGTGAACTCATGTCCAAATTTTTCCTTCACCTTTAAGGGTGCGTTTCCATTATACAATTTCTTGCATGCAAGATTATCCAAGCTCCATGCAACTTATCACATGCAAGCAAGACACTTGAAATATGGAATCGCAAATTTTGTGTTATTATTTAACACACTTGTGTATTACATACAATCAAACAATAATAATAATAATTATTCATCATCATCATCTAACAGCCCGAAGACGTCCACTACTGAACATAGGCCTCCTCCAAAGAGCGCCACCTTGAGCGGCCACTCGCCTCCTGCATCCATCGGCTCCCGGCGGTTTTCACCAGATCGTCGGTCCACCGAGTGGGGGTTGGTCTACGCTGCGCGCTGCTGCTGTATAATAATCATTACTAACAGTTAAAGCAGAGTTCTGGTCAGCAAGGTCTAAATTTAATCGATTTTTTATAAAAAAATTCAGCGCATCTAAGTACTTGACATACTAATTGCTAAATATGCCTTCTCTTCTATAAAAAATAGGAAGCAGTTTCTCAAACTGTAAATAAGTATTACCACCTCCAAAAAATGATACTGCCTTACTTGTGCTAGCACTGCGATCGCTGCGTTTTGTATGCGATCCGTACGCGCTAGTGTGAAAGACATTGCCTAAGATATTAGCGGTTTTCATTATTACACAGCAAAAAATAAACCCTTCACCTCTAGGTGCGAAGAGTCATTTGTTTTAATACTCTGTGATGTAATTAAACGTTTTTGGAAAAGCTTGACTGAATGATTTTTGAAATAGCTCAGGAAAATTATTCAGTCTTTTTGTCAAATTTAAATTCGACTTTCCATCCGCACTGTACTAAATGAAATGTGTGACATATCCATAGAGCTACGTTAAGGCGAAATCGATTATAAAATACTAACGCATTTAGACCAGTCAAAAAATATTGTTATATAAAATCGGATCAATATTTACTTACATAAATTTATAAAAACCACCTGTGGCTTTACTCAGAGCAAGACACTTAGCAAATGCTTTGTAATATTACGTCTAATGAATGTAATATTGTAATTACATCAAAAATTAAATAAATTTTTTTTTTATTTTTATATTAAAAAAAAAAAAAAAATAAACTTTATTAGGAACCAAAACATTATAAACTACAAACAAATAAAGATCGATGACACCTGCAGAAGTACGAGACTGTAATTAATAGTATTGTTTTCAGTAAACACTTTCATTTGATATCTATATCAATCATTATTCAGTAATATGTGCCCATATCATGGGCGTGCACAAGTAAATACTAGTCCGCCATATTGAATTTAGAATAACATCAATTAGCTAACCACGCAATTATCACGCACTAAACAACGTGTGTGCAGGATTTCATCTGAATCGATTGAAGGTAAACTGCTTTTAAATTCAGTGGCATGATTTGATCCAACCCGAACATAATAATAGGCATGATCACTAAAATTTTATTTTTGCATAAGTTAATAATATTCCTCAAAAGATAAACATTGTTGAAAACATAAATAAAATATCTAAAAAAATTACATAGTTACAAGCGTTTTAAAAACCGGAATAGAAAGAGATAGCTGAAACGGCCAGTGACGTCAGAGCAAGGTCCTTACTAGCACCTCATTACTAAGCTGTGGTAGCTTTACATACAATCTCTTTGGCATGTGACGTCACGAGTGGATTTTTCACCTGGTAACTGTGGAGGTGCTCTGTTTCTTGAAAAAGGGACACGAGACGCCCCCTACAGAAACTTTAAAAGCTTATTAATCCGTGATATATTTAGTGATTTTACTTATTTTTTCAATTATTGCATTAATTTTTAGGTAATATTTACTTGTTCATTTTTAATAGTTATAGTCATCATGCCTATTATACTTATCTATAGCCCAGATAATATAATAACCACAGTACAGATGCCTCATCCCATACAACGGAATAACACGGCCTATTTTACGAATTATTTTATTTCTGCATAACGCAAGATTAACAAGCGACATCTATTGCGTGTTGGCGAAGTATGCACGGGCGGTAGGCAACATTGTCTTTCCCCTGTTCTACTTCACTTGACAAGTAAATTGTATGAAGAAAGTGACATAAAACGGGGAAAGACAACTTTGTCTACCATCTATGCTAGCCCAGCTGGGCAGTTATTCTCTATGGAAACACAGATTCCACACGATACGAAACCACGTCGTTATCGTGTCTTGTTCAAATCGTGTCACAGCGTCAGATATACCTTCACTTTACATAAAAGTTATCTTTATTTTGAATAAAATATAGTGACATAAAGTGGTCATATCATTTGATGTGTTGATGTTTCGGCACGCGTCTCGGTAAAACATACGATTTTTGACAGTTCAAATCACGCCAATTCTAAATTCATTTCACGCGGTTTTGTTTTCGTTTCATAGAGAATAGAGGTTCGCAGATTTCTTTTGTAAGACAAGGAATTCGCGTGGTTTCAAAGTAAGGAATCGATACGGAATAATGGCCCTGATGAGACCCCGTGCCTATTGGTTCAAAAGTTTAATTTTTGATGTAAGTACTTATAATACAATGTGTAAATGTACAAATGAATGTCAAATTAGAATAATGCTAGAAGACGGTAGATGCATTAGATTTTACATAATTTGGTAGCCATTTTTAGAAAAAAATCATGGATGCTAAATAATTTTCAAATAAAGCAAAATCATCCAATAATCCAAACCATAACCAAATTAAATGATGGTGAGCAGATTGCATTCGTAAAATTATTTTATTACATTTCATTTATTGTTAAAATCATTTTTCATATACTTAGGTATGAATATTTAGTTACAATAATGGATATTTATGATTATTAATTATTGTCGTTATTTAAACTTTTACTTTTACAATCGTTGAGACAGCCTCTGGGGTGTGGTGGTTGAGCAGGTCGGCTCATAACCCGGGGGGTTCGTTTCCCGTGACAGGACAAGTATTTGTGCATGGGTAAAGCGCAGCAAATACTTGTTCTGTGTGTGTGTGTTGTGGGTCCATGGTCCTCTTAGTTCCTGGGTCCCTAGATACAGGGAATCCTAGTTAGGGTCCAGGATCTATGTATGTGATCGTTGGCTGCTATTTATTCATTTATTTATTTATAGATTGTTTCAGATTTTAAATTACAACCAGACCGAAATATTGGCACGCCAAAAAGAAATGTGTTTAGTTACAAAATGTAATCAGAGATGGCGCTAATCTGACCCCACCTGTAAAAGTCAAATAAATTATACTCCTTTGCACCGTTTGTTAATTGTTCAGTTTTGACAGATATTACATAACAAATCTGTCAATAAATTATGACTATAAAATGAAGCAAATGCGATTGCAAAACCTAATAGACTTTATTTAAATCATTTATCCAAATTAAAGGTGTAATGTAATTCTTTTATGAATAACTTCTAAAAAAGATTTTGCAACAAAGAATGTCTGGAATATATAAAAAAATACGCGAATTGATAAACAAATAAATTGTATCTAATTTTGTTTTATAGTCATATTACCTATTAAAACATTACCACAATTACCACTGAATAGATCTCACGTATGTATTTAATTTTACTCTGACAATATTAATATTATGGAATTAATGGATTAATTATTAAGTCATCACCTGAATTATCTGAGTTACTTAAATAAATGTGTTGCAAATGGGCTATTTTTAGTAGGAACTTTTTTCAGATATTCAAATTATTTGTACTATAACATAATATTAATGAATATTGCAAGTAAATAAAATAGAAACGTGTTTACATAAGAAAAGTCACTTTGATATGTTATCCCGAATGGGGGTAAATCTACACCCCAAGGTAGACTATGTTTCTTCTACAACTTTACTAAACTAATAGGTTTTCATTGAAGAAATGCCATGTGAAGTTTACGTTCGAAAATAGCCTTAGCGCAGCTGGGTGGTTGAACTTCGTCCTTGACCGAGTGCATATAAATGAGTTTAACGACCTGTGTTTAGAAATGAATTTATGGTATCTTGTTAACTCTCGTAGCGATGTTAACTCTCGTAGCGATCGCACGTGCAATTTTACAAGTGGGTTTATTTTTTACCATGGTTTGGAAACACCCATTTTCAAGTAAGACTCTCACAGCTGTAGGGTACATGGTCCCAGTCCCCCCATTTCGGGATAACATATCAATTCAAGGTCACCTTGTATATTAGAAAAGAGATTGCATCAGTCACTATGCAGGCTTATCTATCACCTGATGATTTATTACTTAGTATCAATGTACTCAATAAAATTTCAATAAAACTTTAATGGCTTTTATCAAATAGAAAAGCGAGTATAGTTATCATAATATTGATCCTAATACACTTGCTTAATTTATTAATAAAATTATCACAAAACAGGGCAAATAGATACCGTGTGTTTCTGTTTTTATTGAATTTGGTATCTACTATTTACAGTCATTCTACTTGCATTACGAAAATCCTTATTTATTTAACAAAAATGTTTCGTAATATTAATATTGTCAGAAATATTTGCTTTTATATTATTTAAATGTATTTATGTGCTAGAAACGGCGAGTTTTATTAACCGCAATTACTGCAATATGACCAGAAATTGCATATTTGGAAATCTTGATACAAAAAAACAATATTAAAAATTAAATTAATATTACAAATGAAATTAAATGTGTTCATTTAAAATTACCAGACGGCTTTTATAAAAAATTCATTAAATCACCCGCGTTTTACAACACAATTATTATATCTTGGGGAGAAAAGGAACAACCCTCTATAAAAGCGATCTTTTAAACATGCTATTGAGAATATCAATTCAATAGATTATAGAAAGTAGCCCGTTTAAATTAAGTACAACGCGCATGATTCGTTGTGCCGAGTATTTAACTGTGGACTTCAATTTCCAGATGTGCCATTTTTTGGTCAAGCACTGTAAAATTTAAATGCCTAATAGCCACTGTAATTAGTAGATAATATAAATAAGGGTATTGTTACCATGTTTTAATAAACGAACATTTAGAAAAATATGTTGTTTTATTACATCTTTATTCTATTTATGTAGATCACTATTAGGTGACTTTTGCGCCCGCGTGATTCTTTTGCGCTTACACGAACCTACTTGAGCTCTACAATAACTTGCCCTCTCCTTAGTGACCGTTCGATTCCCGCGACAGGACAAGCAACCCCGGATCTACGATGATTCCCAGCAGGGGCAAAACTGGTAATTGGCGCCCCTCACTTCTAGCATTGTTTTATGAGTTAAATTAGGTACTTATACAAAAAAGATCGTGGATCGAATCTAAGATCTAATTTAGATTGAATCGGATCAGCGTTAAGATATTTGGCTATATTTCAAATTTCGCGTCTAGCTCAATGTAATCAACCAATGCCTTGCGTCGCATCTTCCTTCCCACACCCCCTGGCAATGAGAATTTAACGTTTGGATATGTCTTAATCGTTAGTGTGAGCGACGCTCGGCTCGCTAGTTACTTAGTCGTCAAATACGCGTGTGATTGCAATGCTGAAAAAAAAATACAAATAGGATTTTTGACAATAATAGTTATTAGTCAGTTGAAGTGTTGTTACGAATATTTAGTTCATTTCAGTATAAACTATTTTATCTGAAGACTGAAGTGATATATATTTTAACATATTTCTTTAGGTTGTTTTAGTTTGGTACAAATTTTGAAAACCTACGTTAGGTTATGTTGATAACTCGTCTCGTCTCATTAGCTATTTCATCACTTTCCCAACTCGTCCGACGCAATTTTTCAATGTGCAGTGAAGTGACGAAATGCAGGATGAAACGAATAAAGGAAACTGACTAAATGCACAAGGTGACTTATTATGAATGAGACCTATTAAGGCTAGCAATGAAATAGTTAATTTTTTTACGTTTTTTCATAATTATGCTAAAGAAATCTAGATAAAACACGCTAAAGATCCAATAGTTTTTAAATACGTATTCTCGACCTTGTTAAAATGACAGATATGCAAACGAATACGAAGGCAGGCCAAAAATTCAGCAATTGGTAAATAAACGTAAAGAAAAAAGCGCGAGTGAAGCGAACGCCATATTTTTTGCGTTCAGATAATTTTACCATTTACAAAGAAATGTTGACAAAACCCAACCTTAAGAAAATAACAAAATTTTTTTTTCTATACTCACGTTTTCAACTACCTTTCAAAATTAGAGATGCGAAAAATCAGCAGCGAAAAAATGATTAATGCTTAAGATACCCAAAATCGTATAGTGCCCCACCCAGAGCAGCGCCCTTCAACCTAGTAGACCATTAAAATGGTATCTTTAAAATTTTCGCAATCCAGCCGGGCTAGCATGCGCACCGCGACAAAATTTTCTCGACACTATCTCGTGAGAGACCGTGACAAGACTATGGTAGCGCCTAAGTGTGTCTCACTCTAGCAGCGACGACATGTTTTAAAAGCGGCTGGTCACGCCCCTTTCACTATAAGTGTTTCAGCTACACCCTAGGCCGGTGCTGCCAAAACGCATAAACGATGCGGATGCGGATGTATTAGATAGATAGAAAACATGAGTGATAAATAAATCTTATAGCTAAGTGTCACAATGGGCGGTCTCATTAGCCTAATAAAGGCAATTTTTTATTCCAAAACCATGAATTCGGCGCCCCTATATCTGCCGCCCGGGGCGCGAACCCCTATTTGCCCCACCCCTAGATCCGGGCCTGAGGACACGTATAATCTGTTTACAATTAAAAAACAAGCGCAAATATGGTCCCTTACCTAGTTAGGTAACCTAGTGATCGTTGTTGATTATTATTTTATATTTACTTATTTACAAATAAGTTCCCCACAAGGTGGACCGACGACCTGGTGAAAGCCGCGGGGAGCCGATGGATGCAGGAGGCGAGCAGCCGCTCTAAGTGGCGTTCCCTGGGGGAGGCCTATGCTCAGCAGTGGACGTCTTCAGGCTGTTGATGATGATGATGATGATGACAAATAAGTTGCAACGTGCGAGCGAAATAAAGGATCTATTTATAGCATGACCAGAGCAACATCTAGAAACTTTTACAATTTCTTAGAAGATTGACGAACGACTATAATTACTTATCAATTAAACATAAATTAATTAGTATGTACACATGTACCCGTTATCAGTTTATCAAAATCGGCGAAACACTCGATTCGTTTGCCTCAATGCTTCCTATTACGCGAGGTGTTTTTTTTATTACTGTGCCAATTTATGTGAACAATTGTGATTTTTAAGTGAAATATAAAGGATAACTGAAATATTGTTTAGTAAGTAGTTTTTGGAGTATTTTTTGGTGAGTTTATGATTATATTCTTGTGTTCCCGCTAATTACTTTACTTCCTAATAACCTACTTAATTTTTAATAGTGATTTGTTTGTTTTCAATGCCATATTGTATGTGTAACGCGCTGATTAATTATCGATTTAGCTAAAGATAAATAATTAATTTATTAATTTATTATTATTGAGACGACATAATTAAAATAGACTTAAAAAAACATTTTAAGTAGGTAAATAAATTGAAAATTAAAGCATTAAAAATTACTAAATTTAATTTTTATAATTAGTACAGTCGCCTGCACGAATAAGTACCTATATCTATACATTTCATAATCTTAAAAATATTCTCATTTATCGCGGGAGCCGATGGATGCAGGAGGCGGGCAGCCGCTCGAAGTGGCGCTTCCTGGTGGAGGCCTATGTTCACCAGTGGACGTCTTCAGGCTGTGAATGATTGTCATTTAAATTGATTAGTGAATATGGTGGGTATATGAAATTTAAACCATTCTCGGTATATTTTAATCGATCTTAAAGCGTCCGAAGTAGCCTTATATGGGAGAGGCTTATGTTCAGCAGTGGTTGTCTTCCGGGTGATGATGAACTGAATTTAGCACCTCCTCCTTTTTAAGAAGTTATTTGAAAACCCGATCATCATCATCTTGAACATTCCCTGAAAACGTCCACTGCTGAACATAGGCCTCCCCCAGAGAGCGCCATCTTGAGCGGCTGATCGGCTCCCCGCGGGTTTCACTAGACCGTCGTCGGTTCACCTAGCAGGGGGCCTGCCTACGCTGAGTCTTCCAGTTTGCGGAAATTCCTATAGTCTATTATACAGGATGTAATTTAATTCATTAGCATAAATTGAGCCCATGATAGCACATCATTTATAGATGATTATTAAAGAGTAAAGAGTGTAAATAAAACAATTTTTATTGAAAATTATGAAGATTTCCGCGGCGCCTAACGCAGTCGGCACGGATGATTTTGATACATGTAAACGTTTTTATACCTTGTATGTACTAATTAAAAACATTAATTCATTATTTTAATTAAATGTTGTATTGTAGCATTTGATAAAGTAAGTTATTCCTTTTTTTGGAGTTATTATTATTACTAAACCAATTTGTTAGAATTCAAAAATTTTGGTCCACATGTGACCGGTATCAGGAGTAGGTACCTAGTTTCAAAGGATGCCAATGAATTCAATTACACCCAGTATAAATAACTATAAGTTAACCACACGTGTTTAAATTGAATTGAAATCACGTTTCAATATTATTTACTTACCCACTTAATCCAATGAATTAGAAATGCATTCGTAGAGTAAAGCTTGTAACTGAATCGAAGTAGAAAATTGAGCTCTTAAGAATTTTAATCGTTTGAATAATGCAAATATTAAGTACGGGTTTTTTTTTTTAATAAGTATAAGACCACACTTCGTGGAACATAAAACAATGTAGTGCCAAACGCGTGTGGGAAAAATATAAAAGTGTACTTAGGTACTATATAAAATCCGTGAAGACCTAGGAAACGAAAATATTTTATAGGTCTAAGGTAGTAGCAGCCTTCACACCGCAAAAACGTAAGTGTAACGTAGTGTTTTGTTTTTAGATAAATAAATACAAAAAATGCATAAAATGGGGATTTTCAAGGCACGAGTGGATGGGTATTGGGCATCTCATGGGCCCGGCCCATCAGCCGCTCAACTGCTGTCAATTTTCCACAGAATTCCCCCTATTACATAGGTCCAGAACCAAAGTCTCCATACTTAACCTTGTTTGAACATGAATCAAACCATAGAGCACATTTTTTTTTTCTTCTAATGTCAGTTCCTCTTTCAACATACCATATAAATAGTATTACCCGATTTAGTCGGGTACCTAAATAAAAATCTAGCTAGATGTAAAATGTAAATAATAAAAATTATATAACGCCTACATTAAAAAAATATAAAACATTAAAATTAATTACCATCATACTACTATCTATAGACAAGAAAAAGGTCTATAGATAGCTCATGCAATCTTTTAATAAAAAGGATTCAAATTAAGTAAAACCAGCAGTTTATCCAACATTTCTTATAATAACTCACGAGTTTTTCAATATTACCAAGTTAAAGGGATTAAAGAACAACAGTTATGTAGGTACAGGGGTCTAGCAAAGATACCAACCACTAACGCTAACGCCAAACGCTAACTCCAAAATGTACTGAAATTACATTTCGGGAATCGCTAACTTTTCCGTAGCGAATGTCATTTCGATACATTTTTGGAGTTAGCGTGAGGCGTTAGCGTTAGCGATTGTGATCTTTGCTAGACCCCCTGGGCCTCAACCAAAATAATTTTTCATATTTTAGGACAAAAAAAATAACCTTAAAAATGGGAAAACAGTGGGCGCGTGGAACGTTTATAGTTGACAGTAAAACTATTATCAGTAATTGCACTTCTGTGTTCTGTGTGTTGAAATGCGCTGAACATATTGTTGAGCGAGTATTAGGTTTCCACCAATCTTCATTTCGACTTTTTCGAACTACTTTTATCCAACGATCAGCTAGACATGAATCTGTTGGAAATCTATACAAAAGAAATCGGGTAATTATTCAGATGTCATGTGGCAATACTGATTTTGACATGTCAACTTTTTATTATGAAATGGTTCTAACTCTTCGTCAAATAGAAATAATTAAAATAATCTTATAAAAATACATGATTAAGGCCACTTACAAGTGAAATGTGATCGTGTGCTTCTGTGATTCGTGCCTCGAGTGATTTCGGCACAGTTTTATCACGCAAGACGGCATTTTTTTGGTATGTTTTCAAAAGCACACCCAAGTAACGACTGATTTTGATTTTGACAGCTGAGAATCAATCATACCCAAAGTGGTGTGTACGGTTTTGCCCTGCTTTAATTTCGTATTAGTGGTCCGGATAAAAAGTTTTTGCAATTTTCATACAATTTTGACAGGAGTTGAGCGGCAGACGCGCGTCAGCAGCTCTCCTAGCTCCTTCGTAATAGTGGGGCTGATAATATAATACCTACAGTATCATGGGTAAACGTGATCCACAGACAACTTCGTCATTTACCATAAGGCGAGATGTTGTCAAAAGTATGCCCATTTTAGCATTAAAAAAATTGTGGATATTGTATACAAGGTGACCTTGAATCAGTATGTTATCCCGAAAGGCGGTAAATCTACACCACAAGGTAGACAATGTTTCTTCTACGAATTTACTAAATTAATAGTTTTTCATTGAAGAAATGCCATGTAAAGTTTACGTTCGAAAATAGCCTTAGCGCAGCTGGGTGGTTGAACTTCGTCTTTGACCGAGTGCACATAAATGAGTTTAACGAACTGTGTTGTGAAATGAATGTATAGCATATTGTTAACTCTCGTAGCGATCGCACGTGCAATTTTGCGAATGGATTTATTTTTTACCATGGAGGTTTTGAAATACTCAGTTTCAAGTAAGGCTCTCAGAACTTGTAGGGTATCATGGTCCCAGTCCCCCATTTCGGGATAACATACCAATTCAAGGTCACCTTGTATGTACGAATTGGCCGGAACACCTATCTAATGTCCAGTCCAGTATACCTACCTACCTAATGGTAGGTAAGCGTCATGTACCGCGCATAAAAAACTGGAAGACGCAGCGTAGGCCATCCCCCTTGCCCACTAGGTGGACCGACGATCTAGTTAAGTCTACGGGGAGCCGATGGATGCAGGAGGAAAGCGCCGCTAAAAGTGGCACTCTATGAGAGAACCCTATCTTCAGCTGTGGACGTTTTCGGGCTGTTGAGGATGATGGTGAGGGATAAGCGAAGGCAAGACTGCTAAATTGGAAAGATAGAACTGAGAGAGGCCTTTGCCCAGCTGTGGGAAAACAGTTGGACAAAAATGACTAGCTCGTCATGTTATTCAAAACATAAAAAAATGACAATGAACCCTCAGAGCATTTTTTCTCTAATCTGTGAATTAACTATTTATTTTTATTTATTTTAACCAGCCCATATACTAAACCAAACCAAGAAAGCAGATTTGCTTTAGGTGCCTCTTAAAATAAAAATCAAATCAATCCCAATCAATATTTTATTAAAATATATTTATTAAAAACAATTAATACAAAGCCAAAGTTACAATTAGCTATCTACTACATCCGAAAATAAACTTCTGATTTCTATAATCATTTTACGACAATTTATATACCACTTATTATCATTTTTACAGGTATATACCTACCTTTACTTATTACATCAATTAATATACCCAGTACTATGTCGGCTCCTTCGCTACGCTTTGATGTGACCGCCCGACACTTGTTTTCTATCAATACATCTAATTTAATTAACAATTAACAATGATAAATATTAAGTGGTTATTGGAAATGGTAAACAATGATTGATATAAAGATATTATAGTTAGTGTTATTTTAAGGACTATAAAATCTTTATAGATATACCTGAAGTGTGATTTACACTTTAAAATAATTCTCATGAATAATTGATATCTTAAATGATAAAACGTAATCACAGAGCACAAAATAAATAAAACTAGCCAAGATGTAGGTCATCATAGCGGCCAAGTTTGAGTCCTTTGCGCAAAAAAACTACCATTGTTGTATGGAAGCCCCCATAATTTTTTTTTTCTATTTTTTAGTAGGTATTTGTTGTTATAGCGTCAACGGAAATACATCATCTGTGAAAATTTCGACTGTCTATCACGGTTCATGAAATAGGTAGCTACAGCCTGGTGACATACGGACAGACAGACAGACGGACGGACAGTGGAGCCTTATAGTGATAGGATGCATTATACCCTTTGTGTACGGAACCCTAAAAAGGAAGAAATCGACTAGTAATTATGAGAGTACTTGACCCGCCCGGCACGGGTTAATAAAATTAGTTTTACATCCTAACACTGTTTAATGGGCTTGACTAGGTGGTAGGACTTTTCTGTAAAGTTCATCTAGGTAGGTACCACCGCTTTGCTAGTTATTCTGCCTCCAAGCAGTAGTGTGCAAGCACTACTGTGTTCCGGTTTGAAGGGCATTGTAGCTAGTGAAATTACTAGGCAAATGAGACTTTATGACCTGATCTCACAGTCTAGTAATCTGATTACTAGACTGTGTGATGTCTCAGGATGACGTGCGCAGTGCAGTGTCACGCAAAACTTTATTATTTTAAAGTTCCGAGTGACACTGCAACTGTTATGGGCGGCCGTGTCGCTTAACATCAGGTGAACGACTGGCTCGTCACGTCATCTATTCACATAAAAAAAAACTTGTAAATGAAAATGGAAAGGGTCGTCCCTTGTTACACTTTTTGTAAATATCTGATTATTTGTTGTGAATTTCGTTTATTTAATTTGTATGAGAATTTATTTATCTATTTGATCTACTGTCTATTAACCTTTTCTCCATAATAATTACAAAGAGTTCAAGTAATAGTTACTACTTACTTATTATGTTGCAATTATTTTTTGTTATTTTTTGTTATATTTTTGATTAATCTAAAACGTATATCATATACTTAATGTAAAGATACATATATATTTTTGTTTATTGCTGTAAGCTGAGCCGTGACGACACCGAAACGGCCCAACGGAAGATCAGCGCTGGTTTTACGACCAGGGGGGTAATTCGCTATGACACACGAATTCCTTGCCAATAACGCGTGACGTGTAACATGCTCCAAACGTAAACGCGGGCTTTAACGCGCCACGACATGGAATTAACATGGAATCAAAAAATTGTATTCTGTATGCCACGCTTAGATTGTTTTCTGTTTTCTGACGTGCGTGTAACGTGTGTGTCGTGTTTGTCAAATTTGACAACGGCATACAGAATAGCATTTTAAACCCAAAACCATTCCACGAAGATATCGTAACGCACCGCGTTACGTGCGTGAATGATCATACGGAATAAGGGCCCAGCATTATGCTGAGTTGGGACCGATTCGTGACAACTGGCAATAGTTGTTTATCTATTTGTTTTATAAAAATATTTTACTAGTTTATTTACTGTAGTTGTCATGAATAAACATTTTTTCTTTCTTTCTTTCTAATAGGTAGTATAATAAGTTTGTTTTTCGTTGTAAGTTTGTCTTGATAAGTTTTTAGGGTTCCGTACCCAAAGAGTAAAACGGGCCCTGTTACTACAGCTCCACTATCCGTCTCTCTGTCTGTCTTGACTGTTTGTCACCAGGCTGTATTTCATGAACCGTGTTAGTTACACGGGTGATATTTTCATAGATGATGTATTTCTGTTGCAACAAATACTATAAAACCGAATAATATAAATATTTAAGGAGCTCCCATACAAAAAACGAGATTTATTGCTCGTTTTTTATAGATAATGGTATGAAACCCTTCGTGCACTAGTTCGACTCGCGTTTGGTCTGTAATTTTATTGCTTTGAGACTTTAAGTAGGTAGCTACTCATGGCCCGACTGCTCTTGACAAGTATTTTACATAAGTGAAATAAAATTGCGTATTTTTTTAGAGAGATAAATAAGTTATTTAATTCGATAATTTACAAGTTTATTGCTAAGCAGATTGCGGTATTTAATTCCAACGAAAAACGTGAACGCTTTGTTATTTTTTGATAAGATTTGGAATAAGTGTGACGACTATATTTGTATACTCTGCTTTCTTTTTAAGACCAGGAAATTCGTGCGGCGCGGAACGGAACGCATTGGACAGGGCGGTTATTCTCTATGGAAACACAGATTCCACACGATACAAAACCACGTCGTTATCGTGTCTTGTTCAAATCGTGTCACAGCGTCAGATATACCTTCACTTTACATTAAAGTTATCTTTATTTTCAATAAAATATATTGACATAAGTGGTCATATCTTTTGATGTGTTGATGTTTCGAAACGCGTCTCGGTAAAACATACGATTTTTGACAGTTCAAATCGCGCCAATTTCAAATTCATTTCGCGCGGTTTTGTTTTCGTTTCATAGAGAATACAGTTTTGCAGATTTCTTATGTAAGACAAGGAATTCGCGTGGTTTCGAAGTAAGAAATCGATACGGAATAATGGCCCAGGGTGATTTCACAAATCTTAACATGTGTTTTTTAAATGAGACCACACACACGTATGGTTATATTATTAGACAAGATTTTTTTTATAAAGTATGATTTTTATTATTACTGGTATTACTTTTTCATTGATTCTAATTCTATAAGTGAAGTAGATTAACCTCTGCAAATATTGCGGGGATTTAAATTAACACCCAGTATATTGAAGAAATGGCGTCAGCATACCACCTGGCGTATAGTGTGATTCAAACGCAATGACGGCTGTGAAGTGCCCTGCTAGCACCACGCGCACGTCTCATTCTGCTACTGCCGCCATCGAGTTTGATACGCACTATGCCTCGCGAACCAAGGTAGGTAGGTACTTCCTGTAATTACTCATAGGGGGTAATAGTATTACAATAAATTCCATCAACAGGTTTTTTATTTAAGTACGAAAACTATCGTTACGATATTAAATAATTATCGTAAGTAATAAATGAGTCATGCTGATTGCATTTATCGCTTAGACTGCGCTTGCTATTTCACTTGCATATAGTTTCCGGGTTGCATTATATTTCCTTTGTGCTATTCCCAGATCTACTTATAGTTTCTACGCCGTTTACCTATACCCATTGATTATAAATCCAGTTGATCAACGATACAACTTCCCCTCGTACGAAAATTAGTAGATTATTTCAACTGCTATTCCTACGAGAGGAAGCGGGACACCCAATGTGTCTTCTGTTCCATCCTGCTCTGTCCTTTGTAATTTCGTATGACTTTGTCCCGTTTTGTTACCTCGACCCCTGCCCACGTAGATGAGTGTTTGTACAAGAAATTATGTTCACGAGCTATCAACGGGCATTATAGTCTGCCTATACCTATGACAGCTCTAAGAAAATGCCAAAACACGATATAATGTGGACACTCCTAGACCTATAATGCCTGCCAATACTAAATGTCATGACTAAGGGTTCCGCCTGAAAATCAGTTGATTAAGGTCACTTGCTGACCTAAATCATTATGCTGAGTCGGGACCTGGGTCATGACATCACACAACGTTACATTTTTATTTTCTGTTTTTGTAGTGTAATTATTATTTTTAGTGTGTTTCCTATATTGTAATGTTGTGTGATGTCCTGAATAAATGTTTTTTTCTTTCTTTCTTTCTTTTCTTTCTTTCAATACCAAGAGCCTAGTCCAAGTTTGTTTAAAAGTTTTCACGTCTCACGGTGAATGGTGAGTTATGCCTTTTTGTATGGAGAATCACGCACGTACATTCTGTGGTTCACAAAGCGCTCACTAGGGGCGCTTATCATGAAGCCATACAAAAACGCGTCAGGCACTATAATATTATGTACACCATGAAAAGTGAAAACTGTCAAATTATTGACTGTGCTCTCATTTTTTTATCTCTTTTTCCTTCGTCAATAAGGTTCAATCTCAGTAGATCCATGGACCAAATCCATGATGGATCTAGTGAGATTTTTTTGCATCCCATTCTTGTCAAGTCGTGTAAAGAAGTTGTATTATACCAACTTTTACAATAAACATTTTTCGTTTCTATCCAAAGATTGTTTAATTAGATAAGTAGGTTGCCCAATACGTTCCCACAGCTGGGACACGGGCCTTGTCTCACATGGAGAGTGTAGACCATAACCCACCATGCTGGCTAAGTGCGGGTTAGTTTTCGAATAAAGATTGATTGTCCTTAAAATTTAGACAGAACACTCAGACACTATTTTATTTACACATTTATTTAGTTTTTTGTTGTTTTTGTTTTTTTTAGGGTTCCGTACCCAAAAAGTAAAGCGAACCTTATTATGAAGGCTCTGGCTGTCCTGTCCGCCTGTCTGTCTGTCGGTCTATCTGTCCGTCTGTCACCAGGTTGTATCTCATGAACCGTGATAGTTAGACAGTTGAAATTGTGTTAAAATGTATTTCTATTGCCGCTTTAACAACAAATACTAAAAACCAGGATAAAATAAATATTTAAGGGGGCTTCCATACAACAAACTTGACTTTTTTGCCCGTTTTTATAGATGGATGATACGGAACCCTTCGTGCGCGAGTCCAACTCGCATTAGTATTTTTGTCAGTTGGTAGAGCGTCCAATCCGGTGAGTTGGAGAGCGCAGGTTTAAATCCCACTGGTTGCTAAAACTTTAAGGACTATATTTTTTTTTTTTTTTATGAGAATGAATGACGTGACGAGCTGGTCGTTAACCTGATGTTAAGCAATACGGCCGCCCATAACAGTTGCAGTGTTACTCGGAACTAATACTCGGAATAATAAAGTTTCGCGTGACACTGCACTGCGCACGTCATCCTGAGACATCACACAGTCTAGTAATCAGATTACTACACTGTGTAATCAGGTCATAAAGTCTCATTTGCCCAGTAATTTCACTAGCTACAATGCCCTTCAAACCAGAACACAGTAGTGCTTGCACACTACTGCTTGGCGGCAGAATAACTGGCAAAGCGGTGGTACCTACCTAGACGAACTTAAATATTAATAGTTATTTATGATTTTTATAGCAGTACAGCTTGAGGGATGGAAGGATTGTTCCTTTTTTTCTTTTAGAAATTAATCTGTGGACTATATTTTAACTCTAATTTACACTTTAATTAAAAATTCCATGATAGTTTTCGAACCGTGGTGTGTTCCTTCAACATAACGATTTCCTCACGACTTTTTCCTTCACCGCTGTAAGAACGACCATTTAATTAGTATTTTTCATATTTTTTAAATGAATATATAATTTTATTAACTTCACCGAGTTTTCAACAGTTTTATCATATGCTAATCTTCCATTAACTGATGGTTATCACAATTATAATTAATTTGCAAGTACTAACAAGAATTTTTGAGTAGATACACAATCTTTGATCGCAGATCTTTGATAATGATAAAAACGTCGATATAATTTGTGCATAGCTTGAGTTCGGTATTTATGGATTTTTTGTTTAAATTAAGTTCAATATAATATTAGACCTAATTAACGAAGAAATAAAATAACTACACATTATCGTTAGAAATGAATTAGTTTGGAAATACAATTAACAGTAATTTTCAAATGCCGACGCATTTTTCATAGAGTCGTCTGATGCTGATTACTAAACCATTCTTTAGATAAGTATATACAAGGTGACCTTGAATTGGTATGTTATCCCGAAATGGGGGGACTGGGACCATGATACCCTACAATTTGTGACCCTACAACTTACATGAAACTGGGCGATCCCAAACCTCCATGATAAAAAATTAATCCACTCGCAAAATTGCACGTGCGATCGCTACGAGAGTTAACAAGATACTATAAATTCATTTCTAAACACAGGTCGTTAAACTCATTTATGTGCACTCGGTCAAGGACGAAGTTTAACCACCCAGCTGCGCTAAGGCTATTTTCGAACGTAAACTTTACATGGCATTTCTTCAATGAAAACTATTAATTTAGTAAAGTCGTAGAAGAAACATTGTCTACCATGGGGTGTAGATTTACCCCCTTTCGGGATAACATACCAATTCAAGGTCACCTTGTAGATATCTATCTGATACACAGACCCTATAAAAACTTTTTTACTATTGTTTCACACGTTACCACCTAGAATGTACCGAACATGTATTCTTGAGATGAAATAAATTTATTTATTTATTTTATAGGATCTGTGATCTGATAGTGGTATTAGAAGTAAAAACTGAAAAAAGAAAGTGTCGCGTTCATCGAGGAACCAACCCTTGGGTTCTTTTCTCGATGGTTGCGTTGCAGGTAGCGGTATGTTCATTCAGCCTACGAACAAAAAAAAAATTAAAGAAATAACAGGTCAATACGAGTCGGGCGAAAGGTTCCGTACCGTTATATCTAAATACGAGCAAAAAATCACACTTGTTGTATGAGAGCCCCCTTAAAATTTTATTTTATTCAGTTTTTAGTATTCGTTGTAACCTATAGCGGCAACACAAAAACATCATGTGTGAAAACTTTAACTGTGTGACTATCACGGTTCATGAGATACAACCTGGTGACAGACGGATAGACAATTAGACAGACAGACAGATGGACAGCGGAGCCTTAGTAATAGGGTTCGCTTTACCCTTTGGGCACGGAACCCTAAAAAACAAATCACGACTCGGGAAACATCGAAAATCCTTTTATCATTATAATTTCTTCAATGAATACACATTTCAATTTTTCATGATAAGTTTGAGCTGTTAGTTTACGCGGTTCTTTACAATAATGGTGATAATAATGCAATTACTGAATGCAAAGAATTAATTGGAAATACGTTCCTGAAATATGACGTCAATACCCACTACTTGCGGCGTGACAATGATATCAAACTAGGTGGTAGGACTTCTCTGCAAAGTTCGTCTAGGTAGGTACCACCGCTCTGCCAGTTATTCTGTCGCCAAGCAGTACCTAGTGTGCAAGCACTACTGCGTTCCGGTTTGAAGGGCATTGTAGCTAGTGAAATTACAAATGAGACTTTATGACCTGATTACACAGTCTAATGATCTTAGACGGTGTGATGTCTCAGTATGCGCAGTGCAGTGTCACGCGAAACTTATTTTAAAGTTCCGAGTGACTCTGCAACTATTATGGGCGGCCGTGTCGCGACCAGATGAACGACGTCAGGTCATACTAAAAACAAACAAATACTTAGGACATTTCTTCCCGTGGGTACGTAGGTAAGAGCCGGTAAGGGAATATCCATAAAAGGGCAGCAGAAATCTCTTCGGTACATTAAAATCTAGGCGATAACAAAGCCGCTTCCAAAGAATTGCGATTTTGGCAAACCTCCAAAACATTACTTCACATCAATCTTCTATATAAAAGTCTTTGTCCTGACCGAGTGACAGACCACGCACAGCCTAAACCGCTGAACGCAGACTTGAAATTTGGGATGTGGCTTCCTAACCGCGTACTAACAGATGATTATTGAAAATTCAACCCCTAAATGGACGAAAAGGGTAAAAAACGTTTGTATGAAAAACCTACGTTTCGTGACGTATTATCGTTTTGAAACTTTCATACAAACAAGTATAAAAATAAAAGAAGTGGTACTTACTTACTGTTGGCGACTGGCTGAATACAGGCGTTTCTTTTTTATATTTTAAATGGTTTACCTTTTATGTTTTTATTGTATGTCAGATTGGCAGTATTGTTTTAGTTTTGGTTACGCGCAGTCGTCTTAATATTGTGTTCGTTTTATTTTTCTTTGATTTTCTTGTAAATATTATGTAAATATATCGTTTTTATTCATTTAAACACCGTCGTACGCTCACTTCGCCCTATACAGTCCATCGCTCGTTAGCACTTACATTATAATTTTTCGAAATCCAACATTTAAAAACGTTAAAAAAACTGTTAAAGTTTTTATGAAAATTACCGAAATTAGGAATGTGTAAAAAACATAAAAAATGAATAGATTTAAATGTTAACCAAGGATTTTTTTAAATTTCATCAGGTGTAAAATAAACGGTTCCTGAGAGATGGTCACGCGTGTGAAGCCGCGGGGTAGACGCTAGTTATGTTATAAACGGTGATGACTTCTGACGTAATGTGAGATTTACAGATTAGTTAAAAAACAGTTTACTTTATTCCCTTCGATTCCAAACGTATAAAAAAAAGCTGCCTACAATATTATGCACTTTGGAGTTTTGGCGGGAACGCGGAAGAGTTCACTTCGTTGCATTGTATTATTTTTCAAAACTTTTGCTTTTTCCAGTGTTAATGTTTAAAATTGGTGGCGTTTTTCGCATTAAGTGCTGAATTACGAGCATGACTGAGGGCAAGTGATATAACGTGGTGAAACGTGACTTTTCGTGTTGCTTCCAAAACTCCATAGTAGCTTCTAGTAAAGTTGCCACCACTTTGCTGGAGCATGACTTAGACTGGACTATGACTACCTAACTTAGACTGGACTTATGACTAGGACATGACTTCGCGTGAAATATTTTATAACACGATGAAAATATAATACTTGACACTGGCTAAATACACTATGTGTGGAGCCAAAATATATAAAAAAAAAAAAAAAAAAAAAATATGCACTTAATTAGCTCGTACCTTAAAAGGGTTTAGGTATATAATACCTCGGTTTTTTCCATTATAATCTACTGTGATCACCAAGACGCCTGACAAGCGTGGTGATACTACCAAACCCCCCATGACCGCAGGAGGTGAGCAGCGCTCTATGGGAACGCCTAAGTTCAGCAGTGGGTGTCTCCAGGCTGTTGAAAATGATGATGATGATGACATAGATAGATAACACTCTTTATTAAAAAACACAACAGAAAAAGGTAGTGGGAATCACTTAACGACACAAAACATTGACGATAAGGTAGCACCTACACTGGATCTTATCGCACAGAGCGATCTCTTCCAGACAACCTATAAGTGAAACGGATCGCACAGATAAATGAATGGTTTGTATGGGTGACGGAGGCCTGAACAATCATTACAATTACATACAAGCAACGATTGTAAAGCCCGTTGATAGCTCGTGAACATAATTTCTCCTACAAACACGACTCACATGCGGAGGAGGCGAAGTAACAAAACGAGACGAAATCATTACACAACTACAAAGGACAGAGAAGGATGTAACAAAAGACACAGGTTGTCCCGTTTCCTCTCATAGGATTAGCGGTTGACACCACGGATTTTCGTATGAGGGGAAGTTGTATCATTGGTCAACTGCATACAAGTGTTTAGGGGAGGCCTATATTCAGCAGTAGACGTCTTCAGGCGGATTATACAAGCCATACAATAAAATAAGGAGGGCAAAAAACCCGAACGACCTTGTTAGAGTTTTTACGATAACACTTTAAAGACCATAGATAAATAAATTTTTAAGATAACGTAAGCATGGGTTTAGTATTTGTTATAATATTAATAAGCGCTTAAGCTGCTTGCTTTGACTATTTACACAGATAGATTCTATTGTACAGGCCAATATAACAAAATTAAAAGAATACTACAATTTACGAGATGTCAATGGGTGATCTTATCGCTAAAAGCGATCTCCACCAGAAAACCTTTGGTTGGGATGGTTCTACATGCCTTAAGTATTTAATGTTCACGAACAAGACAATACGCCCTTGCGGAATATCTTGTGCGTATTAAAATTCAAAATAACGCGAGATTTGTAAAAAAAATCTACAATAGGTATGATGACTACTATTAAAAATGAACAAGTAAATATTACTTTCATAAAGAAGATTAAAAATGAATGCAATAATTGAAATAAGCAAAATTGGTAAATAAATCAGGAGTAATAAGCTTTTAAAGCTTCTACAGGAGGCATCTCCTGTCCCTTTCTCGCGAAACAGACCGCCCCCAAAGTTACTATGAAAAATCTACCCGTGACGTCACATGCCAAAGAGATTGTATGAAAAGCTACCACAGCTTAGTAATGAAGTACGATGAACGACCTTCCTCTGACGTCACTGGCCGTTTGAGCTATCTCTTTCTATTCCGGTTATTAAAATGCTTGTAACTTTGTCATATTTTGAGATATTTAATTTTTGTTTTCACAAATGTTTATCTTTTGGCTAAGTTAATTACTTATCCAAAAAAAAAATTTTAGTCATCATGCCTATATTTACAAACACCATTTTTGGCTTTTTCTTCAAGCAAGTTCACAGATAACTATATACTAAATAAATAGTATTGTAAACCTGATCGTCCACCGCCAGCTAAGCTATAATAGTTTGGATAGTTTAGCCAGTCTTTCATACATGTGGCATAGTTTGCGGTGGACGCGCATGTTTTTTTTATGACAATGTGTGACGTGACGAGCTAGTCGTTTACCTGATGTTAAGCGACGCGGCCGCCCATAACAGATGCAGTGTCACTCGGAACCTAAATAATAAAGTTTTGCGAGACACTGCACTGCGCACGTCATCCTGAGACACACAGCCTAATAATCAGATTACTAGACTGTGTAATCAGGTCATAAATTCTCATTTGCCCAGTAATTTCACCAGCTAAGATTAGCTGGCGGTGGACGATCGCTTACCTAAAAGTCACAAATGCTCCATATCACACTAAAATGGTAGATATTTTCATGACAAGCAGATATTTTACTTCTGGTTTATGATTTCCAATAGTAAAAGATCTTGCCTCTATATTATTACTATGAACAAAATATAATAGGTTTGATATCTATATATCTACATAACAAGTTTAATTGGATTTAGATTAGATATGGAATTTATCAACGATTCAGATTTTCGTACTTTAAATGCGTTTTATTATAAGGGAATTTAACCTAGGTTTTGTTTATGCATACGAATGACGTGACGAGCTAGTCGTTCGCCTGAAGTTAAGCGTCACGGCTACCCTTACAGATTGTAGTAGGTATTAAAGTTCGCGTGACACTGCACTGCGCACGTCATCCTGAGCTATCATACGATATTCACAGACGACTTCGAGTTTGAACTCAAACTCCGTTATGTCAAAATTGAAGTCTAGACTCAAACTTCGGTCGAATTGGCATTCACAGTCGAGTTTAGCATAATGGAGTACGAGTATATGCTCATCTGAGCATGAGACGGGCTGAGTCACGAAATCGGTGACTCGAGCCGTGCTCAGGCACCGCCATCTTTATTATTACGCATGTTTTTAAAAGCAATGCTGCTTAAAATCAATTTTTAATGTGGTTTTTGTGAATAAATGTATTAAGTATTGAATAAAACGAATAAATTACGAAATAAAATTAGTTACTTCATAGATTTATTTATAATGAAAATAACAATAAAAAAAATCTAATAGTAATTAACTGGCAGATCCTGTGTGTTTTCTTTTCTTTGTTGTATTATAGATTTTGCTTCCCCGACTTGTGTCTTCACATTCACATTATTCCATGCCTTTTTAAGTTGTTTGTGAGTAGGTACCTAACCTATAATATACAATTAATCTTAAATTAATGATGGGTCTAGGTTTATTAAATAAAAATCAATGCATATGATACCTTTTAGGAATTACCATGCACATATGAAGTAATCATCAATGCTTTGCAATTTGGCTCCATAGTTCTTTTCTATTATTACAATGAAGCATTTATTTTTATTTAGTTTCTAGAATTTGTATGTATAGAGCTATTAGCTCCCTTAGATTTTGTGAACAAATACTGTGAACACTATAGAGACGATTTATTTTCCATTGCTCTTTCCATTTCCATTGTAAGTTTTAATTTCACTCGTTTTTTTATTATTTAGGTAAATAACAACATTCATAATAATCATAATAATTGAAAAAACAAATAAAGAAAAATGGCGCGCTTTTTAAAGTCTCCCTCAAAGAGTATATAATTATCACCAGTTTTTTTTCTCTAATCTGTGATCACCAGTAAGTTTGATCTCCTGTTTTAGTTATTCATACAATATTTGCTATGTTTTTTCCCTTTTTAGCATAATACTGCCAAATAAAAAAGGCAACTTGTAAGTCACTAATGTCAAACTACACTTGTCTATGGCCGGAGTTTACTCGGCGGAGTGAGGGCGGAGTTTACGTTGGAACTCGACTGTGAATTTAACAACGCGGAGTATACTCGCTGAGTCCGGAGTTTGAACTCACGTGAGTTCGATCGGAGTAAACTTGATGCATTGTCTCTGAATGTCAGCCATAGTGTCTACTTACTAGGCTCTGTGATCAGATAATAGTCTCATTTGGCCACGAACTTCACTAGCTACAATGCCCTTCAAACCGGAACACAATAGTGCTTGCACACTACTGCTTGGCGGCAGAATAACTGGCAAAGCGGTAGTACCTACAGGAACTTTGCAAAAACCATTGACTATAAATCCAGCTGACCAATGATACAACTTACCCTCATACGAAAATTAGTGGTGTATTTCAACCGCTAATAGGAGAGGAAACGGGACACCCAATGTGTCCGTTGTTCCATCCTGCCCTGTTCTTTGTATTTTCCTATGGCTGTCTCGTTTTGTTACTTCGCCCCCTGCCCGCGCGAGTAAGTCGTGTTTGTAGGAGAAATTATGTTCACGGGCTATCAACGGGCTTTATAATTTTTGTCTGAAAATGATTTAAGAATGATCTTCATGGTTTGAATTGAGAGAAATATACTAATAGTTCCCAAAAAAGCAACCAGCTACTTTTGAAACTGCGCCTTCCAACTTACCGGATTATACGCTCTCACAACTGAGCTATGGTTACATACTCAGTGACTGCAAAAACTTTTAAATTGATAGTTGTACCTTCTAACAAACACTGCGGGTAAACTTAATCTAACTTTACTTATACCTTTTTAATAATTATTATCTATTATTTCACGAGAATTTTGATTAGTTTAATCAAAGTTAAATTAATGCTAACAGAAGGTTAACCGACTGATTAACTAGAAAACAGTTATCAAATCTAACTACTAGTTAATTTTGAGAAACATAAGCGGAATAGAATATTTATCTGTTAGATTAAAATTAGCGATTAATTTTGTTATTAAGAAAATTAGGTGAAAAATAATCTAATAATAATCTGTGATTTTTATATATTATAGTGTTTTAATTTTAGCTTTAGTTTTTAGGTTTAGTATTTAGTTTTAGTGAAAAATTGAACTAAATACTATTACTATAGGTACTACCACAGATTACTGAATAGGTACTACCACTTTGCAAGTTATTTTGTCGCCAAGCAGTAGTGTGCAAGCACTACTGTGTTCCGGTTTAAAGGGCATTATAGCTAGTGACATTACTGGGTAAATGAGATTTTATTACAAAAAAGTGAAAAAAGACCGAAAGCAAAAGAAAAACATTCCTGTTTTGTAGGATGCCCAAACTTAGAACCGAACTGATAATAGTCTCTTTTGTTTATTAATATCGTGTATTTTCCTGTTTAATTATGAAAATATATTTTATGAACATTTAATCTTATAAACAGTAGTAATTTGTGAGAAAATTATAGTTGTAGTCACTGGGTCACTTTCGTGGACCGTAGGATCACTTTCGTGGCATCTGGAACTTTCAAAACCATTTATCATCTAAACGAGACACTCTATTTAAGTAACCTACATATTAATTTACTCGTCTTATCTAGTATCTCGGCTATTTTGATACAAATAGTAGAAATAAGAACTAATGTCCGCCCGCTGAAAGAATGCGTTTGACAGCTACAATGAAAATTAGTAAAAAAAAATCTATTTCATTATAGCTGTCAAACGCATTCTTACATTAGATGGAGTCTAAATAAAATTATACACGAAGGTGACGATGAGAATCGGAAAATTGTGAATAAACCTATGACAATATTTTGCAGGTTCTTCAACGTTTGGAATTTTAGAAAGTTCTACCATTTAATACCTTCAAAAATGTAGCGATGCGCGAGCGAGATAGAGGATACACGGAGATCCTGGACTTAAAGCCGACGTAAGATCAGTCTTTCAATGATAATAAAAAAATTAAGATCGCGCTGATATTTCAACCTACCTTCCTTTCAGCTTACACTGGGCTAACTACTTACACCACACGTGAAACAAAGACGTGAAGGCAAATCTAACTTTTAAAACACTCATATTGATCACTGTAAACGATACTGGGTAACTGGCCATTTAAATTTAAAAGTAGTAATAAAAAATAAATATTTAAATTTCGAATTGGGATTATTTCAATGAACACTTTCGATGTTTAACTTGAACTGATAATTTACGATTAATTTATCACAAACGGATTTGAACTAAATCTTTGTTAAAGAAATAATATTACTTTTATAATCTAACCGTTATTAAAATCCGAAAGATTATCGGCTTTTGATATTGTTTTTCTTGCTAATTCTCGAAGGTTATGCCTTAACTGATAGGTCGAAGATGTAAACCGAAAATTGAGTCAAACCGAAAAAATTGCCGAATTTGGTTTTGTTTATTGTAATAATAATTCAACCCATACTTTCTTAGTTTCTCAGTGTTCGGATAAGTCTATCCGTCAGTTTACATGCATCCCGCCGCTATTTTGCCGCGGCCCCTCATCATCCAAACGTAGTCTAAACATCAAGCTACTCTACAGACATGACAGACCCTCCACCCCGTCGTCGCCGCCCAAGACATCTTGAGCGACCCGGAAGATCCTATAGCAGCCGTTGTTTCGGCTGCGCTAGGATCACCGGACCAGTCTAGCCCTTCTGGCTCAGGTACCGATTTCGGCACCGGTATAGGATACCAGCGTAACACAATCAGACACCGACCCCGCCGGCGAGGTCGACGTACCCCCCGTAGGTTAGTTAGAATGGTCGCGACTTTCCATAGGGTCCACTCCTCCAGCGGACGTAGCCTTCTCGATCCTCTTATCCCGGCAACAGCCCAAGCCGAGGCTCGCACCCCAGGGGTGCCGTGAGCTAATTACCCCCACTTTTGTTGACTTAAGCGCCTGCCCTCCCGCCCGGTGACGCTGTAAAGGTCAGTAGAGAACAACAGTCAACAGCAATAGCCCGTTAAAAAAAACTGTTGGAATAAGGGCCATTTGTCGCTTACTATAAGAGCTAATGAAAAGAAAAAGTACCAAAAAAGTGTCAAAAGGAATTACTGGGAATAATCGTGCATCTGCTAGAGTTTATAACCCTTAAAATCCTTTAGATTCGAAACTGTTGGGGAAAGAAGATGCAGGTTCAAGTCGCGCTGGTACCTGAAAATTTTTAAGAACTACTTATTAAAATATTTGTGTCTATAACATATAGGTACATAATAATACGTAGTCTTATATATAAAAGGATAGGACATAGGTAGGGAATATCCAGGGAATAAGCAGCATTTTCTTCGGTTCGTTCTGTGGCAGAATGGAGATGGTGGGATTAGCTCGTGCAGCTCTTGTGCTCCCCGTGGTATAAACGCTAGGAAATTGAAAGACATGCCACCCTCCGCCGGTGCTCCAGGCTCTGCAGTCTTCCCACAACCGGCACCTCGTTATTGATGAATTTATGCGCGTGCGCGTATGAGTTCAAGGGTGGGGATTATGGAAGATCTCTCTTATAATAAGCGTCCAAAGTGGCGTTTTACGGGGAGGCCTATGTTCAGTTCAACCCGCATAAGTTTTGCTGTGCAATATAGTGCGAACTAGTGATGGGTTAATTAGCATTCGCATTAATTTTTAGCATGCGAAATCTCAATTAGCATTTAGCAAATGAAATGTAGTTGCGAAATTCTGTGCAATATGAAATTTCATTTCAATTCATTTGGAATTTATTTTTTTATATAGTTTCATTTCATTTTTAATTTATGGTTCATTTATTTTTTCATATAAATTTTCATTTCATTTTTCATTTTCAATTTTCATTTCCTTTTCATTTCCTTTTCATTTTAGCAAATAGCATATCAATAGCAATTATGCTAAGACTAGTGAATTAGCATGTTTAAGAAATTTACGCAAAATCGCATTAATTTCCATCGCTAGTGCGAACAGAATAGAATAGAATAGAATAGTTTATTAGCCTTATAACTGTGTTTGTTACACTGGGCACGTCAATTTTACAATCAAAAGGTACAGTCAATGAGTGGAACACCTTGCCAGCCTCCTTGTTTCCAGCTACCTGGGAGTCTTCAAGTTTAGAGTGAACAGGTATATTCTAAACAAGCAAGCATCACGTAGACTGCGTCTTCACAGTGGTCGAATGCTTTGTCTATAAAGAAGAAAAAAAAGTAGTGGGCGTCTTCCGGTGGATGCGATACTTATATAATAGATCTCGAATATGATAATTAAAAACCTTCGACTCTTTCTAATAATTCCAACTTCCGTTTTGATGTAAATCTATTGATTCATTGGAATTAGATATTGATTAATTATTTTGATCAGAATCAGAAATCCGGCCGATAGGTAAATAAAAATAACTACTACAGAATTATAAGTGAGGATACTGATGATAGTATCATTATAGTCAAAGATTATAAAGCCCGTTGATAGCTTGTGAACATAAGTTCTCCTTCAAACACGACTCATTTGCACGGGCAGGGGGCGAAATAACAAAACGAGGCAAACTCATACAAAATTACAAAGACCAGGGGCCGTACTGTGAGCTCTTAGCGCGATTCAAGTCAGAGCGTTTATTGGATCGCAGTGTTTTTTTTGTATGAATATTTTGACAAGCGACCCAATACAGGCTCTCATTTGAATCGCGCTTAGAGCTCACAGTACGGCCCCAGATTACAATTATAATATGCTAACAAAGAGGCAGTAATTTTATTTCAAGAAGTAGATACAGCAAAAGTTATCTAAAGTAATATGACACCATTATGTTTGACGCCAAGCTAGTAGGAAAAACTTGGCGTCAACCGGCTACAGCAACAGAGACAAAAAGGCTTATTATAATTATTTCTCTTTTATTCATGCTTTATTCCCATACAGCTGTTTCGCCGGAGTCTATTGCCTTCTTTGTCTACGGTTTTCACCCTTTTAAACACTTTTGATGTTGGTGTCGATCGTTTGGATAATAAATAATCTAAGATTGAACGTCTTGATTTTTTTTAAATATGTTTCACGTTCCAGCAATTTTCCAGTACTATGTTATTCTACTTTCATCTTCTTCTTCTTCTTTAATGGCTTTCTATCGCTTGTTTGCAATAATTCTGCCAATGTCAAGTGAGTAAAATTTGTACGGTTATGTCAAGTCAAAGTCATATTTTGTCAGTCAAAACGCCAACAGTAAAATGGAGAATATTTTACTGAAGGCTCTAAAAAGGCCTTTGAAGCAAAAACGACAATGCATGGTTTTATGATCTTGAAACCATTTGCCAACACTCGTGCACGTTCACGAACACTCAACGGATAATAATCCACCCTTATTACACATTAAAGTTCAAGATACACTAGTTTTAAAAAATAAATTCAAAATTCACAACCGCCAGTGTTGGATTTTCTTCAAAGACCATTCTACTTTTTTATATTTTTTTATATGAGTATGAATGACGTGACGAGACTAGTCGTTCACCTGATGTTTAAGCAACATGGCCGCCTATAACAGTTGCAGTGTCACTCGGAACTTTTCATCGTATTTTGACGTCGAAAACATTACCTACATGTGCCAAAAGTTCTCACTGAACAATCTTCGTTTGATAGGGGTCTTTGAAGAAAATCCGTCAATGGCGGTTGTAAATTTTGAATTTTTTACCAAAACCTGTGAATTTTTGAATTTTAATGTGTAATAAGGGTGGATTATTATTCGTTAAGTGTTCATGGACGTGCACGAGTGTTGGCAAACGGTTCCAAGTTTATAAGACCATGCATTGCCGTTTTCTCTTTAACGGCTTTGTAGAGCCTTCAATAAAATATCCACCATTTTACTGATGGCGTTTTGACCTGACAAATTATGCCTTTGACTTGACATAACCGTACAAATCTTTACTCACTTGACATTGGCAGAGTTATTGCTAAAAAGTTATAGAAAGCCATTAACGAAGAAGGAGAATCTTCGTTTGATGTTTTATCTTAATCCACGTGACACTGGCAAAATTGTGGTCACTTCTCCACAAAGGCCATTAACCAAGAGTTGAAGTTGACGTCGAAAATTCGCAACTTACGTGATTAGAACCAGATCTACGAGCAAATATTACTGGGACCTCAGCGAATGTTGCTTAATTTCACCGATAAAAGATAGTTTTGATTTTTCCCGACTAGAGTAAGTAGGTGCACTTTCGGCCTCACTTGATTTTCGGCTTCACTAAACTTTCGGCCTTACATCCGGCCTCGTAATTTTGTTCATCGCCCTATTACGTGCCTAAATCGATAATAATTATACTAATTCCCAGAACTAATACCGACGCAAACAAGCCGTAGATAATATTCAAAAGAAACTACGTTTTCAAAGATTAGAATACTTTTTAAGTATTTTTAAGCAAGTGATAAATTATTGATGATTTATTATTAATCGGACAAAAGATTTAATTAAGTATAATGTAATTAAACCAAAATTGTACCCGTAGTTTCTTCTTCTCGTGTAGACAAGTGGTCAGCCCTGGTGTCAGAATTTTTAAGCCGCCCGAAGGCTTCTGACTTGGCTTAACGACTATTGTCTTACGACAGCAGCCGAGACCGACGGTAGCGCTCAGTTCTAAATACCAACTTATAGCTTATGACACTGAAACGTGGTATCTTACTGTTGGCCTCATTAGTAAGCTCAAAGTCCGCGCAACGAGCTATGGAGAGAGCTATGCTCGGTGTTTTCCTGCGAGGTAACATCCGGAATGAGGAGATCCGCAGGAGAACTAAAGTGACCGTATAGCTCTTAGAATTAGCAAGTTGAAATGGCAATGGGCAGGCCACATTGCTCGTAGAAATGACAACCGATGGGGAAGAAAGGTTTTCGTGTGGCGACCATGAACCGGAAGACGTAGTGTAGGCCCCCCACTAGTTTTTTGGAAAATTAGTAGGTATTTAGCCTATTTGCAATAAATTTGACTTAAATTTTTAAGGATAATATGCGTAGAGTATTTACAATAGTAACACCAGGTAAATGACTAGCTCGTCACGTGATTCATTCTCATAAAAAAAAGGAAAAAAAGTAAATTCAGGTCTACGAATGGAGCCTTTTATTTTGCTACGAGGGTCTTCGCCACACGTAGATGCGTGCTACGATTAAAATAAAATATTTTCTGTGGCTTTCTTCCTGTTTCTACTTTTCCAATAAGTTTTGAAGCTATACCACTGCACAGATATTATTAGTATATAGTACTACGTAGCTATACTTAGACCTGACAACCGATGGGGAGGAAAGGTTCTCGAGTGGCGACCACGAACCGGAAGACGTAGCCTAGGCCCCCCACTAGTTGGACCGACGATCTGGTGAAAACCGCGGGGAGCCGATGGATGCAGGAGGCGAGTGGCCGCTCAAAGTGGCGCTCTTTGAGGAACGCCTATGTACACAGTTGACGTCTTCAGTCTGATGATGATGATGATGATGATGATGATGATATCTAGATTCTGGAGTTTCCCTCATTTCTATAGCAGTACTACCTACCTAGACAAACTCATGCAAATCTCTACCAACTTTATTATATTATCAAATTATTATTTTAAAATAGCTTATAACTTTACCTAGTCGAAAAAAGATAAACCTTCTATTATAATTAGACAACCAATCAGAGCGCTACAAGATCGCTTTGATATAAGCTGTCGACCAATCAGTGAGCGGGATGCTTGATAAAGAGATCCGTAGTATTGATAGAAACTTTAGACTTTACGTTGAATAATTAACTTGTGAATCATTCATTATTATAAACTCAGGCGGTGTACAGACGGAGCAACTTTAGTTGAAAGTTGAAACAACTATAAACTTTGACAGTCTATTCCCGTTTGATCCATTTGAAGGATACACTCGTGGATAAAAAACATTTAATACTTAACACATTATTAATCCATTTTGATCCACCAGTAAGGGATCATTAAGTACAAAATTGAACTACTTTTTATTGTTTACCTACGCGGGGAGCTGATGGATGCAGGAGGTGAGCAGCCGCTTAAGGTGGGGCTCTCTGGGGAAGACCTATGTTCAGCAGTGTACGTCTTCAGGCTATTGATAATGATTATTTAATTATATTCCGGTCTGACGTTTCATGCAATGTGGAACTGAATTCGTGTAAAGTCAATTTACTTATCCCATTATTTTATCAACCAATTAACTATAACTCGCCAATTTGACGGGCCCGATAGCTCAGTTGGTAGTATCCCTGCCTTCTGAACTGAGGGCTGTGGGTTCGATTCCTACCCGGGACAAACATTTGTGTGATGAACATAGATGTTTGTTCTGCGTCTGGATGTTACATTGTATTCTATGTATGTATTTACAAACAAAAAAGTATATAAGTATTGTATCAGTTATCTGGTTCCCATAGTACAAACTTTGCTTAGTTTGGGGCTAGATGGCGCTGTGTGAAATGTCCACACATTTATTTATTATTTATTAATTAAGGGTTATATTTTTACACTATCGTCTACCCCGCGGCTTCGCCCACTTGGACCATCACGGAACCGTTTATTTTTACCCCATTAGGGGATGAACCCCAAAAATTCCTGAGACCCGCATCTATTCATTTAGTATGTTCTTTACATATTCAAAATTTCAATACGATACAGTAATTATTTTCGAAATTTTCATACAAACTTTAACAATTTATGAACCCCTTAAAATGTCGAATTTCGAAAAACTAAAAGGTACAATTTCATTTATTTTTATACTTGTTTGTTACTGTCAAGTTTCAAAACGATACGTTACGAAACGTAGAATTTTGATACAAACCTTTTTTACCTTTTTCGCCCACTTTAGGGGTTGAATTTTACGATTTTATTATAATCGTCATAAATAGCGCAACAGTTGCGAACTGCCTGTTGCCGAAAGACTTAGACTTCCTTAAAGATGAAAGTTGCTACGTCTGTACAACGCCTTCCTTTTGCACCCGTAATTTATTAAGTACCTGTTATAACAGGAAAAAACTTAAATTTCTATGTAGGTACTCTTATCTACTCCTTGTAACTCGTAAACCGTGTTCTCTTATTAATCTTTTACCTTTTTTTATCAGGAAATATGCCTATAATCCTCAAACTTACTATACTGCAATAATAAAAACTATTCTATGTGCCTACTAAAAGCTACTGGCTATACTACCTAAGTATTTTACTACAAAGAACATTATGGACTGTCCGCGATGGCCTATAGACAGTCCAAATACTTCAGCCCACTGCCGGTAGGTAGCGTCCCCAACATGCTCGTAGCATTGCGTTGAATTGCAATGCTGATGCGTTGAGCCAAACAAGTGCTAGCATTTTGGTCACGCGTCGCACCGACCAGGCGCTCAGGGGGTCTAGCAAAGATACCAACCAATAACGCTAACGCCTCACGCTAACTCCAAAATGTATGACATTCCGGAAATCGATAACTTTTCCGCAGCGAATGTCATTTCAAAACATTTTTGGACTTAGCGTTAGTGGTTGGTATCTTTGCTAGCCCCCTGATTGACTTTGGAAAACGCGATTATCTCCCGGTCCCCACGGGCCCAAGGTCTCAAATATGTAACTGCTACCGAGATTACTATATTTGCGCCGTTTTTGCTGCTCAGCCGAATCAGCCGTCTCGGGAAGATGTGAAAACTTTTTATCATATCAAAAAGTCCACATGAGCAGTCATGTGCTCGGTGCAAAAGCTATAAGTAGTGCCCGTCTAATAAATCTACATTGCATACTCCAAGATAATTATGATTATCATGAGACTAATTAGCTGATTTAATGGCTAGATTAATCAGAGAAACAACAAAATATGATTTTTTTCTACGTTTGTACCAGATTGCTTGCACCGATAATATAAGAAAGAGTACTTATAAAGTATTACAGTATTTAGATAGTATATAGGATATAAACATACTATCTTGACGGGCCCGATAGCTCAGTTGGTAGTATACCTGCCTTCTGAACTGAGGGCTGTGGGTTCGATTCCTACCCGGGACAAACATTTGTGTGATGAACATAGATGTTTGTTCTGTGTCTGGGTGTTATATTGTATTCTATGTATGTATTTACAAACAAAAAGTATATAAGTATTGTATCAGTTATCTGGCTCCCATAGTACAAGCTATGCTTAGTTTGGGGCTAGATGTCGCTGTGTGAAATGTCCACACATATTTATTTATTATTATTATTATTATTATCATCTAAGCTTAACCTAACCCTAGATAATATAATACCTACAGTACAGATGCCTCATCCCATACAACGGAATAACGCGGGCTATTTTACGCAAGATTAACAAGCGACATTTATTGCGTATTGGCGAAGTATTGGGCCAAATGAATACACTGGACACTAACTAGTAACTCTCTAGACACGATTATTACATTTTTTTCAAGTTTGGGCTATTTTTCGTTTGTATCTGATGGGACCCCATGACCTAACCTAGGTCCTATACCATATCCTATACCGGTGCCCAAAATTTTAAACTTGAGTGACACTGCAACTGTTATGGGCAGCCGTGTCGCTTAACGTCAGGTGAACGACAAGCTCGTCACGTCATTCATTCTCATAAAAAAATGATGCACCTACCTGTCTACGGTTTCATCTTGGTTTTCTTTCACCAAAAGCTCAAAATAATAGCGTAAATGTCGACGTGCGTCATATTCAAATTGTCGCTACAAACCTACTAGATAATATTACTCACACTAGAGTCACAGATTATTATCTATAATTGCATTACGTGTGTCACATTATT
The DNA here is from genome assembly GCA_963580505.1 of Ennomos erosarius. Classification (NCBI taxonomy): domain Eukaryota; kingdom Metazoa; phylum Arthropoda; class Insecta; order Lepidoptera; family Geometridae; genus Ennomos; species Ennomos erosarius. The sequence goes on from OY757004.1 coordinate 7,192,152, forward strand.
ATACTATCAGATAAAATCACTTCTGCGAAATTATTTATTTTTTTATAATTAACACGTGTGCGGGTTAACGCGCGGTTTTTAAACGCTGCGTTATATGCCGAGTGCGTAAAGAAATGGTGTTTTGATCGCCCTATTGGGTAGGCTATAGACGTGAGACCATACCGCCCAAAACGTAGTATTTGTTGTTACAGCGGCAACAGAAATAGATTATCTGTGAAAATTTCAATCGTCTAGCCATCACGGTTCATGAGATACAACCCGGTGATAGATGGACAGACAGAAGGAGCCTTAGTAATACGGTCCGTTATATCCTTTGCTAACAGAACCCTAAAATAAGGTTGAAGATGTTGAATTTTTAACTATCTTGTCATAATCATAACAAATTATGTAGATTAAAATTATCTTTTAAGCTTTGTTTATTTTGATAGCTAAAATGCAAGATAAACCTACTTCATTTGGTAGTACCTACAGTGATTGAACTTGAGATCACTTGTACATTTTTTATCACTTTTTTCGGACGTATAAAAGCTGCGTTTTTTCGACCCAGTGCGTACACTGAAATACCTTTTCAGGTATGTAGATTTCACTTGATTACATTTAAAGATACATTGATTTAGATATAAGCAAAGATATAACCCTGTAAGCTTTGTTTGGATATTCAAGTTATAATATCATTTGGCCAGTGATAAGGTGGGTCCATTGCAAAAATTATACAAAAGATTTGTTTATAAATTATCACAATTTAGAAAGTTATTAAGTTATTAATCTTATAACGTGAATAAAATATATCAATAATTAATTATAATTTTAGGTGTTGTGCGTCGGATTTTATGTGCGGGTCAAAGTTTATTTGGAACTGGATTTTAATATAACACAAATAAATCTTGGTAAGGGAAATAATTAACGGGTCCGATAGCTCAGTTGATAGTGGCTCTGCCTTTTAAACTGAGGGCTGTGGGTTCGATTCCCACCCGGGACAAACATTTGTTTGATGAACATAGATGTTTTTTCTGTGTCTGGGTGTTATATTGTATTATTATTATTTTATATGTATGTATTTACAAACAAAAAAAGTATATAAGTTTTGTATCAGTTACCTGGTTCCCATAGTACAAGCTATGCTTAGTTTGGGGCTAGATGGCGCTGTGTGAAATGTCAACACGTATTTATTATTATAATAAAATTGTGACGATCTCTGTGTAGCGGGTTCGATTCCCTTCTTTTACTGATTTTTATTTCTACGTCCGATATTTTTGTGTTTACAAATTATTTTTTAGGGTTAGGACCGCGGCTAAATTGGCTTAGCAGCTGAAATGGCGCAAATACCTATTTAGTGATCTCGGTACCGCTTACATATTTGAGCCGTTTGGTGTTGAGACCCTGGGCCCGTGGGGACCAAGAGCTCACCGCATTTTCCAAAGCTTATCAGGGGGTCTAGCAAAGATACCAACCACTAACGCTAACGCCTCACGCTAACGGAGTTAGTATCTTTTAGTTAGCTGGTTGGTATCTTTGCTAGACCCCCAGAGCGCCTGGTCGATGCTACGCGTGTCTCTACATACGTACTTACTAATTCTTAGGTTGAGTTGCACCATATCACAGCTAAAGTTACTGTCAGATTTTGACATTAGACCGCCTGGCGAAGCGTGGACGGTGACAGTTAGCAGTTAAGGTTAGCGTTAAATTAAGCTGGTGCAACTCAGCCTTAGTATATAGCCTACCATTTTCTTATTAAACTGTCGTTTTCAAATACAGTTGAGAGTTTTGGCGGGAACGCGGAAAAGTTCACGTCGTTGCATTGTATTACTTTTCAAAACTTGTGCTTTTTCCAGTGTTAATGTTTAAAATTGGTGGCGTTTTACGCATTAAGTGCTGAATTACGAGCATGAGTGAGGGCAAGTGATAATATAATGTGGTAAAACGTGATTTTTCGTGTTGCTTCCAAAACTCCACTGAAGCTTCTAGTAAAGTTGCCACCACTTTATTGGAACATGAATTAGACTGGACTTTGACTACCTGACTTAGACTGGACTATGACTATGACTAGGACATGACTGCGTTAAATATTTTATAACACGATGAAAATATAACACTTGACACTGGCTAAATACACTATGTGTGGAGCCAAAATATAACAAAAAAAATATACAGTTTATTTTGTTCGTATAGCTTGAATCTTTTACATACATGTAAACGGTAGCTTAAGTAAAGCATTTCCCGGCTTTAGCTTTGGATGGACGCGGGTTCAAGACCCGTTCGTGATTCAAAACTTCTTAACAACAAATTGATCAACATTCTCCAATTTTCTCAAAATATCTTTTCTAATGACTCTGGTCTTTGATCCACAGATAAAATACTATGTACAAAGCAATAATACTGCTCTTCATAGCCGCATCGTCAGCACAGTACCTGCCCAACGGGTGCCCGTCAGACTTCCACGTCCACCTCTTGCTGCCTCACGAGACAGACTGTGACAAATACTACTCGTGCAGCAATGGGCAGAAAATACTAATGCCATGCGCGCCTGGCACGCTTTTTGATGCAAATATACAGGTAAGCTGGTCTATGAAATAGTTAAGATCATGAGAATTTCACACATCATCATGAAGACGCCCACTGCTGAACATAGGCCTCCCCCACAGAGGGCTACTTTGATGAGCTATGCTTGCCTCCTGCATGCATCGGCTCCCAGCGCGACCAAATAGTCAGTCCCTAGTCCGTCAGTCGGCGTCTTCCGTTTCGCTCGAGAACCTTTCTTCCCCATCGGTTGTCAGTTCTACGAGCGATGTGGCCTGCCCATTGCCATTTCAACTTTTTTTTTATGCGAATGAATGACGTGACGAGCTGGTCGTTCACCTGATGTTAAGCAATACGGCCGCCCATAACAGTTGCAGTGTCACTCGGAAATTTAAATAATAAAGTTTCGCGTGACACTGCACTGCGCACGTCATCCTGAGACATCACACAGTCTAGTAATCAGATTACTACACTGTGTAATCAGGTCATAAAGTCTCATTTGCCCAGTAATTTCACTAGCTACAAAAACTTGCTAATTTTTAGAGCTCTATCGGTCACTTTAATTCTCCCGCGCATTGATTCGGATCTTATCTCACAGGGAAATACCGAGCATAGCTATATTAATACTATTTTAATTATTTTTAGAAGTTAATTTATTAATTTAACAGCTTTCAAACTGTTATTTTCAGGTGTGCAACTTCCCAGCGTTAGTACAATGTCGTCCGGGCACCACAATCACAACAACAACAACAACAACCGAGCCACCAACAACAGATATTTTACCAAACGGCTGTCCAGGGGACCCACATATACACGTTTTATTGCCACATGAGACAGACTGCTCCAAATTTTATCAATGTACTCATGGAGAGAAACAGCTCCTAGCTTGTCCCCCTGGGCTTATATTTGATATAAATTTTAAGGTATGTATTTGTCACCAGCTTTTTGAAAAACCGTTTGTTTATAAAAAAAACGAAAATAAAACCGGCTATATATAAACTGTCGATTTATTGCAAACTGACAACTTGTCTTACAACAAAACGGATGATATTTGGATTATTTATAAGTAGTCGGTGCCCAGCCGAGAACTTATATAAAAAAATTTCTTTCTTGCTTTCTTTCTTCAAAAGCGGTGCATAAATCTGTGGGCTAAAATAGCACATACAAACATACAAAAACATAGCTAAGTTAAACTTTTAACATTTAGTTTTGTCACAGACAAAAAATTTGAAATCTTACCAAAACTTATTCTGCAATTTCAGGTTTGTAACTGGCCTTTTATGGCTACATGTAATCCTGAAGCCACTACGTCAACGACACCGTCGTCGTCAACAACAACTCAGCCGTCAACAACAACAACTAGTCAACCCACAACAGAAACTTTGTTTTTACCGAATGGATGTCCGGCTGACTACCACATACACCATCTTTTGCCCCACGAAAACGACTGTACCAAATTCTATCAATGTAATTTTGGTAACAAAGTAGAAAGAGATTGCGCTCCCGGAACGCATTTTGACTTTAAAAATCAGGTGAGTAAAATAATAAAATTACCTAAATACAATGACTTTTTTGAATATAATTTTAAATAAGTCATTAAGTAAATTTATTCACTTATATTAATATGATAGATAATTATTCCGTTATATTGAATCAATCCATGTGTAGCAATAACATCACAATAGCTAAAACACCATCACAAACATGTGATCTATCACTAGGGGTGTTAGATCACATTTCACAAACAATGGGATTCTTAGTAGATACTTATCAAGTATTATATCTTAGACTGATGATGATGATGGTGATGCAGGTCTAGATAATAGTTTTAATGCTTTATTACCTTTAAAATCAGAGATTTGTACTGTTTATGTGAAATAAATCAAATGAAATGAAATAATCATTAATTGACAAAAAAGGGTTTACACATGTCTTAATGAGTCCATAGACGGGAGGACTAGTGAGAAGACTGTATTTCGGGAGCCAAGGCTTCTCCCATCCTTTGGCTTAATAATGATGTCATACAAATACATTAGTTTTAGTTTAAAATGCTCGATGAAACATAGATCCTTGCTTTATTCAAGTTTACTATAGTTTTACATTATATCTACGAACTTTTGAAATGTGTCGCAGTAATAAGCTAAAAATTATTTCAGGATTATTTATATTTTCGTGCCTAAAATATGATTAATTTGACTTTGACTTGAAGTGTGGTTTTATTAATGACTATTTGTTACTTGCAGATCTGTAACTGGCCTCACGAAGCCAATTGCAATTTGAGTGCAACAACGCAAAGACCAACAAACCCGACAACCACCCCTATTGCTTCAACAACAGAAACACTGACAACAGCTGAGGCAATAACAACAAATGCGCCTACAACTTCAACAACAACACATGCACCGACAACTTCAACACAGCATACCACAGAACTGCCTACAACAGAACCTGAAACAACCGTAGCGCCAACGACCACAGAAGCACCTAGTACAACGCTTGAACCAGATACAACGGATTTACCAACAACAACTGAAGTACCCACAACAACAGAAGCACCTAGTACAACAGTTTTACCTACTTCACTTGAACCAACTATGACAGAATCACCAACAACTGTAGATGCACCTACTACTATACAACCAATAACGACAGAAGTGCCTACAACTACCACTGAGATTCCAACAGACGTGCATACAACAACAGACGACCAGACTCAGAGACCTACTAGTCAAGTGCCCACTACAACAGAGGATTCAACCACTTTCAATCCAACAACCGAAATGCCAATTACTACACTGACACCTGACTTTACTGAACCTACGACAATACATGTGCCTACTACTACAGAACGGGTTACGACAACAACAGAAGACTTAACAACATTAGAAGTTTCAAGTAGTCCAACTCCAACGTCTATTTTCCCAAGTGAATCGCCTACAACTCAGCCTCCAACAACAGCTGAAGTACTTACGACTCAGGCACCGACAACCACGGAAGCGCTTACAATCCAGCCACCAACTACAACTGAGGTACCTACAACTGAAGTACCAACAACTACGAAATTGCCTACAACCCAGCCACCGACGACAACTGAGGTACCTACGACTGAGGTACCAATAACTACGGAATTGCCTACAACGCAACCACCAACAACAACTATGGTACCTACGACTGAGGTACCAACAACAACGGAATTGCCTACAACCCAGCCACCAACGTCATCTGAGGTACCTACAACGCAGCCATATACAACCACGGAAATGCCTACAACGCAACCAGCACTAACAACTGAGGTACATACGACTCAGTCACCAACAACTACAGAATTGCCTACAACACAGGAACCAACAACAACCGAGGTGCCTACGACTCAGAAACCAACAACTACGGAATTAACTACAACCCAGGCACCAACAACAACTGAGGTATCTACGACTCAGGAACCAACGACCACAGAATGGCCTGCAACCCAGGCACCAACATTAACAACTGAGGTACTTACGACTCAGGAACCATCGACCACAGAAAGGCCTACAACCCAGCCACCAACAACAACTGCGGTACCTACGACTGAAGAACCAACAACTACGGAATTGCCTACAACCCAGCCACCAACGTCATCTGAAGTACCTACAACGCAGCCATTTACAACCACGGAATTGCCTACAACGCAACCACCAGTGACAACTGAGGTACCTCCGACTCAGTCACCGACAACTACAGAATTGCCTACAACACAGGCACCAACAACAACTGAGATACTAACGACTCAGGAACCAACGACCACAGAATGGCCTACAACCCAGCCACCAACAACAACTGAGATACTAACGACTCAGGAACCAACGACCACAGAATGGCCTACAACCCAGCCACCAACAACAACTGAGGTACTTACGACTCAGGAACCAACGACCACAGAATGGCCTACAACCCAGCCACCAACAACAACTGAGGTACTCACGACTCAGGAACCAACAACTACAGAATGGCCTACAACCCAGCCACCAACTACAACTGAGGTACCTACGACTGAAGAACCAACAACTACGGAATTGCCTACAACACAGCCACCAACGTCATCTGAAGTACCTACAACCACGGAATTGCCTACAACGCAACCACCAGTGACAACTGAGGTACCTACGACTCAGTCACCGACAACTACAGAATTGCCTACAACACAGGCACCAACAACAACTGAGATACTAACGACTCAGGAACCAACGACCACAGAATGGCCTACAACCCAGCCACCAACAACAACTGAGATACTAACGACTCAGGAACCAACGACCACAGAATGGCCTACAACCCAGCCACCAACAACAACTGAGGTACTTACGACTCAGGAACCAACGACCACAGAATGGCCTACAACCCAGCCACCAACAACAACTGAGGTACTCACGACTCAGGAACCAACAACCACAGAATGGCCTACAACCCAGCCACCAACTACAACTGAGGTACCTACGACTGAAGAACCAACAACTACGGAATTGCCTACAACACAGCCACCAACGTCATCTGAAGTACCTACAACCACGGAATTGCCTACAACGCAACCACCAGTGACAACTGAGGTACCTACGACTCAGTCACCGACAACTACAGAATTGCCTACAACACAGGCACCAACAACAACTGAGGTACTAACGACTCAGGAACCAACGACCACAGAATGGCCTACAACCCAGCCACCAACAACAACTGAGGTACCTACGACTCAGAAACCAATAACCACAGAATTGCCTACAACCCAACCACCAACGTCATCTGAGGTACCTACAACGCAGCCATTTACAAGCACAGAATTGCCTACAACGCAACCACCAGTGACAAGTGAGGTACCTACTGAGGTACCTACGACTCAATCACCAACAACTACAGAATTGCCTACAACACAGGCACCAACAACAACTGAGGTACCTACGACTGAGGTACCAACAACTACGGAATTGCTTACAACCCAGCCACCAATAACAACTGAGGTACCTACAACTCCGGAACCAACAACCACGGAATTGCCTACAACCCAGTCACCAACTACAACCGAGGTAACTACTTCGGTACCTACAACAACTGAATCTGCGCCTACGACAGAATCTCCGACCACATTGGTACCAACAACAACCGAGACTGCAACCACAACGGTACTAACAACAACCGGGGATCAATCAACATGGGCACCAACAACAACCGAGTCTCAAACCACATGGGTACCAACGACAACCGAGTCTATTACAGATTCAGTACCTACTATTACAGAATCTGCAACCACATCGATACCAACTACAACCGAATCTTCAACCATATCGGTATCAACAACAGAGTCTCAAACTACATGGGTGCCTACAACAACCGAGTCTGCAACCACATCAGTACCAACAACTGAGTCGATAACCACATCGGTACCAACAACAACTGAGGATCAAACAACATGGACACCTACAACAACCGAGTCTCAAACCACATGGGTACCAACGACAACCGACTTTATTACTGATTCAGTGCCTACTACTACAGAATCTGCAACTACATCGACACCAACAACCACTGAGACTTCAACCACTTCAGTACCAACAACAACTGAGCTTGAATCCACATCGGCACCCACAACTACCGAGTCTCACAGCACTTGGGTACCTACGGAAACTGAGCCTGAAACTACGTCGGTACCAACAACAACTGAAGACCAAACCACATGGTTACCAACAACAAACGAGTCCGATCCCACATCCGTACCACCAATAACCGAATCCGTTACTGATTTAGGGCCTACTACAGAGTTTGTAACCACATCAGCACAAACCACCACTGCAGATCAAACACAATGGGCATCAACAACAACTGAGGCCGAAACTACATGGATTCCAACAACAACCGAAACTGTCACTGATTCAGTGCCTACAACAACAGAGTTTGTAACCACATCGATACCAACAACAACTGAGCCTGAGGCTACTGTAGTACCAACAACAACCGAGTCTGTCACCACATCGATACCAACAACAACTGAGCCTGAGACTACTGTAGTACCAACAACAACCGAGTCTGCAACTACATCGGCACCAACAACGACCGAATCTGCAACCACATCGATACCAACAACAACTGAGTCTGAGACTACTGTAGTATCAACAACAACCGAGTCTGCAACCACATCGATACCGACAACAACTGAGCCTGGGACTACTGTAGTACCAACAACAACCGAGTCTGCAACTACATCGGCACCAACAACGACCGAATCTGCAACCACATCGATACCAACAACAACTGAGTCTGAGACTACTGTAGTATCAACAACAACCGAGTCTGCAACCACATCGCCACCAACAACAACTGAATCTATAACTACTTCTGTGCCTACAACAACTGGGTCTGAAACCACGTCGGTTCCAACAACAACTGAATTTGTGACTAATTCAGTACCTACAACAACTGATACTAGTAGCACATACGTACCGACAACAACAGACTCCGTGACTACCTCTGCACAAACTACAACTGATGTATTCACAAATGAACCTTCAACAACACAGCCATCAACAACAGATGCAACAACAACAGAAGGAATTTTGACTAGCACAGAACAAGTAGAAACAACCACGGTTGCCGAGACGTGCCCACCTGGGGTGGTAGGCAACGTACCACATCCAGAATTGTGTAACTCTTTCTATATGTGCGCTGGAGGAAATGCAATACAGCTTTTCTGTCTTCCAGGATATGAGTTTGATCCTGATTTGACGGTAAGTAGATTTTTATTTTGAATCCCGCCCTGTTAAAATTAGTTTGCCATTTTACCACCGGACATCAAGACGCACGGAAACACGGCATCCGTATATGGTAGAGATTCCTCGAATACGTACAAAGCGGTTTGATTCTTCGTTTATAATTCGGACAGCGAAGGAATGGAACACCTTACCAGCGTCATTGTTTCCTGACAAATATAATCTGGGAGTTTTTAAGGCTAGAGTGAACCGGTATCTTTATTTATTTATTTATTTATTTATTTATTTATAAATAGCACAGCCACATCACATATATTAACTTAAAACTACACATACAAAATTAATACAAATAGGACTGATATATGTGACAAGTGCGGCGTGCATAGCTTTGGCCACATGTACTCATGAAACAAAACATAAAAACATATTAAAAAAAATAATCAGATACAAAATTGAAAAATAAAGAAAATTACAATTTACACGGAGAACTATGCGTTTGTGAATAAATGAATATTTCACGTTTAAATACTGCAAGAGAGTTACTAAAGATATCTATGTCACTTATTTTTGTGTTATAGTCGTTGTATTCGGCAGATATTCGTGAGGTGGGACTTTGAAGACCAAGATTAGTGCGTGAGTTAGGGGTATGGAAGATTCTATGGATTGCGTGACGTGGGTAGTTAAATGGGACTGATAGGGCAAAACGTTCTAGTAAATGGCTGCATAAGATTTTACCGTTGATGATTTTATGTAAAAATGTCATATCCATCATTTTACGACGGTCGCGGAGTGTTATCATTTTGAATTTTTCTAGGCGTTGATTGTATGGACGTCTGTGAGAAAATTTTGAAGTGTGAAATGCTAAGTGTCTTGTGAAGGAACGCTGAAGACTTTCAATGCGTTGCGAGTGTTTAGTGTAGAAAGGACTCCAGACAGTAGACGCATATTCTACCTGACTACGTACTAGTGCATTATACAATATTATTTTGGTGCACGGTTTAAATTCTGTAGCATTACGTTTGAGAAAACCCAACATTTGTGCACCTTTCGTTACTATTTTATCCGTGTGTTGAATGAAGTTAAGTTTACTGTCGATAAGCACACCAAGATCACGGATTTCTTGAACTTCTTGTAGAGGTGTTGAATTTAGCAAGTATGTAGAATCAAAGCGAATTTTTTTTCTTGTGTATTTTACATAAAAACATTTGTTTACGTTTAGAGTCATACGGTTTAATGAGCACCAGTTTAGGATATTGTTAAGATCATTTTGTATAAGAACGGAATCGGCAGTGCTATTAATTGCTTTATAAATTTTTATATCATCGGCGAAAAGAGACATTTTACAGTGATGTATGTTATCAGAAATGTTATTTATAAATATTAAGAACAGGATAGGACCTAAATGGGATCCTTGAGGAACACCAGATTCTGCAAAATACATATCTGATTCAATACTATTAACAGCAACAACTTGTTGTCTTTTAGCGAGGTATGATGCAAACCAGTTGTGAAGAGATCCTTCAATTCCGTAACTTAACAACTTTTCTAGTAATATGGAATGATCAACCTTGTCAAATGCGCTAGAAAAGTCTAGGTATATTGCATCAACTTGCCCTCCCTTATCAATAATTGCTGATAAATCAGAAACAAAGGATACAAGATTTGTCTCTGTTGAACGACCGTGCCTGAACCCATGTTGAAATTCCGTAAGCGCACTATCGACGTGTTGGTATAGAATAGGGCAGACAAATGTTTCAAATAATTTTGAAAAACAACTCAGAATGGAAATAGGTCGATAGTTTTTTACGCAATGTTGTTCACCTTTTTTGAATACGGGTACAATACGGGCCTTTTTCCATTCGGTGGGAAATATACCGTCGTTGAATATCTTCTAGGCAAGCATGCTCCATCGTCGACCGCGTCATCACTTACCATCAGGTGAGACCGTGGTCAAATGTTAGCCTATCGATGATAAAAAAAAAAAAAAAAAAAAACTTATTTTGTGGATCCAGGTGTAGCGTAGCGGTACTTTCGGCCATATTATCACTAACCATCTGGTGAAATAGGATCAAACGCTACGCTGACTTACGTGGAATAACAATAGCAAAGCCACAGAATTCGCCCTATTACAAAGTCCAGGACATTTAAAAAAATCCCATAAAACCCTTTTTTCCTTTTTGGAGTAATAAACTCCCATTTCTCTACCGAATTTCTTTACCTATCAAGTTTTTCAGACTTGCGTGCCCATAGTCGAGGGTGGATGCACTCTCAGCCACGCCACAACACCATTTGTCACCACAGAGGGCTACGTCAGCACGTCACAACAAGTCACCACCAACGAAGACACCACAATAACAAATACTCCTACGACAGTGACAACTGAACAAGGAACAACTGGAGTGAATGTTGAAACTACTACTTCAGGTTACCAGTCAACTACTAGCGAAGCAGAATCTTCTACTACAGGCTACGAAACGACTACTACTGAAGATTTCGAAACCTCCACTTCAGAAGCAGAATCTTCTACTGCAGGCTATGAAACAACGTCTACAGGAGTCCATTCTACAACTAATGGATTTGAAACGACTACTTTAGGATCTGAGACTACTTCTGCAAGCTCTGAACTGACAACTACTGGTAGTTTTTTTACCACGGCAGGCACCGAAACTACCATCGACGGATCTGAGACAACCCAGTCCACTTCCGGGTTTGAAACAACTACTACAGGTGTAGAATCTACAACTATAGGTTTCGATACGACCACTGTAGGCCTGGACACAACTACTGAAAGTTTTGATACGACTACTGCCAGTGCTGAAACAACATTGGGAATTGATACGACAACTCCATCCATCTTAACTACAACCGAAGACGTTCCATCAACACCTGAAGACGTTCCATCAACACCTGAAGACAATCTAACAACAGAATCAGTTACAACAACTGTTGCTTACGACAGCACAACTCCAGAGTACGGTTCAACAACAGAGTACGAGACGACTACTCCTACGATATGCTTGCCTGGTAGTTTTGGAAATATGCCACATCCAGAGAGATGTGATGCTTTCTTCATGTGTGCAGCTGGAACAGCTATACAGCTGTACTGTGTGGAAGGATACGAATTTGATCCTAATAGACAGGTAAGAATTTAGACTTTTAGTCACTTCGTCCGTTTTTATCGATATGAAATGTTATTGTCTAGTTAACTATGGATTAATTACGTTCAAAGTCGTACATCTTAAATCGACTCCCATTTTCATTTCCTTTTGCTACGCCTGCTTACAGGTGACAGTGCCAAAGTAAATAAGGTAGTTGTAAGGCCCGGTTTCCACCAAAGCGGAGAGGAGAGGAGATATTGTGAGCTGTGCGTAGCAGAGATGTGAGCCACACACTTCTCCGCTCTCGGCGCACAATTCTATAGAAAAATGAGACATCTCATCTCCTTTCTGCTTCATCCATTTCCACCGAAGCTAAACGGAGAGGAGATGTGGATATAATGAAACCTGGTTGGTTATTCAACACAAATCTTCACTCGTCTCTTCTCGTCTCCGCTTTGGTGGAAACCGGGCCTAAGTCGTGGTAAGCGTATTCCTAAAGTATTTTAAAAGCTCTTTAGTTTCTACTTACTAATCCTAGAACGTGAACGTATAGCTTCTATTTTTTGTTTTATAAAGAAAATAAAATAATTACAATTTAAGTCACAAACAATCAACATTTAATGATGCCGTGGAGGGTGTTCAAGAATTCCTCAATATATGATGCTACAAGTAACAGGTGCTGCTACAAGTAAATGGCACATTTGGAAATGAGATGGCTTTTCCTTTACATTACAATGTATTTACTGATTATGATTATGCTAAGTAGGCACTTCTGCTATTATTCATACATATTCATTTACAGACTTGTGTCCCAATCGCACCAGGAGGTTGTACACTAGGTGCTACTACAACAACTGAAGCCCCTACAACAGAACAAGCAACAACCGACCCGAACATTTCTGAAACAACTACAAGTGTTGCTGATACAACCGGATCTGCAACAACTGATGCTTCTATAACCGTTTCTACAACACAAGGCGTAGAAACAACTACGGCACAAGTGTTATGTCCGTTGGGTGTGTTTGGAAACGTTCCTCATCCATATAGATGTGATTCGTTCTACATGTGTGCAGGAGGGAACGCGATACAACTGTTCTGTGGCGAAGGATTTGAGTTTGACCCAGTTGCAAACGTAAGTATTTTCTTATGGTTGAACCATGGGTTCCCATCCGGTACAAACAAAAAATAGCCCGAACTTTAAAAAGATGTAGTAATCGTGTCTAGAGAGTTACTAGTTAGTATCCAGTGTATTCATTTGGTCCAATACTTCGCCAACACGCAATAAATGTTGCTTGATAATCTTGCATTATGCAGAAATAAAATAATTCGTAAAATAGCCCCCGTTAATCCGTTGTATGGGATTCGGCATCTGTACTATAGGTATTATATTGTTTGGGGTTGAATTAAAGTATTATTAATTGGATGTAAAAATTGAAAATTTCGGTTTCTAACTACCATGGTTCATGAGATACAGCCTGGTGACAGACGGACAGACGAACAACGGAGCATCAGTAATAAGTAGGGCTTTCATCCCGGGAGACTCGGTCTCGAAAATTTCGAGAGTCTCGACGATTTTTTCGTATTTTCGAGACTCGAGACTGCGACCTCCAGTCTCGGGAATAACGAGACTTTTGAGACTTGAGTCAAATCTTTCAAAAATGTACTAAACCAGCGGAAATTTTTGTTCTGGTTAAATAAACTATAGAGATTTCAACTAGCCTATTTGAAAAATAGTATCAATCTTGATAATATTCGGTTCTAGTATGGTTTTTAGTCTGAGTTTTCATGCTTATTCAATATTCAAAGAGTCTGAGGGTCTTGATCACAGGCATATTAATCTAAGTTCTAATCATCATCATCCTCATCGGCCTGGTACGTCCACTGCTAAATATAGAACGAGGCGGCTGCTTAAAAATAATAATGTTTTTTGGTTTGTACCTAAGTCTTCTAGCGTGGCTTTCAACAGAGAATAAGCAAACTACGAGCTGCAAGCTAATTTGTGACACATAATCTCGCAAGCAGTACCTATATCTGACAAAATAATTATGTAGGAAACATTACTTTCATTTTAAAAGACCTATCAAGGGCTTGTGGTAGGCCAGCGTGAATCCAAGCGAAAGCCACAGAATAGCTAATAATATTTAGTACTAAGCCAAAGCAGGGATGAGTCGGGGGGGCTGAGCAGCAGGGGCGGTCTAAGTCATAATGGCTCCAACGCATGATAATGATTGTAGGCAATATATTATTACAGTGAATATAATGGGTATTTTTAAAATCCACTTTACGTAAGACCTCCATTATATTTAGTTCAACTACTCCACTGTTTCATGACCTTATTTAAAGTATTCATTGAATAATCGCGCTTTATTTATACGGTTTGGAGGTAACTTTGTATATTTTTTTCTATCAAGAAAATATTATTAATTCGTGTGTTCACCACATAATATACATGAGACTTAGTATTAGTCCTGAACTTTACCATTTATTAAATTCAAAGTTATTGTTGCAATATTATGAATGGGATACGGGATTACGCTTAATATTTTTAAGCATTTTGGCGTCCTATAGGCTCTTAACCAGAACCGGAAGACGCAGCGTAGGCGGTACTAGGTGGACCGACGATCTGGTGAAAACCGCGGCAAGCCGAAGTGACGCTCTCTGGAGGAGGTCTATGTTCAGCAGTGGACGTCTTCAGCCTGTTGATGATGATGATGATAGGCTCTTAATGATGCCCCATTAAAGAGGGTTCTTGGTACATAAAAATCTTCTGTGCCAAGCCATCTGCCAAGCTCGGTGATTATGGCAAATCCACACGTCATGATAAGCGTCCAAAGTCGCGTTTTATGGGGGGGACCTATGTTCAGCAGTGAGTCTTCTGGCTACTGAAGTGAACACAAATTTCTTTGCATAAGAGTAAAATAATGTAGGGATGTGTTTGAAAGCAGATGAATTTAAAATTTACAACCACAAATGAAAAAAAATCTCACAAAGAGTTGTTATTTTAGCTGTATTTGAGTTTTTAACAGTATGATTAGCTTGTATTTACCGCCTAAATACCTAGTTCAAGGTATTAAACCTACTTTTGATGTAGTCTCGAAAGTCCCGTTTTTCTCGGGAATTTCGAGACCGCGCCGAGTCTCGAAATTTTTTCCTGGAACTCGAAAATATGACGAGACTGAAAGCCTTAGTAATAAGGTTCGCTTTACCCTTTGGGTACGGAACCCCAAAAATGAACAAAATTGGCAGGGGTAACATAACAATTTATAATAGTGTTATATTAATAAACACAAAAAAGGAATAGTAATGGTCAATTAGCAATATTGAAAAATGTTTATGCATTATATTGTTAACAGGCATGTGTTGTGATCGCTGAAGGTGGATGCACATACTTACAAGGAACTACAACATCAAGTGACACGACTACTCCAGCCATCTCCATGACTTCAACACTGACACCTCCAACTACTGAAGTTCCAAATGTATCCACCGGAGAACCATCAGCATCAACCACATATTCTACAGCTTCTCCAACCGAATCAACAACCGAAGTTGACATAGCAGGAACAACAGAAAGTGTTTTGTCGACAACACAGACCGTAGCTTCGACAACAGAACAGACAGTAGCTCCATTATGCCCTCCAGGCGTGTTCATAAACATTCCTGATCCTGAAAGTTGCAATGGATACTTTATGTGCGTAAATGGATTAGCTATACCACAGTTTTGTCCTGATGGATATGAGTTTGAACCTCAACTTGCGGTAAGTTACACAATAGATCCAAATGTACAATTTGATAATTTTTCAGATGTAAGGCACCCGTTTATTGGGTTTAATGAACGTAAACAAAGTGACTGTATGTAGGTTACCACTACTATGTAGATTAAACTAACCAGTAAGTAATGTTAATTTTAAAAAATTGCTAATAATTTTTTTTTTAAGTGAATGAATGACTAGACGAGTTACTCGTTCACCTGATGTTTAGCGACACGGCCGCCCATAACAGTTGCAGTGTTACTCGGAACTTTAAAATAATAAAGTTTTGTGTGACACTGCACTGCGCACGTCATCCTGAGACATCATACAGTCTAGTAATCAGATTACTACACTGTGTAATCAGGTCATAGTCTCATTTGCCCAGTAATTTTACTAGCTACAATGCCCTTCAAACCGGAACACAGTAGTGCTTGCACACTACTGCTTGGCGGCAGAATAACTGGCAGAGCGGTGGTACCTACCTAGACGAACTTTGCAGAAAAGTCCTACCACCTAGTAAATAAATAAAATAATGTTTAGCTTAGCAATTTTTTCTTGCGGCTTGCTAACTGGTATTGTATTAGTAGTTAGTCGCCTACTAAGCATGAAAAGTGATGATTTGTTATCTACGGTGGAAAACATTTGCCCATGAGATGCCCATTCACTTTTAACTTGAAAAGACCTGGATTTCTTTTATCTGTCTTCACTTCGGGGGGCTATACTTAAATACTGATGCTGGTAAATCATTCCATTTCTTGACTGTTCGGGCGATGAATGACTCAGCAAAATGCTTAGTGAAAATTAGAAATACACTCCCCAGCTCACTACGGTATATAGAATTGATGCACTGTACGATATGAACATTTAAATTCTTTGTAATTTGAGTATTTGCAATTATTATATTACAGTCGTGCACAGAAATTACTGAAGGTGGATGCACACTGGGTCAAACAACTGCAACAACAGAAGCAGCTGGCACAACAACTTCGCAACAAGTTACAGAAAGCAATACTGCTCCAACTACAGTAACCGTTACAGAAGTAGAAACAACCGATAGATCGACTACAATAAGTGATGTTTCTGAAACAACCAACGTTGCAAGCACAACTGAAAATGTTGTTTCAACCACTACAAGCATAGAAACTACTGCGTCCACTACAGAAAGCCAAGCGACAACTGAGGCATCTCTGTGCCCTCCAGGAGTGATCGTCACCGTACCAGATCCTAACACCTGTACGGATTACTTCCTCTGTGTCGCAGGAACGCCAATTCCTCAGTTCTGCCCGGATGGATTCGAGTTTAGTCCTACGCAAAGTGTAAGTGTCTTAATTATTATTATCATACTAAATGCTTTGACTTTCACGTCGCCATATCAATTAATCTAATCACCATTAACAGCCTGAAGACTCCACTGCTGAACATAGGCCTCCCCGAGGGAGCGGCAATTTGAGCGGCTGCTCACCTCCTGTATCCATCAGCTCTCTATGGCTAGTGGGGAGCCAGCCTACGCTGCGTCTTTCGATTCGTGGTCGGCACTCGAGAACCTTTCTTCCCTATTTGTTTTCGGTTGTCAAGTTAAATCTAAATGCTGTCAAAATAAAATGTTTTATTAGTAAAATAGAAATAATTAATAAGATAAAAAATACTTTATTAACACTGTAGTGAGGTAACTAACAAGATACTTGCAGTTTCGGATTAAGACATATGTCGCTGACTACGAAAAGAGATGTAAAAAATTTCACATACTTCCACTGTACGAGAGAAGGCGCATGGCGGTTTTAGCTTATCTGGTCATTATTTCAAATGGCTCGGTCGACTGTCTGCGAGTTGCTGGAAAGCATTGGCCTCAGAGTCCCTTACGCTTCCTATAGGAGACCTTGTTCATTGCGTGTCCCTTGTGCAAAAACTAACTGTAGGCAAAACTCTTATTTGATCAGGGTGAGCAGATGTTTCAACGACTTATCGGTGCGGTGTGATGTGGACTTGTTTAACATGTCTGCCCGTCAGCTAAAAAGGCTGATGGGTAACATGTTCTTTGATGGCTAGGTTAGGTGATACAATCAATATTGTACGTATTAATACTTAAAACTAATTTTTTTCTTTCGTTTGTGTGTGTTTGTCTATTGTGTACCTATATTTGTTACTTAATTTTTATATTTATACGTGGAAACTTTTAATTGGCCTTAAGTACTATATTTGTATATTTTATTCATGTAATTAGCTGTAAGTTTTCCAAAAACTCATAAATAAAATAAAATAAAATAAATACAGAAAATACCTTTTATATCTTACAGACATGTGTAGTTATCGCTGAAGGTGGCTGTACATACAGCCAAAGCACTGCCTCCTATGACACGACAACATTGGTAACTGAAGTGACAACCGACAACGTACCAACAACGTCCACCACGTTGGAAGTCACTTCGACTGAAAACAGCATAACGACTACTTTGATACCAGAAATAACAACTACCGAAGAAACAACTGAAGTTGCAACAGAAACAAACACACAAACAGTCGAAACAACTGAAAGCGTTGCATCGACAACACAAGCTACTACTATAACCACAGAAAGCCAAGCAACAACTGAGGTACCTTTGTGCCCTCCAGGAGTTATCGTTAGCGTACCAGATCCTAACAGCTGTACGAATTACTACCTCTGTGTCGCAGGAACGCCAATTCCTCAGTTCTGCCCTGAAGGATTCGAGTTTAGTCCTACATATAGCGTAAGTGACAAAATAAATTAATCTTCTTTCAATAAAACCATAATTATTATTGTGAGATTGATTAATAATAATACATTATTTAAAAATGTTTTGAAATCAACGTGATCTGTTTTAAATGTAGTCAGCCAAGAGAACCTTCAGATTTAAGACAAACAATTCATTTTTAAGACAACCTGACAAACTGCAAATTAATTAATTTAAATTTTCACTTAGGTATGTGTAGTTATCGCCGAGGGTGGCTGTACATACAGCCAAAGCACTGCCTCCTATGACGCGACAACGTTGGTAACAGAAGTAACAACCGACAAAGTACCAACAACATCCACCACGTTGGAAGTCACTTCAACTGAGAACAGCATAACGACTACTTTGAGGCCAGAAATATCAACTACTGAAGAAACGACTGAAGTTGCAACAGAAACGAATACACCAATAGTCGAAACGACTGAAAGCGTTGCGTCGACAACACAAGCAGCTGCTTCAACAACAGAAAGCCAGGCGACAACAGAGGCACCTCTGTGCCCTCCAGGAGTGATCGTTAGCGTACCAGATCCTAACAGCTGTACGAATTACTTCCTCTGTGTCGCAGGAACGCCAATTCCTCAGTTTTGCCCTGACGGATTTGAATTTGATCCTACACAAAGTGTAAGTGTCATGATATTATTATTACTAAATACCTAAATGCAATGACTTTTGAATCGTTATGACTAGATCTAAGATCAATGGTTGGTCAGCTGAGATCTAAAGAGAGATTAAACATTATTCAGAAATGTTTTTATTGATAAAATAAACTGAAAATTATTAAGCGTTACCACGCCTTCCCAACAGGAACACGAGAAAAATAGATCAAATAAATTTCAATTGGTGTCGTTACATGTAACGATTTTCATATTAGCTCTTAGTAAAATTCAGAATACAATAAAATAGACTATATAAAAATTATGAACAACTTTTAAAAAATCCCATAAGCTTGGAAATTTATAATGAGGGGCATTTAAATCAAATTTCTTAAAAAATTACAAATTTTATTTTTGTCCTCGTACTTCTAGCGGCAAGTAGTTGAACTACGTTGAGTTGAACTTTATATAATGCGTTTAAGTATTTGTACAAGCTTTTTGATGGCAGATGGCAGCACTGCTGGTGCTGGGTACTCTATACGAATAAATGTTATTTTCTTTTCTTTCTTTCTTTCTATACAAAGAGCACAGATAATAATAATAATGCTATACCAGTACAAAGAGTAATTAATATTATTGTCTTTTATGAGGGTTATTTGACAGCAACACAGCCTCTATCATTCTTGAATTTTAATTTCAGTTTTAATTTATTATTAACAAAAAACAAGCCCGTAGTACACATTTAACAACGTTAGTTCTATATTTTTAAATAATAGATGTAAATGAACTTCAACTTACTCCGTTATGGAATAGACCATAAAATTGACTGATGTATCAAGAATGACGACTTGTTTAGAGAGTAAGCTATTTATGACCGGAAATACGTATGTGTGTGAGTAAAATATCGAATTCAATCTCATCCATTCTCAATCCACTGCAAAGAGGCTTCAAGGTTCAAAATTCTCAATACAGTGAACGAAATGACGCCTGGGACTGAGAGTTACTTGCGGGCGGACGCAACTCCCAGTCCCGGCGCTCGCTCGAGTTCACCGAGTTGGAACTGGGAACTGGGAACTGGGAACGACTGAACAAAAACAGTCCGTGGAGGCGAACGAGTTCCTTTCGTTCACCACAACGGAGCAGTTCCTAGGAACGACTCGTTCCGGAGTTACACAAGTCTAGTTCCCTCTATACTCTGTGCTTTCAAGCAGACTTTTTTGATTGATAATTTTTCGTTATTCTCTTTTGATTTTTCTTTAATCTGTGGTTTCTCGCCACTGGTATACCACAGACCAATTGCTTTTTCACTAATCTGTGGGAGCACAGTATACGCTATTACCACCATCTAGTATTCAATAGCGTTACTAGGTTAGTGCCCAGCCTATCTATTCATTTAGCCCAGTATGCTATAGATGTCGCTTGCTATTGAGCGCGCTACTCGCGGCATCTATTGAACTATGTAGACAGACAAAATAGCCCGAAAAATAGCCCGAGTTAGGCGAGTCTCGTTTTGTCATAAGTGATGGGGTATCTGTAGTAGTATACTATTATAATATCTGTGACGTTACTTAAGCAGTAAATAAATATGCAGCAACTTTTTAGAGCACCAACAACCCGCAAAAATCCTTTTTTTATCTAATTACTAAGATGATAATTATTTTCTTCGCACTTACAGACATGTGTAGCTATCGCTGAGGGTGGCTGCACATACAGCCAAAGCACCGCCTCCTACGACACAACAGCGGTGGTAACAGAAGTGACAACCGACAACGTCCCAACAACATCCACCACATTGGAAGTCACTTCGACTGAAAACAGCATAACGACTACTTTGATACCAGAAATAACAACTACCGAGGAAACAACTGAAGTTGCAACAGAAACAATAACACCAATAGTCGAAACGACTGAAAGCGTTGCGTCGACAACACAAGCAGCTGCTTCAACAACAGAAAACCAGGCAACAACTGAGGCACCTCTGTGCCCTCCAGGAGTGATCGTTAGCGTACCAGATCCTAACAGCTGTACGAATTACTTCCTCTGTGTCGCAGGAACGCCAATTCCGCAGTTCTGCCCTGACGGATTCGAGTTTAGTCCTACACTGAGCGTAAGTGTCATAATTAATATTATCACACTAAATGCTTTGACTTTCACATCTTCAAGTAAAATCTCATCATCATAAACAGCCTGAAAACGTCCACTGCTGAACATAGGGCTCCCCGAGGGAACGCCACTTTGAGTGGCTGCTCGCCTCCTGCATCCATCGGTTTCCGGTTCGTGGTTGCCACTCGAGAACTTTTCTTCCCCATCTTCCCCCTTCCCCCAGGTTGTCAAATTAAATCTAAATGCTTTCAAAATAAAGTGTTTTGTTAGTAAAATAGAAGTTATTGATGAGATAAAAAAAAACTTTATTAGCATTGTAGTGAGATAACGAACAAGATACAGAAAACACCTTTTAAATATCTCACTTGCAGACATGCGTGGCTATCGCGGAGGGTGGCTGCACATACAGCCAAAGCACCGCCTCCTACGACACGACAACATTGGTAACAGAAGTGACAACTGACAACGTTCCAACAACATCCACCACATTGGAAGTCACTTCGACTGAAAACAGCATAACGACTACTTTGATACCAGAAATAACAACTACCGAAGAAACAACTCAAGTTGCAACAGAAACAAACACACCAGCATTCGAAACAACTGAAAGCGTTGCATCGACAACACAGGCACCCGCTTCAACTACAGAAAGCCAAGTGACAACTGAGGCACCTCTGTGCCCTCCAGGAGTGATCGTTAGCGTACCAGATCCCAACAGCTGTACGAATTACTTCCTCTGTGTCGCAGGAACGCCAATTCCTCAGTTTTGCCCTGACGGATTTGAATTTGATCCTACACAAGGTGTAAGTGTCATGATATTATTATTACTAAATACCTAAATGCAATGACTTTTGAATCACTAAGACTAGATCTAAGATTAATGGTTGGTCAGCTGAGATCTAAATAGAGATAAAACATTCTTCAGAAAGTTTTTATTGATAAAATAAAACAAAAATTTACTATTAAGTACTTATTAATTGTTAAGAAAATAATTTTTATTTCTCGCTTACAGACATGTGTGGCTATCGCCGAAGGTGGATGCACATACAGTCTAAGCACCACGTCCTCTGACACAACAACATCGGTAACAGAAGCGACAACTGATAACGTTCCAACAACATCCACTTCGTTGGCAGCCTCTTCAACTGAGAACAGCATAACGACTACTTTGCGGCCAGAAATTACAACTACTGAAGAAACGACTGAAGTTGCAACAGAAACGAATACACCAAAAGTCGAAACAACTGAGAGCGTTGCATGGACAACACAAGCTGTTGCTTCAACCACAGAAAGCCAGGCGGCAACTGAGACATCTCTGTGCCCTCCAGAAGTGATTGTTAGCGTACCAGATCCTAACAGCTGTTCGAATTTCTTCCTCTGTGTTGCAGGAACGCCAATTCCTCAGTACTGCCCTGATGGATTTGAGTTTAGTCGTACACAAAGTGTAAGAGTCATAATTATTATTTTCACACTAAATACATTGACATTTGACTTGCACATCTTCAAGACTAGATTTCAGATTACCTAATGATTTAAGGTCTAAATAGTGACAACATCAAACAGAAATATTTTTTAAGTAAATAAAAAGATTATTATTAGCATTATATATTATAAACTATGTAAATCATATAATAAATACTGTTTTAGCATTTTGAAGAGCACAAAAAAGCAGCAAAAAAACCTTTTATTTCTGATTGTTAAGAAAATAATTACTTTTTCTCACTTATAAACATGCGAAGCTATCCAAAGTGAGAGATTTTTGCTGTATATAGTAACCATACAGTTTCCATTGACATCGCTGTATTCAATTTTTCTTTCCTTTATAAGCAATTTTCTTCAAATTTCTATTTACCCACATATAAAGCAAATAATGTTATTTTCTAATTTTAGGCATGCGTGAGCATAGCTGAAGGTGGATGTACTTTAGGATCCAGTACTAATACTGAATCTTCTGTGACTGAGTCAACTGACGCGCTAACCACTATTCCGGACATATCTGAAACAACAGATAAAATTTCTACTACTGAAAACACATTGACTACAGAAAGTGTTGATTCAACAAATGATACCGTTACAACAACAACGGAATCTACTGCCGCTTCTCTATGTCCGTTAGGTGTGTTTGCTAATATACCAAATCCAGACAGATGTGATGGTTACTTCATGTGTGCCGGTGGTATGGCTATACCACAGTTCTGTCCAGAAGGATTTGAATATGATGCTGGACTACAAGTAAGCTTAACTTTTACAAACTTCTTTTTTTTACAGAACTAAATCCAGGCATCGACGATGCCCAATGCAAAATAATTAAATTAAAATGATGGTGCACTGTGGGGTTTAATTCATGTCTTAGGGTAAATAAGATTGCGGGATATAACTATTTTAATCTCTGTAAGATCGTAACGTTAAATATCTGCTTCTTTTAGAGATGTGTAGCAATCACACAAGGAGGTTGCACCCTTGGATCTATCACCAATCCTAGCACGGATTCTGCCACAACTAGCACTGGCACGACATCTCAACCTATCACGACGAATGAAGGAAGTACCACGTATACGCAAACAACTTCCGAAAATTTTGAATCCACTACTGAAATATTGGTGACGGAATTAAATGAATCAACCGAACCACTGACAACAATTTCAGATTCTTCTGAAACAACAGCAAATGTGATTTCAACAACAGAAGATGTTGTAGCAACAACTGTGGCTCCATTATGTGCAATTGGCACATTTGGAAATGTGGCAAATCCTGAAAGATGTGATGGGTACTTTATGTGCGCAGGTGGTATGGCAATACCACAGTTCTGTCCAGAAGGATTTGAATATGATACTGTTCTACAAGTGAGTATATTTTCTATTAAAATCCTTGCCTCGTAGCCTTGGACACCATCTTTATTCAATAGTTGAAATATTTAAATCCATTTAGGATATATTCTGAAAATCAGTTCACGGCTGGACGCAGGTTAAAATATATGTTTGTAGATGTTTCTGTTAAAACAGTATTATAAAGTTAATTTCAATTTGTTTCAGAGATGCATAGAAATAGCTGAAGGTGGTTGCACATTAGGTTCAAGTACAAACTCTAACACTGAGTCATCTGAAACTACCAGTGCTGCTACCACCTCTTTACCAGTGACTTCTACTGTCGCTTCATCTCAATCAACAACAGGCAATGGAAATGTTGAAACCACGACAGAAATACTTTTATCAACTCACGGTGAAACAACCGAACAAATAGTGACAACAACTGAAAGTGATACTTCGACAACACATAATATTGCAACAGAAACAACTAGTGTATCGACAGATGATGTCATATCAACAACTCAAAACGTTGCCACAACAACGGAAGACATTGTAGCAACAACTGTAGCTCCTTTATGTCCCATAGGTGCATTTGGAAATGTGGCAAATCCTGAAAGATGTGATGGATATTTCATGTGTGCAGGTGGTATGGCAATACCACAGTTTTGTCCTGAAGAATATGAGTTCGACACTGTGGCCAACGTTAGTGAAATTGTTTTGATTACGACATAGCTAACATAAAGTTAATTTATATACTTCTAGCTGCTGGTCACAGCTTAACACGCGTAGAATACAATTTATTAGCAGTTAAAACCTAGAATTTATCAATAATAAATGTAGATACCTATAGTTATTTTACAAGATAAAAATAGAAGTATGTGCTTTAGTTTGCGTCTTCTTGCGCGTTAAAGTTTCATGACCGAATTCAGTATTAAAAACAAATCAATAAGTAATAATTATACTTAGCGTTAATATTGCAAAACATGTGATATTATTTAGTGAATTTTCTCCCCTCAACAAAGTGCTATTTAATTAGTGACTTATCGCTTTTCAGGGATGTATAAAAGTAGTTGAAGGTGGATGCACACTAGGGTCAAACTCAGATACTGCAGCAACAACAAGTTCACCTACATTACAACCAACAACGACATCTAGCAACAATGAAGAAAGTGCATCTACTGATACAGGCAACAATGTCAGTACAACAACCGAAAACGTAGTAACAACAACAGAAAGTGTTGCAACAACAACCGACGTTACGGAAGCAACAGAAGCAGCTCAAACAACAACTGTGGCTCCTTTATGCGCGTTGGGAGTATTCGGAAATGTTGCAGATCCTGAGAATTGTAATGGTTACTACTTGTGCGCAGCTGGCACTGCTATACCACAGTTTTGTCCAGAAAACTTTGAATTTGACCCTGTATCAAGAGTAAGTACAAGAACAAAAATATAATAAAGTGATAAACTTCGTGAATCCTCTAATATTCTAAGTACGTTTTATTAAAACGCAAACTACCTAATCTATATTTTTACAGCAAAGATGATAATGACCCCAAATTACTTTACTGCGCATATTATTTTCTTTGTACCCAGAAATCTGTAATTTTATTGCACATTTACTTAATATCGGTTCATTTTTTTAGGTTTGCGTTGGGATATCAGAAGGAGGATGCACACTAGGGTCTTCCAAATCCGAAACAACGACGGAAGACCGGTCATCACTTTTAGAAAGCAACGTTCCCACAACCGAAAACGTTGTGACAACAACCGAAGACGTTGTGACAACAACTGAAGTTGAATCAATAACCGAAGCTCAGTTGTGTCCTATAGGTACATTTGGAAATGTAGCAAATCCTGATAGGTGCGACTGGTACTATCTATGCGTTGGTGGAATGGCGATACCTCAGTATTGCCCGGATGGATATGAATACAACCCGCAGACCACAGTAAGTTTTATGATTTAATGAAGACTTTTTAACGTGTATAGCCAAAAGTTGTCGTCAAGTTTTTGCTTATTAGTTGGTGGATATTTCTCTATTATGAATAGAGCCACAATGGTTTACTTTTGAGTGTCATTAAGGGATAAAACAAAGACAAAGTGAAGCCAAACGCAAATAGGCTATTTTTAGGCTACAAGTCAGAATCAGAATCCTTAATTTAAGTTAATCTTCTCGCATAATAATATTACAAAGAAATAATGATGAATATAAATGTTGACAAGTGGAAAGAAAGACGAAAATGTGGAGGGATTGCAGAATATAATTAAATAATTAAAATAAAAAATTAAATTACATTTTATGATCGAGTGAAAAAGAAATAATTACTTAACGCAAAGACAGTGGCTGTTAGAGTAGTAGAGTACTTATAAAAAAATAACCTGCTCCTGCACAGACCGCAAATTAAATGAACCACAGCACAATGATGACACAAAATACATACCTCAAATACATCTGACTCCTTTTATGAAATCGCGTTAAAAATGCGATTACTCACTTTTATTTAAATTGCTAGTAAAGCGATTGATTGATTGCGATTGTTAAAGTTGACTTTTTAAAAAAATCTTTTATTTACTTTTTCAGGTTTGTGAAACGATAGCAGAAGGCGGATGTACTTTAGGATCCCAATCACCGCTGAAGCAAGAAACAACAACGTACAAAGAGCACGTGCCCATTCAAACAACCGAGGCGCAAACAACAGTTGTTGTTGAAGCGGACAACTCAACAACCGACAAGAAGATGGATGTTGAAGCAACAACGGAGTTTAATATGTGTCCTTTCGGTTAGTAAATAGAAATAATATATCAAACAAAAATCTGGATTTCGTTTCATCTTCATCACCAACAGCCTGAAGACGTCCATTGCTGGACATAGGCCTCCTCCAGAGAGCACCATCTCGAGCGACTGCTTCCATCGACTCCTTCAGTTTTCACCAGACCGTCGGTCCACCGAGTGGGGGGCCTACGGTGCGTCTTCCAGTTCGTGGTCGCCACTCGAGAACCTCTCTTCCCATCTTTCTTTCACTAAGATACACAGATAATAATAAAATTCCAGGGGTTCTTGGGAACGTAGCTCATCCGTCCGCATGCGACCGATACTACCTCTGTGCCGGAGGGACTGCAGTCCCGCTGTTCTGTGGAGACGGGTACGAGTTCGACCAGGTTGCTCAGGTAAGGCAAACTCTTACCCCCATATCCCCCGTATTCCAAAACATTTCTCCAAAAATTCTTCACTTGACTTCTACTTACCTCATTTTTGTGTTTTGGTATTTTTAGTTGATAATAAATAATCAACTTGACATTTCTGAGTCAATTTTTCTCAAACGTACGTCGCGATGTATTTTGAGTTTCCCTGAAAGTTAAGTAGAAGTCAAGTGAAGGATTTGTGGAGAAATGTTTTGGAATACGGGGGTTAATATACTTTTGTATCCTCTACTTAGTTTGTTTGTGGTCTTACTCAGAATCCAATGATAATCTCAGGCCTTTTTTCTTATAATTTGGCTCCACACATTTAGCCAATGTCAAGATTGTAATTTTACATTGTGTTTTGGAATATTTCGCGGGAACGCGGATAAATTCACGTCGAATTACGAGCATGAGTGTGGGCAAGTAGTATTATATAATGTGGTGAAACGTGGTTTTTCGTGTTACTTCCAAAATTCCATAGAAGCTTCTAGTTTAGTTACCACCACTTTACTAGAGCATGACTTAGCCTGGACTATGGCTAAGACTTGACTTTACGTAAAATATTCTATAACAGGATGAAAAATCACAACACTTGACACTGGTTTAATACAATACATGTGGAGCCAAAATATAAGAAGAAAAAAAATACATTAATCTTTTTCGCAGTCATGCGTGCCAATATCCGAGGGCGGGTGCACGTTCAAGAACAATAGAAAGAAAGTGCAGAAGCTACCCACCACCATTCCAGAAACGTTCGAAGTTGTCCCAAGCCCGTGCATAGATGGCGCTAGTGGTAAAGTGGGGAACCCAGACCGTTGCGACTCGTACATCGTTTGCGCTGCGGGTCGAGGTGTGATCTTCTACTGTGAAACGGGAAAAGAGTTCAGCTTGGATACCCAGGTGGGTTTTTTTTGGAATGTTTATATTATTTTTTTTGTACCCAATGGGTAACCCTATTACTAAGGCTCCGCTGTCCGTATGTCACCTGGCTGTATCTCATGAACCATTGACTATGAATCCAGTTGGCCAACGATACAACTTCCCCTCGTACGAAAATTAGTAGTTATATCAACTGCTTATCCTACGAGAGGAAGCGGGACACCCGTGTCTTCTAGCGATGGCAATTAATGCTATTTTGCGTAAATTTCATAAACATGCTAATTCACAAGTCTTAGCATGCTAATTGCTATTGCTATGCTATTTGCTAACATGAAATGAAATGAAAATCAAAAATAAAAAGAAAATTGAAATGAAAAAGGAAATGAAAAAATTATATGAAAAATGAAATGAAACATGAAAAGAAACTTTATTTTTAAAACTAAATTCAAAGTGAACTAAATTAATTGAAATGAAATTTCATATTTCACAGAATTTCGAAACCACATTTCATTTGCGAAATGTTAATTGAGTTTTCACATGGTAAAAATTAATGCGAATGCTAATTAATCCATCACTAGTGTCTTCTGTTCCATTCTGCTCTGTCCTTTGTAATTTCGTATGACTTAGTCTCGTTTTGTTATCTCAGCCCCGCCCACGTAGGTGAGTCGTGTTTGTACGAGAAATGATGTTCACGATCTATCAACGGGCTTTATAATCTTTTTCATGAACCGTAAAATTTTCACAGATAATGTACTTACCTATTTCTGTTGCTGCTATAAACACAAATACTAAAAATCACAATAAGATAAATATCTAAGGGAGCCCCATACAACAAACGTGCTGTTTTGCTCGTTTTTTTTATAGATAATAGTACGGAAGCTTTCGTAAGTACGCGAGTCCGACTTGCACTTGAACTCAACTCAACTTCTTCAGTTATCTCAGCTCTCTTTAGAGTTCCGTATCCAAAGAGTAAAGCAAACCCTATTACTGAGGCTCCATTGTCCATCTGTCTGTCACTTTCTCAAGTTTGTGTTCAATAGATGAGGTGCATTCCCAACCCAACCCATCGAAATAAATCTGTTTACGCTCTCCGTCACTTTCATCTACATTCAGGATAAACGAGACAGAGAGTGTAGATTTCGAATCGAAACGTTTTCGATGGCTTTGGATTGGAATCGGGAGTGCCATAAAGCGTCACTTCCGATCATTGTTTGATATTTTGTTTATTAAAAATTAATAATTTACTAATTTTTATTTTATTTTTCCACAGCAATGTACTCCAATCACTGCTAACGGCTGCCCACGAATGAAAAAATAAAAAACAAATAGTCCCGCGCTTGCTTCCGGTTTTTTATAGTTAACCCGTTGCGCCATCTAGTGCTCAAACACTAAAACTATCGAGACCTGAATTGTATAGTATTGTAATTGTATTGTATTGTATTACAAATATTTTATATTACATTCATTCAAGACTGTTTAATTAGTATAGATTAATATTTAATTTAGATAAACCGAAGTTCCTAATTTTGTTTAGGAAGACTTTTACCAAAGAGGTCATATTTTGCCTTGGCACGAAGTGTCTTTGTGTTGAACACAGAGCAAAAAAAAAGTGCAAAGCGTCATTTGTTTCAATGCTCTGTGGTGTTGATCGTAGATTTTATTATTGTATCCATGGATGAAATAAAAAAAGAAGGCTTGAGTTTTGATTGACATCGGACTGAAGCCCAAAATGGCGGACATATTACATATGTGTGTCGGATGAAAGTATGGCAACCGGCTGCATATGATGTGAGTGTGTGCGTGCCCCGCTCGTACGTACGAAGCGTTCCGGCTTCCTAAGGGTGCTTCAGTTTCGGATCAGACGGGATTCCCTCCTTCTTTTTTTATTAGCTCCATGATTGTATCTTTATATTTGAATTTACAATAAAATATATTTTGGTCTTTGCGGGTTTTTTATATGAGAGTTTTTTTAAAGTCTTTTATTTTTACCTTAGAGGTACATCAACAGCTGGAAGTTCCACTGCTAAACATAGGCTTCCTCATAAAAGGCTGCTTTGAACCGATATAAGTACCTAGGTATCAGAATTAGTACCTAAGTTAATATGCAATGGGTACCTAGGCAGCTCGCTCGATGAACTGACAACCGATGGGCAAGAAAGGTTCTCGAGTGGCGACCACGAACCGGAAGCCGCAGCGTAGGCCCTCGACTAGGTAGACCCAATCTAGTCGCGGGGAACCGATGGAAGCGTAAGGCGAGCAGCCGCTCAAAGTGGCGCTCTCTGGTACCGACAGGATAGGAGTAGCTTTGGACCTAATACTGAAGGTTGTATCTGTCAACAATACTTAAAGTATAGGTACCTAGAGTCACCATTTCTAACAATAAAAGAAAGAAATTGGCCCAGCTACGTGTTAATAATAAATAACGCCAAACGATCACATATCACATACCTACATAGATCCTGGAGGCTGGACCCTAACTAGGATTCCCTGTCTAGGGACTACGAGGACCATGCTCCCACAACACCCACCCAGAGCCCAGCCAAACGGCTAGAAAAAAATGAAATAAAATATAGTTTTGACTTCAGCATAGATTGTAATAGGGGGCGCCCTAGAATTTTTTTTCAAAAGTTTTTCACTTCCTATACAGCATTGATCCTGTTACAGTTTTATTATAATTACCTACCTAGATAAGTAGATTGATAGGTAAAAAAATTATAAGATAAGTATTATAATCTGTCTGTAATTTTATTAGACCCCATCTAGAATAACCAACAATAAAATAAAGCAGGTACTTAAGCAATTTTTTATTTTGTTAAAGTTTTTACAGAGTGCGTATATCTGCCTACATACATTATCATTATCAAGAACTATAAGGAAACCGATTCAAATAATGGCTGTTGAGTAAATCTACATCGTAAAATATTGCATTATGAACAACACTTTCAGATTTATCGCCGACAGTAAAATAAATATAAGTGTTCGACTGAATAATCTCAGAAATTAATTTAATTTTTATTAGGTTTGTGTGGTAAGACGTGTGGACTGATCAATGTCTTACAGAACTAGAGTCGCAGCTGTGTTGCTGGTGGCTGCATGCGGCAGCTTGTTGGTGACGGCTGCGTGGGCTGCAGTTCCTGTCTTACGAGTCATCGGCGGCCGAGACGCAAACTATGGTGGATTCCCCTATGTTGTAAAGGCACAAATGCACATCACAACTACATACAAGAATAAACAAATTCCAACATCATACGAAGTATCCAATATGGGGTGCTCGGCTGCTGTGCTTACAGCTACTTGGTCTTTATCCGCTGCCCACTGTGGGGAAAAGGCAAACTGGACTAAAACAACGGACAATCACGTAAAAGAGGCGCGTCTGTTCATCACACATTATAATTCTCCACTTGCAAAACCATCGGAAAATGATACTTCGAGCAAAGTTTGGAAGACTATATTCCTACCAAAGGTAAGATACGGAAGGATTCAAAAATATAAAAGTAAACATGAATTTGCCATTAATGACGTTGCACTTCTTAACACAGAGCCGTTTCTGATAGACAAATACGCGAAAATCAGTGCCATCGACTACACCGCTCTGTATGGACATGAAGTAACCATAGCTGGCTATGGAGTGGAGAAACGAGGCTTATTTCAAGGCTTACATGTCATGAAGGCAATGTTAAAAAGTTGCGACAATTCAAATTACAAATACACTATTTCCCCTTCGATGTGCGCGGTGCCAGAGTGTGGTGTGATACAAACAGCAAGTCCTGGTGATTCCGGTAGCGCATTATTGCATCCTTCCGGGGTAGTCGGCGTCGCCTCTGCTGGAAGATATTTATCTATGATTGAAAGTCTACAGCCACCACCAGCTTATAGACCTAAAAGACCGACAACGAATGTTACACCGATTAGTCCGTACATTGATTGGATTATTAATATTATTAATGAAAAGCCCCTGAAGCCAGTGACATAGGTGGGAAAAGAGTGATATTGTGTCAAAAGCGAACTGAAAGTACAGTAAAAGTACAGTGCTGGACCATATTTATGTGATGAATGTGTTAATTTAATTTATCAATAATAAAATACACCACCCTAACGATCTTTGCATACTTCAAGGTGATGATAGCGTTTGCATTCTTGAATTACGCAAACGGACTGTAACAGTGTTCCTACTTTGACTATTGCGACTTCGGTAAGCTCACACAATCCACGATGCACATGAGAACTAGTTACCAATACCTATACCTCTCAGAATTAGCAAGTTGAAATGGTAATGGGCAGGCCACATCGCGCGTAGAACTGACAGTCGACGGGAATGTAAGGTTGTTGAGTGGTGACCACGAACCGGAAGGCGCAGCGTAGGCCGAACCCACTAGGTGAACCGACGATCTGGTTAAAACTGTGGGGAGCCGATAGATTCAAGAGTAAAGCAGCCACTCTAAATCAGTCTTTGTAAAAGAGGCCTATGTTCAGCAATGGAGGGGTTCTGGCTGTTGATAATTAAGCTCACGCAATAACTTAAGTATCCACATTATTCACATCAACAGCCTTAAGACATGTCCACTACCAAACATACGCCTCTCCATAAAACCTACTATAGACGCTTATTTCACAGTAATGATCAGCGGATAACGCCAAAGTAGCCGGAAGCTCAGCCACCACGCACTCTATTTTAGGTACTTCGTATGATGTTGGAATTTGTTTATTGTTGTATGTAGTTGTGATGTAACCATGTTTCTATACAACAAGAGGTATTCACCATAGTTTTCGGCCTTCGATGACTTGTAGTGCAGGACCTGCAGCCAACGCAGCCGTCACCAACAAGCTGACGCATGCAGCCAGCAACAACACAGTTGCGAGTCCAGCTCTGAATGACATAATTATTCGTTCACGCGTCTTTACTGTACTACCCAATACAATTAATTAAGCAATAATTTTATAGATCTTACATTCATAAAACCAAAAATTAAAATAAAACAAGAATGAAATCGGTTTTTGAGACTATTAAGTTTAATATTTTATTTTATAGCCAGCGATAGCGATAGTTCTGAAAGTATTTTACTGATATGTAGGTACTTGCAACTTAGGTAATGCCTTTATAACGCAAAATTATCAACAGCCGATATTTCCATGGAAACATAGTTATTGAAAGTTACAGCCCGCTAACAACGTCGTCAAAGTAAAATATATATATCCGTCTTTTACATTGCCGTCTATTTGATAAGGACAGCAACAGTTTTAGGAGCTTTAGATCTTTTTTTTTTATTATTTGTAGACATTTCACACAGCGCCATCTAGCCTCAAACTAAGCATAGCTTGTACTATGGGAACCAGATAACTGATACAATACTTATGTACTTTTTTGTTTGTAAATACATACATAGAATACAATATAACACCCAGACGCAGAACAAACATCTATGTTAATCACACAAATGTTTGTCCCGGGTAGGAATCGAACCCACAGCCCTCAGTTCAGAAGGCAGGGATACTACCAACTGAGCTATCGGGCCAAAGTAGTGGGCAGTATTATATTATGAACACTATTGTTGAAGACCACAGAGTAAGAAAAAAGAAATTCGCTTTAAGTGCGTCGCGTCATATTCTTCAGGGGGTCTAGCAAAGATCACAATCTCTAACGCTAACGCCTCACGCTAACTCCAAACATGTATTGAAATGACATTCGCTGCGGAAAAGTTAGCGATTTCCGAAATGTCATTTCTGTACATTACGGAGTTAGCGTTTGGCGTTAGCGTTAGTGGTTGGTATCTTTGCTAGACCCCCAGAGCTCGTTGAAGACAGTTGAGATGTGCATCTCCACCCGCACTTTACGACGTAAGGGTATTCACCAACTTGTGCGTCTCGGCCGCTGACGACTCGCAGCGCGGGGCGGCTCGCACTAGCACCAACAACACACGCAGCTGTCAGCCGCCAGCCGGCTGCTACTCCATCTCCATTATTATTTTTTAAGTAATATCTGTATCAGTCTTTATGCATAGCTCTGTACACACATCTTACTATGTTATGTAGGTAAGTACCTAGTTTAAACAAATAAATAAAATCAGAAAGAAATTGGTGTTTTAGATTATTCAGTTAAGTATTTATATTTTTATGGTCGATAGTAAAGAAAATAAATTATTGTACATAATACAAAACCACAGAATGGCCTTACAAACGTTTTCTACTTTACATGCCAAATAAATCTACAAAAAATTACGAGAAAACCTGTGTTTTTACTTTTTTTATATCTTGAAAAATGGCTGCGATATTTACGTGTAAGTGCGTATTTCCGGCCGAAGGTTTTTAAAAACGCGGGCTTGCGCTCAGTAGCCGATGACGTCACGCCCGTAGTCATTCGGTAGTCTCGCTCTCGTTTGCACGCTGCTGCGCAGTAAAAATCAAAATTATATTAGTTGTCGATAGTAAAAATGGAAAAAATATAGTGTATTGTTCCTCTGTGTTTCAATTCAACAGTTAAAACACCTGATAAACTCTTTTTTATGTGCCTGAGGCATCGAAAGATGGCCTGAGGACCCAAAAATGAGGAAAAGTGGATGACCTAGAACCATAATTAACACTTCATATTTTTTAAAAAAACTATAAAACGTACGTTTTTAATGTACTGTTTGTCATAGATTAATAACATATATTAACTAGTAGGCAGCCCTACTAGTTAAGGGCAACCCTAGCGCACGATAGACATTCTCTTTGAAAAATGGCATCCACCAACAGCGACTATAAAATGTAAAAGTTTTCCTATGCTCAATAAAAAACGAATCACAGTACAAGTTTTGTATTAATATCGATAGCTAAATCATGGTGGCAGCGATACACTAAAGAACTCGCGAGATTATGGAAAAACTTGCTGAGATGGTGCGCCATCAAGGCGAAATAATAAAAACGCTTCAAGAACAACAGGCACGTAACACCAGTGCTAACATTTACGAATAGGACCACCCCATCTCTTCCCGTGGGTGCCGTAAAAGTCAGCTAAGGGAACATCCAGGGAATGGGCTGCAGCATTCTCCTTGGTCTCTACCATCATAATCTACTGCGATCACCAAGTCGCCTGCCAAGCGTGGTGATTATGGGGAGCCGATGGATGCAGGAGGCGAGCAGCCACTCCGAGTGGCGCTCCCGGGGGGAGGCCTATGTTCAGCAGTGGACGTCTTCAGGCTGTTAATGATGATGATGACGTAAATACCTACTAGGACTTACCTACTGTATATGGATAAATAAATAGTGTCATTTTCTTATTATACTAAGTAATAAATACACATAAAATAATCATCGACAACCTCGAGACGTTGATCACGAGTACCTACATTTTTTATCGCCGCCTGATATTCCCACGTGTTGTTTACCATTCATTACATAAAAAAATAGGTACTAAATGAAACACACACACTCAACTAACTTTAACTTTGAACAAATACCACAATTTGAAATACAAGCATACTATAGGTAATAGGAAAACGAAGACGATCGAAATTTAGTAGGCTCAACGCTAACGCCTCACGCTAACTCAAAAAATGTATCGAAATGACATACGCTACAGCAAATTTAGCGATTTCCGAAATGTCATTTCCAACATTTGGATCGTTCAAAGTTAACTTTCACGCTAGCTTTGCTTATTTGTTTTGATGTTTTTATGTAAAGTCAGAATTACTACCATACAAAATAAATATTAGAAACTTATTTTCATGCTTGCTTCGCTCGTGCTTTTCGAGTTTATACCCCTGCCCCCCTATAACGAAGGAGCTAGCATCGCTGCTGACGAGCGTCTGCCACTCAACTGCTGTCAATTTTCATACAATTTTGACAGCAGTTGATCCATTACAAGCTTATAAAGTTATTCTGGAAGCCATAAACCAAGAAGTCAGTCAGTCAGTTATTCTGAATTTTAAAATCATTCTGAAATCTGTGTTTGTATTTACACTGAACACCCATGAATTTGGTAGCGGTGTTTCTTATTACTTTTAATACCAGTAGAAAAAAAAAACAAATACTAAAATAAAAAGAATCGATTTAAAATTATCGATTTTTTGATAAATAATAATCGATCAATAAAACTAGATTTTATTAAACAAAAACGATAATTTTTTAACATCCCTATGGCAAACTTTTCCCCCGTATTCCGATTCACGCTATAATCGCTCACAGCGCTCCCAATGCTCACGTTGATTTTTCAGCGTTCCGATTCAGATATTGCGCTCATGACTGACCGCTGTCAATGACTCGGAACCAAGGAACTTATTATATACCTCTAGAATGCCTACGGCGGATGGAAACGCGGTCCGATGGAGAATGGGACGTGCGAGGCTCTTGTCTTTTTCAGTAGGGTGACCATGAAATGTGCCCCGCAGCTTCAGGTAAAGCCGCGAGGCATAGCTAGTTTGAAGAGGTCATCAATACCTAGTAATTCAACATTGTTAAAGCGCTACGCTGAAACATAGGTAAATACAAACATACATACACCCACGTGGTAAGCTTTCCAGAGGTATAGTATACGTAGAAGTTCCTTGCTCGGAACAACCAATCACGGACAGTGATATCGCAAGATGGCGTCGATTATGACGTTTACAAGAGATTTCGAGGTCGTGCTCTCGGCAATTCGGTACACGTTTTTTTTTTTCTTATATTTTGGCTCCACACATGGTGTATTTAGCCAGTGTCAAGTATTATATTTTCATCGTATTATAAAATATTTCACGCAAAGTCATAGTCATAGTCCAGTCTAAGTCAGGTAGTCATAGTCCAGTCTAAGTCATGCTCCAGCAAAGTGGTGGCAACTTTACTTTTAGCTTCTATGGAGTTTTGGAAGCAACACGAAAAATCACGTTTAACCACATTATATCACTTGCCCTCACTCATGCTCGTAATTCAGCGCTTAATGCGTAAAACGCCACCAATTTTAAACATTAACACTGGAAAAAGCAAAAGTTTTGAGAAATAATACAATGACACGACACGACGCGCGACGTGAACATTTCCGCGTTCCCGCCAAAACACTCGGTACACGTTTTTAGCGCGGTATTATCAATATTATCGATTTTAGCGTGTCTCGGAATACGGCCTTCCTCTGCTGTGATTGATTATTTAATCAGAAGTTTAGAAGTATTTACTATTTAACAGTTGAATGAATTTAACTTTAACAATTGAAGTTGAATAAATAATAAATAATCTGCTGTCATCTGTATCATAAATTGCCTTTATCGAAAAACGCCTCTACCATTATTTGAAATAGAAAACAAAGGATATAATTACTTTGTTTTGTTTGATAGAAAAATGTCCGATGAAGAGGTAGAAGTCCCTTCCACGTTTCAAAAGAGGAATATCCGGAACCGAGGTGGTAGAAAGCGTAAAGCTTCCAGCTCCGAAGGTAAGAAAAGCATTTTTTATCGCCTTATTCTATTAATATTATTATTTCCACTACGCGTCTAGTTCTTTCGGTTTCTTAGCTTTTGTAGTTCTAAGTCTACAATTTCTGCTCGGTGTTCTCACCAATGCTATTCTAATTGACTATTTGTGTCGAATTTACACTAAAATTCTGCGAAAAAACGTATAGAAACCAGCTCAATAAAAATTACAGATTTTTTAAGGATAGCCTTAAAAAATCTGTAATTTTTAAGTATAAACTTATCCTTATAATGAAAGTGGAACATGGTGATCGCCTTTTTGTCGGTGTTGTGGCTGCATAAAATGGCTGTACCAATTTGGCTGGAGAAGAAAAGAAACTTGCTCTGCCTGATTGCCAACAAGCAGCAGTGTTCCGAGCCTAAGTCCTACATCTAATTTACTAACCCCTGTTTCTGGTTTTGTAAAGTTATAATTCTGAACCCTCATTGGTTGCCTGCTGATCATCGGCTATCATCAACCAATGAGTGTATTTATTTATTTATTTAATAGTTTTGCACAAAAAGGTGTACATGGATAAACTTAATGCTGTATGTGTATAATATTTGTATTTGGTAAGTCGAGTTAACATAAGTTTGCCAAACATATAGTAATCGGGGATTAATCCCATCATCATCATCATCATCCTCATCATCATTAGCCTGAAGATGTCCACTGCTGAACATAGTCCTCCACCAGGAAGCGCTACTTTAAGCAGTTTTCGCCTCCTGCATCCATCGGTTCCCCAGAGCGTTGGTCCACCTAGTGGGGGGCCAGCGTATGCTGTGTTTTCCGATTCTGGATTGTGGTGGGTTAATCCCAATATCTCTAAAAAATAACATCATCACCATAATGATCATTTAATAGTTGGTTCCAGAAAAGAACAGTTCCGACTCAGAAGACCAGACCGTAGTGCTGCCAACTAAAAGACCTCAGAAGAACAACCCCAATATACAATCAACGGGCGGACAGAAGATAAAGAAAGCCGATATTGACCAAGACTGTGATAAAAGTAGTGATGATGAGAAGGTAAACTGCAATGTTACACCATAGAAATTTAATTAAATGGACTGATTGTTGTCGTTTAGATTATTGCACAGTCCATTACTCGAGGTCATTGCTTCCACACATGTGTAAGATGTGGAATGAGCTTCCATCTAAGAAGGTGTTTCCACTGAGCTACAACATGGAGCACTTTAAACAACAGGTCATAGGTAGGCATCGCATTGGCAACGCCCCTGGTGTTGTAGGCCATAAGCTTGTCTGTCTGTCCATGTTATAAAAAAAAATTTTAAATCCAAATAATCTAATCTCATGAAGAAAAGGTAGTTTAGTGCATATGTATTACATAATGAACTGTGTATTAAAAACAACAAGTACGTATCAACGAAAATCAATGTTTATTAAGAATTTTCTTAGATTACATACTAAATTACTTACTTATATTAAAATACTGCAGGCTCAATCTTTATATTAAAAAAAAAATGCAAATCCAGCTAAGTGCAAGTCGTGAAGGGTTTCCGTACCATTATGTATAAAACGAGCAAACAAATATATTTATTGTATGACAGCCCTCTTATATATTTGTTTTAGTCTTGTTTTTTAGTATCTGTTATATTAGCAACCGAAATACATCATCTGTGATAATATCAACTATCATGGTTCATGAGATACAGCTTTGTGTCACACGGACAGACAGACAGTGGAGCCTTAGTAATAGGCTTTACCTTTTGGGTACGGAACCCTAACAAGCGAACAAATCATATTTGTTGTATGGGAGCCCCCATAAATATTTGTTTTATTCTGTTTTCTTATATAAATACTTTATTTTTGCAGCCTACATCAAGAACAACATTATCAGTTCAACAGCAAAGAGAAAATGCAACGGCAACGTATGAATTAGACACCGAAACAGACAGGGATGCACAGGCTATCTTCGAGAAAGCTCAGAAGATCAATAAGGAATTGGAGGGTCAGGCAGATGATAAGGTACTTTTTTATTATAAAGAATAAAAAATAATTTTTAGAAAAAAACTTGAATCACAAGCGGGACTTGAATCCGCGTCCATCCATCCCTCAAGCCGGGATATGCATTACTAAAGCTACCGTGACAAGTGGTCTCATGTCTTTTTTATTGTTTTTTAATAATACTTCGCCAACACGCAATAAATGTCGCTTGATAATCTTGCGTTATGCAGAAATAAAATAATTCGTAAAATAGCCCGCGTTATTCCGTTGTATGGTATGAGGCATCTGTACTGTAGGTATTAAATTATTTGGGACAGGCCTGATAGCTCAGTTGGTAGTAGCCCTGCCTTCTTAACTAGGCTGTGGGGTCGATTCCCACGCGGGACGAACATCAATGTTTGTTCTGTGTCTGGGTGTTATATTGTATTCTAATGTATATATTTATCAAACGAATAAAAGTATATAAGTATTGTATCAGTTATCTGGTTCCCATAGTGCAAGCTTTACTGGCGCTGTGTGAAATGTCCACACATATTTATTTATTTATGACGTAAGTGGGTGTGTACTAATAAGGAGTTTCCAACAATTCCAGGTGTACCGAGGTATCAACAATTATGCACAATACTACAAAAAGAAGGACACAGCGGCTGGCAATGCCAGCTCTGGACTGGTCCGGAAAGGGCCTATTAGAGCACCCGCCAACCTGAGAGCTACTGTCAGGTATGGATATATTAAAATAATACTTAATAATGTTAGTGATATAAATGATAGTGATGGATGATGATTATGATAATGATAATGTGATTCATTATATTTAGGATTTATTATTGATTATATTATACCCAAAAGGTTAAAGCAAATCCTATTACTTAGACTATTACTAAAATCTGTTCAAGTGATGATGTCATGGCTAGCGGATAACCTCCTAACACTAAATGTGGAAAAAACTAAATTTTTAACCTTTTCCATGAAATCTTTGTCGCAGCCCCCTCATGATTCTTATGAAATTAGGGCTCACACTTGTTCAAACCGTCATCTCGATGATCCTTGTTCTTGTGGCGCAATATCAAGAACTAATAAAATTAAATATTTGGGAGTCTATATTGATGAACTCATAAATTGGCATTCGCATATTGATGCTTTAACCTCTCGGACTAGAAAGTTGATTTACATCTTCAAAACACTCAGAAGTTCAGCCACTCCAGACACAGTTAAACTAGTGTACTTCGCATTATGCGAGTCTCTGTTACGATACTGTGTCTCAGTCTGGGGAGGTGCGATGAAAACTAAAATGTTGCAGCTAGAAAGAGCGCAACGAGCAGTGCTAAAAGTGATGCTTAAGAAACCTTTTCGCTACTCGATATCTGCTTTATACTCGGACTGCAAGGTACTCTCAGTGAGAAGGATCTTTATTCTCCAAACAACACTCAGAAAGCACTCTTAGTTGCTCTATAACCGAGTTGAACCCCGTAGGAAGCGGAGAAGCGACATTGTCTGTGTTGTGGAAAAGCACAGAACCAGCCACTATGGTCGGCATTTTCCAATCGTTGGTAGTCAACTGTATAACAGAGTGAATAAACACCTTTGCATATTTCCGCTCACAAAATATGATACCAAACACAAAGTCACAGAGTGGCTCCTTGGTTTAAATTACTCCGAGAATGAAGAGTTAATTAAATTTGGGTTTTAAAATGAATTGTTTAATTTACTCGCTACTAAAGAGCACTGTTAGCTACCTGTTATTTTGTAAATTACCATATAAGCTACCTCCGTTCCTGAGTTCGTTCAACGACGTTCAGCCGCTTTAGACGCAAGGCATGACCAAATATTCTACACTCATACTAATAATGGTGTGGTACCAAAATATATTTTTGTTCGCATATTTGATCATTATATATCACAAAGCAAGGCACTCACATAACATATTATTCACCACACACTCACTTACACTTACATACTCTCTTCTTTCACTTCACACATGCTCATTTGTGCATGCAATTCACACTTTCATAAACAAACATTACCTTTCATGAGCTGTTAAAATACTTACCTAGTTATTGGAACGTTCCCGTAAAATTATTATTGCCTACTGTTTCTTTATTCCTAAAATGCGCGACAATTCTCGTATTCAGTAAAGCATCTGATGCCCTAGAAACAGGGCATTGTTAGTAGAAGCTATTTTGTATTATTATTTTGTAGCTACTATCTGTAATAACATATTGTATTCAGCTTAATTTAACATGAATGTTGAATGTGTAACCACAGACAGGCGCAACGAACACAAATTACGAGGGCAATTTTGGTGGTCGGGTGTTGGAAGTGGTCGCCGTACTCTGAAATACAAGGTTTTCTTAGTTCGGAGACGGTGATCGCCAGAAAATACTCCGGTGGCCAAACATTGCGTCTCTTAAGTCAATATGCGTCGGTTTGTGTGACATCACTAACGTCCACTTGTGTATAATATAATATATTTAGGTA
Source organism: Ennomos erosarius (assembly GCA_963580505.1). Classification (NCBI taxonomy): domain Eukaryota; kingdom Metazoa; phylum Arthropoda; class Insecta; order Lepidoptera; family Geometridae; genus Ennomos; species Ennomos erosarius. Next base: position 7,234,411 of record OY757004.1, read on the forward strand.
TGGTAAGCTTCTACATGCAAAATTGTAACTTGTACTTAATAAACATTGATTGATTGATTGATTAATATTACTAAGACTCCGCTGTCCATCTGTCTGTCTGTAAACAGGCTGTATCTTATTAGCCGTGACAGTTGAAATTCTCACAGATAATGTATTTCGGTTGCCGCTATAACAACAAATATTAAAAATACTGAATAAAATAAATATTTAAGTGGGCTTCCATACAACAAACGTGATTTTTTACTCGAATTATTGATAGTACGGAACCCTTCGTGGGCGAGTCCGACTCGCACTTGGCCGGTTATTTAATTTTCACTATCACCACTAGGGATGCGCCGAAAATGAATTTTTGAACCAAACCGAATAACGAACATTATTCGGTTTAGAGCTTACCGAATATCCGGCCGAACTATTCGGTTCATTTTACACGACTTTTCCCGTTACATTCAGCCGCTATAAAACTTCAAAAAAAGTTCCAGTGCAATGGAAATAATTTTTATTCTACTATTTTTTGTGCAAAAACTCTATTTTTATGAAAATTTCCTATGAAATGAATTATGTGAATAATTGATTAATAAAAAAACAAACAAAAGAAAAACATAAATAACAGAGTTCTTAGAAACAAGCGAAACAATATATTTAGCGCGTTTTTGTATTGTAAATGCAATTACTTACAACAAAACAAAATTATTTCTTTTTAGATATTGGACCAAATCGCACGCTCTATAGGTCGCTAGGACAAAATATCATAGTTTTCTGGTGACCAAGCGTTTAGGGCCTAGATAGAGCATGTTATCAGTATCTAGAAAAACAATTAAAAAGTGCTAACTGTTAAAGATAATTTTATTTGTTTGAACATGAGTAAATACATTTACAAAAAATACATGCATTGGTGTTATGGTGATTTTTAGTCCACAATGTCTTGCCTGCACAGGCGTACAAATAATTGTCAGAGCATGAACTGCCGTCTCGTAATATAAATAAGAAAGATAAAAATGAAATAATTAATGTATTAAATTTGTAATAACATTAAAGAATAAAATGTCAGGTTAAATAAAATCCAAATGCACAAATCATCAACAACAAAAAAAAAACAAATATAGTATAAATAAATAATAACCTACTTACATGTTTTGTCATTCAAAAAAATCATTAATATCTTAATAACATTTTTCTGTCAACATTTGCTTCAATTTTATTCTAAATGTGTTTTATTTTTTTATACATTTAGGAGCTTTGTTGTATATTGTGGGTGCTTTGCTTAATACACTTTTACGCATCAGAGTAGTTTTTGCAGGGGTTAAAAGCAGTCGATCGTTGTCGCATCTATTGCGTTGTACTAAGTGTTCTGATTATCTTAGAATGAGCTCCCTTACAAGATAATTTTGAAACTGTTGAACGGAAAGTATTTAATAAAATATTCGGTAACTATTCGGCACTTTAACCGAATATTCGGCCGAATACCGAACATGGAAAATCATGCCGAATATTCGGTATACCGAATAATTACCGAATATTCGGCGCATCCCTACACTACCATTGTAACGTACATTACCATCATCGCACCCACCATTACCGGCAACACTATCATCATCCCTAAATTTAAATTTATTTTATTCATATACTTATTGAGTTTATTTTGCCTAACTTCAAAATATACTACCCGCCAGTGTTCACAGTGGGTGTAGAATGTTTGTCCTACAAAAAACATTTAATTACAGGTACAATTAGTTTACCAAATTTTATTTTTTGTTCCTAGGATGTATACTATATATAGGTATATTACAATGTGTGTTAAGCTGCCCCACCCCATAGCTCCAATTCTCAAGATGTGTATACCTTATTTGTTGATGAAATGGTGTTAATAAAGAATTTATTTATTTATTTATTTTATTTATTATCACTATCTTTCTTATCATCGACATTATGCTAGGTATTTTTATTTTTACAGATGGGATTACCAGCCGGATATTTGTAAAGATTATAAAGAGACTGGATTTTGTGGTTTTGGAGGTAAGACTTTATGAAACTTACCCCCAACGAGATTACTCCACTCGACTCAACCTCGAATTAACCTCTTTTTCGTGTTTTGGTATTTTTAATTATTTTTAAGCGATATATAATCAACTTAACATTTCCTCGTTCATGGAAAGGGAAGCAACTGTCAATTCAAGGTACGTCGCGATGTACGAGTTTCCCTCAAAGTTGAGTGGAAGTCGAGTGAATGATTTTTTTGTGAGTCCACTGCTGAACATAGGCCTCCTCCAGAGAGCGCCACTTTGACTGGCTGCCCACCTCCTGCATCCATCGGCATCACAAAAGCCCATAGATATAGATAATAGCATGGAAAAACTATAAGAGGAATGCCAATAGACCAAGAAAACAGCGTAGATCAGAAAAAAGCCAAAAAACCGGCTTAAAACTAGATGGCGCTGCAAAATGAGCGGGCTACAAGTTTCACTAAAACACCGTATGTCCGTAGCGCTAATGAGTCACAGCAGCAAGTCAATCGAATTTAATTAACAGTGCCATCTACTGCGTTTGAAGTAAATTACTGGTGGTCCCGCAGTAGTAACTGTTATCTTATTCTGTGTTTTTGTTCATTTAAACTACGTTTCGATACTCCTAACGCCATCTTAATGATCACCTTTGAGTTAGTGAAACCGTCTACGCTGTTTTCTTAGTGTATTAGCATTCCTCTCCTAGTTTTTCCATGATAATAGGTATGATGACTGCTATTAAAAATATTACTTTCATAAAGAAGATTAAAGATGAATGCAATAATTGAAAAAATAAGCAAAATCGGTAAATAAATCACGGAGTAATAAGCTTTTAAAGTTTCTACAGGAGGCATCTCCTGTCCCTTTCTCGCGAAGCAGAGCGCCCCCACAGTAACTATGAAAAATCTTGACGGGCCCGATAGCTCAGTTGGTAGTAACCCTGCCTTCTGAACTGAGGGCTGTGGGTTCGATTCCTACCCAGGACAAACATTTTGTGTGATGAACATAGATGTTTGTTCTGCGTCTGGGTGTTATATTGTATTCTATGTATGTATTTACAAACAAAAAAAGTATATAAGTATTGTATCAGTTATCTGGTTCCCATAGTACAAGCTATGCTTAGTTTGGGGCTAGCTAGATGGCGCTGTGTGAAATGTCCACACATATAAAAAAAAAAATATTAAATCTACTCGTGACGTCACATGCCAAAGAGATTGTATGAAAAGTTAGTAATGAGATACTATAACGACCTTCCTCTGACGTCACTGGCCGTTTGAGCTGTCCGTCTTTCTATTCCGGTTTTTAAAATGCTTGTAACTTGGTCATTTTTTGAGATATTTAATTTTTGTTTTCACAAATGTTTATCATTTGAGGAATATAATTAATTTATCCAAAATAAAAATTTTAGTCGTCATGCCTATTCATTAAACTTTATTCTTTTCAGATTCATGTAAATTCCTCCACGATCGTTCCGATTACAAGCACGGCTGGCAACTCGAGAGAGACGAAGCTGGCGATAGTACGACTGGCAACACTGGCGGTGACTCCGACTATGAAATACACAGCGATGAAGAGTTGCCATTTAAATGCTTTATATGCAGGAATAGTTTCACACACCCTGTTGTTACCAAGTGAGTTATTAATACATATAATAAAACTAACTGGGCGATATCTGTGCCCATGTACAGATTTAGCCCAGATTTATTCTTTATGGAAACACAGATTCCACACGATACGAAACCACGTCGTATCGTGTCTTGTTCAAATCGTATCACAGCGTTAGATATACCTTCACTTTACATTAAGTTATTTTTATTTTGAATAAAATATATTGACAAAAGTATAATGGTAACTTTAGATGTGTTGATGTTTCAGAACGCGTCTCAGTAAAACATATGATTTTTGACATTTCAAATCGCGCCAATACCAAATTCATTTCGCGCGGTTTTGTTTTCGTTTCATAGAGAATAGAGTTTTGCAGATTTCCTATGTAAGGCTAGGAATTCGCGTGGTTTCGAAGTAAGGAATCGATAGAGAATAACCGCCCTTAAAAACTTTCCAAATAACATTCAATAATATTATTTGGACATTTCTTTTGCACTTCTTAATCAATATAAAAATAGAAACAATTTTTTTGTCTGTCTGTCTGTCCCTTTGAACACGCATCACGCTGGAACTACTGACTGGATATTGCTTAAACTGAAAGTTAATTGCATTTTGAATTTAGTCTTTTTTGTAAGGGACCAAGACAGCCTATTTTATATGAGTTATTTGAGTTTTGAATTTAGACTTTGTTAGAGCCAAAGTTAGCATATTTGAAATAAGTTATTTGAGTTTAGAATTTAGACTTTTTGTTAGTGCCATAGTCGCCTATTTGCAATAAGTTATTTGAGTTTTGAATTTAGACTTTGTTAGAGCCAAAGTTAGCATATTTGAAATAAGTTATTTGAGTTTAGAATTTAGACTTTTTGTTAGTGCCATAGTCGCCTATTTGCAATAAGTTATTTGAGTTTTGAATTTAGTCTTCTTTGTAAGTGCCAAAGTTAGCATATTTTAAATAAGTTATTTGATCTTTGAATTTAGACATTTTAGTATGTGTGTAGGTGTGTGTGAAGTATTTTGGAAGTGTGTTTCATGCGTGCTATTTGCAATAAGTTATTTGGGTTTTGAATGTAGTGTTCTTTGTAAGGCCTAGTATTTTCAATGAGTTAAAGTTTTGTCATTTTTGTTTGCAGGTGTAAACACTATTTCTGTGAAAAGTGCGCGTTGGAAAACTATAAAAAGTCTAAAAGGTGTTATATATGCAACACACAAACTGGGGGTGTTTTCAACCCTGCTAAGGAGTTAGAGGGTAGGCTTAAGAGGGATGAAAGTGATGATGATGATGATGATTAATAAAAAATGTTTTTTATACTGTTTTTAATTTTTTGCTACCTTATTTACACTTAGGTGGTAGGACTTTTCTGCAAAGTTTGTCTAGGTAGTTACCACCGCTTTGCCAGTTATTCTGCCGCCAAGCAGTAGTGTGCAAGTTCTCCTGTGTTCCGGTTTGAAAGACACTGTGAAGTTCAGAACGCACCTCTACTGTGTTTCTGAACGCACGACTTTGACGTTGACGTGACACGTTGACAGATCGGTTCGCGCGCCAATTCGGCTGACGAGAAGAACTTTTCAGTTTTGGCGGGAACGCGGAAAAGTTCACGTCGTTGCATTGTATTATTTATCAAAACTTCTGCTTTTTCCAGTGTTAATGTTTAAAATTGGTGGCGTGTTACACATTAAAAGCTGAATTACGAGCATGAGTGTGGGCAAGTGATATAATGTGGTGAAACGTGGTTTTTCGTGTTGCTTCCAAAATTCTATAGAAGCTTCTAGTAAAGTTGCCACCACTTTACTAGAAGATGACTTAGACTAGACTTTGACTACCTGACTTAGACTGGACTATGACTAAGACTTGACTTACGTGAAATATTATATAACGATGAAGAATTACAATACTTGACACTGGCTAAATACACTATTTGTGGAGCCATAATCTAAGAAAAAAAAAAAAAAGAAAAAAGAACTTTTCCCAAGAGAACGATCTCAGCTTTTGCTCCGGCAACAAAGTTATCTTACTGCTGTAATTACTAGGTAGCCCATCAAACTACCACCTTGTTACGTTAACTATTGTACAGTGTAACGTGTTCGGACAATAAGACATTATACCTACTTACACACTCAACAGTGATTTCATTGTGAGAGATCCCGCACCCTGTAAACCGATAGGTCCAGCCAGTTCAACAGACAACCGGGACTGCCACCGGCACCCGCAACACTATAGGTGAAATTACTGGGCAAATGTGACTATGATCTGATCTCGCAGTGTAATAATCTGTGTGATGGCTCAGGATGACGTGTGTCCAGTGCAGTGCCACTGTGTCATGTGAAACTTTATAATGTAGAGTCCGAGATAGGTGTGCATTCTGTTATAGGAAGCCGTGACTCAACATCAGTGGAATGATCAGCTTGTGACGTCATTTTCTATCAAGGCCAAAGCAAGGCGCACTTACTAATTTATTTAGTGCAAGGAAAAAAGCGTTAGAAATGCCTAATAACTTTGTTGACAAATATAATAACCACAAAAAACATGAAAAACCGGCCAAGCGCAAGTCGCGCACGAGGGGTTCCGTACCATTATCTATGCCTGCCATCTAGTGTTAAGTAGCAATACTATTTAAAGCAGCGCCATCTATGACTCATCTGGTAAACGAGCAACAAATCACGTTTGTTGTATGGAAGCCCCTTAAATATTTACCTTATTTTGGTTTTAGTATTTGTTGTTATAGCGGCAACAGAAATATGTACATCATCTGTGAAAATTTCAATTGTCTCACGGTTCATGAGATACCTACAGCCTGGTGACAGACGGACAAACATACAGACAGACGGACGGAGCCTTAGTAATAGGGTTCGCTTTACACTTTGGGTACGGAACCTCACGCTTGGGCGGTTTTTAATTTCTTGTCAGAAAACCTTCCACACGTCCGAAGCCGCGGGAAGCAGCTAGTAGACTCAAGAGAACGATATTCTGCGAAAATTATCATGCAACAGCTATCTCCAACTTCTAAAGCTACAAATATTCAAACACCGTCTATAACCCTGCTCACCTATATTTAACTACGCAACGAGAATCAATTAACTCCAAAACACATTCACTTCAACGGAAAAACGACGTATCTCACTAACAAAACTCATGCGCTTACAGCGTTTTCGTTACGTAAAGCGGAATATGGTATACTACTTTTGCCGCGATTTAGCTTCGCAACGAAACAGCGTATGTGCTTAGAAATATAGCGTTAGGATACGTCGTTTTTGTACAACAAGGAAGCTGCTCTCGTTTGAAAATGGTATACCACTTTTACAAGCGTTTTATCTCCGCAACGAAAGGTCGTAAGTCATGCACTTTTGTGCGAGTTAAAGGATTTTTGGGCTTCAGTTGCTTAAGTTATTTAGTTTTTGGAAAGTGTTACAGCAAATTGCGTTATTCGCTTTTTAATGATTGTTCTTAGAACATCCGTAAACATGTTTTTTAAACGCGAAAGGGGTCTGATTTGCTAATGAGGTGGAAAATAAATAATTCCTAAAATGACAGATACTACGGCTGCGTTACCCAAAAGCCCCAAGGCGTTTCTTGCTATGATTACCTAGACATGTAGGTAATCATAGGTTTCTTGGATGGCGACATAATGGACAGATAGAATTTTTATGAGTTAGGTAATCAATTATAGGATATTAAGGCAGTAATGAATAGGCATGATGACTATTTATTTTTTTTGGATTAATTAATAATATTCCTCCTAAGATATACATTTGTGAAAACAAAATGATATATCTCAAAAAATGACCAAGTTACAAGCATTTTATAAACCGGAATAGAAAGAGATAGCTCAAACGGCCGTCAGAGGAATGTCGTTCATAGTACCTCATTACTAAGCTGTGGTAGCTTTTCATACAATCTCTGCCATGTGACGTCACGAGTAGATTTTTCATAGTAACTGTGGGGACGCTCTGTTTCGCGAGAAAGGGACAGGAGATGCCTCCTGTAGAAATTTTAAAAGCTTATTACTCCGTGATTTATTTACCGATTTTGCTTACTTTTTCAATTATTGCATTCATTTTTGATAGTAGTCATCATTCCCTATTATAGTTTTTGTTTACAAAAATGTATAAGCACCTACACATAATTATTTATCTTTGGAACTGCTAAGATAAAGTTTAAGAAAAGATAGCTAGGCGTTTGCTACGTTACAATTCTTTACCTATCTTTACCACCTACCTGGACATTCAGCACAATCACCACTGCTGGGAAGGAGGAAGACCGGCTGGCCCAACAACAAACCAGCAAACCTATCGAAGAACTCTGCTGAGTCAGCCTCGGAATCATACCATTTTTTCCCCTTTTTCCCAACATTTCACGATGCATAATATTATATACTTATATGATTATACTCGGGGTAACATATTCAATAAACTGTGACTGATGACAGTAGAAGTGGTCATATCCTATGCCTCGGGCCGCATCCTTGACGTAGAAATGACCATTGCACTCCATCTCTTCCTGGACAGACTTCATCATCACGTCGAAGCAATCCAGCTGCTCGACCACACGGGTATAGTTAGAAGATTAAAAAGAACAAAACCATTTGAGTTAGTGTAGTGACATAGTGTATAAAATGTTAGTATAGTGTGGTGCAGTGCAAACAAGTCCTACCTAAAATGAACACAAGAACCATGCCTTAATAGAGACAATAAGAAACTTGTTATTGGACACATTCTTAGAATATTTTGATTGTAGAAGTTTAGGTTAAATTCGAATTTCTCATTAGTCTAGTAGATGACTAGATTGTAATATAAATAGAATGTCTATTCAAACAGGCATTATAGAAATAGAAAAAAAACTCCATCTCTTCCTGTGGTAAAAGCTGGCTAATGGAATATCCAGGGAATAGGCAGAATAAATAACGCCCAACGATCACATACATAGATCCTGGACCCTAACTAGGATTCCCTGTATCTAGGGACCCAGGAACTACGAGGACCATGGTCCCACAACACCCAGACACAGAACAAGTATTTGCGCTTCTTTTTTTTTTCGGGCATAAATACTTGTTCTGTCGCGGGAATCGAACCCGCCACCTCCGGGTTATGAGCCGACCTGCTCAACCACCACACCACGGAGGCTGTCGGAATTCTTCTAAGTTTGCTTTATCATCTACTGCTATCACGAAGCCGCCTGCCAAGCATGATTGTGGCAACCACCTCTAATGAAGGAGGCCTATATTTAGCAACGACGTAAAAAGGCCGCTCAAAATGGCATTTTGGGGGAGGCCTATGTTGAGCAGTGGTCGTCTTCAGGCAGTTGGTGATACTGATGATGTAAATAGGTTGTTAAAATGATAGTGGGAGAGTTCACGGGCTTTTCAAAGGCATGTGTCACTTAAGCTTATTTGTGTAGGTACTTACGTAAGTAGGTACTTACTAGTGATGGATTAATTAGCATTCACATTCATTTTTAGCTTGTGAAAACTCAATTAGCATTTCGCAAATTAAATGTGGGCGCCCAAGATACAGGCTTGTCGTAGTTTGGGGCCCGTAGTTAATTATAATTTTGAATTAGTATTATGCCATAGTTTATAACAAAATAAAAGAAAAATAAATAAAAAAAATAAAATTAAATGTAGTTGTGAAATTCTGTGATATATGAAATTTAATATTTTAATTAATTTAGTTCATTTTGAATTTAATTTTTAATATAAAGTTTCATTTCATGTTTCATTTCATTTTTCATTTCTTTTTCATTTCATTTTTCATTTCATTTTTCATTTCATTTTTCATTTCATTTTTCATTTCATTTTTCATTTACATTTTAATATTCCTTTCATTTATCATTTCAATTTTCATTTCATTTTTCATTTCAATTTTCATTTCATTTCATTTTAGCAAATAGCACAGCAATAGCAATTAGCATGCTCAGACTCGTGAATTAGCATGTTTATGAAATTTACGCAAAATATTCCCGTTTTTCCCCCGAAGGGATAAAAACGGTTATTTAGGTTTCAGCCAAAAGGCTTGACCCACTTGAGATTAACCTCTTGAACATCAGCGCCATCTAGTCTATGTCCAATGAAACTATGGGTTTCTTTGAGTGGCAACACCGCCCGCGGGGAGTGGCTACGAGGAGTGGGGGGGTGTTGGTGTGTCAGCGCGGAAGGTTTCTCTAGTCAGTATAATTTAAGAACGAAGGCTAAAGCCGACAAGTTTTTAAATCGGTGGGTCAAGCCTTTTGGCTGAAACCTAAATAACCGTTTTTATCCCTTCGGGGGAAAAACGGGAATATTTAGGTGTTCGAGCCTTCAGGCTTGACCCACTTGAGATTTGTTTAATATCTGTCGGCGCTGACACAATGCGTACTGTGATTGTATTCGTTTAATAAGGAGTAGCGGCTGATTAAAACTAAGTGCGTTTTTAATATCGCCATTATTTAATTCCTTTAATCTTTATGGGTAATGCACAGTCAGACCGGTGAAAATACATCGGATATTGCATAGGTGTTAACTGGTGGCATGGTTTTTGAAACTGTTTCCTTGAAATAATGTTTGAGAAATGTTTGCGCGTTGCGCCAGTTGCCTTTCTGAAGTACTTCGTCCATATTCATGTTTCTGTTTGTCCAGTTATTGGTAGATACTGCGGATCGAAAGCTGCCTGGTGAGCTTTTAATCTGAGCTTTTGCCAGTAAGAGTCTCATCCAACCGGATATTACGGTTCTAGAAGCTGCTTTTACTTTCCCCCTGGTTGTAATGAAAAGGTTTGAGAGCGTAGGATTAGCCTGGCGTCGTTTTGTTGAAGTGTTAATGAGGACTGGGATCCAGTAACATAGATCAAACTGAATAGTTTCACATTTCGAGAGGAGCCATCCAGATTGTCTGTAGGTTGAACTGTCAGTTTTGGACCCGAACGATGGCCATAGGGTTATGCTGTTGGTTGAAACCTCATACTGATTACTATTTATGTGTAGGAGAGTTAAATCGTGAATTCGTCGTCCAGATGCGAGGAGTAATAGGGCTGCCACGTGTTGGGATACTTGAAATAAGTTAGATTCGTCTATTTTCTGTTTTGTTATCCAATCTGTAAGGTCACTCACGAGCCACGTCGTGGGCTTGTGTGCCGGAGGTGATTTTAGTGCAATTGCTTTAATTGTTTTCTTAACCATGGGGTGACTACTAATGTCGTTGTTAGAGGGTTTCGTAAAAGTGGCAATCGTTGATTTGTGGACCAGTATAGTTTTAACTGATAGTTTCTTTGTATTAAAAAGAAAGATCAGGTATCTTGCTAATTCACTCGGAGTTGGCACTACCGGGTTTATGTTATTTTCGTTGGACCACTGAAGCCAGGTATTCCAGGCTGCTCTGTATGTTTTCAAAGTTGAGTTTCTCCAGGCTGACTGTAATATGTTTTTCTCTTGTGTACTCCATTGTTGAATTTCTTCTGCCCAGCCCGTATTTTCCAGACCTCCAAAGACAGATTTTTTATGTTTCGTGGAGGTAGATTTGTGTTGAGATCTAGTAGGTGGGCTTTGAGGTTCCGGATTCTGAGCGGTGGCATAATGGCTCGTTTCTTCACTTCGGGTTTCCAGAAGGCTTTGTCCCATCTCGGGCACACTAAGATGTAGTTCCCTTCCGAGTTGTTGAGGTGTTGAAGGACACGCGGTATTAGGGCTGGTGGTGGGAAGAGCCAGGCTAGGTTGTAATTCCATGGTTTGGAGAATGCATTTGTGTATTCGCTGTTTTTGTCCTTCATATCCTCGCTGACATATCTCGCCACTACTGCCGATTTGTTCGATGCGAATAGATCTATTTGTGGTGTTCCCATCTTTAGGAACACTAATTTTGTGATAGTTGTGCTTAGATGCCACTCTTGTTGAGGTTGCAGTCTCGACAGTCTGTCGGCGAGTCCGTTGTATCGTCCCGGGAGATATTTTGGGATGATCTTGATGTTGTTTCTTTGGGCAGTATTTAGGATCTCCGATGCGGTTGTTAGGAGGCGTAATGATTTTGTCCCCCCCTGTTTCCTGATATAGGAGGCCGCAGTTCGGTTGTCTGTTTGAAATATTACCGTTTTCCCTTGAAGGTATGTAGTTTCTTGTTTCAAGACTTCTAATAAGGTCCATAATTCTTTTTGATTGCAGTGCCAGCGTTTTTGACGTCTTTCCCATTTGCCTGATAATTTTTTCGTGTCCAATATTGCGCCCCAGCCGACGTCCGATGCGTCGGTAGTCAGGAACGCGGATGGTGGTCTGGTTTGGATGGGGGATGACTTGTTTAAGTTGTTTATCCACCATTGCAGTTCGGGTGTGACTTGTTCTGGGATTAAGAATGCCTTGAACTTTTGGTTTTCTGGTAGCTTCTTGGCTGCGACTTGTATTGTCCTGCAATGGAGAAGTCCGAGTTCAATTGCGTTAGAAGCAAATACGAGTTTACCTAGGAGCCTTTTTGCTTCAACCCAGGTCCAGCGGTATTTACTTAACATAGTATTGATGTCTTTTGTGATATTCGTTATTTTCGGCATAGGCAGGGATTTCCTATTTAGTTCTGTATCCCAAGACAGACCTAGATATTCGATGCGACGGCTAGGTATTAAGTTTGACTTTGTTGTGTTAATGTGCCAGCCCAATTCGGACAACAGATCGCACGCCCAGGTAGCTTGCTTTGATAGTATTTCGGGGTTTTGATTCATTAGCAAAAAGTCATCTAGGTAGACTACTATTTTGATGCCCTTTTCTCTTATCAGTCGGGCTATCCAGTTGGAAAGTTTAGAGAATATTGAGGGAGCGCTCGAGAGTCCGAACGGAAGACAGGTCATGTTGTAAAGTTGGCTTTTGTAACAGATAGTGAGAAATCGTTGATGCGTGTGTTTGACCGGTATATGGTAATATGCATTAGGTATATCGATTTTAATGAGATGAGATGTCTCCTTTTTCTATGATTTGCGAGACCTTTTTTAAGCTAATCAGGCGGAATTTTTGAATGTAGACGAAGTCATTGAGATTTTTCAAGTTAGTGATCATTCTTTGGGATCCGTCAGGTTTTTCTCTTAAGAAGGTCGGAGACAGGAAGCCTGTTTTAAATGTGTTGTATGTAATTACTCCTAATTCTAATAATTGTGCGATTTGGTCGTCTACAAGCTGCGAAGTTTTAGGTTCGTACAATTTCCCTTTCTTTTGGGAGAGAACGGACAGAGGGGGTTTTTTAATGAAAGGTATGCGGTATCCTTGAATAACATTTATTAGGGCTAGGGGTGCTCCACGTGACTTCCATGCTGAAACTTTATTACTGAGCTGTCCTGCCTTGAACGTATGGTTTTTTACCCGCAGTGGGTTTTTTGTTCTGATACTCAGCTTTTTTCCGGGTTTGGAACTGTGGCTTTTTTTGCTGGGGCTTGTTTGTCTTATAGGCATTTGCCGACGAAGATGTTGGTTTTGGCTTCTTGTTATTGGTTGAGTTAGAGGACTTCTTAAGAAAAAATTTGTGGACCCCTCCCTGGTCTTTCATAATTTCGGTCAATTTTTCTTCAGAGAAAAGGTGGGTAGTTGACGGTGGGATTTCATGTAACAAATCATTCAAGACTTTGTTGTTAGATTTGTATGTTTCTCGTCTCGCCTGTATTGTCTCGGCTCGTCTGCCACATGTGTACTGAAGGAGTTGGTCGGTGATTTTTCTGAATTTGGAGTCGCCAAGTAACTTTTTACCAACTTCTTTTTTGGTTTCATCGCCCAGGCTTTTATAGGCCTCTCTGAGAGCTTCTCTCTGTTGGAGGAGGCCGTGGGTGATTGCCGCAAGTGTCAGGTCGGTTTTTTCCAGGTGAGCCAGTGACTGCCAGCTTGGGGTGTTAACTGCTAAGTGGTTATTTACTTTTAGAGCGCAGAAAGCGGGAGTGGCCTGAAAATTCTTTTGCACGTCTGCGTATCTTATATTCTTCCAGCTTTCATCGCCAAAGCGTTGACAGTTTCTTGCTTGTTCGACTAGGTGGGGGTTAGCTTTGGCAGTTTTTGGTTCCGCCTCAGCCGTCACCGGGTTGAAGTCCCAGGAATCCTCGTTGTTGTTGTTGTTAGGTTGAGATGAGGGCAGTTGGGCTAGTTCCCTTTGTGCGTCAACGATGATCTTGCGCAGCTCTGTGTCACGATCGTTTAATGATTGTTGTGGAGATGTTAGGGCTGGAGCTTGCCAAGAGTCTTGAGCTGTACTGTCGGCTTCGGATTCAAGAGATTGGTTTAGCTCGTCTGGCTCGTCCGGTTCGTCTGTGTTCTCTGACCCTGACTCTGTGTTTTTGTCGAGTGTGTCGACTCTTTTAGTAAGGGTTTCCAGGGCCTGGGTTTGTCGTGACAGTAAGTCCATGATGTTGGTTAGGACATTCAGCTCTGGGGTATTACTTTTTGGTGTTTTTGTGATTGGTGGCGTCTGGGGTTCGGACGTTGCGGGCCGCTTTTTTGTTATTGTTTCTGCCTGTTCCTGGCGCTCCGTCGAAGATCCCCTAATGGATCGTATTCTTGGCTTAACTGCTGCCACGGTGTCCATGAACCGTTCATATGCTTGTGGACTGGGGTGAATCTTTGACACGAAACTGTGTGGTGAGTAGATTATTGCCCTGCCGAGAGGCCAGCTGAGAAGCGTCCTTCTTGCCAGTTTATAATTTCTCTCGGAGAGTTGTCCTTCCGGTCCGAAGAATATGTCCCTTATGTGGTCCGTGGGGAGGGCGAAACGAAGTTTAGCTTCTATGGCAGGGGTGAAGTTTTGTTCAAATAGTTCACTGGGTGGGAGGTCCCTGACCACCCACGACTTCCAGTCGCTAGGGTAGTTCTTATCCATCGCCTGGATGAATCTTCGAAAGGACTGTTTCTCGCCATCGGGAACCTCTCTTTCGCTCAGGTCTTGCATCGTGGTAATGTTTGTTGATTCGGTCATATCTGTAATGAATAACCACAATAATGTTGTTAGGCGATCGGGTTGAGGTCGTCCAGAACTAAGGTAAGGAGGTGATGTGTGTCACATCCGTATCGTGATCGTGTCGTATCGGGTAGTCGTTATTTGGTACGACGTGATGATGCTGCGTGGTATACTAGGTGATACGACGTCGTATGAAACCAAGATGTGTCGCATGTATTTTATGCGACGTCGTACTGGTCTTGGTGCGACGTCGTATGGGGCTATCGCCCCAGTGAATTTTATGCGATGCGACGCGACGTCGCATGACTCTGACAATGCAGAGAACGGTTGATACTGAATTACTAACCGTTGTTTGGTGCGTGAAAAATTCCGAGGGAATCTTCGTTAGGGTTATGCTCGTGTCGAGGCAGTAGCCCTAGAATATCGTGCGAATGGCGTTGATATTCGACATGTGCCGAGGCAGCATGTTTGCACCTTTTGTAAGTAATATCCTTAACAAACTAAGGACACAATCATAATGATTATCAATGTGGTATTTTACTTACTTGAAGTTATGCTTTGAAGTTCGTTTTATTTTGCTGTAAGTACTGATAGCGCCGAAGTTCAAAAGCGTACTGACTAGAGAAACCTTCCGCGCTGACACACCAACACCCCCCCACTCCTCGTAGCCACTCCCCGCGGGCGGTGTTGCCACTCAAAGAAACCCATAGTTTCATTGGACATAGACTAGATGGCGCTGATGTTCAAGAGGTTAATCTCAAGTGGGTCAAGCCTGAAGGCTCGAACACCTAAATAGCATTAATTGCCATCGCTGGTAGAAAGGTTGTTAAAGTGATAGTGAGAGAGTTCACGGGCTTTTCAAAGGCATGTGTCACTTACACTTATTTATGTACTTACGTAAGTAGGTACCCTATCTGACTTACGCATTACTTTATTATTGTTGGGGGAGTGCTCGTAATACCTACAATGTACGGCTATGACGACTATTCAACAACAGTCCATAAAATTGGGTCGTGATAAATATGTTCAAGATTTTCTCATTAAATTGCCTTATCTAAAGTTGTGATGGTGATGTCAAGCGTAAAATGACGTAAGTGGGAAATGTATTGATAAAGACTGTAAATACATAAACAATAATTGTAGGTAGGTACTTACCATGATTTCCTTAATCTTTAATTATATTCTAATGAACACACAACAAATAACCACAGCAATAGCAATTCCCAACACACACAGCCTGTTGTAGTGATTGAGTAGGTCGGATCATAACCCGGAGGCGGCGGGTTCGATTCCCGCGACCGGACAAGTATTTGTGCACAGGAAATGCGCTAATACTTGTTCTGTGTCTGGGTGTTGTGGGAGCATGGTCCTCGTAGTTCCTGGGTCTCTAGATACAGGGAATCCTAGTTAGGGTTCAGGATCTATGTATGTGATCGTTGGGCGTTATTTCTTTTATTTATTTAGTATTTATTATAAATCCCAAACATTATTTACAAACAAAAAAAAGTATATAAGTATTGTATCAGTTATCTGGTTCCCATAGTACAAGCTATGCTTAGTTTGGGGCTAGATGGCGCTGTGTGAAATGTCTACACATATTTATTTCAGTCGTGGTTTTTCACTACATATTTAATAGTAGGAAATTACCTACGGGATTTTTACCATGGTCACAGAGTCTCATTCAGGAGGCAAAGCAGCCGCTCAAAGTGGTGCTCAGTGGGTGAGGCCTATGTTCAGCAGTGGACGTCTTCAGGGAAGTAAATCCAATACGATGAGCTAAGTATCTGGTGTAGACAAAAAATTATTTAAGTAAGTAAACCATAGATGTGAAAGGTAGATGAGTTAAAAAGAAAATTGAAACGCCTGTTGCATTTGTGAATTGAGTGTCATTAAATTGCTATTTAAAATCTTTTAGGTGTAGCATACAGGTTGATTTTTAGGGTTCCGTACCCAAAAGGTAAAGCGAATCCTATTACTAAGGCTCCGCTGTCCGTCTGTCACTAGGCTATATCTCACGAACCACGATAGACAGTTGAAATTTTCACAGATGATGTGTTTTTGATGCCGCTATAACAACAAATACTAAAAAATAGCCAAAAACGTGTTTTATTAATAGTGGTTCGGAACCCTTTGTGCGCAAGTCTGACTCGCACTTGGCCGGTTATTAAGAGGTATACGTCGGGGACTTTACAGCCGGAGTGGTCGAACTCGCAGGATAATTAAATAAATATAAATACGTGTGGACATTTCACACAGCGCCATCTAGCCCCAAACTAAGCATAGCTTGTAGATACTATGGGAACCAGATAACTGATACAATACTTACATACTTTTTGTTTGTAAATACATACATAGAGTGCAATATGACACCCAGACACAGAACCAACATCTATGTTCATCACAGAAATGTTTGTCCTGGGTGGGAATCGAACCCACAATCTAAAGTTCAGAAGGCAGAGGCACGGATGACTGAATATGCAGAGGCACCTGAGCTATGCCTGTTGTCAATGTAGTGTAGCGTGAATTATTTGCACTAGGTGGTAGGACTTTTCTGCAAAGTTCGTCTAGGTAGGTACCACCGCTTTGCCAGTTATTCTGCCGCCAAGCAGTAGTGTGCAACCACTACTATGTTCCGGTTTGAAGGGCGTTGTAGCTAGTGAAATTACTGGGCAAATGACACTTTATGACCTGATCACACAGTGTAGTAATCTGATTACTAGACTGTGTGATGTGTGATGTCTCAGGATGACGTGCGCTGTGCAGTGTCACGCGAAACTTTATTATTTTAAAGTTCCGAGTGACACTGCAACTGAAATGGGCAGCCGTATTGCTTAACATCAGGTGAACGACTAGCTCGTCACATCATTCATACTCACAAAAAAAAAATCACTAGCTAAAATATATACCTAGCCTAGTACTGTACTTACTAGGGTACCTACTTGATAACATGGAGTAGTGGGGCTTTTATGGTAATGTATTTCTACGAAGCATATTACCTAAACTTAGGTACTCATTTATTTATAGATATATAAACTATTTATTTAATTTTTATGATTTTTATAGCAGTATCGGTTGCGCAGCGTTAACCCGTAAGTAGGTTGTAAAGGTGAAGGAAAAATTCGGACATGAAACCGCTTGTCACGGTAGCTTAAGTAAAGCATATCAAGGCTTGAGGGATGGATGCGGGTTCAATCCCCGCTCGTGATTCTAATTCTTCCTTTACAAATTAATCTGTATTTATTTAAAACACTACATTACAGGGCAAAGTAGGAAATCTTATAACTAAGTGTCACAATTGGGCGGTCTTATCGCTTAAAGCGATCTCTCCCAGACAACCCAGATTAGGTAGGTATAAGCCCAGATAATATAATGCCTCACTAAAATAATTACGAATTATTTTAGTCCTGCATAACGCAAGATTATCAAGCGACATTTATTGCGTGTTGGCGAAGTATTGGGCCAAATGAATACACTGGATAACTAGTAACTCGCTAGACACGATTACTATATTTTTTTCAAGTTCGGGCTATTTTTCGTTTGTACCGGATGGGACCCCATGGTATAAGTATTACTAACTGCTGTAGCACCTAAATAACAATATTTTTCTA